>JAEOAD010000044.1:4220000-4907500 GCA_036365145.1 Orientallactaga sibirica | reverse complement strand
ACCCCTTCACTGTGTGACTAAATCACCAGGTTTTATAACCTAGCCCAGATGACATATTAAACTGCCTGCCACACTCACCGTGTTTTATCCCCTTAGCCCCACTGGCAGGGAAAAATGTTGTTACCATATACTATTTGTCAGTCTGTAATCCCCACACTGCTTCACATAGTGCCTGGCAGCTAGAAGATGTCCAAGAAATGTGTGTGTTATTGCGTTACATAAGCTCAATTTTATGATACATGCTGTGTGTGCATGTCTTTGAATGGGAAGTTCAAATCAAAGAGGATCACCCAGTGCTGAAGCAAGATCATGAATCATAAAGTATAAGGGACAACCGCCTCCATCACTCGGCCAATTCTGAAAACTGCTCTTGTCTTAAGCCACACACGCCATCTTGACTCTGGAGTAGATCCAGACCATCACACCCATATTAAGGAATTACATTCCTCTCAAAAAATGCTAGTAAGTATACCACGTGCCTTTTTTGGGAAATGAACTTAAGCCTAAGGCTTAAGAGACTTCATAGTTTCCCATCTGACTTGTATCTTTTCTTTGGCCATTTGATCTGCTTCTTTCCATAAAGCAGATGTTCAAGGGAGATTGCACAGGGAGCTCTGGGCCAAAGCCAGCCCTCTGATCTGCATATGTCTCCACTGGCCACCCATGGGGTGCCGGCAAGCTGGGGTCTCTGTGACTCAGAATCTGGCATTTCCAAGCATTCCACATACCTGATATCTTCCACACCACACCCCCACCACACCCGATCCTTAAAGGGAAATACATTTGCAAGTGTGATCTCTTGATATACAGATGCCTGATCTACAAAGAATTCTGTGTAAATTGTTTTCTCCATGGCGTTAATCTAGCTGCATTCTGCAGGCTTGACCTTCTGTGGCCAAACTCAAGTAAGAAGTGAACGCTACTAAGTTGACTTGTCCTAAGCCAAGTCCAGAATGAGGCTGGTACATAGATTAGAAAACCTGATGAAACATATGCTGTTACATCCACGTCTGAGGACACTGAGGGCAGCTGTCATTTGGAGCATGGACTGGATACCAGAGAAAAAGATCAAGTTAATTAAATGTGTGGTAGTTTGAATGTATGGCCCCCAATATACTCAGTGTTTTATTAGTTTATAGTTTGCATCTGCAGCCACCTTGCTGGAGGCAATGTCACTGGGCGGATCTTAAGGTGTGATGGTGGGTTTGAGATTCCATTGTAAAGATATGCAAAGTATGCCCAGTTGGAGTTCCTGAAGTGTGCTGTGCTGTGTGGCTGGTGGCTTTTCTCTCTCTGCTTGGCCCTGTGAAGGCAGGCCAGCTTCTTCTGCCATTATTGAACTTCCCCTGGATCTGTAAACTTCAATAAATAACATCCCTTCCTCCATGACTGTGCCTGGTCTGGAAGTTCATTCAGTGAACCTGAAGCTGTCTGCTACAAAATGTCATCATTAACTTTGGACCTGTCACTGGACAAACTCATTATAAGAAAACAACTTGTTTGTGGGCCCAGGAGATGGAGCAGTTGGTATAATGCTTGCCATGCAAGCATGAGGACCTGAGTTTGGATCTCTAGCACTCATATAAAAGTGAGACATGGGCTGGAGAGATGGCTCAGTGGCGAAGGCATTTGCCTGCAAAGCCTAAGGACCCAAGTTCAATTCCCTAGTACCATCATAAAGACAGATGCACAAGGTAGCACACGCATCTGGAGTTTACAGTTGCTAGAGTCCCTGGCACACCCATTCTTTAGCTCTCTCTCTCTCCTTCTCTCTCTCTCTCTCTCTCTCTCTCTCTCTCTCTCTCTAACAAACGTGAGACATGCTGGTGAGTGCCTGTAACCCCAGTTCTGGGGATACAGAGACAGGAAGTTCCTTGAGACCTGATGGATACCTAATCCCTCAGAAAGCAGGAGCTCCAGGTTTAGTCAGAGACCCTGTTTCTAAAAACAAGATGCAGGCTGCAAAGTGACTGAGGAAGACACCCAGCACTGACCTCTGTCCCCCACATACACACTCATGTGAACATGCCTACACACATGCATGCACGCCCACATACACCCCAAAAAAGAAAACAACCAGTTTCACACTCACCATTTGAAAGCTGGAATGGTTGAAATATGATATGTCCTCTATCGTCTCAAGTTTGAGCACTTGGTCAGCCGCTGGTGGAGCTGCGTTGGGAGGTCGGAGAAGCTGGCTGGTGGCTACAGCGAATTGGAAGACAGGCCTTTGAGAGTGATAGGCTGACCTTGCTCTCTGTCCCACTTTCTTCTTCCTCATCTGCCAAGCAGTGAGAGGCTGCCCCCTCATGCTCCTGCTGCCACATATAGTGATACTCCAACCACTCTGCCACCCCACCATGATGGCCTGGATCTCCTGAGACCAGGAGCCAAGCTCAGTCCTTCCCATAGTTTGTTTCTGTCAGGTATTTGTCCCATGATTGAAAATAAAGACATATCATACGAAAGCATACACTGCAGTTTCACTCTGGTGTGTTAAAATATGCAGACTTTTCTCTAAAGAAAATGGGGCAAATTGGGTTTTGTTGGATTTTGCTAAGGGAACATGTGAAGTATGTTCTGGGTAGAAAATGAATATAAGCACTTTATATAAAATTCTTTTTCTGAAAGTATAGTAATTTGGTATTGAAATGTGCATAATGCTAAAGTTAGTATTTTTTAAAAACATGGATTTCTTGTCATGTTTCCCAAAGCTGCTTTTTCTTGCAAAGAGTCTTCAGGCATAACCCCACATCTTAACTGACAAGATCCTATTTGAATTAGCTGACTGGTGAAAAGCACCTACTTTTCACTGTGTCTTGAAAGATTTTTTCTCCTTGTTTGCCTCACACCACAGAAAGTCTAGCTCACAAGCCAAGAAAACAATTCACGGAGAGTCAGAAACATGAGTTATGCTGATGAGAGCCACAGGTTATTAAAGCCGCCATGGTCTCCAGGTGATCTCTAGAAAAATCCTCTGGCTGGTGTGTACCTCTCTGATATTTGCTCCCTTGGCTCTCTCAGTGGATGAGAAAAATCTCTTCCCACATATTAAAGCTCTTCATGCACTAAGGAGAAACATTTTTTTAAAGCGAATGTATCAGGCAAGATGACTATCATGCCAGTGAACTATGGATGGCTTGATAGATGGGTGGATGGGTGCATGACGGGTAAGTAGGTGATGGATAGGGGAATGGGTGGATGGAAGATAGGTAATAAGCAGATGGACAGATGGAGAATGGATGGATAGGTCTGAGGTCATGGAGGCGGAGACAGCCATAAAGTGCTATCAAGAACATGTAAAAGACAATCTTCAGAATGAGCAAAAAATATTCAAATCATGTATTTGACAAGGTATTTGTATTCAGAGTACTGTAAAAAAGTAAAACTCAATGGTAACATGATAAATAATCCAGTTAAAAACAGCCCACAATCTAAGTAGACTTTTCTCCCCAAATAGGCAATACAAATGACCAGCAAGCACATGTAAACATACTCAGCTGCATTGTCCAGCAAATAAGCCAAAATCAAAACCACAAAGAACCAAAATGAATTTACATTACTGGGATAAAGATGCGGGCGAGAAGTAGTGTCATTGCAGATGACTATAGTGCTGGGGGAAATCCTAGACAATAGAAGAGGTAGCAGAAATTATAGCAGACAGATTTCCTGGCTACAACCCAGATTGATGCAAGAATTCTGGAGAGATAACTCATTACCTAAAGCTGAAATGACTCTTGAAAGGATGTCACAGCATCACATGCAATCTGAGCAGTAACCCTAAGCAACCCAGCTCATTCATTCCGCAGCAAAGGGCTTTAAACAAAATGGACATTAAAAGCAGCAAGCAACTGCCTAAACCAAGTATGCAATTATAGATGTTTCTAGTCCATAGAAACCTGAGAACATCTATTTATCACACGAAGTATTTCATCTGGAGCAATGCCCCGGGGCTGGCACGTGTGTGCCAGCCCTTGAAGACGCAGCCAGACTGACCTTCTCAGTTTCATTACTGTGTGGGCCCATCCCTTATCCTCAGCAACAAAACCTGACTTTGGGCTATGCTAAGGTACAGAAGAATTACAAAACAAGGCTGCCTCGCATAGTGGCAAAACCTGTAAAAGAGCTCAGACACCATTACTTCTAAATCAATTCAAAAGCATTTTCTAAATCACCTTTAGGAAACTGGTCTTGATCAAGAATTTCCAGTTAGGTGCCGGGCATGGTGGCGCACACCTTTAATCCCAGCACTCAGGAGGCAGAGGTAGGAGGATTGTCGTGAGTTCGAGGCCACCCTGAGACTACATAGTTAATTCCAGCTCAGCCTGGACCAGAGTGAGACCCTACCTCGAAAAACAAAAAAAAAAAAAAAAAAAAAAAAAAAGAATTTCCAGTTAGGAGATAGAGAGATGACTTAGCAGTTAAGGCACTTGCCTGCAAAGCCAAAGGACCTTGGTTCACTTCCCCAGGACCCATGTAAGCCAGATGCACAAGGTGGCGCATGCATCTGGAGTTCTTTTGTAGTGCCTGGAGACCCTGGAGTGCACATTCTCCCTTTCAATCTCTGTCTCTCTGTTTCTCTCTCTCTCTCTCTCTCTCTCTCTCTCTCTCTCTCTCTCTGCCTCTATCTCAAATAAATAAATAAAAATAAAAATATATTTTTTTAAAATTTTTCAGTTAGTGAAAGAGATCCTTGTTATAACCAAAACATTTTTTTCTAATTAAAACATTTGGATAGACTGGAGACATGGCTTAATGGTTAAGGTGCTTGCCTACAAAACCTAAGGACCCAGGTTCAATTCCCCAGATCCCACATAAGCCAGGTTCACATGGTGGCACATATGTCTGAAGTTTGTTTGCAGTGGCTGGAAACACTGGACTTCTGTGCCCATTTTCTCTCTCTTTCTCTCTATCTAATAAATAAAAAAATAAAACAAGAAAATTTTTTTAATTTGAAATATTTTCCAAAACATGTCACACACTTCCCTACTTATGGTGTTTAGTAGATTATGTTTGTTAAGTACATTTTTGACTTAATAGTATTTTCAACTTAAAATAGGGTCACTGAAGAGTGAGCCTATTGTAAGTTAAGGCACATTTGTAAAATACCTGCTGTGAATCCATCCAGAATCTTCAGCTTATACAATGGGACACGTCTTTGACGGGTCAAGGTTGTCCCGCACTCACTTGCTGGATTCCACGCTCCATACAGGTAAGGCTTTGGGACAAGTGAGTTCTAAATGTATGATATGGGTCATGAGGTTCTTACCACCCCCACTTAGGATTTCCACTTGCGAATGACACCAGGCCAGCTCAAAGCGGCTCAAGCAAAATGGGGAATTATTGGCTAATGATGGTGAAAATCCACCCTTTTCTTTTCTTTTTTTTTTAATTTTTTATTTTTGGAAAGAGACACAAGAGAGACAGACAGAGAGGGAGACAGGTAGAGAATGGGCGCGCCAGCAGTCTCTCAGCTGCTGTGAACGAAATCCAGATGCATGCGCCCCCTTGTGGGCCAGTGCGGCATTGCGCCCTTGCATCACTTTGCATCTGTCTAAACTTGGGACCTGGAGATTGGAACCAGCGTTCTTAGGGTTAGCAGGCAGGCACCTTCATGGCTAAGCCATCTCTCCAGCCCTGCACCCTTTTCTGTCACATCCAGATCCAGTGGTATCAACAGTACTGCCAAGGGTCTTTGGCCCTACTTTGGGCCATGTTGCCTTTTGTCTAAACAAATTAGTCCTGGGCGCCACGGCCTTATCCTCCACCAGTTCCAGGTTCCCAACAGAAGGAAAGCCCCTCCTCTCTGTAGTTGGGCCAAAGTCTCACACAGGTTTCCATTAGCCTGGATTGAGTCACGTGATCATCCTGCCCCATCATGGTGGCTCTGAGTGGTGTGAAAGTATATGGTAGACTTTTGCACTAGGCCCCAGCACACCAGACCAAATCAGAATAGAATCCCTTTATACCAAACTTTGAAATGGGCACATTTTCCAAGAAAACAGGAGCTCCAAGTCAGTGTAACAAAAGAAGTCCCCTCTGTTTTAACCCAAAAGAAAACAATTGTGAAATAATCTACTTTTTATTCTCTTTCTGCTTTCTTCTATCTTTCTATCTTTCTTCTATCTTCTATCCACTTTCTCTGCTCAGCCTACTGAATGCTATTTTGGTTTTATAAAATGAGATGTGGGACCACTTAAGAATCATAAATAAAAACTAAATTTGATCTCTGAAGTTGAATTTGTTGTGATTTTTGTCTTTAGACAATGCCAGGTTTGGACCACATACTAATCCTGGAGTTCAATTCATGCAAACCTGTATGGACTGAGAAAGAGGAAAGGTCATATTAATTTCTCAAGAGGAAAACAAGTTACCCATAAAGGAAGAGAGAAGGGATGCTGGCAGGTCAAAAGTCAGATACCAGCTGAAGTTCTCCACGCCACTTAGTGTGGGTTTCTAAGGCTTAAATACGAGGCAATCTTTGAATGATCATTTGCTGTAGGGTCCTTCTGGTTAGTAACACTTGCAAGTTTTCCATATGCACGAAGATAAACTTGGCATTGAACCCACCCAACATGAAGTACCTCTAACATTAGGTCTTTTAAAGAAAACATATTTCTTTTCTTATTACAACATGTTTCTCTCATCACCCTCATAATAATTTTCACACTTTTTCTCTCACTTTAGAGTAAAAATTTCAGTGCGAAATTTCTCTTCTATCTTCAATGTTATTATGTGAGCAGCAGCCTCTCCGTCTTGTTAAGTCTTGCTAAGTCTGAAACATCATTTTCCCCTAAGACAGGAAGTATGAGAGCCAAAAATAATCTTTCCTTTTAGCCTAGTAGCTTCCCAGTGAGTGTTGCTGGAAGGTTTAATAAAAGCCGGTGTTAGCGGCCAGGGCTCTCCCAGCTGGTACTGCACAAAGCATCTTTTAACTCTTTAAGGGATCACTGTCCTAGAGAGGCTTGGCTCTCCCTTGGCATCCAACAGAGCCGTCTAAGAAGTGGATAACTTGCCCTCCCTCACTTCTGTAGCCTTGCATGCTCACAGGACGAGGATCGGATCGGCCAGGCACCCCACGTGCACCCCATCCATGAACCTTCATAAATTCCGCTTGGCAAACGAAGCCAGAAACTTGATCTGTTCTCTATTCAAAAGCCATGTTGCCAAGAACTCCCAAAGTTCTTGCGTCAGAATCCCTCTTTCTAACCGTCCTGTGTGTTCTTTCTTGACCTGGCAATGGCCACAGCTGCTCTTGGAACCATCCGCCTCCCCTCAGGTCCTGTGAGGAGACTGGCATTTGGAACTCCATCCTGCCACTTACCAGCACATAGCATTTCTTTTCTCCCACACAAAATCTTTCCCTCCCATTCCTGATCACATGTGGTTCTTCGTTTGTTTTTTGATGTTTCTTGTTTGTCTGTTTCGTCTTGTTACTGTTGCTATTTCTTTGTTTTGATTTTTTTTTTTTTTTTTTTTTTTGGACACAGGCTCTTTCTTACCACCCATGCATGCATGCCGGCAAGGCTGTCCCCAACCCAGGCCAATCATCACACCTGCATCCTCGAGGCCATAGGAACTGGTTCCAGGACAGACGCTAGCCTAACACAGTTCTAAGCAAGTCAGAACATTTTGCGAGAGCTGCTCAAACATTCTATTTCCTGCTGTACTTGAAGCCGAGCCAAAACTGGGGACCATCTTAACAGTTTGCCTGGGACTTTCTTGGTTTGAAGAAACCACAAGTCCCACATTTGGGGAAGCCCCTCAAATCCCAAGCAAACCAGAAAGTTTGGTTGCTGTAAGTGATGTGAAGGCTGGAGCTGCCGAGCACACGGAGCTTATTGATCAAAGAATCAACCAATATAGAAGGAAAGGGCTTGAGAAATGGAGAGAAACCAGCTTCCGGTCACAGCCCCAAGGCCCCCACCCTCAAACCAGTTTAATGGAAGCTCCTGAGATATAACAAAAAGTCTGCTCGCTAATATATCAGCTGTATGATATAATACAAGTCTCTTAACATCTCTGAGACCCTGTTAATGCATCTGTGAGATTGAAATGACATTTCCTGAAGATTAAATGTAACAACAGTACCAAATGTCTATCCAATGCTTGGCATACAGTAATTGCCCAGTAAGTTTCATTTCCTTCCCTTTATAAGCTAATCCTTTGCACACTCTGAAGAGTGAGAACTAAAAGGGAAATGGAGGTACACTTGTTCCAATGGCTCAAAACAGGGGTAACAGGACCTTGAAAAGTGACTTTGCTGAAGTGACAAAGTCAAGACTGGAACCAAAGTCCCTGAATTCTGGCTTATGTTCTTTCCTAGCCCAAGGAGACCACCCAAACATGATACCCACAGCATGTCCAGCTGGTCCAAAGCAAGGACCCTGACCAACGTGCCTCATTGGACATCAACTCAGGGCCCTGGTGGGCACTTCTGTTCCAGGGTCACCTGTCCCAAGTAGGAGAAAAATCTCTCCTCTGATCTGCAGGCTTCTGTGCAGCCCACCAGTACCCCTGTTCCAGCCAGCAACTCAAGAATGTAATGTAGTTATGGCCTGCATGTTTGTGTTCCCTCAAATTCACAGAGTGAATCCCTAACCCTAAAAAGGATGGTATTAGGGGGTGGCATGTTTGTGAGGTCTTTGGGCCACAAAGGTGAGGCCTTTGTGCTGGAATTAGTGTTCTGATTTTTTTTTTTTAAAAAAAGGGAGGGGGCTGGAGAGATGGCTTAGTGGTTAAGGCACTTGCCTGCAAAGCCAAAGGACCAAGGTTTGATTCCCTAGGATCCACTTAAGCCAGATGCACAAGGGGCGCATGCATCTGGAGTTTGTCTGCAGTGGTTGGAAGCCCTGGCACACCCATGCTTTCTATCTCTCTCTCAAATAAATAAAGCTAAAATATTTTTAAATATATTTTATTTAATTATTTGAGAGAGAGAAAGAGGCAGAGAGAGAGAGAGAGAGAGAGAGAGAGAGAGAGGGTACAGAGGGAGAGAATGGGCATGCCAGGGCCTCTAGCCACTGCAAACAAACTCCAGATGCATGCACCCCCTTGTGCATCTGGCATACGTGGGTCCTGGAGAATCAAACCGGGATCCTTTGGCTTTGCAGGCAAATGCCTTAACCGCTAAGCCATCTCTCCAGCCCCTAAAATTTTTTTTTTTAAGACGGTATATATGGTAGCTCTCTTAGGCACTCTTCCCTTCCCTCCTCCTCTACCACTTCCTCACCACCTCTTTCTAGCTCTCACTCACTCCGTGTAAGATTTAGCGAGACCACTGACAAGAACACAGCCATGCTGGCTCCTTGATCTCAGACGTTCAGTCTCCACAACTTCAGCTTGCTGTTATTTAAGCCGTCCCGTTCCTGTATTTGTAATAGCAGACAAGGCTGGCCTAATCATTTGAATATTCATTCTAAACTCTTGTTTTCTTCCTGAGAAAGGAAAACTCATTTTCAGAATGAATTTCAAAACTCACAGCTGTATTTGTAAATGCCTTTCCCATACCAAATAATAGGGAGTGTGGAGAAGGTAGACTGTGATAACCATGCACTGACCTTGCTAGAGTCGTGCAGGGGAAAGCTGGCCCCTGTGGTCACCTGAGGGATGCCTCCTCCATGCCCACTCATCTCTCTCTCTTCTACAGCTCTACACTAGAGCTCACAGCAGTAGGACGTAGATATCTGCTACATTGGTGATTAATTTGCCATGTCCACAGCCTCTTTTATGACAGCCTGGACTGGTCTTATTCTACATTGACTTGAGGTCAGGAAAGGAATATTCTCGTAACAGCCACATGTTTGGGAGGGATTCTTGGGACACAGTGGCCAAGTGATTCCCCGATGACTGCCGGGTTGGAGCCCAGCTGCTCTGGAGAGCCTCGGAGGAATGTACAGTACCGAGCTGCGGGAATTCTCCTTTCTGGAGCCGCGGCTTCACCGCTGCGTGTTCAGCCAGAAGGGAGAGTGCACTATCTTTGATGCACCAAAGTGTGCCCCTGAGGTTAGGGAGGGGCCGTGATCACGACCAAAACAGAGGATCTGGTACACAAGGATGTCTTCGTGTGTACAGTGTTACAGGGGCTATTTCGTGGCATTGCTTAACCTCATAGGTTCTCAAGCAATGGACAAGTAGCAAGAGTGATGTCATGATCCTAATACCAGCTTGATCACTGGTAAAGCTCCACTTGAGGTCCTGGCTTCAGCCAGGGACCCAGTACAAGTCCTTTCTCTTCCTGACCCCTGCTCAGCTGAGCCTGTGGAGCCAGGGATGGGATAAGCGACACAACCAACTACTCCTGCCTGCCCCAACACATCCCAGAGTCTTTGTGGTGCTTTAGGTCTCCCTAAATCAGGCTCTTGCATGATTCACCTTACACCAAATCCAAATGCAAGCACAGGGTCCCTCCGCAAACCTCACATGCTTTCATCACACTTACTAAGTTTTGTCAATTCAAAATAGACAAACAAAAACCTAGTTTAAACGGCTAAAACATGGCATGATGCTACATCCTGCAATCCTAGCACTTAGGAGGCTGAAGCAGGAAGATTATAAATTTGAGGCCAGCCTACACAGATGTAGAAGAAAGAGAGAGGGAGAGAAGGAAGGGAGGAAGGAAGGAAGGAGAAGGAAAGAAGGAAGGAAGGAAGGAAGGAAGGAAGGAAGGAAGGAAGGAAGGAAGGAAGGAAGGGAGGGAGGGAGGGAGGAAGAAAATAAGAAAAAAATTAACTTGCATGAAAATCTTAGTACACTGTTAATTCAGAATTTTATTAATATATTTATAAATTCACATACAGTTACAAAAATTAATGTGGTGATTTTTTTACATGCCTTGCCCATTTTTCACCAATGATAATACTGTGCAAAACAATAGTCTAATGTCATGATCACCAGATGTTGTTTGATACAGTTTGCTTACATTCAGACTTCCCAGTTGCATTTGTATCCCTGTGTGTGTTAAGTCCTATTGATATTATCACCTGTGTGGGTGGTGGATCTATCACCACAGTTCCAAAATTACCAGGACCCTCAGTTCCAGCTTTTTTTTTTTTTTTATGGGAGAGAGCAAGAGAAAGAGTGGGTATGCCAAGGCCTTCCACCACTGCAACCGAACTCCAGACTGCATGCGCCCTCTTGTGTGCATGTGTGACCTTGTGTCACTTTGTGTGTCTGGCTTACGTGGGATATGGAGAGTTGAACATGATTCTTTAGGCTTCGCAGACAAGCGCCTTAACCACTAAGCCATCTCTCCAGCCCCTCAGGTGCTGTCTTATAACCACACTTAGTTTGCTTCATCCTGCTTCCCCTGATCCCAATTCCAGGCCAACATTAATCTATCCCCAGGTCGACCGTCCCAAAGATGTGATATAAATGGAATCATATAGTATGTACTCTTTAGATACTGGGTTTTGCCAGCATAATCCCCTTAACACCCACCCAAGTTGTTAGGCATATCAACAGCTCATTCTTTTTCATTGCTTAGCTCCGTGATGCAGACACACCAGTTGATTTAGTCACTGACCCAGTGAAAGGCACGTGGACTCGTTCCTATTGTTATGCATATGTATATGAGGGGTTCATTCCCCATCTCCCAGTTTCCTGGCCCTGGCACCCCTGCTGCTGTTACCTGCTACTGGCATGGGGCATGCTAGACCCTGTGTGCTTGCTGCAGGAACGGGCCTTTGGCTCCTGGCTTCCTGGCTTCTGGGCTCCTGGATCCCCAACTCCCAGATCCCCTGCACCCAAAGGTATGCACATGGAATGAGTAGGCCAGAGCTCGTGGTTGGTTCCTCACCTCCCAGTTCCCTGGTTCCTGGTACTCCTGCTGCTGCGGTGGCCTGGACCTTCTGCACATGTACTACTGTAGGCCTGACTTCCCGCCTCCTTATTCTCCATCCCCCAACCCCCACCCTCGCTCCACACACCCCTTCCCCTGTGCTAAAGAGTATGCATAAGTGCAAGCGGAGTGAATAGGCCTAAACTCCTTGTCCCCACCTCCCAGTTCCCCCAGTCCCCCTTTTGCACTTGCGACCTCCAACCTGCGCACCTGTGGTTATAACTCCGTAACACTGAACAGAACGCTCACTGAATATCCCACAAGGACAAATACATATTTACATGAGGATGTCTTGTGTAAATCTAAGTTTGCATTTCTGAGGGATAAATGTCTAGGCATGTGAGCACTGGGTCATACGGTAGTGGTGAGGGACGTCATCCTTGCAAAGTGCTTCTCTGAAAATATGTGTAGACACACTCAGCAGAAACCCTCAGGTCTGGAAATTCTCAATAAATTAACTTCCACGGTTGTAAAGCAAGTTGTGTACATTTGTAACCAGCAACAAAGGGGGGAATATACGCATCAGTGACAGTCTAAGATTCATTGCCTATAAAGAAACAGTGCCTTTCTGTCCTGTCTATCGGATGCCTACTATTATGGGAGAAGACTCTTGTTGTGACAAGCATGAATGCTCAAATTTTCATTTCCAGCCTGCTATTTAACTTCCTTCAGTGTAGGGACAGTTGGCAATGATTAATTACACTGCAAAAGAAATTGATGATGTTTTACAGCTCTCAAAAATACAAAGATAGCCAGGCGTGGTGGCACACGCCTTTAATCCCAGCATTCGGGAGGCAGAGGTAGGAGGATCACCGTAAGTTCGAAGCCACCCTGAGACTACATAGTGAATTCCAGGTCAGCCTGGACTAGAATGAAACCCTACCTTGAAAACAAAAAAAAAAAAAAACAAAAAGATATATTTATAAACATGCAATGGTCTTGTTGAGGACTGGAGAGATGGCTTAGCAGTTAAGGCGCTTGCCTGCAAAGCCTAAGGACCCAGGCTCAATTCCCCAGTGCCCATGTAAGTGGCAAGGTGGCATGAGTTGGAAGTTCGTTTGCAGTAGCTGGAGGCCCTGGCACACCCATTCTCTGTCTCTCTTTCTCTATCTGCCTCTCTCTTTCTCTCTCACAAATAAATTAAATAAACAATTTTTAAATGTCTTGTTGAACATGAGTACAAATATGATATTAGTTGCTGGACAGAATGCTCAGTGCATAAAGCTCTTGCCACCCAAGTGTGAGTACCTGAGTTCAGATCCCCAGACCTCATATAGAAGCCAGGAGCCATGGTGGACTTCTATCATCTCAGCATGCCTATAGGGAGAAGAATGGCAGAGACAGAATTTTCTGGAAGCTTAGGGAACAGCTAGCCTGTGGAACAATCTCAGTGGTGACCCTGGAGAAGAAGAGAGACCCTGCCTCAAAAGCAGGTGGAAGGTGAGGTCTTGTCCCATAAAATCGTCCTCAGACCCCCACACAAATGCCATCACACACATGCACCCACACTCACACGCATTAACACACATACAATATATACACAAATAAAGGCAAAAAAAAGTTAAGTGAATTTTTTTAAGTATGAGTTCAATAAGGCTATAGCACACTTAGCAGTATGACAAGGAAAATAACAAATAAATTAGCAATATTAAAGAAAAAGCCATCACTTCAGAAGACTTGTAAGGTTTTTGATGCAATAGCATACTCTAATTGCTTATCAACCTATGTTGTCAATCTTTAATGAAAGTAGGCCCAGAAAACATCATTTGCCACTTTTCACTGAAGGGTAATAAATCTGCATTTAGAGAAGCCGTTGTATAGGGGAACATAATTTTATTATCTAAGACAACAGACTCTAAACTAGATAGATTGAGGAATTCACTAGCCTTGAAACTGCAGTTTTTTTCTTTTATGAAATAGAAATAGCCCCATATATCAGAATTGTTAGAAGAAATTAAAGTTTGTCAAAAGCCCCAACATTTCCTTGTTTGACTAAAAATGGTTCTGAAAATGTTTCTATTTCATAATCTGTTGAACCTGATGCTCTCATACCAATTATATATTGATGAGAGTTCTTGTTTAACATGATGATGGTGTAGACAAATTTTCATTAAAAGCTTGAGAAAGTATAAACATTCTTGAAAAATTATTCCATGGAGATATTTTGCACCATAATTGGCTACTTTAACTTCTCTCCTTCTTATGTTCCCAATTTGGTCTGAAAAATAGTTCCCGTGATAACTACAAACACTACAACCCAATCTATATTTCTTGTGGAAGTAAAAGTCCTGCCAATATCCCTGAATGTGTTGCCTACGGAAAGTCTGAAAAATTAGGGTGAGATTGTTTAAAGTATTTCTTTCTTCCAGTCCAATCATATCCAGCAGAGTGTGAGAGAAGATAATCAAAAGTAAAAATAATGAGCATAAAGATTCATATTTTTAAAAAAATTGTTGGGCAATTTTAGGACTTGGCTTAGTCATCACTCTTTGAACCTGTACCAATAACCCACCAAAACCCTCTACAGCATCCTGTGGTCGTCAGTCTCAAATCCTCACACCATGATAAGAAGATGGAATTTTTAAATAAAACAAACGAGTGTTTTGGCCAAGCCTTTTCTCTGAGTCATGTGAAAATGTGTTATAATGCTTTTGACCAAGGTGGTGGTGGTTTTGCTTCTCACTCTCAAAGGAGTGAGTGGGAAGTGCGTTGTGACCGTTTCCAGCAGGACTTGTCAAATGTGGTGTCTCAGGCAGGCAAACTGGCACTCAACAGACTCATTAGCATAATCCAGATATGTATGTCCCATGAGGCCATCCTTCCCGTCAAGGGTGGAGTCAAGGAAATCAGCAGACCAAAGTCAAAGCCAAATGGAAAATCACAGACTGGACAAGATTGTCCATTTCCTTAGGCATCAGAAGGATGGTAGGGTGCTAGCACGATTGCTTTCTCACTTCTCTCAAGATGTGCAACAATTTCTGAACTAGATGAACAATAATTTCTGAATGGGGAAACAGAGAACCATTTTGGATAGGACCATCTTTGTTTTAGGAGGTTTACTAGAAATGGCAATTTATAAACAAATTTGAATGTGAGTGCTGTTTAGCTGTTCTGGAAGCAAAGTTCAAGAGTGATGTTGGGCTTTGCAATGACCTTGGCCTCAAATCTCACGAGCAATCGGAATGGCTGTGTGTCCCTCCCAGCTAACCAGTTTCAAATTATGAGGAGCTTATTTGGGGTCTAAGAAGCCCTCTATAGGTAAACAGTAGTCCCAGACACCTCCTTTTGAGGTTCAAAATTTTTAATTCAGTCTGTTTTAGATTGGGGAAATAGTAAGAAAAGAAAACCACATAGAAAACTGCCCAGAAGGAGGAAAGCAAAAAATAGTTAGGTGGCCAAGGTTCAACATTAGAGCCCAGGACTGGGAACATCTCAAGGCTGATGACACAGTAAGGACCCTTCCTAAATTAGTCATCAGGGAAACCTGATTATGTCCTCAAGGCAGGGTCATCATATGACCTCCAGAGACCCCTAAATACTGAGAAGAACATGTTTCCCATCCAATGATCACCCCTGCTCAAAATGTCATTTAAAATAATATTTATACTAAACTGTAAAATTAGGACAGGAAAATCCAAGTATGAGAACTAGCTTTTCTCATATCGTCTATTTTAATGCTTGTCCAATCTCACAGTTTTTGAAACAATTTTTAAACATAATTTTGGTGGCCCATTTGAGTCTGTATTGAATGTTACTCAACTTTGCCACGAGGACATGGCCCAATATTTGTGAACCCGAAGTTCTGCCTCCTGGAGATCCTGGACTGATTGTTAGCTGGAGAACCCAGGGCCAAGAAGACAATGATCAGGTCTCTCCTAAATGCACACGTGGTACACTTAGGAACCCAAATGCTTCCTAGTTTCATAGGTCTACAGTGGATGACCCTGTGTCCTGCTTTCAGCAACACCATGAGGGCAGAGAAGGAAGTTGCAGCTGTGACAATAGTCCAGGTAAGAGCAAACAGGCTCACACTGCACCAGTGAGCAAAGGAAGGATATATTGGGCAAAGAAATGCTGAGAATGGCAAATGCTGGGAGAGGTTAATGGTGGATTAAGGCTGGAGATCAAGCAAGGAGAGGGAGAGAGAGGAAGGCTCCTCATTATACTATAGACATAAAAGTCATGTTCCCAATGAAGATGGAATTTAAAAGAGGAGAAGGAAAGGAGCTTCGAAGCTGACTTGAAGTTAAGAATCCTAGAATACCTGGTTTTTAAAAAAAAAAGCCCCAATATAGTAGGAAGAACAAGCACAGAATGTGTTAGTTACCTTGTGTGGCTTTGACCACACCTGACATAAACAAGTCAAAAGGAAGGATTTACTTTGGCTCACAGTTTCAGATGGTTCAGTTCATGCTTGCCCCATGCATTTGGGCAGAACATCATGGTGGCATAGGAATGTGACAGTTAACTTTCTGCAGCTCTTGGTAGACCAGAAACAGAGAGAGAGAAAGGGACTAGGTATAACCTGGACTCCCAGTGACCCACATCCTCCAACCAGGAAAGAGCTCCTAAAGTTTCCAAAGCCTCCATAAAACACCATTACAAGCTGGGCACAAGCACTGAACAAAATGAACTCTGAGATATATTTTGTATTTAAAACATAACCAAGGGGGACTATGAGAGACAAGATTAGGGCACAGAGAGAAGATTGCACTCTGCATATGGGAGCTCCCCTCTCAGAAGGAAGAAGAAGCAAAAAGTACATTTAGGAGAAGAATGAGTTCAAGTACATATAATAGTTTTAAGGGGCTGGAGAGATGACTCAGAGGTTAAGGCACTTGCCAGCAAAACCTGAGGACCTGGGTTTGATTCCCCAGTATCCACATAAAGCCAGATGCACAAGGTGGCACATGCATCTGGAGTTCATTTGCAGTGGCTAGGGGCCTTGGTGTACCCATTCTTTTTATTTGCCTCTCTCTCTCTCTCTTCCTCTCTCTCTCTCTCATATATATATATAATATTTTTGAAAAGAGAGTCTTGGCTTTCCAGGAAATAATGAAATGATGCCATTCCTGAGAGAACCAAAAAATAATTCTGATATTACAGATAAAATAAAACTGATATTTTTCTATGGAATGGATCTCTTCCACATCTTTGCTTTTTCACACATCGCAAGTTTACAGTGACATGGACCTTTTACCTAGGAGAAGACACAAACTAAGACCCTTGAATCAAATATGGACAAGAAGGGGCTGGAGAGATGGCTCAGCACTTAAGGCACTTGCCTGCAAAGCCTAATGACCTAGGTTCAATTCCCCATTACCCACATAAAGCCAGATGCACAGTGGAGCATGCATCTGGAGTTCATTTGCAGCAGCTGGAGGCCCTGGCCTGCCCATTCTCTGGGTGTGTGACTCTTTCTCTGTCTCCTCTCTTTATCTCTCTCTCCTTGAAAATAAAAAAAAAATATATGGATAAGAAGATAATTAGACATTTTTAAATCATGCTTAAGTAAGATTAAGTTTTCCATAAACCATAAGACAAAACTGACTTCATATATAATCCTATGTGCATTTGTGATGGTTCATTTTATGTCATCTTGAGTGAGTCACATGGTAACCAGCTGTTTGGTCAAATATCATTCTGGGTGTTTCTGAAAGGGCAGTTCTGAGTGGAATTAGCATTTGAGTAGAAAGACTCAGTAAAGATTGAATTGATTTAATGTGGCCAGGCCTCATTCATCAACTGAAGGCTGAAGGAGAAGAGAAATGCAGATACTCCCACAGTTAAAAGTAACTCCTCCTGCCCAACTGCCCACAGCAGGGACATTCAGTTTTCCTGCCTTCTGATTTGAGCCAAAATACAGCTTTAGACCCAGGCAGCCTTTAGCCAGGAACCATGCCATTGGCTCCCCTTGTCTCCCACATGCAGGCTGCAGATTTGGGGACATGTCAGTTCCTCGTAAGTTATCCTTCATGGTGTATCAATGTATTATAGCACTTCTGCATCTCAGGACAAGCCTGAACACTATGCGTCTAATGACCATCTATTTCAGTATGTCTAAAGAGTAATTTGGTCATTTGAATATAATGTTGGCTTTAAGTTTACCATGTGTTTTTCCTGCTCCAAAAATAAAATAAAACTGAAAAAAAAAACAAGCTTTAAACATAAGTTGACAAGTAATTCATCATGCACTTGGAGTCTATTTTGTACTTGGTGTTTCTCCCAGTGCTGCCTTGGGCCCTGACTGATGAGACGCCCAGTCAGCTCCAACCCGCAGCAGGCATGCGCGCTCGCATATCAGCTTCCTCACCTGTGCTGAGATGACAAGAGTCCCAAGAACATGGGATTCACTCCAGACTGCGAGTACCCTAAGATGTGTGAGGTCAAGAAGTATGTGTCACTAGTGGGACAGATCACAGACACGGTTTACAATACTGGCAGCTTTCCTCTGTGGGTAATATTTTGCAAGTTTCAAGATAGAAAATTGGGCTAGAGAGATGGCTTAACTGTTAAAGCACTTGCCTACCCGGGTTCGATTCTCCAGTTCCCACGTAAGCCAGATGCACATGGTAGTACATGAGTCTAGAGTTCGTTTGCAGTGGCTAGAGGCCCTGGCCTATCCATTCTCACTTCTATCTCTCTATCTATCTATCTATCTATCTATCTCTATCTATCTATCTCTGTCTCTCTCTGTCTCCCTCTTTGTCTCTAATAAATAAAAATAAATCTTTAAAAATATTTTTAAAGATATAAAATTGTTCCAAGTACACTTCTTTCTTATTTCTAAGTTCAGGAACCGGCCTGTGGGTTGTTCACTAATCATCAAGACTCTAAGGAAAGTGACTGAGCAGTCCCTGCTTATGGTAACATCCATATTGTGTTGAAAGCTAACATTGGAAGGGCATCTTTTAACAGCATTTATGATCCACTTAGAATCTGCAACCCTTTTCCTATTTCTGCAGAACCAACATGTCAGGTGAAAGATTTGCCTAAAATTGGACCAAAAATCAAAAATCCTAGTTTCTTTATGTTAGTCCAAACTCATCTTACACAATTTCCAAAACTTGTTTAGCTTCATGACATAGAAACACTTGGCACTGCCCTGATTTTGTGGGCTATCCTGCCATTTCATACCTGCCCCCATCCTGCCATGTGAGCTTCATTAAGTCAGGACCTCCATCCTTTCCTTTCCATTTCCCCAATTTCTTAGAGAATTACAGGGGAGATGTTTGATTTTGTTACAGATTTGAAAGGACAGCATGCATATAAGTAACCCATATTAATATTTTATTGTTATATATTTATCTGAGAGAGAGAGAGAGAAAACAGGCAGAGAGAGAGAGAGAAAGAGAAACAGGCAGAGAAAGAGAGAGAGAGAATGGGTGCACCAGGGCCTCTAGCTACTGCAAACGAACTCCAGACACATGCACTACCATGTGCATCTGGCTTATATGGGTACTAGGGAAACGAACCTCGATCCTGAGCCTTCATAGGCAAATGCTTTAATGGCTAAGACATCTCTCCAGCCCAAATAACCTATTTTAAAATTTGGTTTCCCAAGTATAGCTCACTAGTAGAGTGCCTAGACTGTATGAAGCCAACACCCCCCACAAAAAAGTTGACATCCCCACTTCCAACTTATCTAAGCATTAGGTCACCTGCCTGTTGTGCATGTCCAGTCTTACTCTGTATCTCCAAGGAAAAAAGGGTATGTTCTATATTTTGATCTGAGCACTTTTACTTCCTCTTTTATTGATCTCAGTCTCTTCTCACTTGCCATCCCAAATATCTAGTGGAGTACTGTTATAAAGTTCTGTCCCTAAGAGTTCAGTAGTCAACTTCTAAGAGTAAATATGTTTCACATCCACTCTCCCTATATACTTAATAGTAACGGCACTCCTACTGCTATACTGAGATTTATCACATCTCTGAAGTTCCCATAAGCATTCCCAAAGTTCTCACCATCTGGTTCATGGTATAACCCTGGCCAGATGTTTAGCATCAAAGACTCAAGAGTCAGGTTGGAGAGATGCCTTAGTGATTAAGGTGCTTGCCTGCAAAGCTTAATAACAAGAGTTTGATTCCCCAGTACCCATGTAAAGCCATATGTAGAGGTACATGCATCTGGAGTTTGTTTGCAGTGGCTGGAGGCCCTGATGTGCCCATTGTCTCTCTTATTCCCTCTCTCTCTCTCTCTCTCTCTCTCTCTCTCTCTCTTGCTGTCCTCTCCATAGCTCTCTGCTTGCAAATAAATAAATAAATAAATAAATAAATAAATAAATAAATAAATAAATAAATATTTTTTTTAAAAGACTCTAGGGTCTTGGAAGAACTAGCGAGTCAGAAATGAGATTGGTGTTCGTTCCCCTTCATGGAAGACAGAACAGATGTTTCCAACTGAGAAGACACATCCCATTCCTGGGCTCAGGGACCACAGGACTGAAAGTTGTAAGGCGCTAACAAATTGAAGACCATGTTTATGTCAAGGAACCATTCTCAATAGTTGGAGACATATTTGAACGTCATTTATAGGTTTGTTCCCTGTCCATCATGGATAAATATTCAACTAATCTGATCATTGTTACTGTTATTCACTCTTAGCAGATCAGGATCAGAAGTTCGAGTGAACTTTTAATCTTGAGCTGAAGCATGGTGGCACACACTTTTAATCCCAGCACTTGGGAGGCAGAGGTAGGGGGATCACTGTAAGTTCAAGGCCAGCTTGAGACTACATAGTGAATTCATTCCAGGTCAGCCTGGACTACAGTGAGGCCATACCTTGAAAAAAAAAAAAAAAAAAAAAAAAACCTCTTCTACAAACAGCAGAAGTATGCATGACTTACATTCTTGTTACTATTATCTGGTCAATGGAATACAATTGATTTCATCATCTTTAAGTGTTTCTTTTTGATTTTTTAATGATTAATTTAGGTTTAGTTTTTTATGTCAATAATTAGCTCATTTGATTCTTGTTAGAGTGGCATAAGTACTTTATTATATCTCACGGATTTTATTTATCATGTCTCACAGATTCAAATTTATGATAATCCTCATTACATTTCCTATGCTGGGTCTTAAACAGAGTTTATAGAAATAAAATGTTTATGCCTAAAAATAGATAATGTTAAATAATAATATTTAGAGAAATGTTTCAAAGGATGTCATAGTTTCTCTACAGCAACATAACCAATGGACTATGTATTATAAAAGGGACTTAGTAGATTGGCTTACAGCATACAGGCCAGGCTGTCTGCAGGCTATGCGGCTGGGCCTCGTCCATCAGGTGAAGGCTGAAGGAGAACAAAAAGGCAGATACTCCTGCAGTGAGAAGCAAGTTCTCTTGCCCCACTGCCCATAGCAGGGTCATCTCACTTTTCCGGCCTTCTGATTTGAGCCAACATACATATTTTCCTGCTTCTCAAGACAGCCAGGCTTCAGACTGGAATAATACCTTTGGCTCCCCTGGTCTCTAACATGCAGGCTTCAGATTCTGGGAGCTGTTCGCAGCTGCTCAGTCCACACAGCTGGACGTATCACCAGTACCAATCTGTCACTGAAGGCCTAGAGGGCTCCTGGAGAGCCGCTAGTCTTCAATCCACATTGGAAGGCTGAGGAAACTAGGTTCCAAAGTCTGCAAGGGACAGAAACAACAGGATAGATGCGCACACCAATGGGTAGTGCGGGCAGCCAGGCAAAAGGCCCTGTGGTCTCTTGGAGCTTCCATATGTATAGTCCCCCACCAGAAGGGCTGCCTGCTTTTGGGGCATTTTTCCTCCCTGCATCAATCCTCCCTGGGAAGTTTCTCACAATCAACCAAAGAGGCGAGCCTCTTACTTGACTCTTAAAATGATCAAATAGACAATAGAATTTAACCATGCTACGTGGTTTGGATCTTAAGTGCCCCCAGAAAAGACCCTTGATGAAGGGACTGGTTCCTAGCTGGTAACATTATTGGAGCTCCCTCTCTTTCCTTCCTGGCCAGGACCTCCATGAAGGAAGCACTTAGGCATCCCTCAGCTGAGTGGCTGACCACAGGCCCAGAATGATGGGGCCTACAGACTGTAATGGGAAACTTCTCAGACCATGAGCCAAAACTAACCTTTCCTCCCTTTAAGTTGATTGTTGGGTATTTTGTCAGGCAACAGAAAGCTGACTAACCCGATGGGGAGTATAAAATTTAATACTTTCAGAATATTAGTTTTGAGAATATAGTTTAACACGCATGAACATAAGGAAAATTATACATTGATAAATTTTAGAATGTTGGATGTAAAATTTAATGGAAATGTATTTGTAATACTAGTTCATATCCACATGCTAAATTTTTCATTATTCTGGTAGGATTTAGTATTTGATGTTCTTTAAAATGCAGTTGGCCTAAAAACTTTTTAAGTTTTGGAACAAAAGAAAGCTTATAATCCTCTTAAGGATTTTGAATTTTAGTAGATTTAAGTTTTCCTGACATTTATTTTCTCATCATAATGGTCAGGACTTTGATTAAAGCCAGGAGGCATCAGACTCACAAAACAAATAGAGAAGTCCAAAACTCTGTGTAAGGCCCAGCATAGGAAATATAAATAAGGATTATTATAAATGTGAATCTATGAGACATGATCATTCATCTCTGATGTCTAAATAGCTTATTTCCGAGCTAAAGCCATCAAGGGAAGCACCCATCTCACAGAGAAAGATTTAAGAATTTTAAAATATCTCCAAGTTCAAAACAGAAAACAGGGCTGGAGATATAGTTTAGTGGTTAATGCACTTGCCTGTGAAGCCTATGGAGCCAGGTTCAACTCCACAGTACCCACATTAGCCAGATGCACAAGGTGGCGCATGCATCTGCAGATCACTAGTGGTGGCTGGAGGCTCTGGTGTACACATTCTTTCCCACCCACCCCCATCCCCGGCTTCTCTCTTTCCCTGTCTCTCAAATAAATTAATTAATTTAATAAAATAAACAGAAAAAAAGTCAATTTGGATGATTGGTTACAACTGTACTAGACAGCATTCAAGAAGCTATTAATTACTGTCTTCTCTTGGTATCCACAGGGAATTGGTTCTCGAGGTTGTCAAATTCTTGGATCTTGTTGCAGTCAGGTTCGCATTGCTGGCAGAAAACACTCAACAAAGAGCAGCTTGTGGGGGAGAAAAGGGTTTATTTTGGCTTACAGACTCAAGGGGAAACTCCATGATGGCAGGGGGAATCGATGGCATGAGCAGAGGGTGGACATCACCTCCTGGCCAACAGCAACAGGAGAGTATGCCAAACACAGGCACAGGGACACTGGCTATAACCCCCATAAGCCCACCCCCAACAATACATGGCCTCCAGGAGGTGTTAATTCCCAAATCGCCATCAGCTGGGATGTAGCATTGAGAACTCCTAAGTTTATGGGGGACACGTGAATTGAACCCCCACAGATCTAGAAGCACCTTATATGACATGCTGTCATATTTGCATATAACCTATGCCACACTCTCAATTACTTTAAATTGTCTCTAAAGCATCTGCAGCACCTCTCTCAGTTGTTGTCATATTGTACTGGTTCGAGAATGATGACCAAAAAATAGCTGCACAAAGTACAAACACTGTTTTTCAAGTACTTTCAATCCACAGTGGACAGCACCCACATAAGCAGATCCTTAGATACAGAGCAACAATGTACACTTAGTAATTAACAGTAAATACCCAAAATCCCTCATGCTATTACACTTTCATTCACTTCACCAACCTGCGGGGACATCCTTGACACTGACCTCAGGTAGTAATTCTAAGAGAAAACTTACGGTGTGGTGGCATGACGCACGTCATGTATCACTCTGACTATTAAATGTGAAAATGTTCGTTACAGAATGATGGGATTCAGAGCTGGAAATGGAGCTGACATTTTAAAGCAGGTGAGAAAGAAGCCACAGAATCTGCTCACAATGTCTATAAGGAGTCTTCTACCTAGCAGAGAAGGGGCAGGAACAGAGCAGGAGTACACACTGTGTTGAAGAAGAATAGAATGGGGACATCTTCACACCTCACCACTGGAGACTTCTCGGTGGTCTGGTTCTGTGTGCAGTAATAGTGATGGTAGCTTGTAAGAATTAAAGAAACTAAGGCCTGTGGAGCACCTGCCAAAAGGAAATCGTGGAAGAGCAGGAGTAGTGGGAATAGAAGAAGCAGGGTGGGTAGAGGTAAAGTATTGTTTGGGTGTCTGGGAATGGAGCCATGCACTAGGCTGCGGGTCAGGACTTAGAGTGGAGCTCATTTACTGAGATGGGCAGGGAGCAGAGCCCACATGGGGACCCGGAATGTGCCGGCTGCCCAGCGACTCATGAACAGGTGGTGAGAGCCAAACCAGACTCTGTGATGCCCAGCAGCTCGCTCCCATCCAGCGACTGGATGACCTGTTTCCTGTGCCCCAGCTGGCTGCCACACACACCCTCCTGTCAGCCTGGGATTGTGGTGAGAAACTCTGACAAATATCATCTCTGCCTTTACAAACTTTACTGGCCTTTTAAAATCCCTGGATAACTGCCACTTTATCCATGGGAGAAGCAGAGTGAAATTTGGCCTCCGATAATTTCAGAAGAGGTTGAGAAAGGTTTCTGACTAATTGTAATGCTCAGTAACTCCTGTCACTGTGACCTTCCCATCAGACAAAGAGCAATGACACAGGCAGCCTGCATGCCAGTCTGAACACTTCCATGCAAGAATGCCAAGCGAGCGCTGGGTCTTCAGCCATCTGCCCTTCATTTCCCAGGCCTTCACTGCAGAGATGGAGTTTTTTTTAACTTTGCAAGTTAAATCTTGCATGAATAATAGTTGGGAGGAAACCCTAGCAGCTAGCAGCAGTACAGAGCGGTGGCTGGGGACACCAGGGATATGACCTGAATTCAAATACTTCTCTGCTGTTTATTAGCTGAGTGGCTTTGGGAGATGTTACAGACTGGTTGGTATGGGTCCCCTCCAAATTCATGTGTTGAAGCTCTAACCACCGCCCTTCTCATTGCCGCTGTATTTAGAGATAGGATCACTAGGGAGGTAATTAAGATTAAATGAGGTCATAAAGATGGCACCCTAATCCAGCAGGACTGGGTTTCTTCTAACAAAAGGAAGTGCCACTCAGTATACACATACAGAGGGAAAGGGGACTATTTAGAAATCAAGGACAGAGGCCAAAGAAGACACCAGAGCTGTGATAGCCTTGACTTCTAGCCTCCAGAACTATAAGGACATAAATTTCTTTCACCTGAGCAACCCAATCTACAGTATGGCAAGGTTTTTCCATCTGGGTCTCAAGTCTTTTCTGTAAACAGAAAGACACTGCCTGCCTCAGAAGGCTGTTATAAGGGTGGAAGAAGGCAATACCTAGGAAGTGATGGGCTAGTGCCTGGCACAGAAAGGATCTGTACACGTGAGATGTGTTCATATTAATGATCCACTTCATCAGTTTCACAGATATAATATGAAGCCCATCAAAGTCACAGCTCAGAGCCAGTTAGCTATTTAGCAAGCTAGACTTGGGAGCCAGAAGCCTCAGGGCCAGGATTTGCAAGGTTGATCACTGGGTCAGCATTCTCTGATGTCATCTAAGACTTCTTCTCAGCAGCTGCCTGCACCTTGAAGTTCATACAGTGGTGCAAGGGGGTGACTCGGAACACAGGGCCTGAGCTTCAACTGAGTTCTAACAAGGAGCTCTCCGCTGCTCCAGGCAAATAAGGCAGGCAAGGCCCCTGCTGCCATAGAGCGAACATGCTGCCAGCTGGAGACAGATACTGAACAAACACAATAATCAAAGAGAACAGCAACTAAGGTGCTATGCCAGAGGGTGCCAGGGAAGAGCACTCAAAGGAAAAATGATCCTACTTAGACTTGCATGATAGGAAAGAGCCAGGTATCGCAAGGACTGGGGAAAGACCATGCGAAGGTTTGAGTTAAGTTCAATGAGAGACTCTTAAGGAATAGTAAATAGGTGTTGTGATCTTTTTTTTTTTTTAATTTGGGGGGGTGTGTGCACACAAGTTCATTTTCACATGTTCATGTGTGAGTGTAGGAGCTTGCATGCACTGGCTCACATGGGAAGGTCAAAGGATATCTTTCAGGTCACTCCTCACCTTCCACCTTATCCCTTAAGGCAGGGTCTCTTGTTGTTCACCACTTTGTTCCCAGGCCTCCAGAAAATTCTCAGTTCTACCTCCCTTTTCTCTGTAGGCACACTGGGATTCCAGAAGCCCACCACAGTTTCTGGCTTTTATGTGAGGTCTGGGGATTCAAACTCAGATACTTAGAGTTGTGCGACAAGGACTTTACCCACTGAGCCATCTCCCCGGTGACCTTTATCTTTATCGTGGCTTCTTCGACCTGGAAACGTGCTTCACTCTGGGCAGAGGACTTCACCGTGGGATGGAAAGGAGAGCAAGCATTGCATCGTCTTCCTTTCTAACTGAAACATGGAAAATAAGGCTTAGGGCTGGCAGGTGGCTCAGCGTTGGTAAAGTGTTTGTTGCTCAAGCATAAGGAACTGAGTTCAGATCCCCAGAACCCACATAAAGCCTGGCATAGTGGCACATAGCTGTAACCACAGTGCTAGGGAGGCAGAGACAGGAGGACCTCTTAGGCTCACTGACTAGCTAGTCAGATGAACTAGAGCAAGAGAAAAGTGAAAAGTGACCTCCACATACATGGGCACACACGTTCACTGGCACCTGCACACACACTTCTTCCCACACTCCTATGAACGTGCACATACATACAACAATAAAAAGGGAAGAAAAACTAAAGTTTATTTCAAAGGGATCTATGGAGGTTTGAATCAGGTGTCCCCCATAGACTCACATGTGTTGAGTGCTTGGTCCCAGCTGGTAGCAATTTGGGAAGTGGAACCTTGCTGGAGATGGACTTGGGGTGTGGTAGCCAGTTCTCCCTTGCCAGAACTCAGTTCACTCTTGCTGCTATGGAAGAGGTGAGGTCCAGCCTCTGCTCTACCATCCTTTCCCTGCCATAGTGAAGTTTCCCCTCCAGTCTATGAGCCAAAATGAGCCCTTTGCTCCCATCAGCTACTTTTGGTCAGATGTTTTGTCCCAGCAATGGGAACAACCAAGAGAACATGAAAAGGGAAGGTAGTAATAGCAGTGGTGATAGAAACTGGCCACCGGAGAGCAGAGACAGAAAACATGAAAAACATATAATATGTCAGAGCAAGGTGTGAGTTTTAATCTCTGTGGTCAACTTGATTTGGCTTAAGAAATGCTTAGGGGCTGGAGAGATGGCTTAGGGGTTAAGGCGCCTGCCTCCTAAGCCTAAGAACACTGGTTCCAATCTCCAGGTCCCACGTTTAGCCAGGGCACAATGCCGCACTTGACCACAAGGGGGCGGATGCATCTGGATTTCGTTCGCAGCAGCTGAGACACTGCTGGCATGCCCATCTCTGTCTTCCTCTCCCCCCCCCCGTCTCTCTCTGTGTCTCTCTCCAAAAAAAATAATAAAAAATAAAAAGTTTAAAAAAAGAAATGCATAGAAGATGAGGAAAACACACCTCCTTTTGGGGATGACTGTGAAGCTGTTCCAAAACTGATATGATGGATTCAAAATCTGAATAGGCTGGGAGGCGGAGGAGCTGCGAAGTTAGGGGGGGGGCAAGTAGGAGGAACTAAATCCCGAGGAACATGTCCTTGGGGCTACAGCTTGTCCTCCCCACTTCCTGTTACTGTTCCTCTCTGTTACAAGTCTGCCATGAGGTGAAGCATGTTGCATGTTCCTGCCACCACCATGTTCTTTCCAAGCATGTGGGACCAAGCAACCATGGACGGAATCTGTGAAAACATGAGCCGAAATAAATCCATCCTCCTTCAAGTTGTTTTGTCACTGCAATGAGAAATGTTTTCATACACGAGGTTACTCAGAGATAACTTTTTCTGACTGCACCATTTTAATGATGTGAAAAGTGGGATGATGAAAGATTCAAAGATTCGATTAAAGGGAAACAGCAAGACAAGCAAAACCAGGACTAACAATAAAATTTCCCGCCTCAAAAGTAGACCAACATTTTTGCAAAGCACGTGGTTCGTTTCTGTCTGCCTTTTTTTTACATTCTATTTTTTAGTTATTGTTGTTGTTGTTGTTTTCATTATTGTTGATTTGGTTTGAGGGGGGCTGGTTGGGGAGTTGTTTTGTTTTGGTTTGGTTTAGGTTTTTCAAGGTAGGATCTTGCTCTAGCCTAGGCTGACCTAGGATTCACTATATAGTCTCAGGCTGGCCTTGAACTCACAGGAATCCCCCTACCTTGGCCTCCCGAGTGCTGGGATTAAAGGCATGCACCATCATGCCGAGCCTACTTTGGTTTTTTGAGACAAGGTCTCACACTAGTGCAGTTGGCCTTCAACTCACTGTGTAGTGTTGGCTAACCTTGAAATCCAGTCCTGCCTCATGCTAGGATTGCAGGCACAAGCCATCATTCCTGACTTTGATTCTGTCTTCCTTGCCAATACTTCCTGAAAGCTGTATGAGAAGAAGGGAAGCTGGTGTGCATGTCCATACTGCAGGGCACTTTCACATTGTTTTATTAAAATAAAAACAGGCCCTAGAGAAAATGAGTGACTTGTTCAAAGTTATAGAAGGACAAAGCAGTGGGAAATATTCAGACTAGTCAATGTGCTTTACCCCTGCAAGCTCTTTACTGTGTGCTCATTAATGAAAGTGCTGTTGAGCCTGCAAGTCTCTGGCATACAAACCAAACTTCAAAACACCTTAGGAAATTTCCAAAACAAAAGGACTCCAACTCAGCCTTTTAGACTCAGCTCTTTAGGTGCAAAACTGTGTTGACGGCCTTCTTTCAATCCCCCAAAACCCAGCAATTACCACTGCTTCTCCCACATGTTCCTCTGCCACCCACACCTACCTGACTTATAGATCTCTCCCCACATTTCACTTGTTGACTATCTGTTCCATTTCCGTCTCTACAATGAGAGTCTTGGAGCAATGAGTCCCGTTCTTCTCAGCTCCTCTAGTATGGTGCAGATGCTCCCGGGAGGCTACTTCAATGAATTTTGTATCCACTTCTTTATGTAGTGCTAAGATTTTATTAGCAGACACTGGAACATAGTAAACACTAAAACAGAGGCCCTTAGTCAAATCACTCATATATAATCAAACTTGTTTATACCTATACTTTTAAAAATTAAATATAATGCCTTAAAAGAGATATAGGAAACTGAATCAGTGAAACTGGAAGATGTTCATCTCTACCATGGCATGATGAGCAACCCCTAAATGAGTCCTCTGCAATGCCAACTGGTCCATGTGTGTGATATAGTAATTCCTACAATACAAGGCTTTGCCATCATGATGAAATTTATCAGCTAACAGTTCTGGGTGCCATTTGAACCACACTCTGATAATTATATACTTCTAATATCCACTTACGAATGTCTAGAAGG
Source organism: Orientallactaga sibirica (assembly GCA_036365145.1). NCBI lineage: Eukaryota > Metazoa > Chordata > Mammalia > Rodentia > Dipodidae > Orientallactaga > Orientallactaga sibirica. The sequence continues at coordinate 4,878,228 of JAEOAD010000044.1, read as the reverse complement.
ATATTTAAATGTGTAGGAAAACATAGTTTCTTCATGGGCAAGATAGTCTCCCACATTTCATTGTGGCATCTCTGATCCTCCCCACTAATTAATATTACAGCAAATAAGTCCTTACAAATTTCAAAATGGTCTCTAGGGGGCAGCACTCTCCACATGAGACTTCCTGCTTTAAACCAATCTAACCAATGACTTAGCTCAAATGACACTTTCTTTTTTGAGGTAGGGTCTCGCTGTAGCTCAGGCTGACCTGGAATTAACTCTGTAGTCTCGGGGTGGCCTCGAACTCACAGCGATCCTCCTACCTCTGCCTCCTTCCCTAGTGCTGGGATTAAAGGCGTGTGCCACAATGCCCAGCCTCAAATGACATTTTGTTTTGAAAGCCTCTGGTAATAACACAGTGACTCTTCATTTTTCTTGACTCATAATTTTGACAATTCTGAGTTAGAAATAAAACAAAATATCTCTTGAAAACAAAATTAAGACAAATCAAAATTTGGGACATGAAACAAAAGCTAATGCAACCCAACTTTCTGACAGCTCTTTCTCACAGGCCAAGGCTATGACCATTTCTTCCCATTGTAATTATACTTTTTAATATTTGTCATCCATGAGTATTCACCACTATCAAGGTAAAAGGTTTGCCAAGAAACAAAATAATGACAAAAGAACATCGATAACCCTAAGGCCAGTGGCTACATTCCACTCTAAACCAGTAAGAACCCATTTTAGTTCCCTATGGAAAAAGACAAAGATCCAAATCTGAACAGCTTCAGAATCATATTTCAAAACTCTCAAGAGCCATACTCTCTTTCTACAGCTCTGTTTTACACGCTTACTTTATGAGTCTCTTGATAGAAATCTAAACCTTGAATGTTCCTCCACAAACCATTAATCTTTGAAACACAATTTAAAGAAGAGGCAACATGGAAATCAAGTGCAGGCATCCAGAGCTGATGAAAAACAGACGAGGCCTTGAGTTTTAGAAGTGCCTGTATACTCCTGCTGAAGGACCATGCTCCTCCTATCGCCATGGTAACACATGAAGAGAGACGGCACATCTTTTCATTTCTCCTTTGAAACTGGAGGAGACCATTTACAGTTACCTAGCAAGGAATTAAAAGGGAGAAAGGAAAAAGGAAGGAAAATAAAAAGGTGTATCCATTCCTTAGGAGTCAGAGACACACATAAAGACATAGTTTCCCAAGGAAAGTTACCCATTTTCCTCCTCAATTGTGAGCATTCTGCCCCAAGTGGGAAGGTCAATTACTCTCCACACTTGCTCAGACTTTGGCATTGCAGGCTAATATGAGGTTACCAATATCTACTTGTTGAGTGTGTATTGCTTATAAAATACTGTGGGAGAATATGGAAGGCAGAGAAAATACACTATTCTAGAATTTTATCTAAATGATATTTAATTTAGAAACAAAGTACATACTCTGGAAATCATTTAAGAATATTCTATGTGAGTAAAAATAAAACTCAGTAGCAGAAGCCAGTGAGCTAGAAAGGAGATATAAAGGGAATAGAAAGGGAAGGAGGGGGGACTTAATAGGATGGTATTGTATATATGTAAGTAGAAGAACAGATTAATGAGGGTGAAAAGGCCTAAGTGAGGTCAGGGGAAGAGATTGAGTAAAGGAAAGGTAGAGGGAGGGCTAATCAAAATCTAAGAGGGAATAAATAAGTCATACGGAAACCTACTCTTTTGGACAATGGAACACTCAGAAGCCATAGAGTGTTATTAGAAACTTTTCAGTGCCAGGGAGGGGATACCTTCCAGTGAATTGTTGTCCAGGGAGGTCACAGACACCCCCAAAACATTATAGGCCATTGCCAAGGCCCTTGGTTTCCCACCAGAAATAGATGGTAAGACCCTATTGCTGAAGACTCCACATACTTGGGCTGCAAGGTCACTGAGAAATCCTGCTGGAGCTGAGCTGAAAGCCTCCTCCATGTGGACCAGCTGACAGAAAGTTGGTTGCATGAAGTTCAATGGGAGACAGAAAACAACAGTGAAGGTACTCAACAGTGAACACTGCAAGCTTTAAATTTGGCCAGTCAGGCCAAATGAGCCAATGGGTGCAATAGTGGCATGTCTGTTATGGGGGACCCAACCACTCTGTAATTGGACTGGAGATCTGCTCCATGGGAGGGAATACTTCCCTGATACTAAAAACCTACAACAGGGGTAGTCATGAGCCCTAAGGGTGTAACATCTGCTGGTGTCAAGCTAAATATATATACTATGCTCACCAAACTGCCCAGTAAGCACTTTTTTTAATGTCCACACCTATATATTAATGCTACTCTCACTTTTTGTTAGAGAAACTTCTTTTTTCAGATGGTGGTGACCTTGGGATGACTCAGAAGGCACCATGGTGCTAAGAAGAAGGGACAGAGGAGTGCTCAGCCCTGAAACGTCTCAAACACACCTTCCAAGGCTCAGGGTCCATTGCAGAAGAGTGAGCAGAAAGAATGTAAGAGCCAAAGGAAGAGTAGGACTCCTTACAACATGCTCCTCCAGACACAAAATGGCCTGGATATCTATGACTTCACAGTGCCTGACACTACCTACACAAGACCATCCTAATAGGAGGAAAAGATCATGACATCAAACTGAAAAGAGAGACTGATTGAGAGGGGAGGGAGGGGATATGATGGACAGTGAAGTTTCAAAGGGGAAAGTGGAGGGAGGGAGGGAAGTACCATGGGATATTGTCTACAATTAAAGAAGTTGTCAATAAAAAAAAAAGAATATTCTTATGGTAAACAGTGTCCTAAAATTACCCTATCACTTCCTTCCCTTTTAACATGCATGCTGCTTCATTCTTCAAGGGATGGAGTTCATTTCCTCTCCTCATCTATCTGTGCTAGGTTTGTGACTTGCTGTGGATTAATATCCTAGGCCTAATGATTTCTGAATCTAGGTTTTAAGAAGATATGTGTCTATCAGTTCTTCTCTAGGAAGAGCCAATGACCACGTAATATGTCCATCTACTCTGAAAAGCTTTGAGGTAGTCAAAGATAGACCAAAAAGAGGAAGAAGAAGAACTTGGTAGCCCTCAACTATTCCAGATATCCCAACTTATATGCCATACATAAAGAAGCCATCCTGGATATTCTAGCCCTAGGAAACCCACGGGAGCAGAACAATCACCAGGCAGAGCCTAGCCCATTTGCAAAAACATGAGAGAAGGGCTGGAGAGATGGCTTAGCAGTTAAACGTTTGCCTGTGAAGCCTAAGGACCCAGGTTCAAGGCTCGATTATCCAGGATCCACGTAAGCCAGATGCACAAAGGGGCACACACATCTGGAGTTAGTTTGCAGTGGCTGGAGGCCATGCTGCACCCATTCTCTCTCTCTACCTGCCTAGTTCTGTATCTCTCTCTCTCTCTCTCAAATAAATAAATAATAAAATATTTTTTTAAATATGAGAGAAATAAAAATTCTTTATTGTTGTCTTCATGACAAATATTTGAAGTGATTTGTTATCACAAATATCTTCTTGTTGCTGGGACAAAACACCTGACCAGAAACAGCTTATGTTTATGTTTATGTTATTTTATGTTATGGTTTTGAGGGATGTTTCATCATGGCAAGAAAAGCATGGAATAAGCAGGAAGTTTGTTCACATTGTCATATATATATATATATATGGAGGAAGCAGCAAGAGTGAACTGACTAGCACTGGCAAATAAAGCAGTATTATAAAATCCCAAGACCTGCCCACAAGACTCTACCTCCCAGAGGCTCTACCAGATTGTTGGGCATTGCTAGAAATGGCCTGGGATGGTAAGAAGGCTGGCCTGACCTGTTGGACATGGCCAGAGACCCTGGGCTGTGGGGTTGCAGCTGGCTCTATCATCAGGAGTCCCTGGCATTGGTGACTGGCCTTCCCTACATTGTAGGTTGTAGTGTGCCCTGTCATCACCCAGAGTGGGCAGAACTGGCGAGGCCCTGCTCCTGGACCCCAAAAGGCTCTGACCACTCCATAAGTCAGACTTTGCCACCCCCCTTGTGGCTAGCTGCACAAGAGACCCTTATGTGGCTGAAGTCAGGTAGCCTTTCCACCATCTCTCTCCCCGACAGCTTTAAAGTCACAGCCTTCTGTTATCTTCTCTCTTGTCATTCCCCTTATCTCTCTCAACTCCTCCCCCCACAGCTTTGAAGTTACTAGATCTTCTGCCACCTAGATAACAGCCCATAAACTATGCATCTGATTGCTATATAGTCTGTATGTGCCATCCCAACCTTCCCCAAGTGTTTATAAACCCACTCCCCTTTTGAATAAATGAGTGCTGTCCATCAGATGGTCTCCTGGGTGTTCACTGCCCATCATCTTCTTCATCGCACTCACCTGCTGCTCCAGGATGGACCCTGCTTCCCTCCCAACTCCTCCCTCCCTTGCCCCGGACCCTTGGTAGCCAATGATTGAGTATAAGGTTTAATCACAAACTCATGAGGCTATGGGGGACATTTCACATTCATGCCACCACCATGTTTTTAAAACTGGAATAAAAAGTTGAAGTAACTTCCAAAGCAAAACAGAAAACCAGGTGTCTGGCAATGCATTGAAATATTATGAAGGAAAATTATTAGGTGAGGTTTATTAGCTTGGGGGCTTAGAATGTATCAGTTTTCATAAATTATATCATTTCATCCTAACAAATTAAACTGTTTGTTGGGTCTATAGGAATAATATACCATTATCATCCTTATTTCATGTGCAAAGAAGCTTGCCTCTCCAATGGTTAGTAAGAAAAGTCTAGCCTCAAATGCAAATAGTAGCCACTTCCCAACCCATGGATCGGACCACTGTGCATTTGCTCACAGTAGAGAAGTTTTGGGAGCTGAGTAAGCAAAGACAGCAATACAAAACTTGGTCATTGGGGCTGGAGGGATAGCTCAGCAGTTAAGGCACTTGCCTCCAAAGCCTAAGGACCTGAGTTAGATTCCCCAGTACCCATGTAAAGCCACATGCACAAGGTAGCACATGTGTTCAGAGTTAGTTTGCAGAGGCTGGAGTCCCTGGCATGTCCACTCTCCCCTCCCCCCGTCTCTCTCTCTCTCTCTTTCTCTCACCCTTCTCTGTCTACCTCTCTCTCTCAAATGAATAAATAAATACAATTTTTTTAAACCCTGGATAAGATGAGAGGGCTTCTCCAGGTGACAGGGGTGGGTCAGAAGTAGAGTATGTAAAGCCCAGAGACAAGATCAGAGGTCTGGTTTAAGAACATTGAGCTTGGGACAGTCTAAAAGTCAGGCTAAGGATTTCAGAATGTGATTGTGTCCATGTAATCAGTCATGTACTGGGGGCCATGACACTGGAGTTCTTCATTCTTGCTGTTTGGTGATTGGCAGCATATTTGGAGGACCCAGGGAACTTTTACACCTCATGATGTCCAGGCTTCCCTCCAGAGCAGTAAAATCAAAATCTCTGGGAGCATATATATGTATCAGCATTTTTATAATCTGCCCAGATGATTCCAATAATGTAGATAAGTTTGAGAATCAATTTATTTTATTTTATTTATTTAAGAGACAGAGTGAGAGAGAGAAAAAGTCAGCCAGGCCCTCCAGTCGCTGCAAACGAACTCCAGATGCATACATCACCTTGTGCATCTGGCTTATATGGGTCCTCGGGAATTGAACCTGGGTCCTTTGGCTTTGTAGGCAAGCACTTTAACCACTAAATAATTCCTCCAGTCCTGAGAATCAATTTTAAATAGCTATTCCTTTTAACTCCAGGAAATAAGTAGCTCATGTAGCAATGACCCCTTCAGTACTCACAAGCTTGTTGTGATACTAGGATTTTATACACATCAGTCCAGATTGTAATTTAGATCTCATAAGAAAACATAGATGGCCCCAAACAAATCTGTATGAACAGTGGCCCTTAGAAGTATGGAAATGTTGGAAAAGCCTGGAAGGAAGACAATTTGAACATATCTGAAAGAAAGATAAGCTTAGATTCCCTTTCTAAAAGTAACACAATTCTCCCTTGGGTGGGGAGAAATTTGTCTATCCTTCCAGCCAGTTTGCCTGCTGAACTTGCATAAAAAATAGTTAATATAATCACTTCAGAATCCCTCCAAAATATACTGCAATCTGTGGTCTTTCCAAGTTTTGGATGTTTAAATTTTTTTTTATGTTTTTTACTTTTACTGTCCATGATTTCTTTAGCCTAAATTATAAGTATACTTTATGACACTTTATCAGCTAATTAGTGGTGGGTTTTTTCCATTCTATTTCCTGTAAATTTCCTCACATACTAAGCATTAACCTCTTTTGTGACTGGTTTCACATGAACACTGCTGCTTTCCTTTATAGACTTTTCTTTCTAGAAAAGTCCTGTAGCCTTTACACAACATAAAACAAATAGTGTATACATTCACACCCACTATGATGGGCAAAATACACACCTCTGGGTGTGTCTGGGAGAATATTTTAAGAGACAATTAGGTCGTAAAGGCTCTGATCTAATGTGTAGTTGAACATGTTGATGGATTCACATTAATTTGGAATAGATCATTGAGGAGTGATAGAACCATGGAAGGTGATGTCTGATGGAGGAAGTAGTTCTCTTGGCATGTGTCTGGGGGAGCTTGATCTTGCCTGCCTTCTTCCTGTTACTAGTCCTCTCTGCATCCTGACTGCTGTAAACTGAACTTCTCTGCTTTGCCATGCCCTGCACTGTGCCATGCTACACTGAAGTCTGAAACCATGAGCCAAAAAAAATTTTTTTTAAACTTTCCTCTCTTAAGTTGTTTATGTCTGTTATTTGAGCACAGTGATGTAAAAGTAAGCCTTTCTCTTTCTCTCTCTCTCTCTCCAGACACACACACACACACACACACACACACAAACCATAGCAGATGCAGCTGCCTCTAAACAAGGCATGAGTCTAATCAACAGTAAAACCACCACCACACAGACCAAATGAACAGTGACATGAACTAGAGGAACTCCCAGGCGACTTCATCAAGTAGCATGCTAAGGGAATGCAAGCGAGACAAATATGTGCACTTTCAAATATTTAGCAGCTTTGTGCATTAAAACTGAATTTCATATTTTCATCTAAAAATCCTATGTCTTCACCATACTTCCCAGCACCAAGATATTTATCATCTTTTATATATTTATTTATTTTTATTTTTTGGTTTTTTGAGGTAGGGTTTCACTTTGGCCCAGGCTGTCCTGGAATTCACTCTGTAGTCTCAGGGTGGCCTTGAACTCATGGCAATTCTCCTACCTCTGCCTCCTGAGTGCTGGGATTAAAGGCGTGCACCACCATGCCCAGCTTCTATCATCACTTCTTTCCAGCTTCATTCCCACTGTCTAGTTCCAGGTCATCATAAAACCCAGATTCCCCATTGCTATGCATGGCTAAGTTTTCCCAGTGAGTTCTTGATGTTGATAATTTTTGCTCAATGGGTGGAGGTACACATTGTTTTAGGAGGGACATCTCAATATTTCAAAGACTCTCCACATATGTCTACAAGGAGATGGCCAACATGACTAATAAAACAGATAATGCCAAACTCTGTGTACTTTCTCTTAGACTTCTCCTCAGAATAGCACTGGGTTTTCCAGGAATATTCAGTGGGGATAATGTCAGTTGGATGTATGTCAGTTCAGTTACTCTGCTTAGAGACAATCTTTTTTTCCATCATCTGGGGAAGCATTTTTGATTTGCAAACGTGGATAAAGTTTCAAAGTAACCCATTTGTAGACAGCTATTTCATGGAAGCTATAAACATCTTCTCCAAGTTGTTAATTTGAACCTAAAGATGATTTGGCAAGGAAGAAGTGCTCTTACTGTCAGACCTGAGATTTGGTGTGGTTTTATTTAGATAATGTTGGTGTTCTGGCTCTCAGAGCAATAGAAAAACAAGATGTGTTAACACCACTAAACAAACTAACATGAATCAGAATCAAGGATTGCAAATTTAATTATAAAAAGTGACATTCAAGAATGAATGGCTCAGCTGTCTCAGAATGTCTTCAGCAGTGGGGATTGTCCATGTCAATATCATGGCCAATGAAGTATATCAACATTTATCCAAAAATTGCTTTTTAATCCCCATGATATGTGTTCTCATCGAAAAACTGGGCATGGGGTTAGACTAGCTATTCCCTAAAAAAAACCTTCCAGTGAGGATTTCACAACATCTTCAAGGTAGAGCTCCTTGAAGATTCGTTAGCTTATGTGCTAGATAGAGGTCCCAAAATATAACTCAGACAGTCAACAGCAGCCCTCCTGGATCAGCTGGGCTTTTGCACCCAAAATTACAGATAATTGCATATTTTTCTACAATCTTAAAATCAACAAATACTAAAGCATGGGAAAACTATAAATCTGAAGAAAAGACATTTGTCAAAACAACAACATTAGTTGGCTTATAAATTCGTTTGCATGGCTTGTCCTAAAAGAAGGTGATGTGAAAGATCTCATAAAAAGGGGCAGAGGGGGCTGGAGAGATGGCTCAGGGGTTAAGGTGCCTGCCTCCTAAGCCTAAGAACACCGGTTCCAATCTCCAGCAGTTCCAATCTCCAGGTCCCACATTTAGCCAGATGCAAAGTGACACAAGGGTACAATGCCACACTTGACCACAAGGGGGCGCACACATCTGGATTTCTTTCACAGCAGCTGAGAGACTGCTGGTGCGCCCATCTCTATCTGTCTTCCTCTCCCTCTCTGTCTGTCTCTCTCTGTGTCTCTCTCCAAAAAAAAATAAAATAAAATAATTTTAAAAATTAAAAAAAGGGGGGCAGAGGGCTCAAAATGTCCAAGTTTAGGCAAACTCCCCTGGAGGAGAATGCACTTATGTAATGTGATTGATGGGGTTCTAGGAAAGGTCAAGGTTACCACACACACTACCTAGCCAGTTTGCCTTCCACAGCCTCACATTTCCCCATTTTTGTTTTTAATTCTGCCCTTGATTCTTAAATTAGATTCTTATTGAAACTTAAAAATATTCTCACCATTGCCACCTTGACATAAATTGTATCTCAGAAGATGAGCTGTGTACTTTGCGCAAAGCTCCGAGACACTGAAATGGATAGGATGGGGAGGCAGGATAAGCTCAGTCTAGAATCTCTGGAGGAAAGGAGGGAGAGAGGGAGGAGGGGGGAGGAAGTGACCCTGGGGTCCTAAATGAAAGAGTGAAGTAAAAGCAGATGCAAGTCATGGAGACACAGAAGGAAAAACTTGAGGTTTGATGCGTAGCTATCGTCAACCCTGTTGGGGAAGATTTTAAGTAGTTCACACTCCTCAGTTTCAACTTCAGAATTGTTACATATCCTTGGTCCCATTATATTTTTTTAGCTGATATAACTACAGACTCTCAGGGTGTAATGAATTTTTCAAGAATAGAAAGCTAACAAATAGTGAGCATTGAAATGAACCCACGGACAGTTCTGTTACTTCAGAGCCTGGGCATGGTTTGGTCTACGACTTTCTTACTTTCTTCACTCTCCACTCCCAGAATGCCCACCATATACCAGGACAAACCCCCGGGGGAAAGAGACAAAACCATCAAAGCCAAATTTCCCTCCTCCGTCATTTTGCTTTAAATGAACGGTTTTCAAGTGCTAGCTTTTCACCATGAAAACTTGTCCTCAAAATAAGCTTGAGCACAAGCCTAAGCTCCCCAATGTGGTTGCCCAAGAGCACATTCACAGAACTGCGGGTGCCATGTAAACGTTTCAAAACCACTAGAGAAAATACCTGCATAAACACAAACACTCCGCAAGTATGAATATACCAGTAGGCAATAAGCACATAAAAAGCTGATCAGGGGAGCTGGGGAGATGGCTCAGTAAATAAAGTGCTTGCCACACAAACCTGAGGTCTTGAGTTTGAATCTCTAGCCCCCATGTAAATACCAGCTGGGAGAAGCAGCCTTCCCACGACTCCAGCACTGGGAGGTTGAGATAGGGAATCCCAGAGTAAGCTGGATAGTTAGATGAGTCAATTCAGTGAGCTCTGGTTCAAGGGAGAGAGAGAGAGATCCTGCCGCAGGAAATAAAGTGGGAAGTGACTGGGGAAGACGCCACGTCAGCCTCTGTCTGCCACACACACGGACATGAACATATGCACACTGTTGCAGTCAGCTTCACATTGCTGGACAAACACCTGGCCAAAAGGAGGAGGGCTGGAGAAGATGGCTTAGTGGTTAAGGCTTTGGCCTGCAAAGCCAAAGGACCCTGGTTCGATTCCCCAAGACCCACATAAGCCAGATGTACAAGGAGGAGCATGCATCTGGAGTTTGTTTGCAGTGGCTAGAGGCCCTGGTGTGCCCATTCTCTCTCTCTCTCTTACTCTCTATTGCTTTTTCTCTCTCTCAAATAAATTATATATACATGTATATATATAATTATATATATGTATATATATAATTATATATATGTATGTATATATAATTATATATATATGTGTGTGTGTGTGTGTGTGTATGTATGTATGTATGTATAAATCATAGGAGGAAAGGGTTTATTTCAGGCTGACAAATTCCAGGGGAACACCATCAATGGCCCAACAAGCTGACTCATTTCCATAGATCCAAGCACAGAGACAACATCAAACAGCCAACAAACACCAAAATGCAAGGACAGCAAGAGCTGTGAACTGCTCTCCACAGCCTTAGGGCTGGACTCCAAGATCTGCCTTACTGTGACGTGCCCCTGTATCAGGATCTGCTGCTAGAGGCTCAAGTTGCAAGCTCAAGTTACAATCTTGATTTTAATAAAACACCTTAGTGCATGAGGCCATACATTCAAACTAACACACACACACACACAGAGAGAGAGAGAGAGAGAGAGAGAGAGAGAGAGAGGCAAAACAAAACCCAAAAAAACCAAAGTTCTCTAGAACACTAGCTTCAGGAAAATGCATGCTAAAACATCATTGTGCCACCACTCCACACCTACATTTAACTTAAAAACGTTCAACAGTGGAAAATTTTAAATGTTCCTGGTGGGAATGCAGAATGATTACAACCACAGTGGAAAGCAATTTTGTGTTTTCTTATGAAGTGAAAGAAGATTACAGTATGACCAAGCAGTTTTCTCCTGTTTCCAGAGAGAAGTGAAAATCTATGTCTATGATGACCTGTGTACGAGGGCTTAGTGGCCTAGTCATAAGTATCTAAAACCAGAAATATCTCAAATGACCAGGAACAAGGGAATGGGTAAACAAATAATAAAGTTCCACATAATGAGATTCTAGTCAACAATTAAAACTAACAGGTGACATACTTAACAACAAAGGTAAACTTTTGCAAGCATTGTGCTTCATGAGAGAAGTCATGTTACAAAGAAGTCCACACCCACACACACATAACATGATGCGAAACTCCGAAGTACAAATCTGATCTGCAGTAACTGAAGGCACGTCAGTGGTGGGCTGAGGCTGCAGATGTGAGGTGGATGAGGACAGAGGAGGTGTGATGCTTCCGGGTGAGGGAGGAATTCTTTATCTTACTTGAGGTCATGGTTGATTTGGTGTAAAGAAGTTTGTCAGCCGGGTGTAGTGGTGCACGCCTTTAATCCCAGCACTCAGGAGGCAGAGGTAGGAGAATCACCATGAGTTCAAGGCCACCCTGAGACTACATAGTGAATTCCAAATGAGCCTGGACTAGAGTGAAACCCTACTTTGAAAAACCCCCCAAAAAAGAAGTTTGTTAAAGCTCAAATAATCATGCACACAAAATGTGTGTACTGTACCTCAATAAGGTTGGTTTAAAAATACATCAGTGCAGCGACTGGAGAGATGACTAAGCTGTTAAGGTGCTTGCCTTCAAAGCCAAAAGACCTCGGTTCAATTCCCCAGGACCCACATAAGCCAGATGCTCAAGGTGGAGCATGCTTCTGTAATTCATTTGCAGTGGCTAGAGGTCCTTGCACACCATTCTCTCTCTCTCTCTCTCTCTCTCTCTCTCCCTGTCTCTTTCTGTCTCATAAATAAATAAATAAAAATAATAAAAAATAATACATCAGTGCAGAACTATGAAATTCTTAAGATACCACTGGGTCTTTTGGATCTTTCTCTTCATTTAGTTTTGTTGTTGTTGTTGTTTTGTTTTGTTTTCCTTTTTTCTTTTTCTTTCTTTTTGTTTTTTTGAAAGAGTGTCAGAAAGAGAGAGACAGAGACAGATAGAGAATGGGCTCGCCATCAGCATCTGAGCCTCTGTGAACAAACTCCAGGCACGTGTGCCCCCTTGTGGGCAAGTGTGGCATTGTGTCCTTGTGTCACTGCATCTGGCTAAACATGGGTCCTGGAGACCAAATGGGTGTTCTTAGGCTTAGCAGGCAGGCACCTTAACCGCTAAGCCATCTCTCCAGCCCTAGTTTTTTTTTTTTTTTAATCACTTATCTCTTAACTCACCTCTTCTCCCCTCTAAATCCCCATGAAGGATGGCACCCCCTTCTGTCCTGCAAACTTTGAGCTCACTTCATTACAAAAATGCCCTAGGACTAAAGCCAGAGCTAATGAGTATCTTAGACCACTTGGAAGAAGAAAGGATATTTTTGGCTGTGGGTAATTGAACTTCACTTCAAATTAGAATCCAAGCTATTATTTTCTCTGTGCTAAATCCAAATCACTGAAATTCTTGAAATTCGTCCACAGTTACTGTCTACCTGATGCCAAAATGTCCTGATGAAAAGTGAAATGTTGAGCCAGTTTTGTGAATTCTTTGTCCTAAAATTTCCGAGCTCAGCTATTTGGCAGGACAGCTGAGCAGTTGGCTGATGCTCTCCGTGGGCTGAAAAGCCTCAGAATTGTGTGAGTGAGGTCTTCCACAGAAATCAAAATCCCAAGGCACAGCGCCCCTCACTATTAACCAAGTAGAATCACAGTACCATTGAAGTTTGGAGTCCAGGGCTGGGGAGATGGCTTAGTAGCTAAGACACCTGCCTGCAAAGCCAAAGGACCTTGGTTTGATTTCCCCAGGACCCACATAAGCCAGCTGCACAAGGTGGCACATGCATCTGTAGTTCATTTGCAGTGGGTAGAGGCCCTGGTGCTCCCATTCTCTCTCTCTCTCTCTCTCTCTCTCCTCCTTATCTCTCAAATAAATAAATAAATAAATTGAAGAAGAAGTTTGGAGTCCAACACAATTCTGCTTACCTTTCTGTTTAAACCTTGATCATGTACCACCTCTCTTGGAACCCTTCTGCACCTCTACTGGCCACTCTCTACCCTGGCTCCCACAGGATACAGATGACAAGCTATTCTTTTTTTTTGAAACTTTTTATTGATAACCCTCATATATATGCACAATATGCCATTTTCATATATTATCTCCTCTTTTTCCGCAACCCCTGTCCACCTCCACTTAATCCCTTTTTCTTTCCAATCAGCCCTGTTCTATTTTGATCTGACAAGCTATTCTAAAACCCCACCCCGTGTGACTTATTTGCTTATACATTTCTCTACTAAGCCCCCTAAGAACAGAGCCCAAATTGAGTACACCCAAATCCTAGCACATGGCGGGTTTTCAAATAGTGATTATTGGCTGAACTTGAGGTAAGTTAAATAAATATGAACTCCAAACCCATTTTTTCTCCATACTCACATTGAAATGGTAGTAGTGGAATTCGGAAGGGATTCTAGACTTATGTAAACCAATCTTGGGCTCAACTGAGCATTTTAAATTTGTTTTTTTTGTTGTTGTTGTTTGGCAAAAGAGAATACCAATGTCAACAGTACAGAACCAGACCTAGACTGGGGAGAAGGCTCAGAGGTTAGTGGCACTTTCCATCTAAGTATCTAACTTTCAGAGGCAGCCAAGATTGTTTCCCAGGGACCCATGTAAAAACCTGAGTGTGACCATGCACATCTGTAACCCCAATGTGCAAAGGGTGGAAACTGGGGAATTGCTGGGACTCACTAGCAGACAGCAGCCACAGGTTGAGGAAGAGCCCCTGTCTCAAGGACACACATGCATTCGTACTAAGAGGACATTCTCTGGCCTATGCACACACATGTTGTACAAGCACATCTGCACACTCAGCATATATACTACACATATGCTCTATACACGCACAAGCACCCATATGCATGCAAAAAAAAGTTTTGATTTTGTTTTTAATGTTAAAGGCCAGCACTTTCCCTGGCATATAAAGGCAAGCTGCAATAGAGTAAAATTTAAATATTATTATAAATGTGTGATGTATTATTATGAATGTAAACATAGTAGTAACCCAGGTTGAATGTTCCTTATCAGAAATTTTGTCACTTGAAATATTTCAGATTTCTTTTCTAACTCGTTTTGAATTTTGGAATATTTCTGGATGTATAAAGACCAAATCTAAACACAAAGCTATGCATGTTTGCTATATGCTTTATACCTTAGATTAAAAATAATTATATTCAACATTTCTAGTGCACCTGAATATGCACTACAAAAGGCCCCACACATGAGGTCATCTTTGACTGTCACTCACACAAAACATGAGGTCAGGTATGTCATGCAGCCAATCAAAAAGTTTTGGATTTTGGAGGATTTTAGATTTTCAGATTAGGGATTCTGACCACATAGCGTGTGGCATTTGCATGCTTGTTTTATATATGTGACACTGGTCTAATAATTAGTTCTATTAACTCTCAACATAAATGAAAGACTCTGTGTCTTATTTAGTGTTAAAACTAAATTTATGTGCTGGAGAGATGGCTCACTAGTCAAGGTGCTTGCTTGCAGAGCCTACCAATCCCAGTTTGATGCCCCAGTACCCACGTAAAGCCAGATGCACAGTGGTGCATGCAACTGGAGTTGGTTTGCACCATCTGGAGGCCTTGGTGTGCCTATTCTCTCTGTCTTCTCTCTATCTCTTTCGGCTTGCAAATAAATAAATAAATAAATGTATACATACTACCTGTACATATAGAACTTGACTTTTATCTCCTCCAAGCTATACCTAAATGGAAAACAAAACAAACAATTTTTAAATGAAAGTGGTCAAGCCAGGTGTGGTGGGGCATATCTTTAATCCCAGTACTCAGGAGGCTGAGGTAGGAGGGTGACCATGAATTTGAGACCAACCTGAGCTACAGAGTGAGTTCTAGGTGAAGCCCTACCTCAAGAAGAAAGTGGGACTGGAGAGATGGCTTAGGGGTTAAGGTGCCTGCCTCCTAAGCCTAAGAACACTGGTTCCAATCTCCAGCGGTTCCAATCTCCAGGTTCCACGTTTAGCCAGATGCAAAGTGACGCAAGGGCGCAATGCCGCACTTGACCACAAGGGGGCGCATGCATCTGGATTTCGTTCGCAGCAGCTGAGACACTGCTGGCACGCCCATCTCTGTCTTCCTCTCTCTCTCTCTCTCTCTCTCTCTCTCTCTCTCTCTTCTGTCTCTCTCTGTGTGTCTCTCTCCAAAACAATGATAAAAAAATAAAAATAAAAAGTTTAAAAAAAAAAAGAAGAAGAAAGTGATCAAATGGTCCCCAACACTTGTTTTCCAATTTCTTGCCCACAGCTTCTCAGGTTCTTCCATTTAAAGAAAACAAAACAAAACAAAAAACGGCTTACTTTGAAAACTGAAAATATTCTTAGATTTCAAATTGTTCTCCTACAATGACATTTTGATTAAGAGTTGAAGGGATTCAAAGCATTAGAGTTACTTTTTTTTTTTCAGTGAAAACAGGCATTTAAGAAATCCCAAAGAGCCATGCTGACAGTGAATTTATATGAGAGAAATGTTCCCAAACTTGGGGCCCAAATATTTTTCCTCTCTGTGCCACGGAGCTAGAAGAGATGTAATTGACAAGGCAGGGTATGGAGTTGACACAGTGAAATCCAATCAGAAGGACAAAGTTGGAAACTTCCATTAAAATAAAAATGAAAAAAATACAAAAGAATTCGTTTTTCCATGAAAAGCTGAACTTCAATTGAATTTATTCAACAATGAATGAATGCCTTGGCAAACACAAATAAATGTGATTTTTCTTGTTCATTGTTTAATAAAAAAAAAATGTTTCCAAGCAGTTTCAAGGTACCATCTAGCCACCATTGTTAGTGAGTGCTTCCTGCTTTAAAAGAGACATTGTCTTGTTTTTCTGAATCATTTGGAGCACTCAACAAAATAGACTGGTTTACAATGAAGATTGAAAAATGAATAAATGAATTAAAATGACCTTGTTTTCTTCTTTTCCAGTAAAGTTCCTGCATCTGTAATAAGTATTGAAATGACTATTCTAGGAGAAGCACCAGCTACCCAATGTCCCATCCTTGTTCTCCAGGGCTCTGTTCCAACCATTCATGGTGGCAGAGCATCGCCTCAGAGGTTTTCTTTCCTGTCCCTCCCTGCCCCTTGTCCCCCAGAGCCCTGCTGGCTCCTCTTAACCATAGATATTTTTAAGAGAATTCTCTTCTATATCTTATGTATTTGAAAGCAGAGAGAAGACAGACAGACAGAGAGAAAGAGAATGGGAGTGCCAGGGCATCTAGCCACAGCCAACAAACTCCAGATGCATGCACCACTTTTGTGCATCTGGCTTTATGTGGGTACTAGGGAATTGAACTCAGGTTTTTAGGCTTTGCAGACAATCACTGTCACTGCCAAGCCATCTCTCCATCCCTTGACCATGGTATTAGCCATTGCCAGGAATCCATAGTGAAGAAACACAGCTTCCTTCTCAGCTTCCCTTTGTTTGCAGCTTGCTGTTTCTACTCACGGCTGCTGGGAGAGCCCCAGTCAATAGCTTTGTGGTGTAGGTTTTGTAATGGTTCACAGCTCTCCCAACTGGTTATCAGTTGGCAAACTCATGAAGAAATGTGAGGTGTCGATAAATTGCATAGGAATGATCTCAAAATTGATGAAAAAATAATGACATAACCTCACTATCATTTTGTGGAAATGAGAGAACACTGCAATGCAGACAATAAGTCATGCCTTCAGCTCACTTTGGAAAATTCTAACAGTGTTCTTTATTAATAATGTGACCCTATAGTCCCCAAAATCTTAATTCTTCACCTTCAAGATGAACAGGACAGGGCCATGCTAAGGCTGGGGAAGATTACATATTTTCAAAAGATTGCAGCCAGGTGTGGTGTTATGTGCCACATTCCTCAGCCTTGGCTACATGAGGACATACTCAAAACAAACAATAACAATAAACTATGGACTGCAGACACGTGATGAGAATCCACTAGGTGTCCACTGAGCACATATATAATTTAAGATGCAAAACTAGTGCCCACTGAAATTATAGACCCCAGACTTTTATGACGTCCCCATGTGTTTGGGACTGTCTCACAGAGCAGTTTTGTTTCCTCAGCATTGTGTTCTTGTCACAGCTGTTGTCGGGACCCAGGCTGACTGGCAGGGCTTCCGACTTGGGGCAACATAACAGCACAATGTGGATTGCTTTCAGGGCAGAAAACAAGCACCACACAGAAAAATCGCTCATCTATTTTATTTTCTAGCGAAGTCCAGGGGAGGCATGCTTCACTTGAGAGAGAGAAGGAGGGGGAGAGCATCCCCCTCCTTGTCCTCCCTCTGTGCAAATTTCCCTCTGAATCTACGACCCAAGGAGAGAGAGGCCATGGCCAACTTGTTCTAAGAAACCACAGAATAGTCTTGATTCTCAAATGTGAACACTCCCAGAGACTGGAATTTTAAGAACAGAGAAAGGGCTTTCAGGGATAATCATGCCTTGGACTCTGATTTTAAAGCCCAATCCCTAAAGCTAAATCATACTCCACTTTCTCTTTAAATTGCAGCTAGAATTTTATTCTTTTTCAAATAGTTTTCATTTTATTTGATTTATGTATTTATTTGAGAGAGAGAAAGGGGCAGACCAGAGAGAGAGAGAGAATGGGTGTGCTAGGGCCTCCAGCCATTGCAAATGGAACTCCAGACACGTGCACCACCTTGTGCATTTGGCTTATGTGGGTTCTGAGGAATCAAACCTGGGTCCTTAGGCTTCACAGGCAAATGCCTTAACCACTAAGCTATCTCTCCAGCCCAATTTTTATTTATTTTTATTCATATATATATATATATATATATATATAGAGAGAGAGAGAGAGAGAGAGAGAGAGGCAGATAGAGAGAATGGGTGTGCCAGGGCCTCTAGCCACTGTGAACAAACTCCAGAATCATGTACCTCTTGTACATCTGGCTTAGGTGAGTACTGAGAAATCAAACCCAGGTAGTTAGGCTTTGCAGGCAAGCACTTTAACTGCTGAGCCATCTCTCCAGCCACTGCTTTCTATTTAAAATATTGAGTCCAGTAGTAAAGAAATGACATTTGAAATCCACCCAGAAGTTCTAATTTTTCCTTGATTTTGTCTTTGCATTAAAAGTATCATTTAGGGGCTGGAGAAATGGCTTAGTGGTTAAGACACTTGCATGCAAAGCCTGAGGACCCATGTTTGACTCTCCAGATCCCACGTTAGCCAGATACACAAAGGTGTGGCAAGCGCAGGGTCACACATGCCCACTAGGTGGTGCCAGAATATGGAGTTCAATTTCAGTGGCTGAGGCCCTGGCATGCCAATTCTCTCTCTCTCTAAAATAAAATAAATTAAATTTAAAAGTATCATTTATCTAAAGACCAATATTACATTCTATCATTTTAGTGGAAGTCTTGTGCAAGCATCTGGAGTTCAATTTCAGTGGCTAAGGCCCTGGCATGCCAATTCTCTCTCCCTCTCTCTCTCTCTCTCTCTCTCTCTAAAATAAAATAAATTAAAATAAATTAAAAAGTATAGTTTATCTGAAGACCAATATTACATTCTATTATTTTAGTAGAAGTCTAGTGACATTTCTTTAGCTTTCTTCTTCTGCTGCTGCTTTGTCTTCTTCCTTTTCCTCTTCCTCTTCTCCTTCTTCTTGGCTAACTGTAAGATGTCAGCACCTTTATAGTTAATCACTATTGCTGTACAATAATAGCACACATTAAATTACAAAGTCATCACAAGGAGCTTGGTTTCCTCTGCGTGGTTCTTGGGGAAACAGCTACTCTGCTCTGCAGCATCTTCCCCGGCTGCTTGAAGTCGCCCTCCCTCCAAGCTGTGGGTGACCATGCTGTGAGTGGCTGACCATGCTGTACTGTACCAGTTTGTAGGACTGGCGTGTGCTTCTTCCTGGGCCTCTATAAGCAATGCAAGGAGAATTTTGAACCAATCAGTAATTTTTTTTTTTTTTTTTTGGCTTTTCAAGGTAGGGTCTCACTCTAGTCCAGGCTGACCTGGAATTCACTATGTAGTCTCAGACTCGAACTCATGGCAATCCTCCTACCCCTGCCTCCTCAGTGCTGGGATTAAAGGCATGCACCCCCATGCTTGGCCCAATCAGTAATTTTTAATGGTCCATTTTTATTACAGTGGATGCTCATAAGTGACTAAGTCTCCTGTAGCATCAACCACTGTCTACCCAAAACTATTCATCTGTTCACTGATTCAGAAAGCTGAACGTTTAAAAGTTGTTTGGGCTCTAACTGATATATGTGAAGTACCGCTTCATCAGTTCTCAACACCCAGAAATTAAGCATAATCAGATAAAGTGACATCTTGACTTCATTATGACATTTTTATATTTTAAAAAGATCGCCATTATAGAAAATCATACACCCAATCAATTTTCAATCACCAAGAAAGCCCGAGTTCCTTAAAAAAAAAAAAAAATTGAGACATGCATCTTCCCACTTTCTGTGGAAGCGCTGCAGCATTTCTCCCGCAGGAAGCTTCTGCCAGCCGACTCGGTGGCTCCCGGGATATCTTTCGTGGGATCCACTGTCACCAAATGAAGATCCCTCGACAGAAACACACATGAAAGAAACTAAGTTGTCCCATATCACCCAAAGGAATGAACATAGCTCTGCAACATAAAGTAAGTAGCAGTTAATGAACAGAATAAATGGCGGGGAGGGACTGATGGCATCAAAATGGAAGAGAGACTAGCTGGAAAGAAGATTCAGTGGAGGGAAATTTGAGAGGGGGAAGGAAGAGTGGTGGGAGGGAATGATGATCGTTACATTGTTTATATTTATGGAAGTTGTCAATGAGAAAACATTTAAAAACATAACGAGACCTCTGGGTAGCTCTGACTCTGAATCAGCCATAGGCTACTCGGCTTTTCACCATCAACCTCCCACATCCATCTTCTATATGAGGGATTACTACTGCTTCAAAAAGTCCTGTGCACACTAATTGCCTGCTAATCACCAGACCAGAGTTCTTTCTGATATCCCTTTATGGTTGACTGTGTCCTTTTTCTGAAAGCTGTCTGGTTGCTGGGAGCCTGGGCATGCTGCCATTCTGATCTGACTTCCTGGACTGCTCCTGCTTTCTCCTTGTGCTCTAGCAACCTCCAAGAACTAGCCAGTCCCTGAAGGACAGCGCTTTGCCCTCCTCTCTGTTCCCACTCACCCTTGGCTATTTCAGCCATGCAGAAGGTTTCTGGGTGTATATTTCTGTGCATGGCTCTGAAAGTTCTGTCTCTCACTCTAGCTTCTTGCAAAAAGTTCCCACACGGATTTTCTAAAAGCTTTCTGGTATCATGTCAACACTCCCAACTCAAGAGGCACGGCATGATAAATCCTCTGCAGGATTCTTCTCCAACTATGGTCTGAACGTCTCCTCTGCACCCATGTTGAAATTTACTTGTTGCCATGATGTTACGAGGTGGGACCTTTAAGGGGAAGAAATGGGAGCATCAGCCTAGGCAAAAGCCATTATTTCAGGAATGAGTTACTTATAAAAGAGGTAGTGAGCCGGGCGTGGTGGCGCACACCTTTAATCCCAGCACTGGGAGGCAGAGGTAGGAGGATTGCTATGAGTTCAAGGCCACCCTGAGACTACATAGTTAATTCCAGGTCAGCCTGAGCTAGAGTGAGACCCTACCTAGAAAAACCAAAAAAAAAAAAAGAGAGAGAGGTAGTATCTCTCTCTCTCTCTCTCTCCTCTCTATACACACACAACACACATACACACACACACACACACCTTTATGTTTTCTTATCACAAAATAGCTTCTACATGCTATGAAACAAGAAAGCCCACACCAGATGCTCGTACCTTGACACTGAACTTTGCAGTATCCAGAACTGTACAAACCAACCAACCTTTCTTTCTTTTTTTTCTTTCTTTCTTTCTTTCTTTCTTTCTTTCTTTCTTTCTTTCTTATTTCTTTCTTTCTTTCTTTTTTTTCTTTCTTATTTATTTGAGAGACAGAGGCAGAGAGAAAGAGAGAATGGTCAAGCCAGGGCCTTCAGCCGCTGCAAACTATCAGACTTTTCTGCCCCCTTGTGTGCACATGTGACATTGTGTGCTTGTGTCACTGTGCGTCTGGCTTACGTGGGACCTGGAGATTCAAACATGAGCTCTTAGGCTTCACAGGCAAGTGCTTCAATGGTTAAGCCGTCTCTCCTAAACTTCCTTTCTTTGTGAGTGACCCAGTTGATGGCACCTGTCACAGCCATACAACATGGACTAAGACATTCACTGGGTCAATGTGAAATGTCCCCCATGGGTTCATGTGTTTGAATACTTGGTCCCTAGCAAAGTGGCGCTGTTTGGGAAGGCTGCAGAACCTGTATGAGATGAAGTCTTGCTGGAAGAAGTGAGTTACTGGGAAAAAGCCTTGAGGTTGGCACCATTCCCTGTTTGCCCTCAGCTTCTTGCCTGACTACATGACAGTATAACAAACTGGCATCAGCTCCTGCCTGCCACATCTTTCCCCTCATGAAACTTCCCCTTTAAACAATAAGTCAAAATAAACCTCTTTCCCTCCTTAAGTTGCTTCTGGTCAGGTGTTTGCTCACAGCAACCAGAAAGTAACTGGTAAACTATTCCACAGTGTTATTTACCTCAATTAGCAAAATGCGTGCTCATAAAACGATGACCTCAGGATCACGCTTTATTCTACCCTCTTCCTCCTTGTCGAACAGTCAACTGGCTGCAAGAGCTCATGGATTTCAGTTCCGGTATTTCCAGTTCCCCAGTCTCCATCCCACCGTCATAGTCCAGGCTAACACTTCTCTCCCCTCACGTAAAATCTTGTTTTCTTTATCTTCATGTCTCTCAATCTTGAAGAGGCAAGGAAAATTACAAACACCCTGCTGACAGACAGTGGGTTTGTAGGGTTACATATCCAGCAGATGGCATGTTTCGTCCCAAATAGTAGTATCGTTTGAGATGAGCACAACTCTGATCATGTTCTTTTATCTTTTTCTGATATTGACCTGGTCCTTGGTATTTTCCTCATTAAAGAAGTAAGTTTTAAGCCGGGCGTGGTGGCACATGCCTTTAATCCCAGCACTCGGGAGGCAGAGGTAGGAGGATCACCGTGAGTTTAAGGCCAATCAGAGACTACATAGTGAATTCCAGGTCAGCCTGGACTAGAGTGAGACCCTACCTCAGAAAACCAAAAAAGAAAAGAGAGAGAGAGAGAGAAGTAAGTTTTAGAGTAATAATCATGTTAATGGGAAGACATTGCAGAGTGAGAAAAGAATCTGGATGTCACGTTATAGTTTATGGGTCATGGAACATACAAGTTATAGAATAGATTTTATGATGAGTTCAAGTTTCAGCCTTGGGAATTTAAGGTGTTCTTAGACATAGGTGGCTCCAGTGAGACTGATTTCAAAAGAAAAGCCCAGGCTAGAAACAAAGACAACATAGCAGGCATTTCGGTGTATTGACTCTGGAGCCAGATTGCCATGCTCAAATCCCAGGTTTATAACTAATTATTTCACAGCATGCTCCTCCTCCTCTTCTTCTTCCTCCTCCTCCTCTTCCTCCACTTCCTCCCTCCTTCTTTGGAGAAAAGGTCTCCTGTAGCCCCATCTGACCTCAAACTCACTAGGTAACCAAAGATACTTAACTTTGATCCTTTTGCTCTGCCCCATGAGTCTTGGAATTACAGGAATTCATCACTACATCCAACTTGTCAATGTTCTTAATCTCCTTCTGCCTTCATCTTACTTCATTTAGAAAATGGGCCTCAAAACTCACATCTCTTGACTTGTCATCAGAATTAAGTGTCATGAGCAAACCACTGGCCACATGCTGGGTAATAAATAGTCCTTTGCTATAAACATTTACCTAATAGTTGAATATTTTTAAGTGAATAAGATACTAAAAGAAAATATATAAAATAAGGGGGGAAAAGGGCATGGTTAGAGAGAGCCCTGAGGAATGCCTGCTTAAATGAAATACTCTGACCTCAAACAAGACTGTAGAGTGCTACATGGTTCTGGATAACAAATGGGTTTGTAGTTGGCATAACCTGTTAGCAGAGAGTCCCAAGTATAGTGTAATAAGTGTATTTAAACAGGATACAAGGGGCTGGAGAGATGCACAAAGTGGCATATGCATCTGGAGTTTGTTTGCAGTGGCTAGAGGCCCTGGCACACCCATATTCTTCCTGTCTCTCTCCATATATACATATATATATATATATTATTTTTTTTAAAGGAGACAATAGGCTAGGAAGGTAACTCAGTTGGTAGAATGGTAGAACACTTGCCTAATATGAACAAAGCTGCATAAACTGGACTTGAGGGTGCACGTTTATAGTCTCAGAACACAAAAAGTAAGGACAGGATAATGCAAAGCTCAAGGTTATCCTCAGCTACATAGTTAGTTCAAGGCCAACCTGAGATGCAAGAGGCCCTGTCTCAAAAATAAATAAATAAGTAAATAAATAAATGAATAAATAAGCCGGGTGTGGTGGTGCATGCCTTTAATCTCAGCACTTGGGAGACAGAGGTAGGAGGATTACCATGAGTTTGAGGCCACCCTGAGACTACATAGTGAATTCCAAGTCAGCCTGAGCTAGAGTGAGACCCTACCTCAAAAAACAAAAAGGATAAATGAATAAAGTGAAAGAGAATTTGACTAAAAACAGACTTTTCATTCAAGCATCATGTCAGATTATTTGGCAGAAGTTCTGGTGGAAAAGGAATATATTGGTGGGGGAGAGAAGTTGTTCTGTGTACCTGCTGGTTTCCACAACCCCTGGAGCCTTCCCCCAAAACTGAACCTGCAGTGTTTGCTCTCGAGGGTTGCCACTCAGGCATGGTAAATGAGAAAGCATTCTGTGACCCACTCTGGTGCCAGAACTGAACAAAAAAAAGTGCTAAAAAAATCAAACCAGGGCTGGAGAGATGCTTAGTGGTTAAGGTGCCTGCCTCCTAAGCCTAAGAATGCCCGATTCACCACGTCCCACGTTTAGCCAAGACATAAAGTAACACAAGCATGCAATGCCACACTAGTCCACAAGGGGGAGCACGAATCTGGAGTTTGTTCACAGCGGCTGAGAGGCGAGGCTGCTGGCGCACCCCCTCTCCTCTCTCTCTCTCTCTCTCAAAAAAAAAAAAAAAAAAAAAAAAAATCAAACCAAAAGTCAAGAGCCAGTAAACTTCATGCAGAACAGTCTTGAATTTTGAACCCTCTTTGACTGCTTCCCTCCTCCTATTAACATCTTTGCCTAAAGTTTCCAGTGTCCTGCTTTAGGGAATATCTTCACTTCTGCCCACTCGGGTCAATCCCACAACAGAAGCAGTACATGCCAAGATTTGACAAAAGAAAGAGAAAGGAAGAAAGGAAGGGAGGGAGGGAAAGAGGGAGGGATGGAAAGAGGGAGGAAGGAAGGAAGGAAGGAAGGGAGGAAGGAAGGAAGGAAGGAAGGAAGGAAGGAAGGAAGGAAGGAAGGAAGGAAGGGGAGAGGGAAGGAATCAAGTCCCAGAAAGGCAGGCTCATGGGAAGAATAAACAGGCACAGCATCAGGAACTGGGGTTCTCGGGGCTGCTCAAAGAGGCTTAGAAAAGAACCCTCTCAATGTCTATAGTCTCCGCGGAACCTTGAGAGAGATCTCCATGGCATGCTTCACTTGGGGATCTCAGACCACCTGACAGAAGACCTGAGTAGCAAGCCTACTTTGCTTCTGACACCCTCTATGACTTCGAGCAGGTCACCTGACTGACGAGCCTTAATTCCCTGTCAGTAAAGGTAGGGATTGTGCTACACTAGACAAACACCAGTCTCTCCATTTTGTAATAATCTAGATTTATTGTTCCCTCGTGCAAGGCCATTTCTCCAGAGCGGTTGCTGTCCATGCTGTGACCTCCTCCAGGCTGCCACAGGTGAAGAGCGTGACTAGAAAATCACCCAGGGGCTTCTTGGTGACTCACCCTCAGCCCAAGAGTGACATATGTCATTTCCATTCCATTCACATTGCCTGGAAGCCCTGGTGATAAGGGAGCAGGGGCAGGAGAGAGACTGAGAAAAATCCCCATGTTCTCATGAGGGAAAAGAACTGCATGTCAGTGGACGCTAGGACTGTCCACACATGGACATCACTAATCCCTGTCAGAGATAAACACTTTTCCTTTGTCTAGATGTTCCATAAATAGATCAGGAGCTGTCTCGGGGGCAGTATAGAAAATCTTCCTATCTCCATTTCACAAGTGAGGAAGCATGTTCAGAGAAGTTGACCCACACATGCAGTGACACAGAGCTGTCTAATGTCTAGGACAGGACTCAGTTGTGCCTCTCAGTCTCTGCTTCCTGCTACATGAAAAACAGCAGCTTTCCAATAGAAGACCTGCATGTGACCATCATTCATTCCATTGACCAGAAACTTAGCTCCTGTGCCTCTTTATGTGAACTGACACCTCGGAAGGATTACAGGAGATCATAAAAGAGAAACAGGCAAAGCAAACATTGCATGAACACTATTTTTGCCCATTTATTTACACCATAATGTTGGCATTGAAAGACACATACTATGCAATTTTACCTTCTGGAGCCAGAGTGTCCTACCCACGGAAATTGTCCACTATTATAAATTAAGCAAAACCTGAGTTAATTTGAATAGGTGTCACCTAAGGAGGCTATATGATCTCTTGGGGGGCTGGCAGGGGACACATTTCCCCAGCACCTAGTGAAGAGCATCAAACGGAGCAGAAGCTCAGAGGACAGGGCTGTGGAGACTGCAGGAAGTGTCTGCATGGTGAAGCCTAAACACTGAATCATAGTTACTGGTACCCTTGTTCCTCTTGGGTAATGGAGAGGAAAAGAGGAAGGGAAAGAGGTTGAGGAAAGACAGACAGGGACAATCAAGCACAGGAATAGGCTATAGTTATTGATGGGGAAAATGTTGCTACTTTTTAGCAAGATATGAATATAAACTCCCAGGAATAAGAGCAAGAGCTTAACCCTGTCTTGAATAGGGCAAGGGAAGCACAAATGACTGTTTACAAAACAACACAAAGAAAGACCAAAACCAGGGCTGGAGAGATGGCTTAGTGGTTAAGGCACTTGCCTGCAAAGCCTAAGGACCCAGGTTTGACTCCCCAGAACTCACATAAGCCAGATGCACATGGTGGTACATGCTTCTGGAGTTCATTTGCAGTGGCTGGAGGCCTTTGCCCTTCCCTGTCCCCCTTCTCTGCCCATAACCAAAGTTATGTACTCAAAGTTCATCTCCTGAGCCAAAGACCAAACCCCAACTTCAAACAACAGCCAGAAGGCTGCCGGACTAGTGGGCCACAGGCTCCTTCTAATTAAGTGACCTTGGCTGCTTGTTTCCATAGTAACAGCTCACATCCCCAAACTGTTCCTTCCTGTGTGGGAGGAACAGTTCCGAAACAGGGGAAGGCCGGCTTGAACAGTGACTTTGCTCTCTGCTGACCCTCCTCCTTTGGCAAATCCTGTCCTTGTCCTGCGTCTTTCAGTCTCCTGAGGAAAGCAGTCGCAGAAGAGGATGTTTCTGTGATTTCATCTGCAGATGCAGGCCCCCAGGACCCACTTGTCAAAGGACAAATTGCTTTCCTTTGCTTTCCCGTGGCGCTCTCTGTTTCTAGCAGTTCCCTATTCTTTTCATGAAAGAGGTCCAAAGAGGAGGACCAGTGTGCTGCTGTGGCCGTCATGTTGAAAGAGAAAGGTCAGGGAGGTTGAAGAGCTTCCCCAGAGCCAAGGAGCATGCAGTAGCAGAAGTAGGCTAGAAAGCCAGACGTGACAAAGCTGGGCGGCTACCAGCCTCCTTTCCACATGCCCTTCTGCCTGCCTTCCAGGCTCAGACTGAACCACCACCCAGCATCACCACCCAGCCACCCCCACATCCATACAACTGCCTGGCGTGTCTCTCCCAGCCCCAAGCCTCAGCCTCCGGTCAGTCCCAGGCCCTGTGATTCTCTCTACCACAGAGCCCCGACTTCAGAGTTAGAATATAGACTGTCCCAACCTGGAGTTTAAATTACATTTTAAGCTCAGTGTTCCAATGTTCCATAACGTCTAGGATTAGAACAGCGTTGTACAGGATGATAAATGGCCTTCCTTTGGCCAAGCCATAGAAGAGCCTGTCTTACCACAGACCGTCCAATCGCTGCTCCAAATGCACCATGGAATCCACTCTGCAACTAGGACCGCAAGCCAAGAGCACTCACTCCTTGGCTCCCCTTCAGCCCTTCCTGGTAGTTTGGATCCCATGATTCTGTCCACGAAAGAGCTCTTTCTCTCTGCAGCATCCCTGCCTGACTCTGACTCTGACGTACAAAGGTGTAAATTAGAACAGCGTGGGGCAAGCAGGACAATCCATTTACCTCATCCTTCAACATTTACGTGCATTTAAAACATGTTTCTAATATCTGAGGTGCATGGGGCCAAATTCCCCTCTCAGTCTTTCACATGCATGAGTAAATCCACACAGACAAAACCCCTGGAGGCCTTAGGTTCTGCTTAGAAGTTCTTTTTCTTTTTAAAGAAAACAAATATTCCATTAAAACGACATAGTGTACTCTGCATATTTTTAGGACAATTAGAGTTTAGAATTCCCTCTTCTTCCGCCCATGTTAAGAAAAAGTTTTTCTTAACTATTTCCTCACCAAGAATGGCTGGAAGCTAGGATAAATGGGTGGGCTTTCCTATCTCTCCATGGCATCTTCTCTTCTCCTATTGCCAAAGTATCAGCTGGTCAACTGGGATCCTTGATATTATTCCAGAGGGATGCATGCTCCCATTTTCCCCTGCCAGGTAAATCCTTTTTAGGCAATTACTTGCAAGCCTATGGAAACATGTACTTAAAATAGAAATGCCAAGCTTGCTAGAAGCAGAGATACATAAAAGCAAGGAGATTTTTTTTCAACCATCTGTGATTTAAAAATGGGTCAAGGTTCGGATCGTTTCTCGTTTGCGCCTCTGACTGTGTAAATAATAAAGTCATAAAGGAGAAGCTACACAGGCTGACCGTGTCTCAGGTGGTACTTGAGACACACAGCAAGACCATGAAGGAGGGATTTAGAAGCAGTCTTAGAAGGAAGGAGACTGGGAGGAGGGCAGACCACCCAGCAGTGGATGTGCTGTTTGATGGTGTTCACAGGTTTGTGCCATCAGGGGAGGTACAGCAACGGCCTGAGCTGTAAGGGCCACACATGTCGATAACATTTGCCAAGTCATCCTGCAAATCAAATGTTTCCTTGAAACCTAAGTTGGAATGACGTCTAAGTAGCCCTTGCTGAGCCTGTAGGCATTCAAGTCCAAACATGAAGAAGGTAATGTCAAGCCATCCTCAGCCTCATCTCTGTTCTCTGTAAGCAGGTCAGGAAAGGAAGAGCTATGCCTCACTTACCTGGGAGGAACAAGAGAAGCTGTCAGGCAAGTCTCCCTTGGAAAATGAGCAAAATCAAGGAAGCGCTTGGAGCATGTGACTCATAGAAACTGGGAATTCGCTTTATACTGCACAGTCAAAGAAACATGACTTCCCAGAGAAAATGTGTTTGTTTATTTAAATTAAAAAAAGATGTGAAATTGACAAACCGTTAAATACAAAAGACAATTCTATACAACTCAATAGAATAAGGAAGTATATACATCGCTTTTTTTAATGGGCGCAGAGAGACTCGCACCAAACTTCAGGATTAAGCAATGGAAAATGTGACAATGCACACGTCCGTCGCAGTAAAGTTTCAGAATTCAAGTGATTCCAGGCAAGAGGCCAAACTTAACTTGGCTTCTTTTGACTTACACAGCCCCCTTTGGAGTCAATCCACACTCTAAAATTTAAAGTGAACAGAAGGCCCCTTTCGCCATAAATATAAATTTCCTCTACCTCTGTGTCAAACTGAACTGATAACCAGCTCCTTCGCTGTTAACCCCTCCATGGGAGCAGTCCTTCCTGCTGGGTCTCCAACCCAGGGAGAGTTGTGTTTTATAGCGATTAAGTTATATTTTTAGTTTTTGGGTTTTTTTAACTTGCGTTAAACTTGACCTTTGGGGTTTTCTGCTTCCTTCTTTTCTTCAAGGGGCAAAAGAATCTGCTACAAAGCTATTGGCCACAAGAACAGCGTGGGGCATGACAAGCAGTCTTGAGCATGTCTTTTTCAACTTTCCCTCAGCTGGAGAGTTAACATCCCGCCCTGCACAGGACTTCGCAGAGGAAGCCGTGCTATCTGCCTCTTTGGTTCATTCCTGGGAAAACTACTTCAAGGATGGTTGGTGATTAGCCCCGAATTCCCCAGTTACATATATTCCGTCTCCAACTGCTCCTTCAACTCAGCAGATCCTTTTCAGACAAACTGGCCAAAGGGGAACTATTTGGTCCAAACTTCCTCACACCAGGCCATGGAGGATTCATCACACAGTCCTAAGTCTAAAGTTGTCCTCCCAGCCCCCTGGGGCTACACAGCCTCCGGAGCCCCATGAAGGCAATGAGCTTCTTGATGACATGCCCAGGACCACACAGCAAATGAGCATCAGGGCTGTGGATCAGGAAGCAAAGAACTTGGATCCCAGCTTTGTGCAATCTCTGCCTGAGCGTGCCCTTCTAGGGTTCAGCTACGTGACAAAATCCCACATTGTATGGCCCTCATGTACCCTCTCCCCACTCAGCAAACCAGGCTGGGAAAATGATCAACAGCAAGAGGTGCAGCCCCACCATTAGCCCTTCTAGAAAGGTTAGGAGGGATCCTCTGCACAGCCATCGTGACCACAGGCTAGATGCTGGGCAAACTCTCTGACTAAAAGAAAATCATGCCCACGTGGTGCAATGCTGGACAGTCACAGGTCAGAGTTCAAGCTCATAGGTGAGACAAGAGATCCCAAGAGAAGAGCATCTTGTATAACCCCAGCTAATGTGAACAGATGCCTTCTCTCCTTACATTGTGCAAACGGGCTGGGTTCAGATCTCTGGCTTTCTCAAAAAACAAACAATCCCCATCAAACTTTCCTTCTTCAAATCCAAAAGAAACTAGTGATCCCCCTGCGACCAAACGCTGCAGGTCCACTGTGGAGATACTTACTTGGAATCAGATCTAGAAGAACAAAGCTCTAGGCAAATTAGCGAATCAAAATTAATCCCTCAGCCTGCCCTGGGCAGTTGTCAACCCTGGTAACAAGCAAATGCTGCAGAAGTTACCCAGGACATCCAGTGAGAAAATGATAAGCACATTATCCAGCCAGATGCTAATCAGGACCCCAACACCCGGGCCCCAAAAGTAAATGTGCATACAGTGTGTCTTCAGGGCATTTTAGTGGTGGGTCCAAACCACAGGCAGCTCAAGCACTGAGGACTCCCGATGAGCCTTATTTCTGCCTCCCCCATTTGGAGGACTTTCCCCAAGGTCTTTTTAAAGTGACAGCTGCACTGCAAAAGTGACACCAGGCACTTGGAAAATGTCTCTTCTAGGTCTCGGGGGTGCTGACTGATGGAGCCACCTCAGGGATCCTGGGGGGTGCTAGGACTTGTGGTGGATGTTCTCCGAGGACCCTTCGCTGCTTTCGTTGAGCGGTGTCTCTGAGGTCTCCTCCAACTCCTCATCCGCTGCTTCCTCTTGGATGGTGAGGTGCCCATCTGGGGAAGATGACTCGGAGCTCACGCTGTCCCCTTCCATGGAGCAGAGCGTGCAGGACAGTGCGGGTGCCACGCTCTCTTGCAGCATGTTCAGCATCATGGGTACCTGCACCGATCTCAGGCCTGACATCATGGGCAGCGGCTTCATGGCCTCCCCCCACAGCCTCTCCTCATCTTTGTACAGCAGCAGGAGACTGGATTTCTTCTCCCGCCTCTTGGATTTCATGTAGCCCAGCATGATCCCGATCAAGAAAATGCCATAGAAGGACATGACAACCAGAATATAGAAGTATTCATTACCATTGCCACTGCTGTTGCTGGGCACATGGGACTCCAGGGGTCTGCTGGAGGCTGCGGCGCTGGGGTGTGTGCTGTTCAGGGGCTCCATCCTCAGCATTGAAGGGCCACTCACACAGTTGCAGTCTGGGGAGAAAGCTGCAGGTTAGAGCTAACGTACCAATCCACACCCCCAGCACAGGTGGAAGAGCATGCACACGCCTTATGGAGTGGCAATAACAAAGCAGGTTATAAAGAAGCAGACATAAAAGAAAGAGGATGAAGTTCCACCAAGCAGTTAATAGCAGTTAGCTAAGAGAGCTTGCAGGGCATGAGGGGGAAATCGGGGCAGGAGGGTGGAGGAAAGTAAGGAAAACTTTCACTTTATAATGTAGACACATCTGCCTTATTGGCACTTCAAAAAACAATCAAGTGTTACTTTTATGCTTTAATTTTTTTAACCATATAAAATAGAGAGGCATAGAGAAAATAAATAATAATCTTTAAAATTGCAAATAACCCACAGAGCACAAACTAAGTTTACATTTTGCTTCACAAACTCTTTTTTAATTCAAAGCAGTTTCCTAGAAGAAAGGAGAGAAAGAGGAAGAAAAGGTCATTTATTAATACTTTTTGCGTGTTTCTGGAGGAAAGAAACCTTCCTAACTTACCAAAGGCTGACACTGTGTTCCAAGTGTGGAATTCCTAGCTCCCTAAATCGTGGCGTCCCGAGGGCGTTCTTCTGCACCCGGCTCCGCTCTGACAGCTCCGCTGCTGTACTCGGGATATATAGTCAAGACATGCATCGTCACGTGTTCCAGCAGGAAAATTTACAACCGACGTTGACTGTGGCAGCGTGAGCAGTGAACTCAAAGCACTGCAGTTCAACTCTCTGAAGTCTGCAGCTGTGAAAGGAAAAGGACTGGGAAGTCAGCCGGAGCTGCCTGCACCTCACACCCTTGCACGGAGCCGGTCTTCAGTTGGCCACAAGAGCGACTGAAAGGCAGAGAAAAGAATGTGTTAAATTCAGCCATCACCCCCAGAGCCCACCTTCACCGAAAGTGACTTCATGCTACTCTTTCCTCTTGAGGAATAACCATGATTTCATCGATAGGTTTCAGAGGCATTCAAATCACAGCACTGGAATTCTGAAAGACAGTTGGAAGCAAGTTCAGAGTTGATAGTTAAGAAACTAGGGCTAAAGTTTCAGCTTTTTCGCTAAGTAGGCAAATTTGACACATCCTTCCTTAGCCTTCCCACGACTCAGCTTCCTTATCGTCAAGTTGTTGGATGTGGAGGGCTTCACCAAGTAGAATGACACAAACCACATAAGCTTTTAAGTTTCTTTCAGTTTGATTCAAGATCAAGATTCAGTTCAAGATTCAAGGCTAGATGGTGCAGGTTAGCCCCGTAAAAGAGCAGAGAGATTGTACCCATGTTCAATGTCAAGCTCACAAGTCTATCCTCTATAACCATCTAGGGTTAAGCCCTAGAGAAATTCAATGCAACCCTGGACTACAAACCTAAACCTTGTGTATAAAATAAATAAACCTAAAAAGCATCTAGATTCGTGTGTGTGTGTGTGTGTGTGTGTGTGTGTGTGTGTGTGTGTAAGCTAGCATGTATTGTAACAAACATGTTGGGGTCAGAAGACAACTTTCAGGCATCAGTCACTGCCTTTCATCTCATTTGAGGGATTTATTTTGATTTTTATATCTCGTTCTCCTGTCTAGCTGGTCTGTGTACTTCCTGGAAATTCGTCTGTCTCCATCTCCCTTCTTGTCATCGGAACACTAGGATTACAGAAGCCTGCCACAGATTCTGGATTTTATGTGGGGTCTAGGGACCTGAATTCAGATCCCACCATTTTCCAGGTGAGTGCTTTATCCACACAGTCATCTCCACAGTCCAGTCCAGATTCTTTCTAATAGTGTATGTGAAGTGGAAACATGTAATGGTAAAAAATATTGTGCATTATGAGCAGGTTTTGCTCCATTCTGCTACACACAGCTTTTCCTTTGATCAGACAGCGACCATTCACATATCTCTGTGTCTCTGGCAGGTCTCAGGAGCAACAGGCATTCTTCCAGTGAGCCACTCAGCACTGTGCAAGTTATGAAGACTTTGGTAGACCCTGATTAAAAGGCTGCTATGATGGACATGGGAAGAGGCATGGAGGACTTTTCTGCCAGTCCCTCCATTCCCCTGAGATGCTCATCCTAGAAGGTTCTCATTTTAAGTTCAAATGAACTGAAAGGGATCCTCTACCTCCAGTGGGCTGTGACCTGGAAATTGTAACAAAACTATCATGAAACCAAGCCTAAAGGAAGCATTATGTGTGCTTCTGATATCATTAAACTGAGGCTGAGAAGAAGCAAGACGTCCCTCTGACCCTCCAGAACGTGCATAGTCCAAGCATGTAAACTTTCACTGCGAGTCTGGGTTTGCGTCTGGTATTAATCCTAACAGGGTCCCTGAAGAAAGAAGTAGAATCATGAGTCCATGGTGGTGTCCCTCCTATCGGACTACTCATCTAAGGCTTTGGGCTTTGCTTACCCTCTTAGTTCCCAGCTGGTACTGAGTTATCACCTGCCATCAATCCCAACACCAAGGCCACCCATATAATGAAACTTTGCTGGCCCAAGTGTGCCTGCCAAGGTGCCCCTGCCACCCTGATGGGGTGTCTGCTAACATCAGCAATGGATGTTTCCACTTCAGCTCAGGGAACCATTCGAGGAAAGCACTTAGCACTGTCAGGCAGTAGTCACGAGCTCGAGTCATGCATTTTGTTGTCATAGTTGAGTACCATGGCTACCTAAAGGCTCTGGCTGCTCCCTTGTGTGCACATGCCTCTCCATGGACTTGACACTGCTGCTCTTTTTCCTTCGTGCCCTCCACCCCCCCGGGGTGGAACGTGAGATATGGGCTTGCAGACTCATAACATCTAGCTCAATTTTCTCTCCTTCCCAACCGTATGGGGAGAAGTGGAGTGGTGAGCCATGGTGTTAACACGGAGAAGGCTGAGAGGCCACACTGGGAAAGTGTGCTATCAGAGGCAGAAGAATTACATCCGCTCTATCTACAGCTGTGGGAGACAACAATGTTAACGAACTAAGTCCGTCTGATAAACACTTGCTCCAGTTCTATGGCTTCCATGTCATAATACTGGTGAAGTCCAACTTCTCAAAATGTCTTATAGTTCTGTTCTATGAACCCTAAGACGTGTTTACTTTAGCCAAGTTCCCCTCTTTTTCTTCTACAACTTTTATCATTGCCATATATATATATATACTTTTTTGGGGGGGTGGGTTTCAAGATAGGGTCTCACTCTGGTCCAGGCTGACCTGGAATTAACCATGTAGTCTCAGGGTGGCCTTGAACTCTCAGCAATCCTCCTACCTCTACTTCCCGAGTGCTGGGATTAAAGGCGTGCACCACCACGCCCAGCTATTGCTTTATATTTTTAAGCCTATGATCCATTTTAAGTTCATTTTATTATAATGTAAAGTATGGTTCAAGGTTCTCTTTTTATTTTTTAACACGTGGAAGCCTAATTGTTCCAGCACTACTTGTCTTTTCCCTCTCGCATTGTCTTTAAACTTTTTTTTCAAAAATCATCGGGTGTTGTGGCACACACCGCTAATCCCAGTACTCAGGAGGCAGAGGTAGGAGGATTGCTATGAATTCAAAGCCAGCCTAAGACTACACAGTGAATTCCAGGTCAGCCCAGGCTAGAAAGACCCTACCTCAAAACAACAACAAAAAAAAGTTTTTCAAAAATAAGTTAGTCAGGTCTATCTCACAACTCTTCATTCTATCCTTTGGTTAATGAATATATTTTGAGCTGGTATCTTAAATAGATCTGAGATATGCTAGGTGTCTGTTGACGTAAAATCTTGTGAGGCAAGTGTCCTCATACCTATTTCATTGAGAGTAAAACTAAAGGCCAGAAAATTAAGCGCATTTCCCAAAGTCATGCCATTTGTGTAGACTGAGAACTTGAACCCAGGTCCATGGGACTCTAAAACCCACTTTTTTCCATTACCTTTCATCTCACTAGATGGGACTCAGTATTGGAGGCTGTGGCCTCCTCCCAGAATGTTCTAGAAAACAGTGAAGGAGTAATACCCTTGCCCTGTATCCCTGTGGCCCAGAGTACCATTGTTTCCCTCTCACTTACATTTACGTTTCATCTCTGATCTTGTTTTCATGTGGAGTGCTGTTTTCTTCCCTTCCCCTCACCCCTGGACCCGTCCTGACACACACTTTCTCTAGAGCTTTGAGCACTTGAGTACTTTCATTTCCTGGTAACGTCATTTTCACCAGATGACCCAGAAGTCCTGGCCACACATCTCTGAAATTATGTTAACAGCTTCTGTGACTAAACAAAGTCTGTGCTGGGATAACTGCAAAACCATGGATCTCATCAGATTAAACATCAGCACGGAGTGCAGAGAGCTGACCTGGCTCAGCCTCACTCATGCTACGTGACTGGCTCCATTGCATAATGTCTCTGAGCTTTGATCTCAGCCTCCTGCAAGTATGTCAAAGAGTAGGATCATGAGCTGTTCCAAGATCCTCAGCAATGTCCCACCATCCAGCAGGTTCTTGCACACCTCAGCATGCCAGGATGGAAGACCAGAGCCTTGCGAAATATAACCCTGAGTGCCCACCACTGCTTTCACTTTTCTCACAAACTCCTGAAGAGTTCTGTCTGAGCACTCTCAGGGTGGGTCAGCCCTTCTAGCACCCTGAGTCACCCTCCCCAGACACATAGTTTGCAACATTCCTGGCACTCAGAATAAGATGGGGCTGAGTGTCTTCCAGGTACTTAGTGTGGCTTCCAGGCCCTGCTGGTAACACCAGCTGTGATCACAAGGTTGTGGCTGTGACTAGGTCATCCTGGACATCATCCAGAGAAGGGTGACAGGGAGGAACCCAGAACTCCTGAAATCAAGAAGTAAAGCTGGGGCCTGGAAATATTACTAAGTGGTTAAGGTGCTTGGCTGTGAAGCCTAAGGACCCAGGTTCAATTCCTCATGTATACCAGATGTATACCAGATGCACAGAGTGACACATGTGTCTGGAGTTCAAAGGCAGTGGCTAGAGGCCCTGGCGAGCCTATTTGCTCTCTCTTTGTCTCTCTCTCTCAAATAAATAAATAAAATAATTTTTTTAAAAACAAGTAAAGCAGAGCCAGATATGGTGGCGCACACCTTTAATCCCAGCACTTGGGAGGCAGAAGTAGAAGGATTGCCAAGAGTTCGAGGCCACCCTGAGACTACATAGTTAATTCCAGGTCAGCCTGAACCAGAGTGAGACCCTACCTCGAAAAACCAAAAAAAAAAAAAAAAAAAGAAGAAGAAGTAAAGCAGATATTAACTCACATTTGTTATTATATTTCAAACTTTTTTAAAACCTGATACCGCCATGGTGCCACATGCCTTGGGAGGCAGAAGTAGGAGGATCGCTGTGAGTTCAAGACCACCCTGAGACTATATAGTGAACTTTCAGCCTGGGCTAGAGTGAGACTCTACCCAGAAAAACCATAATAAATAAATAAATAATAAATAAACTAACTAAAACCTGATATTTATTAAACTGATATTTGGATAGCACCTAAAGTGACTCAGGAATTACTCTAAGCACATCCTATATTTATCCTTCTTTAGGCCTCATTAAAAACTCTGTCAGGGGCTAGAGAGATGGCTTAGCAGTTAAGGCGCATGCTTGCAAAGCCTAAGGACCCAGGTTCGATTCTCCAGGTCCTATGTAAGCCAGATGCACATGGTGGCGCATGCATCTGGAGTTCGTCTGCAGTGGCTAGAGGCCCTGGAGTGCCCATTCTCACTCTCTCTCTCCCTCTCTCTGTCTCTAATAAATAAATAAATAAAAATAAAATCTTAAAAAAAAAAACTCTGTCAGATCGACCCTATTAGTCTGCCAGTGGCACCAACAAGGACACTAAAGCACAGTGAGACCCTGAGCAGCACCACAAGACCAGCACCTGGCAGAGATGGCATTAGAACACAGAGCTGAGAAGAGAAGAAACAGAGAGAAAGAAAAATGTTTGTCTGTGTGCTCCCATACGGTAGGCCGTAAGGGACAAGAATCCAAAAATCCTATGAGTAGACTGGCAAGAGGGAAACAGTACCTAAGAGACGGCCAATGCTAGGAAAGTAAGTGTTGATGGGATGTGATCTCATTGGCTTGGGCTCTGAAGACTGAGTAGTGATTAACCAGATGCAGCGAGAAGACAATTTTGGCCAATGAAAATACCCTTCAAGGAGGAAAATAGGGAGGGAAGAGCAGTGGCAAGAATGCGGACCTCAAAAGTCCACAGGAGTGTACGAACGAAGCAAGGAGGACCAGGAGAGATGGCGCTGCAGAGGCAGGACCAAAGCCAGATGTGTCTGTCCCCCACAGAGAGGCCTGAGGACAGGAGACAGAAAGAGAAAAGGGTAGATCACTCCTGAGGAGCCCACTTGTCAGTCACAGAGACAGAAGACCCCAAGGTGACTGATCGTGTGCAGGGGAGGAGTGACAGAGAGCACGAGGGCACACAAGGGGAGACTGTGCATAGTGGGCGGAGCCAGGGGGCTGCCTGATCAGCTGATTGGCTTCATCAGCACGGGCAGATAAACCCAGGAACACTGACTTTGCTTCTGAAATTCCTAACAATAGACCCAGACAGTGTACACAAAGCTCTCATACCTGTGTCGCAGTCTCGACACCTAAGGCAATCAGTGGTGCATTTGGAATAGTTCCTGGCCAAAACTTGGCTAAGATGACATAGAACTCCCCAAAACACTAAGGCAAAACAAACAAGTCCGTGTGTGTCATTTCAAAACATGGACGGCACATCCAGATAAAGTACACGGTGTGGGGTTGAAGGCATGACCCTGCCTACCAGTGGTTTCTAGCCTACCCAACGCTCAGGCTGTGGAGGAGAGAGAGGAAGGGGTTATTAACCCAATAAAGCTGAGCGTGTGTGAGCATCACCTGGGATGGTATGAATTCATTACCGAGCTGAGATTGCTCAGGGAGACTCAGACAGGCAAGAGTTTTACTCCCGAAGCATGACTAGAAAAGCTACAAGATCTTCCCTAGGTGTCCATCACAGGACAGGGCAATGCTGGCCCTGGACACTGAGTCTGCTGACTCAAAACTAAGGCACTGCAAGGCCTTCTTCCTTCTCCTAACCAATGTCGATGCTTACAACCGCACTGAGCACAGAGCAAGCTTCCCTGCACCATCGGTGTGGAACAACATAGACTTTGTGATTGTGCCATGCGTCATCTAGTTTAAATTGAAGGACCAAAAACAGTGATTCACTGTTTCATTCCCAGCACCTAGAATGGCACTGGGCCCATGATAAACTTCCAAGACTATCTGTCGCCTGAATTACAAAAAGAATGTAGTAGGTGCTCCTCACATACCTTCTAAGCTGTTGTTTACAAGAGGCTGTGATGAGGGTAATGGTCAACAGAAGTTTGTACCTGTGGACAGTAATGAGTAGTTTATCCTGATCACGCTGCAGAAAGCAAGAGAACTGGGACGATGGGCCCGCCTCCTACTGAAACCCTGCCAGACACACAGTCCCTTTCTGGGACACACAGTGCTCAACTGTTGTTGGCCACTTCCTCTGGCCCCAACTAATAAAGAGGTCAGGCTGGAAAGAGGATACTTGCTGGTGAAGGGCTTCGGGGATTCCAGTAGAGAACAGAAATGACACATTTATTTGAAAAAATGTTTTAGAAGCCTTTAAAAGATGTTCCTAAATCTCCTTAAGTATCAGATAATTATGCCCGAGCCAATACCTAAGTTCTGCCTAGCTGTGATTCGTGCCTGGACCAAAGGTGCCTCGTTCTGAGGAGGGACTCACGCTATAGATTTAAGAGGACTCCACGACTTGTGTGGGTCTGTTGCCAAGCAGACTAAACTATGGATGGCAGGAAGTGGAGATCTCCCTTCCTCTTGGGATGTGCTTCCTGTGGCAACAATTTCCCATCACCTTTCTCCATCCATCTCTTTCAAGAGAGGGCTGGAAGTCCAAGGTACAGGACAGCCCAAGTCAAACAGGCCCTGAAAGATCATTTTCTTTCCTTTCCTTTTTCATCTGGTGCTAGGGACCGGTCCAGGGTACCAGACGTTGCAGTGCATGATCTAGTACTGAGCTGAACTCCCAGCCCCAAGGGTCTCTGTCTTCCCATAGCCCTGTCCTCAGGGTCAGCCCAGCTGGGCACAAAGAATGAGCTCCTCGACCTGGCATGGGGGCACGCCTTTAATCCCAGCACTGGGGAGGCAGAGGTAGGAGGATAGCTGTGAGTTCAAGGCCAACCTGATACTATATAGTGAATTCCAGGTCAATATACCCCATAAAGTCACGCAGACTGGTTTTTGCCTGACAGGACACACGGGGACCAGCTTGTACCAAGGCTGGTTCTGCAAACAAGGAAGGAATTGTGAAAAGTCACGTGCCACTTCCCACAAGTGAGCAAGGAGTAGAGGGGAACTGGACATTGGAATGTGAAGGATGGCAGCCAGGGTCATGCAAAGAGAATGAGTATGCCTTATGAACTAGAGAAATAATTTCTGTCCTGCACATAAGCAGGAAAGCTGTGCCAACATGCTGGTCTACTCTAAGCAGGGAGTGTGAGCAGAATCGGATGTCCCCCAGTTCTTCTGGAATCTCCTGTGGACATGTGGAGAGTTTTGGTCATTTGTCAGGTAAACGCAGGACTGGATCTATCAGGTTAAGATTTCCAAAATCTCGCCCAAACCCATCATGCTTCTTGGCCCCATTCTCCATCGTGCATGAGGACACCTCTATCTGCTCATTTATTGATTCATTTGCTAATTGAAGTAAACGTATCTGCCTCACAACCTAAACCAATAGACAGCTCACAAAACTCAAGAGACGGAACAACAGAAGGTGGCAAGGCAAACCCATCAAATACAAAGGAAAATTGTCACACCCCAGAGGCTTTGCCAGATCGGAGCTTCACGGCTGAGCAAATCTGGCTTCCTCTTTGAATAGAGCCAAACATTTGTGTACAATGAACCACACTCCAAGCCCCAGCAGTGCAGGTCCGCATCCTTCTAGGGTGGGATCATGCAGAACTCCTCAAGCAAGTATCTGGGATTGCCCAGCATGACAGCTGCCAGGCTCAGCCTGTACTTCAAGCAACACAGCACAGAGAAAGCCTGAAGACAAGTCTCCTGGGGAAAAACCGTGTGTGTGTGTGTGTGTGTGTGTGTGTGTGTGTGTGTGTGAAAAAATTAAATCCAAGACTCACTGAAAATTCTACACACACTATGCCTCCGTCATTTTTGACATAACGAGGTCAGTCTTTTCTCAGAAGTGGAAGAGTAAAGTCTGCCCCTTCCATCAGTCTGGGTCCACGAAAGACAAACGTCTCCACGGTGGGTGAGGAATAGGTCCAGCACTGGAGGACTCAAGACAGCCTGCATTAGAGGTTCATGTTCATCTGCCCACCGGCTGTGGGGCACTGGAAAAGGTCCTTACCCCACCTGTGCCTCGATAAAAATCTGCCAGGGTTAAATGAAACTATACTTATATACTTTACACAGTGCCTGGTGCCCACTGAGTATTGCTCATGAGCCATTGCTAGCAGACCTCCTCAGGACCCGGCAATATGCTTCAGTTCTGAATGGGACCTAGGTTCTTCATGGTCAAGTTTATCGTGATGAAATGTACATTGGTGGTCTTTTAATGTATTCCTGATGATAGATCCTTACCATCTACTTCCAGAATATACTCATCATTCCAAAGAGATATCCTCTACCCATGAGCACCACTATGCAACCTCTACTTTACTTTCTGTCTCTATGGATTTGAGTGTCAGGGACATTTCCTAGAAATGGAATGGAAGATACGCGGTCCTCTGAGCCTGGCTTCTTTCACTTAGCAAAATGCCTTCAGGGTTCCGCTATTATAAGAAACCATCTCTCCTGGTGAAGTAAATCTCATTGTAATTTGGATATACTAACTTATCTGCTCATGCTTCTATTCCACAGGCTGTGTTATTTATAAAGAAGAGGGATGTTTTGTCACTTCTGGAGGCTGGAAGTGCAAGATGAAAGTGCAGCATGCTCAGTGTCTGGTAATGGCCATACTGTTGCTTCCTTGCGTGGCAGAGGACAGGAGGGAAAAAGGAGCAAAGAGGCCCAGCTTAGGGGCTGCGGAAATGCTCCCTGGGTAAAAGTGCTTAGTGCATGTATGTCCTGAGGCCCTGAGTTTGCTTCCCAGCAGCCACAGAAAAATCCAGGTATTAGATTGAAAGGGTGGAAATAGGAGGTTTACTGGGGCTTGTTGGTCAGCCTGTCTGACTGAAAAGCAGCATGCTCCAGGCTAGGTGTGAGACTTTGTCTCAGGGAAATAAGGAACAAGAGTGGGTGTGTCACCTTACATCTTTGGGCCTCCACACACAGGTGCACGGGGAATGCACATCTGCACAAATATGCATATAACACACACACAAACACACACACATCACATACCACACTCCACGACCCATTCACACACCAAAAACAACAGAAAACCAGAGGTCCTAGCTATTTCCCTCCAGTCTCTCCATAAGACACTAATGCTACCCATGAGGGCCCCACCCTCATGACCTCATCATTTCCTAAAAGCCCCACCTCTTATCACTGTCACTGGGAATTGACTCAGCATGACTTCTGGAGAATTTGCAAGCATTCAAGCGAGAGTGGGCATATTTCTCGAATGACCAAAGATGACAATCAACTTTTCATGTGCTTATCATCTCATCTTCTTTAAAGACATCTCCATTCAAGTGCTTCTACCTTTTTTTTTTTTTTTTTTGCTTTTTGCTTTTTCGAGGTAGGATGTCACTCTAGCCCAGGCTGACCTGGAATTCACTCTGCAGTCTCAGGCTGGCCTTGAACTCATGGCGATCCTCCTACCTCTGCCTCCCGAGTGCTGGGATTAAAGGCGTGCACCATCACGCCTGGCTGCTTCGACCATTTTTAACTGGGTTACTTGAGCTTTTACTTGTTTATTTGCCTTAATGTGTTATAAGAATTTCACACATATTCTGCATACTGAACCCTTACCACATGTAACTTGCAAACCATTTTTACAATCTGTGAGTTCCATTTTCATGCTCCTCATAGTGTTCTTATGAACAGAGTTTTTAATTTGGTCGAGTGCAGTGTCACATGCCCTTGGGAGGTTGGAGGAAGGACCATGAGTGTGAGGACACCCTAGGCTATGTAGAGAGTTCAAGGCAAGGCTGGGCCACACAGCAAGACCATATCTCTGAAGAACAACTTTTTTTAACTTTCATAAAGTCCCATTTAGGGGGCTGGAAAGATGGCTCAACAGTTAAAGGTACTTGTTTGCACAGCCTGC
Source organism: Orientallactaga sibirica (assembly GCA_036365145.1). Classification (NCBI taxonomy): domain Eukaryota; kingdom Metazoa; phylum Chordata; class Mammalia; order Rodentia; family Dipodidae; genus Orientallactaga; species Orientallactaga sibirica. The sequence continues at coordinate 4,835,752 of JAEOAD010000044.1, read as the reverse complement.
AGGCTCAGGTTTAATTCCCAGCTACCTACATAAAGCTGAACAGGCATTTGTTTGCAGTGACAAAAGACTTTGGTAGGCGTGTGCACGCACACGCGCACACACACACTCATGCATGTGCAAATAAATAGATAAAAATTTAAAGACTAAGAATTAAAATAAAGACCACTTTACTTTGTTTTCTTTTTGTTACTTATGTTTTTGGTGTCATAATCTAAAAATTATTTTCCAGTCCATGGTCACAAATATTTGACACAAAATTTCCGTTTAAGTGCTATAGTTTTAGCTCTTACATTCAGTTCCTTAATCCGTCTTGAGCAAGTTTTTGTAGCACATGAAGTAGACATACAAAGTTCTTTTTCTGCATGTGGCTATCCAATTGCCTTAGAATCACTTGTTGAGAAGGTTATTCCTATCCACATTGAATGCTATTGACACTTTTGTTGAAAATCAGTTGATTTTGGTATGGGTTTATTTCTGAGTTCTTATATCCATTTCACTTATCAGCACATCTAGGGCTATGTTAGCACCACATGGTTTTGAATGGCGCACATTTGTTGTAAGTTTTAAAATCAGGAAGTATGAGTTATCCAACTTTGATATTCTTTTCAGGACTGTTCTGTTTATCCTATGTTCCTCTAAATTTCCAAAGAAATATAATATGAGCTTGTCTGTTTTCTAGGGCAGGGGGATGCAGTTACATGTTTGATAGTGAGCTTACTGGATCTATAGATCAAGTTGGAGATTATGCCATCTTAATATTAAATTTCCTAATCCATAGACATAGGATGTCTTTCTGTTTATTCATAACTTCATTGATTTCTTATAGCAATATTTTGGATTTTTATGTAGCAGATTTGTATATAACTTAGTAAATTATCGCTAAATAATTTATTCTTTCTGATGCTAAACTAAATGAAATTGGCTTCCTAATTTTATTTTCTTTTTTAAAAATATTTTTATTTATTTATTTATTTGAGAGATACAAAGGTAGAGAGAGAGAGTGAATATGGGAACACCAGGGCCTCCTGCCACTGTAAACAAACTCTAGATACGTGTGTCATTGTGTGCATCTGGCTTTACGTGGGTACGAGGGAATCAAACTCAGGCTATTGGGCCTTACAAGCAAGTGCCTTTAACCACTGAGCAATCTCTCCAGCCCCATCCCCCTTATTTTATTTCCATATGTTCATTGCTGGTACCTAGAAATACAATTGACTCTGTGTGTTATTCTAATATCCTAAAACCATGTTAAATTTGTTTATTAGTTTTAATTTTTAGCAGATTCATTTAAATGTCCTGTATATAATACCTTGTCAACTGCAAAGAGAAATAGCTTTACTTTTCCTATTCCATCTGTATCACTTTTATTTCTATCTAGTTGTGAAAGTCTCTTTTATTTAATAAATTTTCTGGCTAACTCTGCCTCAGATGGAGTCTTTGTTGTGTGCAGTCACTTATGTCTTCATTCAGTTAATTTAGTGACCAGATAATGACTGGACAGAGACCCGCTGTCTCCGCGTCTTTGTCTTGGAGTTGGCAGTGTGTTTAGAGACTTGAACACCCAGGCTCACTTCCTACTCATGCAGGGCTCATGCCAGGCCAGAGGTGACAGATCAGGCCCTAGTCAGGTCCTTCCTGGGCAGGTGCACATCTATAACATGTGTAGGGTTTTCTGGATTCCCAGGAACAAAGTCGCAATGAACGAATCATTCTTCAGTTTTCTCTTTCAAGCTTGGTTTGTTTTCTTTATAAGTCTATTGTTTATCCCTCAAACTGCATTGCCTTGGACAGCCACGAAGTTAATCAATTATTTCTGGTTGTCTTTGACAAATGTCCCGGAGTAAAAGGCTTTTCTCACTGGATAAGCCCTGAGTCAAATAAACACAGACAGTCTTGCAAGCAGGTCTTTCAGAGAGTCATTATAATATGACTATTTAAGGCTTTGAAAGAGCTCCAGTCTCATAATGCTGCCTCTGGTAAGCCACCAGGCATTTAGTAATTGCTCAATAAATACTGGTTACAATTGCTCTTGTTATTGTTCTTTTCTCATTCCTCCTTACATGTTTTAGGGAAATAACTATTATTTTATCCATTTGACAGATGAAAAAAGAGCAGAAAGGGGTTAAGGAATTTGCCATGGGTCATAGAACTAGTTTTGACTGTGTTGCTATAAAGCAAGATCTAAGACGGTACCAAAGTATATACTGTCATATGCCACCAACCAGCATAAACGTAATCAGGGACGGGCTGGAGAGATGGCTTGGCAGGTAAGACGCCTGCCTGCCAAGCCTAAGAACCCTGGTTCTAATCACCAGGTCCCACATTTAGCCAGACATAAAAAGTGATGCAAGGGCTCACGCGCCTGAAGTTCATTCACAGCAGCTGAGAGGCTGCTGGCGCGCCCATTCTCTCTGTCTCTTTTTCTCTCTATCTTTCTCTGTGTGTCTCTGTCTCTCTCAAAAAAAAAAAAAAGTAATCAGGGCCAAGAAGCCAAACAAGTGCTGAGTTCTATGCTTGTGACAATTACAATCCCCAGGGATGGAGACTCCCACCACATCTCTGGCCCACCAGAGAAGGAAGAACAAAGGAAGTCTTGGAGGAGCTCACAGAGGGAAACAGGCACATAGAGAAATGTCTCCAAAGTCCATCAATGGATGGAGGGAGGGATATCATTCTTTCCAAATTGATTTTCAACTTACTAACCCTTGGAATAAAAAATTACCTTATTCAGTTCCTATTTTATTTATACTTTATATTGCCTAGAATCTGGGGGCATCCAGGTGATAAGACCAGCTACCCCCAACTTTTCTTCTGTTTTGAAATGAAGAGCCACACTGTGGAGTGCAAAGCCCTTACAGGCAGGCCACCTTGAGGCTTGACCTGTTCTCTCATCTACCCTCCACAGGGAGGGGACAAAAGATATTCCCCCTTCAGAAGAGAGCTTCATTTCTAGGGGGAGTCATAAAAAAGCAGTCTGCAGCTTCCAGAAGCTAAGAACCATATATGACAACAAGGCATGGGCTTGAGCCAGTAGAGGACCATGAACTGCAATAAGCACCATTGAGGGAGAGACCCTCAGGCAGCACTGAACTTGAGGTTGCAAAAAGGAGTTGAACCATTTTATTGAATTTTTTGCTGGGGATTGAACCTAGGGCCTCTCGTACGTGAGACAAGGACTTTACCACTTAGCTACACTCCCAGCCCTAGAAACTGAATGAAATAAAATCCACTGCAAATGAACTCCATACACATGTGCCACCTTATGCATCTGGCTTTATGTGGGTACTGGGGAATCGAACCTGGGTCCTTTGGCTTTGCAGACAAGCACCTTAACCGCTAAGCAAATCTCTCCAGCCCTATAATAGAAGTTTAGTGAGATGGTAAATGTGTAATCCACAAGAGCTAGTGGGAATTGTCCTGAAGTCATGAATCATTCTGGGGATACTAAGTGTTGAGACACTTCTGCTACTTAGTCTTGAGAAAGGAGTATGGCCCAGAGAAACAAGGAATAGGTAAAAGAAAATTCTGGAAGAATAATGGTCCATTCCTAAGTATTCCTGGGGAAGAATATTGGTTTGTTCCTAAGTAATATTAATTACTTTCTTTGTTGCTGTATTAAAATACCTGACAAGCCAGGCGTGGTGGCTCACGCCTTTAATCCCAGCACTCGGGAGGCAGAGGTAGGAGGATCACCATGAGTTCAAGGCCACCCTGAGACTACATAGTTAATTCCAGGTCAGCCTGGGCCAGAGTGAGACCCTACCTCGAAAAACTAAAAAAAAAAAAAAAAAAAAAAACCTGACAAAAAAGCAACTTAAGGAAGGAAGGGTTTGTTTGGGCTCACAGTTGAAGGGTACCATGGAGGAGAAAGCCTGGGGACAGGAGCTTGAGGCAGCCGGTCACAGTGCATGCAGTCAGCAAGGCGATGCCGATGCTCAGTTCTTTCTCCTCTCGATGCAATCTGAGACTGCAGCCCATGGATTGGTGCTGCCTACAGTTCAGAGTGGGTCTTCCCACCTCAACTAACCCAACCCAAACACTCCCTCACAGGTGTGCGCTAGGATGTGTAACCTAGGTGATTGTGGGGCTTGTCAACTTGACAGAACTAACCCCTCACAGCAGCCTTATGGCCCTGAGGGCAGCAGGTACCAAAGGATTTTTTTTTTTTTTGAAAAGCAGAATAATGTGGCATCTTTTAGCTCCTGACTGTAGAAACAATGTCTCAGTCATGCTAGTTTTCCTCACAGGGCCTACCCAAGGCCTGACTATATTATATGATCACTGACATATTCGGTAACTCAGTATTTAAATGCCTTCCTGGGCGAAGGCTTTCTTTCATCATGACTGGGATCATCAGAAAGTTCTTACATCAGCCCAAGTCGACATCCCTAGAACATTCTGGCTGTGACTGGTACCTTCCTCCTTGTAACTATCCTAGAGTATTGTCTCCCATCCTTCACTTCATGAGCTAACAAATATCTGAAGTCAGGCTCCATTTGCCACTCACTCCCACCAAATCTCTTCTCCTCTTAAACATGCAGCCTAAGAGATGGTCATCTTGACTCCGTAACTAGACGCTAGGGAAAACGGAAGGAAGGAGGAAAAACCAAGTTCAAAGACAACAGCTGACTAGAATTGGATTGAGGTTTGGACAGGATCCAGCTCTCTGATTCTATGATTCATTCTCAGGGAAGATGCAAGTCCTGGGAATAGTCAGGGAAAACAGTGGAATTCCTTCACTCTCTCGGAGGGCATCTAAGGAAAGACGTTGTGTGGATGGTCTCCCTGTCAAGGCGGGCCACTGAGAGCCCTGCAGCTCAGTGAAGTTGGCTGCTACCTTCATGACATCACCAGTGGAGCACGCAGGCCTACCAGGAGCTCAGGTTCTACTCAACAGAAGAAAAGGGCCTGAGAGATTCTTTTACCCAGCCCTTTCATCTACAGACAGCAGATCTGAAGCCCAAAATGGAAGTGAATAAACACCAGCCATGAACTTTCACAGATCTAATCCTCCAGTGCCACTGGCTGGGCTCCCATACCACGTAAATTCAGGAAAACACAGGGACGCTTGTCCTCTGTCTGTTCCCTTGGTGCTCACATCCTGAATGGGGCATGGGAGGGAAGGGGTGAGAAAAGAGAAAATGGAGTAAAACAGAACGGGAAGAGGGAAGGCTAAAGAAAGAAAACACAGAGAATACAACAAAATAGTTCAAATGAATATCTCAGAGGTAACACATATGAAGACATAGATCTTGGGGCTGGAGGGATGGCTAGCAGTTAAGGCGCTTGCCTGCAAAACTAAAGGACCCAGGTTGAATTCGCCAGGACCCATGTAAGCCAGATGCACAAGGGAGCGCATGCATCTGGAGTTCCTTTGCATTGGCTGAAGGCCCTGGTGCACCCATTCTCTCCCTCCCTCTTCTCTCTCTCTGAAATAAAGAAATAAAAATTATTTTAAAAGACTTATATCTGAAAACATAAAACAGGCCATTGAAAGCAAGTTGCAGAAAAGCACATGCACTATCACATCGTTTACCTAGAGTTTATGCTGCAAGTTGTTAGTGGATACACACATAACAGTTAAACTACAAGATTTCACAGAGGAGCAATACCCCATCAACCTGATGCTGACTTCTGAGGAGGGTAGAAAGCAAGATGCATTCATATCTTTCTTGTTGATAGACTAAAACACTTCACAAGGGGCTGGAGAGATAGCTGAGTTAAGGCACTCACCTGCGAAGCCTAAGGACTCAGGTTTGGTTCCCCAGATCCCACATAAATTAGATGCACATGGTCACATGGCGGTGTGTGTCTGGAGTCCGTTTGCAGTGGCTAGAGACCCTGGTGTGCCAATTCTCTCCCTCTCTCTCTCTCTCTCTCTCTCTCTCTCTCTCATAAATAAATAAACTCAAACAAAAAATTTTAAATATCTGACAAGAAGCAACTTATGCAATGAAATGGTTTATTGCCATTTACAGTTCTATTGCATTCTGGCAGGGAAGGTGTGGCAACAGAAGCAAACTGGTCATGTTGCACCCACAGCCCATCAGGAAGCAGGGAACACTCAAGAAATAAACCCTCAAAGCCTACACCCAGTGATCCACGTCCTGCAGCATGGCTTCACCTCCTACAGGTTGACATCTTTCCAAACAGCACCACCAACTGGAGACCAAGTGTCCAAGCACATGAGCCTATGGGGGACATTTGAGTTCAAACACAGCAGAGGGACAGGGAAAGAAGGTAAGGAGATGACTTCATAAGCCAGATGATTGACAAATTGTTGCTTTTGCTCTTTGTATGTCTGAAGGGTTTTTCATTCATTTATTTTATTTGAGAGAGAGAGAGAGAGAGAATTGGCATGCCAGGCCTCTGGTCACTGCAATCGAACTCCAGGCATGTGAGCCACCTTGTGTGCAAGCATCAGCTGGGAATCTGGCTTATGTAGGTTCTGGGGAGCCAAACATGAGTTCTTAGACTTTGCAGGCAAGCATCTTAACTGCTAAGACATCTCTCTAGCCCCTGAAGAATTTTTTTTTGTTTTTTTTTTTTATGAGAAAGAGAGAAAGCATATTGGTGTGCCAGGGCCTCTAGCCACTGCAATCAACCTCTAGACATGTGTGCCACCTTGTGCACATGCACATATTTGTCACCTTGTGTGTCTGGCTTATATGGGTTCTGGGGAGTTGAACCTGGGTCCTTAGGCTTCACAGGCAAGTGCCTTAACTGCTAAGCCATCTCCCTAGCCCCTGGAGGGTTTATTTTCCCCCTTGATGAGTTTTATAAACAAGAAAACCAAGTCAATTACCTTAAGTGACTGGAGAAACTATCTTGCAACCTTGGTATATAATATATATTTTATATAGAATTACAGATATTAAAGAATAGAATAGGTAAGTCAATAAAGAGATGGAGAAACAGACAGATGAGTAGTCATTGCCGTGCTTTCGACAATCTCTCATTCAATTCTTGCGATGGCTCAGCATACAGGACAGATTACTGAGGCACAGAGCACCTCTGTTCCCCAGCTCTGAGACGGAACACCCCAGAATCAAGCCCACATCACTCTGACCCCATACCACACTAGCACTTCATGCAGAGGGGCCAGAAGCATTTGAAAAGTAGAAATCCTCCCTTGAGAAATGAAAAGGGCAAAGGAACCCAAGAAGAAAACTGAGCAAATAAAATAAGTCACGTGGGCAAAATGAGTTATTTATTGGGCAGACAGGAACAGTGTTCCCCAGGAGGTCACAAGAGTCACTCTGACTTCCTTCATCCTGCAGCAGAAAGGGGCAGACACCATGGGACATGTCCAGAACTGCAGAGCAAATCTAACTTTGCAGCCACTGTGCATTACAGATCCCTTCTGATTCGTTTGGCTTCTGCCTGCATTTTGATGGGGATCAAATCCAAGCCTTTGTACATGCTATGCCCACAACCTTCCACTCTCCTACATCCTCAGTCCATCCCCCCTATTCTAACTTGGGTCAGTGTCGCACGTTAACACCGAAAATATAAGTGTTCTTCTACATTTAATAACCTAAAGTTCTCAGAACAGCAGGGGTGTGAGATGAAGAGGCCTTTTGAAGCAAAAGCTACTTTTCAGGCAGCAGAACAAGTAACTGCCTTGTCCTGAGGACTCAGGACCAACCCTATCATGGGCAATGACTTGATAAGAATATCACCATCTGAAACTATACCTCTGCAACTGTTTGTCTTTTTAAAAATCAATAACGTGAGCTGGGCATGGTGGCGCACGCCTTTAATCCCAGCACTCGGGAGGCAGAGGTAGGAGGATCACTGTGAGTTCGAGGCCACCCTGGGACTACATAGTTCCAGGTCAGCCTGAGCTAGAGTGAGACCCTACCTCAGAAAACCAAAAAAAAAAAAAAAAAAAAATCAATAACGTGGGCTGGAAAGATGGCTTAGCAGTTAAGGCATTTGCCTGCAAAGCCAAAGAACCCAGGTTCGATTCCCCAGGACCCACATTAGCCAGATGCACAAGGGGGGGTCACACATCTGGAGTTCATTTGCAGTGGCTGGAGACTGCAGTAGCTGGAGGCCCTGGCACACCCATTCTCTCTCTCTCTCTCTCTTTCTCTGTCAAATAAATTAATTAATTAAAATAAAATTTAAAATCAATAACATGAAGTTGTAGGGCAAACAACTCATTCATAAAAGTTGTTATGAGACTAAATATCAACTAATAATGCATAAGTTCATATTCAAATATAGACTCATTATTTGAAAATTTCATGGGTAGACCATTTAGGATGAAAACTCTAGAGTGCATGCGGCTTATCCATCCGCTTTGTCTGTTGATCATAGCATTGTGGTTGTAGTTTTACATTTAAATATTTGGAAACATGGCCAAGATTCATTGAGAAAAGCAAACATTTAGCTCCCCATTTCCATTTCCTCTGACTAGCTCTTGTCTGTCATTCCTGTTGGACAACCTTTAATCACACCGCAAAGATGGACGTGCTCATTTCAGTAGTTTCAACATAAGGAATGGAGCTTAAACTGTCAGGATATAAGCCTTGGCGACCACCATCGATTCCAGCCACGTCGCATTGCAGAAAGGCAAACTGAAGCACAAGGGAAAGAAAGTCGTTCTCCTGGACTGACATGACAGAAGCCTATCCTGGGCACATGGTCCTGTGCCACTAAGAATGGCATTGGCCTGGATGGATGGGCAAGACATTTCTCCAAACCTCAGGCTCCATCACTTCCTTCAGCATTGTTGTCATGTTGCTTTGTGTAAAGCTAATGCAGCAGCATCCTGTTTGGGGCCATGACAGTCAACATTCATGTTTACCGGAGGATTATCAAGAACCAGAGGGCTATTGTCACTATGGATAATAGAAAAAATGGCCCCTTTCCATGGTAGGGAGTCTTTGTTGGGGAGTGGCTACTGGGTGGAAGTATATTCTCAACCTCTTTTCTTTTGGCAGGGGCATGGGACTAGATTTCATGGATGGAACCTGAACAAAGTGATGTGTGCCACACTGGAGCTAAGCTGGGTGAGAAGTAAGCAGGCTTTATCCTTAAGAAGAGGCCAGACCTCATGATGAAAGACTTGCCCACATGGAAGGCAAGAGGCCTAAACCCACTAATCCCACTTTGGACTTATAAATATTTTTAAATCTATTTTATTTATCTATTTTAGAGAAAGAGGCAGAGAGAGAAAGAATGGGCACACCAGGCCCTCCAGCCACTGCAAACAAACTCCAGAGCATGCGCCCCTTTGTGCATCTGGCTAACGTGGGTCCTGAGGAATTGAACCTGGGTCCTTTGTCTTTGCAGGCAAACGCCCTAACTGCTAAACCATCCATCCAGCCCAATTTTTCACCTTTTCAGTGCCACAACAAATGAAGAGCATATGCAGACACACATTCTGTTTTAAATTTCAAGAAGCTCTTTAACTCCTGTGTTTTGCCCCACTACATAATGAAAGGCTTAGCTAAAAATCACCCTTAACATAAACGGATTCTCCAGCTTCAAAGATTTTTCAATCAATTCCATCTACTTAATGGCACATGTCACAAATAAGATCAGAAGGAAAACATTCGAGATGCAGTTGAATTCATTTGGCCCGTAACTCACTAAGGAAATGGCTACGTAAATACAGCTCTTGCTAAGTCTTCTGTTTGCTCAGCTGTGTTTGTTTAAATTAAATATCAGACCTAACAAGGTCTGGTATTTTCTAGTCAGCCCCCATCCTGCTCACCTGAACTTGAGGTTTGTCGGGTTGAGAAGCAGGACTGGATTCATGTGTAAATGTATGTGCTGTGCTCTTTTGCCTGGAAATTCAGATAAATCACCGAATGGTGCTCCCAGAGGCCCAGAGACACTAACCTCAGTGACTTTGACTCTCAGTCTTGAATTTTATGGTACATTTTTAAGTACCACAGATCTCCAAAAAAAAAAAAGTTTTAAGTGTAGTTATTTTGAAAAGAAATTGCAATCACCAATTGTAGAAACTGCTTTTTACATGGAAGGATATCTGAAGATCATACAGCCAGTAATTTTTAACAATGTCCAGCACTGGAGCCCATGTTTCCAGAATGCTAACACAGAACCCAAATAAACCAAGTAAGCAAATTCCAGGTTCCTGTCATCGAAAGAGTCAGGATATGCAAACGCCTCCAACCACTTTCTTTCTCTATGGTGTCATCTAACATTCCTCTTGCTCCAAAGATCACATCATGAAAACCTCCTACCTAGTTCAATCCCTTTACATTACAAAAAAGAAAGAAATTAAGTCACACTGACATGCTCATATTCACTCAACAAGTCACTGGTTAGGCCAGTTCTAGAAATCAAATTTCCAGCCACAAATTAGTGCTGCTGTCAGCTTTGCCAGAGAAGCGTCTTGTAACGGGTGGCAGTACTGCAGAGATTCATAACTGGCCAAAGGACTGAGAAAAAGTGAGTTTTGGGTGCTCGGCCCTAGATGAGACAAACATATCACCCCCTCCAAGGCTCAGTAAACAATGCAGTGGAGGGGTACAGAAGAAAATGTAAAAGGGGTGGTGTGGAATGCTGTCCCCCAAGCATGGCATGGTTAGGCGTGACTGTGAGCAGCAGTGGTGACCTAAACAAGTCCTACACAAGATTGGGCCCATCGGCTGTCCATCATAGAGGAAGGCGGGGCTCACAAGGCCTCTCCCCTTCCTGGGTCTTTATAGGCAGTTAGTGATTGCTGGGAGAGCGAAAGTCATTTTCTGCAGGGAAGTGGCCACTGCTGGTAAGTTCTCCAGGCTCCTTAAGTAACCCTAATTAAACTCACTGGTGAGAGGAGAGGGGAGGGAGGGGAGGGGGAGGAGGGGGGGGAGGGGAGGGGAGGGGAGGGGAGGGGAGGGGGAGGGGAGGGGAGGGAGGGGAGGGGACAAAAGAAGGAAAAGGAAGAACTCAAGTTTCCAGACTCCTAGCCCAGGATCTTTCTAGATGTGCTCACAGAATCTCATGAGTAGGTTTCTACTATATCCAGATCATGTCCACAGACTCTAACCCACCAGGTCAGCGCATGCAGCTGCCCCTGCCATCAATACCCAGAGACAGAAGGACAGACAGTGCAGCCTTGGGGTGGAAGTCTGCACCTGAGGTGACAGGCAGAGATGCCTGCACTCTGCACTGCCCACCTGAGCTCTCACTCATGTCCTGGGTGAAGAAACATCGGTTCTTGGGAGATAGAAGGACTTCTAGAGAGCATTTAGGTTTTGGAGCAACTGTCTCATTTTACAAATGAAGATATGTGAGCACTTTGTCGGCTGGAGAGCACTTTCAATATGTAAATGGCTATGTCTGAGAGGTGCCACAGAACAGGACAAGGACCTTAAATGAGTGTACTGCATGGACTACCCACACTGGAATTACTAGCGTCCTTAGCAGTGACCTTCTCACTGGTGGAGCAAAACACCTGACTAGAAGCAGCTGATGGGAAAAAAGGATTTATTTTCCAGCTCACAATTTCTAGGGGAATTTTCATCACAATGAGAAAAAACATGGTGGGAGCAGACAGCCAGGTGTGACATCTACACAGCAGCAGGGAGGAAACAGAGACAGTGAGCAGAGTGTGGCAAGGGGGCTGGAGTATAAAATCCCAAGGCCTGTCCCCAGATATACACCTCCTCCAGAAAGGCTCCACCTCCCAAAAGCTCCACCAGCTGGGGGTTAAATGGAAGGTTTAATCACGAACACATGAGCCCATGGTTTTCTATCAAACCATCACAGAGCCCTTGGTAACAAAGATACCTGGGTGAAGCGTGCCTGCATTTTCAACAAAAACCCTGGGTGGCTCTTCTGAAAATGCCTCAGGAACTGTGATCTATCACATTCTTTCCTTGTTGCCTGGAACAGGGATATTGGGACATTGGAACTGTTCCTTCAACTTCGGGGAGGATGCTTAGACTTGGCAAGAGGCAATTTCAGAGAGGGCTGATTTCAGCTCACATTTGGAGGGATACAGTTCATCGTGATGGGAAAGGCAGCAGGAGCACAAGGCAGCTGGTCACATTCCATCCACAGCCAGGAAGCAGAGAGCGATGAAGGCTACTCTCAGCTCACTTTCTCCTTTCTATTCAACTCAGGACTCTAGCCCATGGAATAATGCTGCCCACCATAAAGGTAGGTGTTCCCACCTCCATTAACCTAGAAACTCCTTCACAGGTATGTGCAGATATCGGTCACCTAGGTGATTCTAGATCCTATCAAGTTAATGATTAATATTAACCATCACTAGGAGAAAGAAAATGAGTCATTATTAGAGAATAGAAATGTGATCAGAACCTAGCTCTTCCATCCTCTAAGTGTGGAATATTGAAAGAAACCCTACATCATTTCCATAGCTCCCAAAAAAGGGAATCTAGGTGATCAGAGGTAAACTTATGGCAAATAAAGAATCTTTTGTGTCTGCCAAGAAGTTCTTTGGCCTTTATCCAAGTAACTGAGTCAGTTGGTTCAGGCTTCTGAGACAATTCCTTGCTACAGCACAGCACAGCGCTTCAGGACAGGCGGATCTACCTCTCCCATCCATCAGACACCAGCATCCTCCCGGATGTTCAAGGAACCGTTCCAGTGTCCCAATATCCCTGTCACAGCTTCACCTCTCTTGAGGCTATAGAGGCAAGGTGAATCTCTTTTCTATTGTTCATTATTTTTAATGTATTTATTTATTTTCAAGCAGAGAGACAGAGACATAGAGAGAATGGGTGTGCTAGGGCCTCTAGCAACTGCAAACAAACTCCAGATGCATGCACCACTTTGTGCATCTGGCTTTACGTGGGTACTAGAGCGTCAAACCCAGGTCTTGAGGCTTTGTAGGCAAGCACCTTAACCACCGAGACATCTCTCCAGCCCCTATTGTTCATTATCTTATCCCTTTTTTCTTCTTACCTTTACTATAACATGATGACACACTTGTAAACAGTAAAATGCAAAATGCTATTAACTTTACATCAGGAAGGAATGAGAAAAGATGGCTCTCTGAGCCGGGCGTGGTGGCACACGCCTTTAATCTCAGCACTGGGGAGGCAGAGGTAGGAGGATGGCCGTGAGTTTGAGGCCCTCCTGAGACTCCATGGTGAATTCCAGGTCAGCTTGGGCTAGAATGAGACCCTACCTCAAAAAACAAAAACAAAAAAAAAAAAAGACAGCTCTCTGCTAGAGACAAGAAGCTACATTTAATACAGAATTTAAGATGAAAGCTGATGCTGGGTCCCTGTTGAAAGTGGCATGACAAGCCATTAGTGTTTCAAGCAAGACAGATAATCACCCAAAAAAAGCTGTGGGTCAGGGAAGAGCTCAAGTGATCTGTGGATTGGGAACCTGTTAAAAAAAAAAGAAGAAGAAAACCAACATGCAAGGAGACCACCATGAACAACGATGACTTTGGGGTCCAATGCCATGAAGAAGCCCCAGGGCAAGGAGCAGACAGTGCACATCAGGGGAGTTGTGGTGGGAGGCACAATGGGTGGAGCGTATGGGTAAGACTGTCTATACCACAGATACTCTGCTGAGTGGAGAAGTCACCAGACAGCCGTGGTTACCTTGAATATGTTGCCCAACCACTATGAGGCCCTATTTCCTCAAATATAAAACAATGAAGTGCTGGGGTTATAGGGAAATGCAATGGACATGTGCACAGAACAAATGTATGATCAGCATTTCCTCCTATACACAATTAAGGAGGCCCTGGAAATTCAATTTTTTTGAGGCAAGTCCAACAGACTGGCCCTTTTTTTTTTTTTTTTTTTTTTTTTTTAATGAGAGAGAGCGAGAGAACTGGTGTGTCAGGGCCTCCAGCCACTGCAATCTAACTCCAGACATGTGTGCCTCCTTGTGTACATGTGCAACATTGTGCACTCACATCACTGTGTGTCTGGCTTACATGGGACCTGGAAAGTCAAACGTGAGTCCTCAGGCTTCACAGGTGAGTGCCTTAACCACTAAGCCATCTCTCTAGCTCTGGAAATTGAATTTAAACGTAATGATTCTTGAATGCAAAAATTAGGGAGTGAAAGTGTGGATTGGCTGGACTGGAGTGTTGTGTCCTTGTTTTGCATTTCATTTCATCTCAGAGGGGCATTTCCTCTGGAAGTGGCTGGAAGCGCTGGCACTGTATGAACCCAGGATGGGATACATTAACTTGCGGGCTGTTTCAGCCCTTTGCAGTGCCTTGAGTGAAGTGGCAAACCATGGAGGATGTGCCTGAGGCAGCGCCACCACCTCCTAGAGGTGCGCCAGCACTTCCTGCTAACCAGTGACTCAAACTTTTGTGTTATTGAAAAACAACCTGAGGGCTGTCTAAGTTCACTTCTGCTGTTAAAAAAAAACTGAATATTTTATAAATAGAAATCTATTTCTTCACATCTGGGACCCAGGAAACTCAAGATCAAGCCAAAGCATTAATGTGGGATGAAGGCTTTCTTGCAGCCAGTCCCCTCAAGGTAGAAGGGTAAATCCTTTTCTCACAAAGTAGACAGCAGTGGGCAGCAAGGGGATGGACTCTGTATCCTCGTCTAACAGAAAAGCAGAAAAGAATGGACACACTCCTTCAGGCTTCTTTTTTTTTTTTTTTAATAAGGTTTCATGACTTAATCAGCTCCTAAAATCCCCTCTTCTTAATGCTATCCCAGTAGTCAACAGGTTTCAACATATGACTGCTGAGAGCAGCATTGAAATCACTGCAGTCAGGATCCCCCATTTGATTCTCCAGGACCCACGTAAGCCAGATGCATGAGGGGGTGCAAGCATCTGGAGTTTGTTTGCAGTGGCTGGAGGCCCTGGCACACCCATTCTCTTTCTCTATCTCTCTCTCTTTCTCTCCCTCTCTCATAAATAAATAAATAAATAAATAAATAAATAAATAAATAAAATATATTTTTTTTAAAAGCACATCCAAATGTACAAGCCCAGAGAGACTTGAGTCCTGAGAAGTTCTGGGCTCTTAGCATAGAACCCACACATGAGATAGAATTAGAAGTCTGCTAGTTCACTCACATGAGAGCATCTACTAGGAAAAGGACATTATATATATTGTGTAGGATTTCTTTAAAGGACGAGTTCTCACCCTGGGATCCATGAGTTTATAAATGGAACTTGGGGACCTGTGACTTCTGGAAACGAATCTTGTGTATGGATGTGCAGACCTTCCCAGGAAGACTTCCTGCTTGCTGCAAATGTGGGACCCTTAGAAACAGAAGAGCCACTACCCTATGGGCTGAATTTTTAAGTATAGACCACACAGGTGAAACCCTCCAGGTAAAACCTCAGTCTTGCCCGCTTATCCCACGGAAGCAGATATAAAGGAATTGAGTCATTCAAGAAATCCTGGCTGTCTATTATTTTCAAGCCTAAAGTGGAAGAAAGCTATTGGATGTGGGAGCCATTTTAAAAGATGATAGAGGAGAAATCTAGGTGACTTGCCCAAGCTCACTGAGACATTGCTAGAGTCTCAAGGGGTCCATCTCCTAGGCTGTGCCACATCCCACCACCACCACATGGCTCCTTCTCAACCAGAGATCTTCCAGGCAGAAAGAAGTTTATCTTTATTAAGATATTACTGAGGGGCTGGAGAGATGGCTTAGTGGTTAAGGCACTTGCCTTTGAAGCCTAAAGACTCATGTTCAACTCCCCAGATCCCATATAAGCCAGACAAGTGCAAGATTGCACATGCACACAAGGTGGCACACACATCTGGAGTTCAATTACAATGGCTGGAGGCCTTTGCGTGCCAATTCATTCTCTCTCTTTCACTCTTACTTTTACTCTCACTCTCTCCCATTTAAAAAATGTCCAGTCTATTGGGCTTGCCTCAAAAAATAAAAAAGATACAACTGAGGTCTGGGGTGATGGTTTAGTGGATAAGGTGCCATGTAAAACTAGAGCCTCTGTAATTCCAATCCACCTGCAGTGAGAAGCGAAGCAGAGACAGGACGATCCCTGAAGCTCGTGGGCCTGGTAAACACAGTAGACAACAGCACAGACCCTAACTCAGGCAAGGGGGAAGGTGAAAACTGACACCCACAGTTGTCCTCTGACTACATATATGTCGTGGCATGAGCACGCCAGCATTCACATACACACATCTCACATGCACAAAGAAAAAAAATACATGGGCTGGAGAGATAGCTTAGCAGTTAAGGTGCCTGCCTGCAAAGCCTAAGAACGCCTGTTTGATTCTCCAGGTCCCACGTTTAGCCAGACACAAGTGACGCAAGGGCGCAATGCCACACTTGACCACAAGGGGGTACACACATCTGGAGTTTGTTCACAGCAGCTGAGAAGCTGCTGGCACGCCCATTCTCTCTCTCTCTCTCTCTCAAATTAAAAAAAAATACCACTTAGGTAACAGATCATCTAGCCCTATTACATGGGACAATTCCCATTTACATGTGATTATCGATAGTACTCCCTTTCATCATCAAATTGCTTCACTACAGACACTATATTAGATGCTCATCCAAGGCTCAAGGTTTACAGTGGAGTGGTGCCCATTCCCACAGTGGTAGAATTCATCCATTCATGAATTCTATCCCCTATGGAGTCTAGTGAGCTCTGTGTACAAGAGGTTGCACTGGCTATACACTGGGGGATTGATTGCATGCCATGAATGCTTCTAAATGGTCGAGGGTTTTTTTTTATATTTTTAACAGAGATGTCACCTAAAAACCTCATTGAGAGGAGTCTTTTGTAAAATTAAGTCCACTGTCCATGAATCTATATTCCCTCCTGACAGAAACTGCCTGGGCCCAGGCTTCTTGGTTCAGCCCAGCCTTCACAGGATCATGTCATGTAATAACGGATTGGGTGGGCTCATGAGTTTATAGTCCCCACATGAGACATGGTTTCAAATTTATATGTACTATGAGTTGAATGATGTCCTTCGAGATACATATATTGGGGATATAGTTCAGTAGTAGTGTCCTTGCTTCCATGCCCAAGGGCCTGAGTTTAATTCCTAGCACAGCCAAAACAATCATATTTGAAGACCTTGAATGGTGGCCTTATTTGGAAGATGGGTTATTTCAGAACTTCTGTTACAATAAGGTCATTAGGGTTGACCTCTGATAGATTAGGACTGGAAACCTTAAAAAAAGAGGGACCTTGGACTGAGAGGTGTGCACCTGGAACACCCTGAACATGAAGGTGGCGATCAGGGCGACCTCACAACAAGCTAAACGTACCATAAACAGGCAGCAACCACCACAAGCCAGGCCGAGGCATGGAACAGATTGTCCCTAAGCACAAAAGGAACGCACCCTGCCACCATCTTACTCACAAACTCTAGTCTCCAGAACTGTTGTTTAAGTCACTGACTTGTGATGTTTTATTATTGATGTTTTATTATTAGCAAATTCTGCTTTCAGATAACTTACATAAATCTGTGATTCTTAATCAGGAGCAATTTTGCCCACTACACCCTGGGAGGTAGGAGTCCTATTCCCATCCAGTAGGTGGAGTCTAAGGATCCTGCCATATATCCTGTAAGGCACATCATGGCCCAACACACAACTATCAGGCCCCAAGTGTCAACAGTGCCCTGGGTGAGTTACTGGATACTGGCGAACCCACAGAGTGACATTCCACGCAGCAGGCATGCAGGCCCTGTGGCTTCAGGTCACTCAGCCCTCCACTACATCCACTAGGATATATGATGCTCACTTTGCAGATGAGGAAACTGAGGCTGGCATAAGAAGAGGGTAACTAGCTATTGTTTGAACCAGGGAATTTGGGCTCAGAGCCCTTTATGCTACACAGACATTCCATCAGGCCCGCGGGGTGAATCATAGAGTGAATGGTCCCTCTTTCCATCCTGTCACTCTGTTTGAGGGTCACATCCTAAAACTCTCACTCATTGGAGTAAGAATTCTGAAAATGCTTATTATAACTACTTTCTCTGACACAAATCCCAGCATATTCTGTCTGGCAGAAGCTCAGGACCAAATGGAATCAAAATCTGCTACTTCCATAAAACATCCAGGCCACTCATGTAGTGCATCGTGGAACTGAAACCTGGAGAAATGATTCCCAGGGTTGTAGCATGAAGCCATCCTTCTTGACACAAATTCTTGTTATGAAACACGTGAGGAATGGCACGCAATCAACTGTGTCTCAGTAGAGACGCCATCTCACTCTGGTGCCCCCTCAGTACCCTAGGGCATCAATCCCCAATATCTCACAGGGGTCAAGTTCACGAGAAAATAACAACTTTGGGTGTGAGGATCACCAAGATAGTGAGCAGTCTGCATCTCAAACATGGATGGAACGGGAGACCATTACGCTAAGTAAAACAAGTCAGCTACAGAAAGACACCTACTGCATAATCTCACTGGAACATGGAATCTAAAAACGCGACCCCACAAAACAGAAACATGACCGCCAGTGCCTGGAAGCACAGGGGAGGACTAAGGAGAGAGGATGTGGGTCAAAGGGGACAAAGTCTCAGGCAGGAGGAACAAGTGTTTGTGAGAAGTTATGCCGTGTGGTGACCGCAGTCAAGGTACATTTCAAATTGCTAAAACAAAATAGACTTCAATGTTTTCGCCACCAAAAAGAAATGTTGAATTGGTGAGGAGACAAATATGTTAATTAGCTTGATTAACCTATAATGATCAATCTAGAACTGATCTATAATATATATGTAGAACAAAATATCACAAAGATAGACAATTAACTTTCAATTAAAAATAAGTTTAGATAATAAAAAAAAAAATGTCAGGCTGGAGAGATGGCTTAGCAGTTAAGGGGCTTGCCTGTGAAGCCCAAGGACCCAGGTTCAATTCACCAGTACCCACATAAACCACATGCACAAGGTGGCACATGCATCTGGAATTCATTCATTCACAGTGGCTAGAGTCCCTGGTGTGCCCATTCTCTCTCTATGAGCCTCTTTTTCTCTCCTTCTTTCTCATAAATAAATAAATAAATAAATAAATAAATAAATAAATAAAATATTTTGTTAAAAGACTAAAGAAAAATTCTCAAGGGTAATTAACTATTGTGTGATCAGCCTTAAACAGGGAATCTAAACTACTCCCTCCAAAGCCCAGGAAATCTCAGAGAAGAGGAAGCAGAATTAGTGTAAGAGCAGGAGGAATGGGAAGAGGGCTGAGGAATGCTATCTTCTTGATCCATGGATGTTACACTCATGAACTCACAGCAACTGTGGTTTCCTGCACAAAACGAGCCTGTCAATATCTCCCCATGGATGGGGAGAAGAGTTAATAGGACCCCACATCTCGTAGAGTAACTAATGGCAGGTGATAGTTGCTGGAATGCAGGAGCCCTATCATCAGTGTTGTAGACAAGGATATGTTGCCCATTCCACAGTAAATAACTCCCCACCTATGATCACACAAGCCATCTGAAGTTAACTCAGTGGGTCAAAAAAAGAGGGGAGGGGGCTGGAGGAGTTAAGGCATTTGCCTGTGAGGCCTAAGGACCCAGGTTCAAATCCCCAGTGCCCATGTAAGCCAGATGCACAAGGGGTGTATGCATCTGGAGTTCATTTGCAGTGGCTGAAGGCCCTGGAATGCCCATTCTCTCCCTCTCTCTCTCTCTCTCTCTCTCTCTCTCTCTCTCAAATAAATAAATAAAATAAAATAAAAATAAGGGGAAGGTTAAAGTAAGATGGGGATTAGTGGGAGAGAAGAATAGTGTTTGTGGGAGGGTGGGGGATAAGAGAGAGTACTTTGGGGCATAAGATGGAAATACATTGCATACATGTATGAAAGTGTCAAAAAATTTAAAAGTAAAGTTTTTAAATATAATAAAAGAGGAGACTTTGTATTGTAGACAGTTCCATGATGCTGGGATGAACTTCCAAACAGTTTATGGAAGTAATGGGATTTATTTCAGCTTACAGAGCCAAGAGGAAGTTCTAGCTCCCATTCATAAATCCAAGCAGAGAGAGAAACCACCATCAGCCACCAAGAAGCAGCAAGCAGAGACCCGGGCAGAGCTCAAACCTCTGTGCACACCTTTGGGCTGAAATTCGGATCTACCCCCGGTGACTCCAGGACCCGCCCCCAGTGTCATCTCCTCCAGCTAGGCATCTGGAGACCCAGGTTGCAAGCTTTAAGAAAACACTGAGTCTATGGAGGAATATCCAAAGCAGAGCTAGCCTGCGTGTTGCTCATTTCTCATCACTTCCATTTCCTCCTTTGTAAAACATGGCAAAGGACAATATCAATAGTGTCATGGGGAGGATTAAATGAACTAAAGTAAATAAAATATCTTCAGCAGTGCTTAGTGCACAGTAAGTACTGCTTCCTCCCAGGAAACCTTAATTAGGGTTCTGGTCTGTAATGTCTGTAACGGTTGGCTTTCCGAGGCTATGACCAAAGTGCCTGAAAGAACAACTTAAAGGCAGGAATTATTTCTCTTTGGCTCACAGTGCCAGATGTTTCAGGCCATCCTGCTGGGGAGGACATGGCAGAATAGAAAGCTCACATCATGGCAGGTAGGAAGCAGAGAACCCTTTGCTGGAAAGCTCCATTTTTCAGGCTTTATTCCATTGGTCCCAAGTCTATGGGAAAGAACTAACCACATACATCTCAATTAATCATGTCTGTAAATGCCCTCACCGACACACCCAGAGCTGTGCTCTTACTATCTCCCAGAGGTTTCCCAGTCAGATAAACTGTGATCTGGATTAGCCAGCGTAAGTCCATCCTTTGTCAGCTTAACACCCAAACACATCTTAAAATCCCAAAAGGCACTTGTCCATCTTACAATGCAAAACATGTTCTATCCATCTCCAAAAGTCTTCAGAGCCTTAGCAGTTCCAACTTTGCCCCAGAGCCCAAATTCAAAGTCTCCTCTGAGACTCAAGTCAAACTCTTCACTGTAAACTCCTATAAAATCCAAACAGAGTTACATACATTCAAGACCAGATGGCACAGAGTAAGCACTCCCATTCCAAAAGGAAGAATGGAGAAATTGACCAAAGCAAAACAAAAACTCAGCAGGGCAAACATTACATCCTATAGACCCATGCATGTCAAGCATTTGTGGAACACGGTAGCATGATGTGTGTTCTCAAAGACTTGAGCAACTCTGCCCCCTTGGGCTTTCTGGTTGCAGCCCACATGCCCTCCTTCCTGGGGGTAGCTTTGCTAGACAAATGTTCCACTTTCCTGGCCTCTATAACTTCTAGGGGTCTCCACTACATGTTCACTTTCCTTTCCTAAATTCATGCATTGCCCACTCTGGGACTCCATGCCAGGATTCCACCTCCTCCACACAGTGCCTTCCCAGAATTTCCTTTGAAATCCATGTGGAGCCCTCCACGACTCCACAATTTGGACATTCTGTATGACTTCAGCATCGGTCATGTGGATGACATCTGCTGCTAGCCTAAATATTTAAATATCGGCATGGCTGAACATTGAGAAACAAATCTTGTGGCAACAGCTTTCTAGGTGGCCCCGTGTGAGCACGATTCCCTGGGGATCCTCTCTTCTCAAGAGAGAGCTTTTAAATTAGTTTACACTTCTGCAGCAGAATGCATGGGCCTTAATACTTCCTGAGGTGCTCTCAGGGCATCTTCCCTGCTGTCCTAGCGCAGAGCACTTGGTACTGATCTCCTCGGAAACCCTTCCTTCCTTAGTCCTGATATAACACATGGTTTCTGTGACCAAACTGCAAGTGCTCTGATTTTTGCTCCTGGTTCGTACTGTTGATCTGACTTACAAACTGCTGCTAGTAATCATGACACAGCCTGAATGCTGGCTATAGACTGCTACCAATAACCATGGCACAGCCTGAATGCTGGGCTGCCTTGAAATTTCCTCTATCAGATTACTTAATCCATCACTTTAAAGTTGGCCTCCCACACATAGTCTCAGGACACGAACAAAATATGCACACGTTTCCTGCCAGAATGTAACACGAGTCTCTAGTCAAATTCCCAGTAGGGTTCTTGTTCCCATCTGAAACCTTCTGGGCACAGTCTTGTCTTTACATTCACATTCTAGCTTTCTGAGCTCCTTCCATAAATCACTCATCAATCTCTAGGGTGCCTCTAGCTCATCTGTCCAAACCTTTCCAAAGTTTTCTTCTAAACCAGTTCCAAAGGCTTAAGAACCACATGGCCAAATTTTGTCACAACCATTTTTGAATTTTCTGTTAGGTTTTTTTTTCCTTTATTGTCACAAATGCTTGAGAGAATGCCTTCAGAAGAGGGAGGATTATTTTGACTCTGTTTCTGAGATTTCAGTCTATAGTCCCTTGGCTCCATTGCTGTGGGCCTGTGAAAAGGCCGAACACCATGGCTGAGAAGACATAGCCAAGCAACACTGCTCACCTCATAGAGCCAGAAGGCAGAGAGGGTATTTCTATGCTAGTGAGCACCTCCTTCTTCCTCTTTTACTTCATCTGGATCCCAACCAACCGAGTGATCCCACCCACGTCAACATGGGTCTTTTCTCTCTCACAGACATACTGAGAAATGTGCTTTAGTAATCTCCTGTGCAGTTCTCAATCCGATCGAGTTAACAGTCACCATGACCCCATCACAAGCCAAGTCTGTGTCAGACTTTTCATGGCTGTAACACAATACCTTAGCAAAACAACTTAAGGGACAGAAGATTTATTCTAACGCACAGTTCAGTCCATCACAGTGAGGAGGGCACAGCTCACAACCTTAGCAAAACAACGTAAGGGACAGAAGATTTATTCTAATGCATAGTTCAGTCCATCACAGTGAGGAGGGCACAGCTCACAACCTTAGCAAAACAACTTATGTATGGCACAATACAGGCCTGGTTCTAGCCAGACCGCATGGCAGAAGAAAGCAGGAAGTGGCTTCTGTGAACATGGCATTCTGCGCAGACTTGGTGTGACAACAGTTACAGTCCCATGCTCACGAGAAGCCTGCTACGAGATGTCCTGTCCAGAGACAGGCTGCCATTGGTCACAAAAAGGGGATCCCCCCATACAATGATTGACCAGCCAAGCCCCTTAAAACCCACGTGCACTTCCTCAATAAACGAGTTTGCGGCGACTCGCTTCCCGCTGCTCACCCCGACTCGGCAGAGACCCTACTGTCCCTCCTGAGCTGGCCTTAGGGGGGACCACAACATCTGGCGCCTGAACAGGGACAGGGACAGAAGATTTATTATAATGCACAGTTCAGTCCATCACAGTGAGAAGGGACTGCTCACAATACTATAACCAGGAAGCAGAGAGAAAGAATGCCTGTGGGCTTCTCTTCTTCCCTCTTTTTCCCCAAGAGTATGGCCTGTGATTGACCACATTCAAGGTAGGCCTTTCTGCCTTAGTTTATCTCTGGAAACACCCTCACGGATATACCCACAGGTGTACTTTAATAATCTCCTCGGCGCTTCTCAATCCAATCAAGCTGGCAATCAAAACGAACGTCACATCTTCTCCATCTGTATCAATCTGAGAGGGAAATTCCCCCACACATTCACCCTGCTGTCTGCAGCATCTGCTACAGAGCTGGAATTACTCAGGTACAGGCACGTGCATACAAGCCCAGCCCTCTCAGGGCGCTGCACCTAGGTGTGCAGACTTCTTCCAGATTCAGCTCCAGACCCAACATAAGAAGGCTGGATGCTCATGAGGCTTGTGGTGGGCTTTTTCTTTTCTGGCTCCTGGGCTGATCATCTCTCAGCATCTGGGGTTTTCGCCACCACTAAGGTTTTGGCCTTCCCACACTGGTAGCTCAGCTGCTGTCAGGGTGGGAAAGGATATATATAGGCCCTTAGATGGTGTGGATGGTCCACTCCTCACCCTTTGCTTCTCAGACTGACCTCCCCTGACATTCCCCCTTCATTGGTCCATGGATTCTCCCTCACCCCTCCTGATTTCTGAATAAATAAAATAACACACAAAAATAATCCTTCTCAGTCTTATTTTATTTCAATTGTTTAAACAGACATGAGCTCAGGTTTGAACTCCCCAAAGTCAGTCCTGTTTCAGTTGGAGGTCCCACCGAGATATTAAGAGAAGGCTGAATTATTATATATTATTCAATTTCCTGCAGAGAGGGAATAAGATGCCAAGCACATTTTCCAGCTGTGTGCAACAAAAGCACAGCAGGGGAATGATCTACATGGCACCTAGGCCTCAAAAGACTACAAATTACATTATGTGATAGAATACTATAGTCTGACTCCACAGACAGAGACCACATGAGCTAGATGCATAAGGTGGTGCATGTGTTTAGAGTTTGTTTGCAATAGCTAGAGGCCATGGTGCACACATGCTCTCTCCATCTCTCTTTCTCTGTCAAAAAAAGAAAAAGAAATTTTTTAAAACTCGAACTAGCTAGGCATAGTGGCGCACACCCTTAATCCCAGCACGCAGGAGGCAGAGGTAGGAGGATCACCGAGAGTTCGAGGCCACCCTGAGACTACATAGTTAATTCCAGGTCAGCCTGGACCAGAGAGAGACCCTACCTTGCAAAACCAAAAAAGAAATTTTTAAAAACTCAAACTAGCTGGGCGTGGTGGCTCACGCCTTTAATCCCAGCACTTGGGAGGCAGAGGTAGGAGGATTGCCGAGAGTTCAAGGCCACCCTGAGACTACATAGTTAATTCCAGGTCAGCCTGGACCAGAGTGAGACCCTACCTTGCAAAACCAAAAAAAAAAAAAAAAAAAAAAAAAACTCAAACTAAAATGGTTCTTTGAACAGGGACTTTAAAAATTGTCAACAAGGGGCTGGAGAGATGGCTTAGCAGTTAAGCTCTTGCATATGAAGCCTAAAGACCCCAGGTCGAGGCTTGATTACCCAAGACCCATGTAAGCCAGATGCACAAGGGGCGCATGTATCTGGAGTTCATTTACAGTGGCTGGAGGCCCTGGCGCACCCATTTTCTCTCTGTTTATCTGCCCCTTTCTCTCTTGGTCTGTCTGTCACTCTCAAATAAATATAAATAAACAAAAATTTTTTTAAAAATATTGTCAACAAGGGGGCTGGAGAGATGGCTTAGCAGTTAAGTGCTTGCCTGTGAAGACTAATGACTCCAGTTTGAGGCTCAATTCCCCAGGACCCACATAAGCCAGATGCACAAAGGGGCGCATGCATCTGGAGTTTGTTTGCAGTGGCTAGAGGCCCTGGCATGCCCATTCTCTTTCTATCTATCTGCTTCTTTCTCTCTCTGTCACTCTTAAATAAATAAATAATTGTCAACAAGGGCTGGATAGATAGCTTAGTTAAGTTAAGGCACTTTCCTGTGATGCATAAGGACTCATGTTTGACTCTCCAGGTCCACAAAAGTCAGACACACAAAATGGCACAAGTGTGCAAGATCGCACATGTGCACCAGAGGGCGCACACATCTGGAGTTCAATTACAGCCCTGGCACACCATGTATCTCTCTCCCTCTCTCACTCATATAAAAAAAAAAAAAAAGTCTATTGGGCTTGCCTCAAAGAAACATTCCAACAAAAATTGGGTAAAATACGCCAGGCGTGGTGGCGCACATCTTTAATCCCAGAACCTGGGAGGCAGAAGTAGGAGGATCGCCATGAGTTTGAGGCCACCCTGAGACTACATAGTTAATTCCAGGTCAGCCTAGACCAGAATGAGACCATACCTTGCAAAAAAAAAAAAAAAAAAAAAAAAAAGGTGGGGTGTAGCAGACAGCTTCAGGTTTGCTAAGGTGAACTTCCAGACCAGGCACAGTTATGGAGGAAGGGATATTTATTGATTGAAGCTTACAGATCCAGGGGAAGTTCCATAGTGGCAGGAGAAGTGGCCTGCTCTTCACAGGACCAGGCAAGAGAGAAAAAAAGGCCAACCAGGCACATAGCACATAGAGCAAAACTACAGCCAAAAGCCCAGCACATTTCAGGAACTCCTATTAGGCACACTTTGCATATCTTTACAATGGAATCTCAAACCATCACCACACCTTAAGACCAGCCCCCAGTGACATTGCCTCTAGCAAGGTGATTGCAGATGCATAGTATAAATTAATAAAACACCGAATATATTGGGGGCCATATATTCAAACCACTACTGGGGGGATAAAATAAGTATAACATTAAGATAAATAGATTCTAAAAACTGGCTTTAAGTTACTCAGCCAAATCAGCTATGTTTAAAGGTTCAGGTATTAGTGCGTAATTTCCTAAGATAAGGTTCTCTTACCTAAGTGCGTTCTGGCTTTAAAGATAGTAACAAGTGCTTCATCATTAGGGTTACATGGGATTAATTACCATCCAGGGTGTTAAAAACATTGTTTATCCAAAAGTGTTTTATCTTTCAAAACAGATGTGTGAGGGTGGTATTAGACTGTTCTATTTATATGTGTACTCTGACTTTTCAATTTCATTTGCTCATAACTGTCAAGACATATTCCCTACTCCTGGATACAGCCTCATGCTCAAGTGATCTTCATGTAAGAAAAATGAACTCAAGCTCCAGTATTCTGTTTCAAACCTTTCCTGGGTAATTGGTATGTTTTCAAGCAGAGGTGCCAAGACTTTGTGCTGTCTTTCCTTGACAGTTTCTAGGTCAAATTAATTGGCTTAGATTTGTTGATGGGAAGATTGCTTTCAGGACTGATAACACATTCTGCCTGTACTTGTAGCTGTTAGATATAAAACACGCCTACTTTCTGTGTTCCACATATGGCCGACACTATTATTAGACCAAAAGACTCTAAGTTGTTGTGCCATTCTCTAAACTAGAGCTGTTTCACTAGTTGGATATGCACATATCCACACCCCTCAAGGCTGGTGTAACTTCCTTCCTCAGTGTTTCAATAGCCTATGTAGAAACCAAAGCCAAATGGAATCACTGGAGTTAAAAAGGCCAATATTTTGGCCACTCTTCCCAGGTCACAAGGCCACAAGAGAAGATGGGACACTGCTAACGTGTTTTATGCTGGCCCTCTGCTACGTCTTCCATCTTCCTGATCAGGGAGGACACAGAGACCCAGAGATGAAAGAACTGATGTAGAATCTACAACAGGAACGTCATAACAGAGGAGAATCAGTCCTGCAGGCTTCACAAAACAGGGAAGGCCACTTAGTCAGCATGACGCTGACTCGTCCTAACAGATGACACCTGTACTGCAGAAGCCATGGTGCTCCTCCCAGGTCCCCGGAATCTCTTGGAGAGTCATTACTGACCTCCAAAAGCATATCCTTGATCAAATTTTGACCACATGCTTGGTCTTAAAACATTCAGAGAAAAGTATAACCAAACATAAAAGGGGCACAGCAAAGCTTAGAGGACACGGATTGGTCTGCTCTCTCCTTTTCATAACATTGCCTTATTTTCTATTCTTGCTGGTGTTCAGTTTTCCATACTACCTGTCTATACCCAGGATGAAAACACATTCCTTGTATGGGCACAAGAATATGCGCCGAGTAGTGGTCAGACCGGCTGGGTTTACAGGCTTCTGCCCACTTCTAGCACCTCAGGACTCCCACAGTGGGTGTCTCTACTTCAGGAAGATGACTGGAACCAATTACAAATCCATACTAACCAGGAAAGAGCTAGCTTTTCTGCCTTAACCCAAGCAACTAGACGGAACGTTTCTCAAAAGCCAGACAAGTCTGCCAGGATGTGCAGAGAAACAAAAAGCTTCTCAAAAAAGGAAACCATGCCGAGCGTGGTGGAACATGCCTTTAATTCCACCACTTGGGAGGCAGAGGCAGGAGGATCATCATGAGTTCAAGACCACCCTGCGACTACATAATGAGTTCCAGGTCAGCCTGGACCCTACCAATACCTACAGGAACAGATTCAGACCATGTCGGACTTAACTGTGCCATTCAGTGAACCGTTCCGAGAATAGATTTCAATGTTTTACATGGTGGGAACAAGATTATACCTACTATAACCTTCATAGGTGCTCTGTTTCTCTTTGGACCTTGCATACTCAATTACTGTTTTAACTTTATCTCTGCTCGTTGCAGGTGGCTCACACTCAGGTGGTCATATAACAATTCAACTCCATCTCGACGGGCCCCCTGGATCAGTTGATCACTCACCACTTCTCACTGAATGCCAAGCATCACTACCTCCCAATGCTCAGGTGGCAACAGAACAAGACATCTGACTAACAGATTTCTCTCTTGGGCCTTTAGATTCCCCCTCTGGGAGAGACTCCAACTGCAATTACACTGTAACCCCGTTCCGCAGGAAGGAGTCAAAAGACTGGTCATTGTCCTCTTTGCTTAATAACAGTTAGAGTATCTTCTGATGAGAGGGGGAAAAGGAGAGAGATCACCCCATAAGTTTGCCCTACTATCATCTGCAGCAGTTGCTGCAGAGCTGGAATTACTCAGACGCATGCGTGTAGGCACAAGCCCACCCATTCCAGATGCTGCACACCCTGGTTTACTGACTTCTTCTGGATTCAGCCCCCTGCCCGGCTTGGTGGCACACGCCTTTAATCCCAGCACTCAGAGGCAGAGGTAGGAGGATCGCTGTGAGTTTAAGGCCACCCTGAGACTACATAGTGAATTCCAGGTCAGCCTGAGCTAGAGTGAAACCCTGCTTCAAAAAACAAAAACAAAACAAAAAAATCAAGATGGATTCAGTCCCCAGCCCAAAATAAAAAGTCTGTCTTCTCATGAGTCTTGTGGTGGGATTTTCTTTTTTTCCAGGTACTGGACTGATCATCTCTCAGCATCTGGGGTTTTCGCCATCGGTAAGGTTTTGGCCTTCCCACACTGGTAGCTCAGCTGCTGTCAGGGTGGGAAAGGATATACATAGGTGTTCCACTCCTCACCCTTTGGTTCTTGACTTACCTTTCCTGACATCCCCCTCCATTGGTCCACAGACTCTTCCTCATTCCTCCTGACTTCTGAATAAATAAAATAACTCACAAAAATAATCCTTCTCAGTCTTGTTTTATTTCAATTCTTTTAAAAAATATTTTATTTTTTATTTATTTAATCATTCTCTACAGAGAAAGCAAGAGAGGGAACGGGTGCACCAGAGCCTCCAGCCACTTCAAACGAACTCCAGATGCATGCCCCACCTTGTACATCTGGCTTACGTGGGTTCTGGGGAATCGAACCTGGATCCTTAGGCTTCGTAGATAAGCACTTTAACTGCCAAGCCATCTCTCCAGCCCTCTTTGAATTCTTTAAGTAAAGCAGACATGAGCTCAACTTTGGGGTTTGAATTTGAGCCCTCAAAAGTAAGTCCCATGGGGTGTGGTGGTGCACGCCTTTAATCCCAGCACTTGGGAGGCAGAGGTAGGAGGATCGCCATGAGTTCAAGGCCACCCTGAGACAGCCTGGGCCAGAGTGAGACCCTACCTCGAAAAACCAAAAAAAAAAAAAGGAAGTCCCATTTCAAAACAATTGTTGTTAGACCAAAGTAGAAAACTTGACTCCAAATCAACTTGTAAACTTCTTATGAGGGGAGGGAAAGAGAGAGAAAAGCACCAGTGCTCAGAAGGAGATGCAGCTAATAACTAGCCGCCACGTAGTCACATTAGTAGGAAATTGAATACCTCTCAACGCCAAAGCTACGTTCTGAAACTCACGAGATACACTGATCGCAGAGCCTGCCTGCTCTCTCCGTATTGAACACTCCCACAGTCTGGGTTGTGTCTTTTTCTACCTTAAGTTGATTTGTTTCATTCAGTGTCCTTCCTACCACAGCATACTGCTTGGAGCTGTACCTGGCTAGCCTGAGAGTGTTCAGTACCTGTGAGCCTGGGGTAAATGTTATTCCTTCTCATGAAAATATTCCTACTCTCTCCTGAAGCCCATACATCTTTAATTTCTTGAACCTATAACGTTAAGATCCTCCACATATCCTGATTTAACCTAATCCAGAGAAAACCATCTCAGTCCCTGGCACCATCTCTCTAGAAATGCCCCCTGGGAGATTCCTGAAACCTTTCCTGGAGCTAGCATCTCCAGAGTGGCTGCCGTGAGAAAGCATGGTGGACTTGCTATGTGAGGTCCTCCTGATGCTGTGTAAGTGAACCTGAATCTCAGACTTCGGAGGAGTCTATTAAAAGGATCCATCGTCCTCTAGAAAATCTCAACTCCCAAGCTCCCATCACATTCAACCTCAACATGGTTTTACTGCACTCTCGAAGAGGAAGAGATCTTCGCACAGGGCTGTCACGTGAAAAAGAAATAAATGGAGCTGGCACAGGAAATGTCTATCAAGAAAGACAAACAGGCATCCAGTGTTATATCATTTGTGCATCTGTCTTCCAGTTGACCCTTCAAGAGAAGGCCGCACAAAACATTTATGACATTCAGCTCACTTATCAGATTCTTCTAACACGATTTAAGTCAGGACTCTCAGGGCTGCCTGTGAACCGGACTGTACTTTTCTGTTCCTCTGGCTGTGCTGGAAACAGTGATGGACAGTCTGATACCATTTCCTACTGTTGGACCTGTCAGTGCACTGACATTACTAGAGGAGTCGGCATTCCACTTCTGTCTGCCTAGATCTGCATTCATTCGCATTCTATCAGGCATGCCAGCAATTTGTCAAAATACTTGGAAATGCAAACTATAAGATAAGAATTAATTAGGAAGCAAAGCAAATATGTATCTCAACTCCGATATCTTCATAACCAATGTATCCCTAGAGTGTAGCCCTTTTTTAAAATGTTTTATTTACTCATTTAAGAAGGAGAGAGAATGAGCAAGCCAGGGCCTCTAGCCACTCAAATGAACTCCGAACGCATGTGCCACCTTGTGCATCTGGCTTATGTGGGTACTGGCAAATGGAACCTGAGTCCTTAGGCTTTGCAGGCAAATGCCTTAACTGCTAAGCCATCTCTCCAGCCCTACTGTAGCCCTTTTGACTGGACTTGATTGAAACTTTTCTGTACTGGACTGACAATGGCCTTTGCTTCCATTAGCAGGTTAGAAAGAAAAAAAGGCTAGCAAAAGAAACCTCAGAGGAAGGCATGAATTCAGGAGACTCTAGAAGGAAGATTCTGTTAGAGGGAAGACAGGAGGCCGCCCATTGCAGTATGACCCAGAGAACAGGGGAGTGTACAGGACAACTCATCCTTTCAACAAGAGGACTTTGTAAATGCCAATTGTCTTGCTTTAGAACAGGGCTTGCTCAAGTTTTCTATTGCCTTGTAACAAACCATCCTGAACAGTGACTTCCTCCATAACCAGCACATATTATCACTCCCAGGTGATTGGGCTTCACCAGGAATTTCTCTCAGAGGTCACCTTGAAGCTTTGTCTGCACACACAAATTGTGCCCAAGAGGAGTGAAACATGTAGGGATGAACAGGCACTCAGACACCTCTCTCTACTTCCAGGCTGTCTCTTGACAGAATTCCTCCTGTGTGGCAGCCTAAGCATAGATCACTCTTCTTACCTGGTTTCTCAGAGCTCCAAGGCATAAGGACCAAAGGAGTGAGATAGACAGAGGCAGAAGCTAAGAATGGATGCTCCAATGTGGCTCTCAGGAATAGCCTCCAAAGTCTCTCAGGGCATTCCCCCTGCATCCTACAGGCTAGCCAGACTTCAACTGCTGTGACATTCAAATTATTCTTCAGAGCAAAGCCAGGCCCTTTACCAAGCCTGATTGAAAGGAACCCAATGAGAAATCCTTATCTAATTGTTTCTCTTATCAGCAGGGAAAAAAAAAAAAATCCCTGAATCAGTTACTTTCTCATTGCTGAGACAAAAATACCTGACCAGAAGCAGCTTAAATTCCAGCTTCCAGCTCTGAAGGGAAGCGCACGCCAGTGTGGCAAAAGCATGGCAGGAACAGACAGCCAGCATTCCATCATCACAGCAACAGGGAGACAGCACAGAGAGCCAGTGGGGCTGGGCTGTAACAATTCAAGACCTGTCTCCAATAACACACTCCCTCCAGCAAGACGCCACCTCCTAAAGGTCCAAAATCTGTCCTGAAAAGCACCACCAACTGGGGATTAAGTGTTCAAACACATGGCCATAGGAATATTTTACATTCAGACCAGACCAGCACCATCCCTTATCTTATTTTTGAGAAATTTATTTTTTGTTACTAGATTTTCTAAAATTGGAAACAAATTATCACTGTGTTTGATACTTATGCTTCGCCACAAGGTTATCTGACATAATGTAAATTTTACCCGAGTACACACAGTTTTTGTTTTGTTTTGTTGGTTTTTTGGTTTTTCAAGGTAGGGTCTCATTCTAGCCCAAACTAACCTGGAATTCACTAAGTAGTCTCAGGGTGGCCTCGAACTCACGGTGATCCTCCTATCTCTGCCTCCCAGGTGCTGGGATTAAAGGCGTGTGCCACCATGACTGGCTTTTTATTATTATGATTATTATTTATTTGTTTGTTTGCAAGCAGGGAGAGAGAGAAGAAGAAAGACAGTCGAAGAGATAGAGTGTGCACATCAGAGACTCCAGCCACTGAAAACAAACTCCAGATTCATGTGCCACTTTATGCATTTGGCTTTTTTTTTTAATATTTTTATTTATTTATTTGAGAGAGAGAGTAGAGAGAAATAGACAGAATGGGTGCTCATGGCCTCCTGCCACTGCAAATGAACTCTAGACGCATATGCCCCCTTGTGCATCTGGCTTACATGGGTCCTGGGGAGTTGAACCTGGGTCCTTTGGCTTTGCAGGCAAACACCTTAAAGGCTAAGCCATCTCTCCAGCCATATGCATTTGGCTTTATGTGGGTCCTGGGGAGTTGAACCCAGGTCGTCAGGCTTTGCAGGAAAGTGCCTTAACTGCTGAGCTATCTGTCCTGCCCAGCTGTCTTGTTTTTTATGCTATTCAAAAGTAGCCACAGCAATGATTCTGCCAGTTGGTCTAAAAGGCACTCTAAAGTTGATCACATGCAGTAAAGGAGTAGAATCTTTCCTCGTTTCTCATTTAGAAAAGGCCAGCACTAAATTTACCAATGATCAAAGCTCCTCAAAATGTCTCCATGATATATGTTGGCCTTGAATTTGATGTGGTTTGAATATATGCCAGTGGAAAGGGGCAGAGATATAAAGAAGTGGTTTCCTTGCTTCGTTACTCATATCAATTGTGCTCAGATTCCCAGAACCAGCACGTGATGGGGCACCTACCCAGCCCACATGTATGTGACACCAGAAGCCTGATCTGCACCAGCATACAGGGGAGAAGTCCAGCAGAAAGCCAAAAATAAGTCAGATACCGACAGCAATGTGCATAGCATCTCTTCACCAAGACACAAGGTCTTTCTCAGCTAGTGGAGCAGGGGGAATAGTCCCTTCAAGCCCGTCACACTCCATCAGTGTTAGAGCCTCATTTGTCATTGGTCAAGGCTCAGATTTCTCTCATATATCAACATGTAAGTCCAGGGGGGGACTTGAGGGGAATGGATCTAAAACATACATAATTAAAGTGATTGAGCCAAACCTGAACTTTCAACATGAAAATGTTGAATATATCATTCTTTGAATGGTTAGTTCTTAAGTGGCCTGAAAAATGCCTTATTATACCGTATTTGCCTCTTCCCTTCCATGGCTCTAATTGGATCTTTTGAAAAATGACACAATAATTTTGCTTTTGAATATCCAAAGGCAATACTGTCCCGCAAGGCTCTCCACCAAGACTGGCTGTTCCTGCTCTCAGCATGCAGAAGTTTCTTCCAGAGATGAATGAAAAGAGCTAAAGTCTTACCACTGTTCTCTCTTTTCAATGAATCTTCCTTTAATTCCAACCATTTACTCTTTCAAAGCATGAGCGATGGAATTGATGATCATGTCTCGACGTAGAAAACTAATAGACATGCTCTAAAGCATTAGGTAGAAAGCTTCCATGGCCAATGAGCCATAGTGCAAGAGATTGTGATAATAGTTTAATACATATTTTTGAATGGATGGATGGGAGATTCAGTAACATATAAGCCCTAATAAGGAAAATATAGTGACAGATGTGAGACTCCTATGGATGTCTTCCAGGAGACAGAAGCCAAAGATTTCATGTTAGCTGGGACCTTCAAACCATATGTTTTCGATAATTTTTTTTTTGAGGTAGGGTCTTGCTGTAGCCCATACTGACCTGGATTTCACTCAGTCTCATTTCATTTCAGTCTCAGGGTGGCCTCAAGCTCATGGTGATCCTCCTACCTCTGCCTCCTAAGTGCTGGGATGACACGTGTGCATGACAATGTCCAGCTAGATAATCTTTTGTTGTTGTTGAGAGAAACAGAGAGAGAGAGAGAGAGAGAGAGAGAAAGGGATGATAGAGAATGGGCATGCCAGCAGCCTCTCAGCCACTATGAACGAACTCCAGATGTGTGCGCCCCATGTGGGCAAGTGCAGCATTGCACCCTTGTGTCACTTTTTGCATCTGGCTAAATGTGGAACCTGGAGAATCAAACGGGCATTTCTAGGCTTCACAGGCAGGCGCCTTAACTGCTAAGCATTTCTCCAGCCCTAGATAATCTTTTTAAATTAAGTCATTATTCATTTTGAGTCATTAAACAACGATCAAGGACTTTTGTTCCGGTGAGAAGAGATGACGTTTATAGCACATCATACATCATAGCCTGTGATTTCATCCTGAAATCCCAAGAGTTCCCACCGTACACTCTGTCCCTGTGGGATTGAAAGGGTTGTGGCAGGGGATTAAGGAGCAGGCTCTTTGCTAATGGTGTATACCCTGACTCTCTGAGATCTAATAAGTTTTTGGGTGACCCAGTGCCAGACCACTTGATACATGCTTTGTGACAGAGTATACAAGTGCTATAGAAATCCAGGGAACGTAGCCAAATATGACTGGCTTTAACTAACCCTCCCACCCACTTTCGCCTTCCCAAGCACATTTATGGATGCTATCCACAGCTGATTAGATCACACACATACATGGTTGATACATCTAAATCAATGTCATGACCAATAATACTCAAAATATATAGATTACAGTCCAATAATTGTAGTAATAATGTAGTAAACTATCCTGGTAAATACATAAGAGCTAAATGAAATTTGAATGGTGCAACTAATCTTTCTTTGAGGCCATTTCTCTTATGCACTACCTAATTGACAATTTGACTACTGACTTAAGGGATTGTTGAATATCATTGTACAGCTTTCCCTGAGACAATGGGAATTTAACAAAAGAGGAAACAATGGTTTATTAGTGGCCCCAAAATACACAGGTTTGTAAGTCATTGAAAAAACATTCACAGGGCCTAGATAGATGGCTTAGCGGTTAAGGGCTTGCCTTTGAAGCCTAAGGACCCTGGTTCAAGGCTCGATTCCCCAGGACCCACATAAGCCAGATGCACAAGGTGGCCCATGCATCTGGAGTTCATTTGCAGTGGCTGGAGGCCCTGGTGAGTCCATTGTTTCTGTTTCCTTCTCTCTCTCTCTTTCTGTCTATTGCTTTCAAATAAATAAATTAAAATGAAAAAAATTAAAAAATAAAATAATTATTTATTTTAAAAAACATTCACAGGTTAGCGAGATGGCACAGTGGTTAAAGGCACTTGTTTGCAAAGCCTGATGGCCCCAGTTCAAATCCCCAGTATCCATGTGTTGCAGTCAGGTTCACATTACTGGCAGAAAACACCTGACCAAGAGAAACTTGTGTGGGGAAAAAAAGGTTTATTTTGGCTTACAGACTCACAGGAAGGTTCCATGAAGGCAGGAAAAAACAGTGGCATGAACAGAGGGTGGACATCACCTCCTCACCAACATCAGGTGGACAACAGCCACAGAAAAGGGTGCCAAACACTGGCAAGGAGGAAGCTGGCTATAACACCTATAATCCCACCCCAACAATATACTGCCTCTAGAAGGATTTAATTCCCAAATTGCCATCAGTTGAGGACATGGCATTCAGAATACCTAAGTTTATGGAGGACACCTGAATCAAACCACCATGCCATGTAAAGCCAGATGCACAAAGTGGCACATGGATCTGGAGCTCATTTGCAGTGGCAAGAGGCCCTGATATACCCATAAAGCCTCTTTCTCCTTCTTTGTCTCTCTCTCTCCCTTTGCAAATATATAATCAATAAAATATTATTCTTTAAAACCATTCACTACTTATTTACTCAGCTGATGTGTTTCCTACATGGGATTAAAGGACATCAGATATCCAGCTATGAATAAGGCTCTCCTCAAGAAACTTATAGCTAGCTAAGCATGGTAGAACATACCAGAAATCCCTGATAATTCAGAGGCTGAAACAGAAGGATCATGACTTTGAGGCCATCCTGGATAACACAGTGAAATTCTGTCACTCATTTAATATATTTACATACATATACTTCTATGGCTGAGTCAGGAGAGTTTATAATGACCTATATCATAATGTTAATTTCTCAGTAAAGTTCAGTACAGTAGATACAGGTTACTACTGAGTAATGTATTTAATCCAGATGAAATGTGCTATGTATAATATAAATATCAGACTTCAAATAATTCAAAAATAATGTATATCTCATTAAGTTTTACAATGACTACATGTCTGTGATGGTTAATTGTGTCAACTGACAGGGCCATGTGGCAGCCTATTGGGTCACCATTATTCTGAGTATGTCTGCAAAAGTGTTTTGGAGTGAAGTTAAACTAATCTATGCAACGAGCAAAGTAGAGTGCCCTCCACAATGCAGTTGTGCCTTGTCAGAACATCCAGCCTGAGTAAAACACCAGGTGGACCCTCTGGAAGTAAGAGACAATTCTTCCTGTCAAATGGCTTTCAGTTCAGTCCAGTGAGGCTACTGTGCAAGAGCAACATGTGGTGAACAGTCTACAAATAACAGAGATGTATTTCTCCCAGTTCTGGAGGCTGACAAGTCCTGGATGAGGCTCTGGCAGATTCAGTGACTGGTGAGGGAGGGCTTGTTCCCTGTCTTCCTGCTGTGTCCTCACATCAAGAAAGGGGCTAACAGCTCTGCTGGGTCTCTTTTATATTGCTACTAATTACTTAATATCCTATCAAAGACCTCTCTCTCTCTCTCTCTCTCTCAATACAAGCACATTGGTGGCTGAAACTCAGTATTTAAAATTGGGGGGGGCAGAAATATTCAGCATATAGCAGTCTTTAGGGATGGAACATCAGCTTGTCCCGACGTTTGTACTAGACTGAATCATGGGCTCTTCTGAGCCTCCAGCCTGCTCACATTACAGCTCTCTTAGCTCTTCAACTTGCAAACTCATCCTGCAGATGTTGAGACTTCATAACCGTGTGAGCATTTTCTTATGCAGAACACATATATTGGTTGTGGTTCTCATTAACATTAACTAATAACATTAATACCATGTCAAAATCACATTTTTATATATTAGGTTTTTATATATTTATTATTTATATATTATTATTATATTTATATATTTATTATATATTAGGTCTATTCCTAAAATCATCTTCACATGTTTCTTATTACCTTTCCTAATTCAGCTAACTGAATTGTTTTCAAATAATATTTGTGGCTGACATTAAAATTACACTGAACTGAACAAATAAGTGTGCCACTTATTTTATATAGAGGAAAATGCAATTGACTTGTCTGGGCAGTGAGTTGGGGACTTAACATTGATTTGTCTTTTAGAGACTGCTCTAGAGGAAGTTTGAAGAAAGGACCAAAATGGTAGAGCAACACACAGGAGCAAATCACTGAGGCCCTAGCAGTGTTTCCCTCATCAGGGGTTTGAGGAGAGAAGCAAGGAATAGATTCAGTCACAGAGGCATATGGAGCCCTCAACTGCCACCGCAAAGAACCCAACTTGATCCAGCGAACTGAAGCAAATCACCAAGAGTTTTCAAGAAAGGTATTGGCATGACCAGGTCTCACTTATTTTGGGAACAAAGAGAAAAAGCAAAGAAGAAGGAGGAGGAGCAAGAAGAGAAGGGGAAGAAGGAGAAAGAGGAGGAGGAGGAGAAGAAAGAAAAACATATTTATGAAAGGAGACATTAGAACTTCATGCCAGCAATGACAGACTGCTGCTCTCACAACTCATAAGCTTCAACTGCATGGTGAATACCAGCAATCCCACTAAAGAGGGCTTTCTATGGAGTAGGGGCAGGGAGGTGGGAAATAAGGGTACCAACATATAATATGTCATAGAGAGTTTCTACTTAACACAAAAGAAAAAGAAAAAGAAGGAACAGAAAGCATAGATCTTACTTCCTATATTGCTAATGCCTGACACAATACATTTTTGGTGAAAGATAAACCAGCTAAGTGCATGATTGTATTTTCTCAGTGTATTTGGTGGTCAAACTATTTGGCTTACTGTTTTTGCTGTAAAGATATTAAAAGAAGAAAGAAAGAAAGAAAGAAAGAAAGAAAGAAAGAAAGAAAGAAAGAAAGAAAGAAAGAAAGAAAGAGAAAGAAAGAGAGAGAGAAAGAAAGGAATAAAGAAAGAATAAAGAAAGAAGAGAAAGAAAGAAGAAAAGAAAAGAAAAGAAAAGAAGAGAAGAGAAAAGAAAAGAAAAGAAAAGAAAAAAGAAAAGAAAAGAAAAGAAAAGAAAAGAAAAGAAAAGAAAAGAAAAGAAAAGAAAAGAAAAGAAAAAAGAAAGCTCAGGCCAGGAGCTGTGAGAAGGCAAATGAGATCCACACTGGAAGAGTAGACAAGAGCAGAAATCATAGTAGATCATTCCCAGAGAATTTAATGTTCACCTGATGTCAAAAAGGCAGGTCTCCTACCCCACACTGATGTTTACTTTCTATCTGCTAAATGATTTATAAGCATTATTAGCCATGGCGATAACGGAATTGGTGGCAATCATATTCATTTCCAGGTTTTCCTTTTGGGCCTAATTTTTGGGGCCTTCTCCTATTCATCCTCAACTCCCCTAAGAACTGTAAGAGCAAGTGCTGCCGGGGCATCCCACCAGGGCCCTCTCCAGGGAGGCCCTCCTTTTTCTCACACTGTGCTGTCCTTGATACAGAGGAGTCCACGTGACCAGAGCCTGGATACGATGACTCATCTTTCTGCCTTCCTTTTGGACGCAGGCCCCTCAGGTTTGTTCTATGAGTCCCGTCTTGTTTACACAACAGCTGCTTCAATCTTTCTGTCATGTTTTAATTTTTCCTTGGGGAGGAGAATGCTAGTCTCCCTAGGACTCATGAGAAAAAAAGGAGTAGACTGGTTCCATCAGCAAACATCCAAGTGCCTAGCAAGTAAGCTACAGGGACAGGTTAAAAGAGGCCAAGAAGTGTGCTGGAAGGAATGCCACAACAAAAAAAAATAAAGAAGGGCTGGATAGATGGTTTAGTGGTTAAGCCACTTGCCTGCAAAGCTAAAGGACCCAGGTTCGGTTCCCCAGGACCCACATAAGCCAGATGCACAAGGTGGTGCATGCGTCAGGAGTTCATTTGCAGTGGCTGGAGGCTCTGGTATGCCCATTCTCTCTCTCTCTCTCTCTCTGTCTCCTCTGTCTCCTCTCTCTCAAATAAATTAATAAATAAAAATCAGCATCAACAACAGTGGGGATCTAGAGGAGGGTTCGCAGGAAGAGCTCATGGAAGAGGTGGTGACCAGCAGAGTGGTTATGGGAAAGTATCCAGGCGAGGTGGTCATCAAAATAGCTACAAACCATACTAAATTATTCCATTTGCAATTTATCCCCAACAGGTGGTGAAGCAGTATTTTCCAATTTGAAGATTCATTTGAAGGTGGCTCCTGCTACCTGCTTAATAGCAGTTCAAACTAAATTTTTTGTATCAAGTTCCCGAATGGAAGTATGATGTTGGGTCCCTCTGAAGTTTAATTCTGAGTTCTCATTAAAAGAAATGTACTTTTCAAAAACAAAATAAAAATAAAATATTTTTCAACAGTAAAGAAGTCTGGAAAAAGTGGAACTATTGGTTTTATTAGAACACAAATATACAGAAGAAAATAGGTAAATACTATATATACCCACTGGCCATAGTTATATCATTAAGAAAAGCAAGAGCCTGTGTCTTTGTCATGAAGATTGGGGGATTGGTATTGTTTGCAGATCACAGAAGCCATTGGGGCACACTCCCCTGGGGATCATGTGTCAGAAGAGGAGGAACTGGGTCCGAAAGAGAGGGTGTTGATTTCCAGACATCTCAGCCTATGACTCAGGTAACGATCTGCTTGTAAGGAAAGTGTGTTAGACCCCATTCTGAGAAATACTCAGTAGTCAGCCGCTGACAGGCCAGGACATGCTCTAACCTAATAAGGAGGTGGAGACTGCCCGACTCAGTCAGGGTTTAGTTGTTGGAAGCAACAGAAACTGACCCTAACTATATTGAGTGAGGACGAAAAGAAAGTATTAAAAGACTATGGGCCTGGTGTGGTGGCACACACCTTTAATCCTAGCACTCGGGAGGCAAAGATAGGAGGATCATTGTGAGTTCAAGAACACCCTGAAACTACACAGTGAATTCCAAGTCAGCCTGGGCTACAGTGAGACCCTACCTTGGGAAAAAAAAAAAAAAAAGACTATGAAATAGTGGGTGGAAATTAAAGGTAAGTAGAAGGCCAAATTTCAGAAAAGCCAGCCATGAGGGAAGTGCTGGCGATCTGGGTATCAGGAACTCAAGGGCAGTCTGTTTAGGGCCTTGCTATCAGAATTTATCAACTCAGCTATCATCCTCTGGTTTGCCGCATGTGAGAGTTATATTCTAGGGAGAGAGCTTTTATAAGCGTAGCTACTTTTATTCAAGGAAGATGGGCTTTCTTGATTGGCAGTTGCTTTGAGCCTGGAAATGCCAGGCAAAGCTAAGTTGAGCCCACCAACAGGAGAAAGAGAAGAAGCATGGAACAAGCAAAGATTCAGGTATCCCTCAAGCTCCCATGCCCTGCCTCTGTTCCTACCATCCTCTATTCTCAGCTCCTCCCTGTCTTCAACACATGCAGCGCAGGAAGAGCCTGTGGATATTCCAACCCTTGTGGAGTTTGTTTACTGAATACATAAAACACAAGCATCAGGCTGGAGAGATGGCTTAGCGGTTAAGGCGCTTGCCTGCGAAGCCCAAGGATCCCACGTTCTTCTGTCCAGATCTCACGTTAGCCAGATGCACAAAGGTGAGGAGGAAAGTGCAAATTCACACATGTCCACTAGATAGTGCAAGCCTCTGGAGTGTGATTGCAGTGGCTGAGGCCCTGGCATGCCAATTCTCTGTCTTTTTCTCTCTCTTTCTCTCTCTGTCTCTCTCTGTCTCTGTCTGTCCGTCTGTCTCTCTCTCTCTCTCTCTCTCTCTCTCTTGCTCTCTCTCTCTAAAAAAAAAAAAAACAGGGCTAGAAGGATGGCTTAACAGTTAAGGTATTTGCCTGCAAAGCCAAAGGACCCAGGTTCGATTCCCCAGGACCCACGTTAACCAGATGCACAAGGTGGTGCATGCGTCTGGAGTTCATTTGCAGTGGCTGAAGGCTCTGGCATGCCCATTCTCTCTCTCTCTCTCCCTCCCTCTTTCTCTCTGTCAAATAAATAAATAAATAAATAAAATATTTTTTCAAAACAAGCATCATTCACATGATCTTCATTTAGCAAACCAGTCTGAGTGAGAACATCAGACTATCAGGCTTGACTTTACAGATACTTCTTCTCAAACTCTTTACCCAGTCCCCTAATAGGCACAGTTTTGTCTCTGTTGTATCTTGTCCAAAATGTACTACAAAAAAAAAAAAATTCTACTCTAATACCAACCATTTTGTCTTCCCTTTTCTAGCCCCAAGATCATGTGTGCAAGTTTTTCCCAACTGGGAGTTTAGCAAAAGTGTTTTAATGTTTATAGAAATCTTATACCTACTCTATTTCATTTTACATTTAGATGGATCTCAATTTCCATTAAGAGCAGAAGACAAGGAAGAGAGAACATCTTCCCAGGGCCACAGAGAGTAAGGAGCTGAATAAGCATTCCAAATCAACTCTTCCAGCTTCAAACCCAGCATCTTCCCTCTGCAAGGAATGGCTAGAAGCTTCTATAGCAGGACATTAATGGGGATCTGTGGGTCTGGGTCTGATGGGATTGGATACAATTTCTTCTGACCCAGGTCTGAGTTCCAAGGAAAAGAAGCCCCAGAGTTTACAGTAAAATAAGCAGGGCCCAGAGTTAGTCACTGACTTAGCATGAGCTTCTTGGCACAACCTGTTACATGAGCAGAGTTCAACTGCCAGGAACGGAGCAGCCCTAGAAACCTCTCCGCCAACGTGGTGAATCAGCTGACCCTTTAGCAGAAAGGAAGCCAGTCCAGGGAGGAAAGTAAATCTGAGAGGCAAAAGGTTGTCCAGACCCCTGTC
This sequence comes from Orientallactaga sibirica, assembly GCA_036365145.1. Classification (NCBI taxonomy): domain Eukaryota; kingdom Metazoa; phylum Chordata; class Mammalia; order Rodentia; family Dipodidae; genus Orientallactaga; species Orientallactaga sibirica. The sequence continues at coordinate 4,793,614 of JAEOAD010000044.1, read as the reverse complement.
TTCTTCACTATTAAATTTTGTTCATTTTAAATCAAGTGGGTTCATTTTCTTTTTCATGCTTGGTTAATTATCTCTTTGGGTCAAAGAATACATTTTATCATACACATGTAAATGTAATTAATACAGAGACTAAATTCTTTAAGTGAAGAAATAAATACAAATATGAAAATACCTGGGCTGGAGAGATGACTTAATGGTTAAGGTGCTTGCCTGAGAAGCCTAAGGAACCGGGTTCAATTCCCTAGGACCCATGTAAGCCAGATGCACAAGCACAAGATGGCGCATATGCCTGGAGTTCATTTGTAGTGACTGGAAGCACTGGTGTGTCCATTCTCTCTCTCTCTCTCCCTCCCCCTTTCTCAATCTTGCTATATCAAATAAATAAATGAATAAAATATAACGTAAGGCACTTGCCTGAAAATACCTGACTCTTCAAGACACAGATAATCACTCAGTGACTGCCTCCTAACCTTGAATCTCCTAGAACTTTCTTCTGGGTTCCTTTTACCTCTTCACAATTGGCAAACCTTTCTCCTAACCCAATCACAGGACTCCATATACCCAGAATGCACTGCTCTTTCAAAACCCTATTCCTCTACCTGAGGATTTGGGGCACATCAAAATACTATTAAGCAGAGTTTCAAAGTCAAAATAATCAGATCCTGGAGAAATAACAGTGCAACCATCTCATTGGGAGGGTGAACAAAAAGCAATGTTAAAGGCTGCTGAAAGCATTATATGACTGTAAATTCTTCTCTGAGATGCTTTCTTTCTAAATATTGCAAGAAAAGAAAATGAGGGATTGTGCACCTAGAAGACATGTAGGCCATCGGTTCAAATTAAACACACACACACACACACACACACACACACACACACACACACACAGCTTGCAAGCTCCTGCTCTGAAAAGGAGAAGGCAGGCTTAACAAGTGATCATTTGCATTCCTCGCTCCCTCTGCCCCTCCAAAGAAGATGAAGTCTGGGTTTTTTTCCACATCCAAAATAGCTTTATTTGCTCCCTGGAAATATGGACGTCATGTGCTTTCTAAATTCCCTCCCCCACAAAAGTCCCAATTAATTGCAGTTGACAAGACTGTCGCATCTCTAATAATGGTAGGCTCAGACCTGTCAGCAGTGTCCGTTGCTATAGTTACCTGTAAAGTATGACAAGGACAGCAGCTCCAAAAATTAAAGTGTCACTGAACAGAGAATGACTGCATACCACTTTACTAAATGGTCCCACATGGCTCCTTAGCTGATTATTAGAGAGGGATCCTGTCTTCCTTCAGGTAGAGCTAATAACCACGTGAATGACCTCGGAGCCAAGAGTTTCCTTGGCGCTCCCCCTTCTGGATCCCAACAGACTGAGACAATGTTCCCTTGAGAATCTGAAAGGCAATTTGTCAACCTTGCATTTTTCAAAGATCCAGCTGTGCTCACCACCAAGATGGAAAAGCAAGAATTCTCTTCGCTGGATAATAGCAACTGACCACATGAGCTTTTTCCTTTAAATGGCTGGGCTTACTCTAAAATATTTGTGAAGGGGATCTATGTAAGGGATCTATTTTACTCTCTGCAATTACTTTATGGATCAACCCGTTTAGACATGTTAGTGTGTCCAGAATTTCAATATTAGCAGCATTTACTGAGCCTGTGTCCCCTTCTCCCATCCAAGTACTAACCAGGAGCAACCCCTTAGCTTAGCTTCCGAGATCAGACAAGACCGGGTACCTTGAGGGTGGTATGGATGTCCTGCATCCCCTTCTATCAAAAAAGAAATTATCTATATAAGGTTGACCCAGTTTGTTTAAACAGCTCACACAGTGCCATTCTCAGCTCATTGGAGGCTCTTACAAGGGAAAGAGAAGCAAGAGAGGCAAATCTCTTTTTATAAATAGTGTTAACTTTCAAACTAGAAACCGGCCATGAGGGAGGGCAAAAAGGAGGGAGGGAGGGAGGAGAGGGCTTAAGGGAGGGTACAGCAGATATGTAAGTAGAGGGGCAGAATCCTGAGGATCAAATAGTCTAAGTGGGATCAGGGAAGGGGGTAGAGGAATCAAGGAGGTAGGAGGAGGGCTAATCAAAATCAAAGATGTTATAAAAATAAATATGTTATGAATAAGCCATACGGAAACCTACTTCTTTGCTAGCTACATAGCATATATGTCAAAAGAGTAGAGTTTGGGCAGAAGTACTCAGTGGACATGGAAAATGCTGTGCCCAGAAGAATGCTTCAGTGCCAGGGGTGGGATATATTCTGGTGAGTTTTTGGTCAGGGATGTCCCTGATGTCCCCAAAACATTATTGCCAAGGCTTTTGGTTGCCCACCAGAAGAAGATGGTAAAATCCTATTGCTAAAGGTACCACACGCTTGGGCTGTAAGTCGCTGACAAATCAAGCAAGAGCTGAACTACAAGCCTCCTCCCCCATCGACTAGCTGTCAGGAGAGACCTGTGCAGACTCTTGGGGGAGGAGAGTCATCAACAGCGTTAATCAGCAGGAGTCCTGCAAGATTTACGGCTGGCCAGCCAGACAAAGGGTACCAGCTGGTGGAACGGTGGCATGTCTGTCTTGGAGGAAACCAAGTGCTCTCTAACCGGACTTGAGGCCTGCTCTGAGGAAGGAAATCCATGCTGGGCACTGAAAAATCTAATGAAAATCCAATGGCTGGGGAGGTCATAAGCCCTGGGAGGAGGACTACTACACTGTCTGACTAAATGCATATATTATACACCCCAAACTGCTCTCTAAATACTTGTTTACACCCTTATACTAATGCCACTCTCACTTTTGGGGAAGTCACCACTGGGGTGACTCAAAATTCACTAAAATGCTGAGAAGAGATGACAGTAGTGTTTTTCAGCAGTGAGACATCTCTATCACACCCTCTAAGGCTCAGGGACTGTGAAAGAGGTGGCAGAGAGAATGTAAGAACCAAAAGAAGGGGAGGAGTGTTTAGAATACTGTCTTCCAGACACAAAATGGCCATGGTATCCATGACCTCACAGTGGCTGATGCTACCTAAACTAGACCTGCTTAATAGGAGGGGAAAAATAATAACGTGGAAATTGAAGAAATACTAGCTGGAAGTAACAAATTCAGTGGAGTGGGGATTCAGGAGGGGAGAAAGGAAGGGCAGTGGGAGGGGTTATGATCATGGTATATTGTCTGTATGTAGGGAGGCTGTCAATCAAAGTTTTTAAAAAGGGAAAAGAAAAGAAATAATGGTAACTTTATTACTTAGCAATGTTAATGGTCAGAAGGCTCCACTGTGCTAGGGTAAGAAGCACTTACACCCGTGGTGAGGCACACACTGGCTTGCACGGATGAAGCTAGAGCTGACCACCCAGTGTCACTGGGCTTGCACCTCTCTTCCTTCCCTCTTGGGGGCTGATAAAGACCCACAGGAGGAAATCCACCTTAAACTTGCATAACTTCACAAAATAAAGAAGAGCCCAGGAGCATGCACACAGGGATTTCAGATATTGACTCAATCCCTGTGTCAAGGAGCTCTCTAAATGTCTATCATTGCTCAGAATACATTCCATCTAGATAAGGCAATGAGGAGCGATCCCAGGATTAAACATTCTGTTTAGCAGGGCTCAGCTGACACAGCTCCACCTACCTTGTGAAGATGATTGACAGAAGCAGCCACAGTGTAGGCAAGATCCTCTTCCCACCATGAGGGAGAGCAAACCAACTCTGCTGGTTCTCGCCTGTTTTAGCCTGAACGTACCAGCGAGGGCGGTTATTCACTAGCCAGGTTATACCTACACAAAAAGACACAAGGAAACACACACACACACACACACACACACACACACATAGAATGGTTCATCCACCAGTCGTATCTAACCTATTAATAGTTCTGGGGCACTCTGTCATGTAAAAAGCTCACTCCGGAAAACTTTTGGTGAATTGGGGAAAAAAAAAATCTCATACTGTTTTAAGTAAGCCCACTATTTTTGCTCGGCTGCACTCTAAACTGTTCACCCATGGGCCTGGGCAGTACGAGAATCTTTGTTTTCTCCATAGACCTTCTAATACTTCTCTCACTATATGGAAACACATGAAAAGAGAAAACTCCTGAGAGAAATGGAATGGTGAAAAACTAAATTTCCGGATGAAAGATTTTCTTCTTACATGAGACATGCAAGTGGAAAACCAGGAGGGAAAGGAGAAGGGAAACAACAAAAACAAATTGTGGTCTAGAAGGATGGCTTAGCAGTTAAGGCATTTGCCTGCAAAGCCAAAGGAATCAGTTTTGATTCCCCAAGTCTCACATAAGCCAGATGCACAGGATAGCGAATGCATCTGGAGTTCAATTATAGCAGCTGAAGGCCCTGGCATGCCCATTCTCTCTCTCCCTCTCTACCTCCCTTCCTCTCTCTCTCTCTCTCTCAAATAAATAGATAAAAACAAAATAATTTTTAAATTGTGTTTGGAAAAGGCCATAATTAAACCTAATTTTTTGTATGCTAATTTTTAAAAAGGAAGGTTTTCTTTTCATGAATCATTCTCTTCTCCAACAATATCTTTCCTGTTATCCATGTTTCCTTTTATTAACTTTGTTTCTTCATGCTATCCCAATTTATCTCCTTTCTTGTTCTCCTAATCTTTTATCCAGTTGTTTTTTTTTTTTTTTTTTTTTTTTTTGCAAGAATGGGCCTTCTTTATTGCTTAAAAATACAAAGGTTGTTGTTCCTGAATGTTCCAATACCATATGAGAACAAAAGAGCAAGTGCCGTGTCAGGGATCAATCCAAACAACTTTTGATAATAGGTAGGCTGTGTGTCTACATGTGCTTAGAATTCCATACCAAATCTAAGCATTAACATCACGCTGTGCCTTTAATACACAAAATATAACACGAGCAGATACACAACATATGCTCAATAGATATTTGTTGGAGAAATAAATGAATAAACATTAGCTAATTTGTTCTTTTAGAAATTAACATTGTAATGCCAGAAGGCTTCAAAGCAGTATTTGAAGGCATGAAAGGACTTTTAATTTCAGATTTCCTAATTAGCCTTCAATTGGAACAAATAACTAATTACCTCAGGATCACATTTTTTTTTAAATAAAAATAACAAGAGGGCTGGAGAGATGGCTTAGCGGTTAAGGCATGTGCGTGCAAAGTCTAACAACGTATGTTCGAATCTCCTGGTCACACTTATAGCCAGACGCAAAAGTGACACAAGCATGCAATGTCACATATGCCTACAAGGGGGCACATGCTTCTGGAGTTCGTTCATGGCAGCGGAAAGGCCCTGGTACACCCATTCTCTCTCTCTCTCTCTCTCTCTCTCTCTCTCTCTCTCTGCCTCTTTCCCCCTCTGTCTGTCTTTCTCTCTCTCAATAATAAAATAAAAAGAGAGAGATTGCAGTAGTAACTAAGGTGGAGGATTCTTTACTCGTTGTTGCAATCAGTTCCATGTTGCTGAGATGAACATCCAAACCAGACACAGTTTATAGAAGGAAGAGGTTTATTTCAAGCTTACAGATTCAGGGGGATGTTCCATCAGCAGCAGAAGAAATTACTTCCATACATCCAAGTACAAAGAAAAAGAGCAGCAAGCAAAACACCATCACCAGCACACACACCAAAACCCAGCAAGCACCAGGCGCCCAGGCAGAACTCAGACTTCTCTGCATATCTTTTGGTTGGAATTAAGATCCACCTCCAACACACCTTAGGGCTTGACCTCAGGATCCACCCCCAGTGTCACCTCCTCTAGCCAGAAGGCTGGAGACAAGCTTTAATAAACCACCTGAGTCTATGGGGGACCTACATTCTAACCACCACACTCATGAAACACAATGAAAGTGGAAAGAGTACAGGGAGCACTGTTCTGAAGACTGGGGAATGTCAGGCTTGGATTATGAAAGGAACAAGTTCTCAACATGTCACTGAAGTGGTGATAGGTTTCACATTTACACTCTAATATTGCTAGCCTGGACTCAGAGGCTATCTGAAACCTGACAGTGCACACCCAGGACATACAAAAGCACTCTTAGCAAAGCCCCATGCAGGCTTATGACACTTTGTGTTCTCTGATCAGAGGAAGTGATCCCAAGAGTGGTTGAAGAGTATATCCCACTGCTCTTTTCTCCCCATTCTTTAACCATTTGGTGAGCAAGGAGCATTCAACTGTAGGAAATGAGCAACAGGGTGAGCAAATGAACCCCAACATTGTGCTAAGATGCCTAAGAGAGAAGGAGTCCAAATCAGAGATGGTAGAAGCCCAAGAAAATCATACGACAAAGTCATGTCCAGGGCTACAAATGTAGCTCATTAGTAGACTGCCTAGCAAATGTGTGGCCCTGAGCTTATTCCCCAGCAATACACAACACACACATAATAGTGTACTTCCACACAAGGAACTTCCAGATTTAACTTAGGTTGATGGATTGAAAACAAAAGAAAAAGAGACACATTCTCTATTTCTCCACTAGAAACCCAAAGTCCTATAATTAATATCCAAACGGTTTTAAAACACAATCTAGAATCACAAAGAGCCATAAAATCTCAATATGTCAAAAGAGAAGAGAAAATAGACAAATATTAGTCTCAAAATGACACAGACACAGTGTCATAAATCAAAGACTTCATAGCAGCTATTAAAGTGAGCTAGAAACAGGACAGCTACTCTTTCAGTAAATGGGAAAGAAGAACATCTGAACAGAGAAAGAGAAGATACAATACAGAGCAAGATGTAAAAGAACTAAAAAGTATGATTATTAAACTAGTCACCAAATGGGTTTTAGTAACAGAAGACAGAGGGCAGAAGAGGCATTTGATGACTCGAAAATGGTTTGATAGAAATTGTCCATTCTGAATATAGATAAATAATATTTTGATGAGCACAGCTTCTGGGCATCATGGCACACTCCTATAATCTCAGTACCCAGGAGTAGAAGGCAAGATCACAAGTTTAAGGTTAGCCTGGGCTGCATATTGAAACCCTTCCCCTTCAAAACAAAAGAAAAAGTTAATGACAAAAATTGTAACTTTCCTATCACTGGAGTCCCAGAAAAAGAGAAGATTAAAGTATGGTGCTGGGGGCGGGGGTAGAAATTGATGAACTACTTTAAATTTTTCCAAATTTGGAGAAAAATAAGCTTATAGATTCAAGCCTACTAATGTCTAAAGAGGATATTCCCAAAAGAAATTGTCATGTGACTTGTCCTGGGAAAACATAAAGAGATGCCTGTTTACCCCAAACTGATCAACAACAAACCAAAGAAATTATTCCCCCAAGTTCAGCTTGGTGAACCAATGAATTAATTGGGGTTACTCACAGAAGCATATGGGAGGGGTTACTTGCAGGAACATGAGTGAAGGTTAGTGACAGAAGCATGGGTGAGGAACACAGACACTGGAAGGCAGCTGCAGCACTGAAAAGTCCCTCTCCTGCATGCATCATGACTCACAAAAGATGTATGGCTGGAATTCCTACCCTCAGTCAATCTACCTCCTCTCATATATTCTTGCACCCCTCCAAGACCACATATATGTGTGGGTCAGGAGACAGTTATGGTTGTAAACTCAGGTAAGGGTCTGATAAGCCTCATTTCCTTCTACAGGGAATGTTAGCCCCATTGCCACTAAACCTACATACCACTGCACTCTTCTTATTTTGTTGCCATGAGTGTGAGCCAATGTATTTGGTAGGCCATTGCAGAAATTCTGTTTCATGGTGGCTGCTAGTCATATCAAGCCTGGAGAAAATGGCACTACTACAACAGAAGTCTATGTTCAGGAAAATGTATTCAGATTCATGAAAAATACAGGAAAAAAATCTGAGCACCTTGTGGGGGATGGAGCATCCAGGGGAATTGATGTAGTAAATACATGACAAAAAGAATTCAAGTTCCCGTGGATTTCTCATCAGAGTCCATGGAGGTCAGAAAGCAATGGAAGAACATTTCTTAAAGTATTAAACAAAGAATCTGGTCAGCACAGAATTCTATACCCATCAAACCACCCTTCAGAAATAAGGGCAACATGTAGGATGTTATAAGAGACTTTATAGCAAGTACACCTGGCCAATAAGGATTGCTAAAGAAAGAATTTAAATTGGAAGAGAAATGTCACCAGAGAGTAATGTGGAACTTCAAGGAATAACAACAGAATAGGAAAGTAATCCAGAAGATGGCTGTTTTCTCAAGTTCCCTAAAGTATGAATTTTTTTAGGGAAAATGTATGAAAATATATGATAGAAGTTTGTAAGATAAGGGGTAGATTTGTTTTTGAGACAGGATTTCACTATGTAGCTGGGCTGGCCTTGAACTCAGTATCTCTCTACCTCCTGCTTCGATGCTCAGGAGGAAGAATGTTGACTAGGGCTGAGAATCCAGTGATGCATTTCATGTGTCATTCCATGATTCCTCTGGTACAGGAATTACAGGTGTGCACTAACACATCCCACTATACCATGGTCTTAAATATATGTAGATATAATACTTATAAAAAGACCATAAAATGGGTAGGATAAGCCAGGCGTGGTGGTGCACACCTTTAATCCCAGCATTCGGGAGGCAGAGGTAGGAGGATCACTGAGAGTTCAAGGCCACCCTGAGACTACATAGTGAAGTCCAGGTCAGTCTGGACTAGAGTGAGACCCTACCCCAAAACAACAAAAAAAAGGGGGGGGGAAAGGATAAGAGGACCTGTGGAATGAGACATTTCTACATCCTTCAGGAAATGAAAACATACTATTTCTAAGCAATCTATGAATAAAAATAAATATCAAATATATCATTTTAACCAAGATAAAAAAATAAGAAAAAAATATGTGGTACTAGGAATCACAGTCAAGGTCACACACATGATAGGCAAGTGGCTTACCACTAAAGCCACACTCCAGACAAAGAGAAAAAATTATAAGTTAAGGGTAGATAAATATTTATTAAACAAAACATAAAATTACTAATTGACAAAAGAAAGTTACAAATTATATTTCCTCAAATTTTTAATATATTTCCTTTGTGATACACCATTGTGCAAGCCAGTTCTTAGGAGAAAATATTTGTAATTCATATATCTAACAAAGAACTCATATACAGAAAATGCAGATATATATATATATATGAAACACAGGGAAGGACAGAGAGGGAGAGGGAGACAGATAGAGATGGGCGCACCAGCAGCCTCTCAGCCACTGCAAACGAACTTCAGATGTGTGTGCCCCCTTGTGGGCAAGTGCAGCATTGTGTCCTTGCGTCACTTTGCATCTGGCTAAACGTGGGACCTGGAGATTGGAACTGATGTTCTTAGGCTTAGCAGGCAAGCGCCTTAACCGCTAAGCCATCTCTCCAGCCCAGAAAAAATGCTTTTTTAAAGAGTCCAATTAAGGGGCTGGGAAAATGGCTAAGGGTTTAAAGGTGCCTGTTTGTAAAGCCTGCCATTCTGGGTTCAAGTCCCCAACACCTACATAAATTTGGATGCAAAGTTGTGCATGCATCTGTGACCCCAAGGCACCTACAACAACGAAAGGAGAATACAAGGCTCTCAGGCCAGCTAGTCTAACATCCCTTTGCAGTCTAGCAGTTCCTTTCAGCAGCAAGAGATTGTGTCTCAAAGAACCTCAGAGTTGTCCTCCTACCTCCACATGCATGCCATGTACAAACATCCCCCCCCACACACACACCATAATAAATAAATAACAGGCTAATTATAACAGGATAACCTGATTTTCTTAATGACCAAAATACATGAACATATGCCTCACTAAAGAAGTTATTCAAATTGCCAATAAGAAAAATAACGATGTTTAACATCACACAAGATGAGAAAAATGCAAATTAAAGTTACACAAAAATGGGGCTGGAGAGATGGCTTAGCGGTTAAGGCATTTGCCTGCAAAGCCAAAGGATCCCAGTTTGACTCTCCAGGACCCACGTAAGCCCGATGCACAAGGGGGTGCATGCATCTGAGTTCATTTGCAGTGGCTGGAGGCCCTGGGACACCTATTCACTCTCTCTCCCTCCCTCTCTCTCTCTCTCTCTCTCTCTCTCTCTCTCCCTCTTTTTCTCTCTCAAATAAATAAATAAATAAAATATATTTTAAAAAAATACAACTACCCATCCCACAAAATACCTGAAATTAAAAGGGAAGGCTGGTATCGCACTTCCCCAGGGCCCCAACTGAAACCATAAAGTAATTGGGGAAATGAGCAAGAGTGATGCTTTCTTGGTGAACCTGGTATCAACACAAGGGTGAAGGAGATAGACACAGAGAACACTCAACTTCTTCCAACCAGATATCCATAAACACAGAGGCTCCCAAGACCTCATCACTGAAGTAGACCTAAAATGAACCCAACATGGCTTGGGAAAATTTGCGGAAGAGGGAGCAGAAAGATTGTTAGAGCCACAAGTTGGGTCAGTATGCACAGAGACATTGCCTTTTCCCCATAACTGATGGCTACCCCCACAATGCCTGACCCACATCCCCCAATGAGGAAGGTCCCTTCAGAGGGGGGAGGACAGGGAGGAGGTTAACGATGGCACCAACATGAATGTATTCACATTATGTATATAACTAATAAAATAAATAAATTTTTTAAAAATTAAAAAAGGGAAGGCTGGGGTTGGAGAGATGGCTTAGCAGTTAAGGCACTTGCCTGCAAAGCCTAAGGACCCAGGTTCAATTCCCCAGTACACATATAAGCCAGATGCACATGGCAGTGCATGCATCTGGAGTTTATTTATAGTGGCTAGAGGCCCTGGCGCACTCATTCTCTCTCTGTCTCTGCCTCTGTTTCTCTCTCTCTCTCTAAATAAATAAATAAATAAATAAATAAAATATTCTTTAAAAAAGAGAGGGCTGTTGGTGCATATGTACACCAAGGCAAGTCTCTTTCTTGTTGATGGAAATGTCAAGCACTGACTGCCACCAAGTTTAAATGATTGTTTGCCATTTCCAAACGAACAATTCCTTACCACAAGACCCAGAAATTAATTAATTCTCCTAAGTAGAAAATCTTACATTTAAGGTCCTAAAGCAAGACCCAAAGAAAAGAAAGTGAGTATCCAGAAAAATATAAAAATGTCTATAGCCATTTTATTTGGGACAACACAATGGTATAGCAGTAAGGAAATGCATAATAAACTATTTCTCAACCATAAAAGCGAGTGAATCACTAATACACATATGTAATGTCATGGTTAAATCTGAAAAATGTATTAGGCAGACAAACTCAGATAGAAAAAGTTTAAATTGGACAATTTCTTTATATCAAATTATAGAACAGGAAACTTATCTATGCTAACAAGAAGAAAAGGAGTAATGAAACACATGGTTGAGAAGTACACTTGGTTAGTATGTTTCCAGCTCTAAGGCTCAAAATGCAAAAATTTCTCTCTGAACTTCAGATGTACTTTGAGAAGCGTTGGTCCAGCTCAGGCTGAAGGCATTCACATCGTGGTGCTCAGGAGAATGGGACCCTGTAATGAGCCAGACTGGCACTGGGCAGCCATAGAGAAGCAAGGGGGTAAGATGTGACTGTGGGCCCATCACAGTCGTAATCTAAATTTGGAGAGATTTAATACTCCAACCAAAGTGGCCACAGTCCACACCTTAAACTCATAGCTATCCCATGCATCTTCCAAGAGGAAGGGCGCTTACAGTAATTAAAGTATGGGAATAAAAAAAATGTGGAAGTCTTAGATGCTCACAAAATTCCGCACTACAAATATATAACAAAAAAATCTATTTTTAATGATTATTTTATTTTTCATGCAGAAAACAAAGACAATGCAAAGAGAATTTTATTATTTCCTAACCAATGTAACCCTCCGGGAGAAAAATAACACACACACACACACACACACACACACACACACACAATGCATATGCAAAATGTATCCCATAAGCACCCTTGTATTGTGATGTTTGTTTCCATGAGTATTCATCAGCAGTCTGATACCCTGGAAGGTTCTAGCCTGGTTTCCCTAGTGCTTCTGTGTCAGACAATATAAGGGAAAAGGAAATCAAAAGCCCTGTTTCATCGGGTGACAGTGGCGGGGATAGCAGCGGAGCGAGCGCAGGCCAAGGCTGGCAGCCAGCCCCTCTTCTCACAGAGGAAAATTACCAGAACTCTCTGCCGAGTGACTAAGAGCCGTAAGCAGTGCTGCCTGGCGTTCTCATCAGAGACTGAGCAGATGCAGATCTGTAAACAAGGCTTAGAGGCAAGCCAGGATTCCACCCTGAGGCACAGCAGCCGCCTCTGACCAGGTGGTTTTCCCACTGTATCCACAGACTTTGGACAGCAAGCCTGTAATACTCATGGGCGAAAAGTCTTACAGTCTTCCTGGAACAGAGGTCAACAGGATGATCCTCATGTCATGACGACAGTCGATTTCAACTTTTTCATGGTCTGATTGTGGAATCGGATACCCTGCTCCCCACTTCACTCCCAACCCAGAAGCCTGGTGTCTGGCAGAGATGAGTCAATATTGGGGTTTATCCATGACCATGCCCCCCAACATTTATTCTAGGATTGCCGAGTTGCTCAGACCCACAAGATTGCATGACGGGAAAGAGAGGACAATCAAGCCAACTGAAATGTCTTGCAGGGACACTACAGGCGTCCGTGACCTGACTATCAATGTTTTCATCAGGAGCCTTATGGTGTAGAGGCCGTTAACTGGTTTCTTGCAACATCCCAGCCCATAGCAGAGGAGCTGGGATACTCAAAATATAGTACATGGATGAATAAATGAGGCATTCCCTACTTTTCCTCTCTAATCAACTGCAGTAATGGAAAAGGCTAATGTGTGGGCGTGTGTGTGTTTTCTCAATGAATCCCGGCTCCTGAAGTACTAATGCCCAAGAAAATAAGTCTTGACAGTTATTTTCTATTTGCAGCTAATTACATAATGAAGGTAGAATGTATTCTTCTCAGAATGCCCCACTACTCAGAGATTTGGAATTTGGCAATCCCATGGATAAACCATACATTTAACAATTTTAATATTCAACTCTCGTCTTCCTTTGTGAAAAAGAACTGGAGTCATCTCTAGGAAAAAGACGATGAAGGAAGACTGTCGTACTAAGATCGACACTCTTGGGAAGTAGAGTTTAAGGCAGGGACAGAAAAAAAAAAAACCCGGATAGACTGCTGCCTGCCCATCCCCAAAATGCCCTCAGCACCCCCTTCGTGCAGCATTCCCTTGCTTCCTCACAGACCCCTCACACTGCTTGCCACCACTTCCTGACACCTCCTCCCAGAAATATTTTTTTCCACCAGCCACCTTTCCGCCTTTGAAGGGTCTCATTCCCCTGATCAAACCTCCTCCAGATAATCTCTGTGACCAGTCTGGGTCCACATTCCAATGGCAGGAGAGAGGCAAGCCCCTTCCCTCACCTCAGGCTCCTTAGAAGCAACAGCCCAGTCAGGAGAGCCAATGGGCTGGGTGTCCTGGGACGGAGAAGAGGTGCCCCTCCCGGCCTATAAACCCCTCTCCAGGCAGAAGCTCCTGGGAGCGAGGCAGCTCCTACTTTTAGGACTCAGCATAGGAAGATAATTACCCGTGGGGAGGACAGCCAGGCTCCATGTGCCTCCATTCTCTTCTCAAGGCTACACCCTACCCAAGCATGCCTGAAAGGGTAGAAAGACACAGCACTAACTCACACCCCCCAAACACACACCCTGCTTCTATACACCTAGGCAGGGAAACAGCTCGGATCGCTACTCTCCATGGCCTGATCACTGACAAGGCATTAGACACTTGCTTTCTGGATAGAATAAGCCTTCCGTGGAAAACATTAAACTCTAGCCCTTGGATTGGGAAAAATGGAAGGCTTGACCAGGTCCCTGAGGCCCCCTGGGGATAGCTGGGATTGTTTTGCAGGCTCAGAGGGAAGGTTCCTGAGTGCTGGGAGGGAACATGACAATGGAAATAAACAGAATGCAGAGACAGCTGGAGTGTGGTCCTCAAGTTCCTTCTGAACTTTGTACACAGAGACCGCACCGGTTCTCCCTCCCTTGGAAGCGGAGCAGATGGATACTGCCCTACCACACAGCCAGATCGGAACCCCAGCTCGCTTTTGAAAGTCTACCAGGATTGTTCTCTCTGGTTCTGAGCCTGGAAGACTAATGCAAAGAGCAACGCCTTGTGTTCACTCCCTTCTGTCTTAGTTATCACCTTCTACACTTTAATCTCTTCCAATTCCCATCCCTTCATGACTCTGTTCTTAGCTGTCTATTCTCATCAGAGTAAATGGAAGAACACTTTTTGGCGGGAAGAAAAATGATGATTTGCTGGTCACAGAAATGCTTAAGAGATTATCGTAAGTAATGTGTGTTTTCACACATTCAATAACTGTCGTAGTCAGCTTCACATTACTGGGATGAATTTCCAAACGAGCCATAGTTTGTGGGAAGAAGCTAGCCTCCTTTCACAGGTCTATGCACATAGAAATATCACCAGCAGCTCCAGAACCAGTCACACCCCAGGAACCCCAGGCAGAACTCAAGACTGTCCTCTGCCTAACTTAGGCTGGAATTCCAGATCTGTGCCAAAACACACCTTAGGGATGGACCCTCGGATCACCCCACAGAGACACCTCCGCCCGCCAGGTGAAGGAATTACAAGCTTTCATAAACTCCTGAATCAAGGGGGACATCCATGCAAACTACCACAATAATTATCAAATAGCAGTTCCAAGCCCACCCTATGCAGATGATCTCAAGATGGAGGGGAAGGCTTCTTGAAGGGGTGACATTTGAGTTGCCTCTTAAAGGATGAATATTGATTCTTATGTGTGTGTGTGTACATGCCCAAATGTGCAAGCCAGAGGACAACCTTGGGTGTCGTTCCTCGGGAATGTTGTCCTATGAGACAAGGTCTCTCACTAGCCTGCAGCTTGCCAGTTAGACTTCAGTGGCAGGCCAGTGCACCAGACAGCCTTGTGTCTCTGCCTCTCTAGCTCGGGGATGATTACGAGTGTGCGCTAGTACACCCTACTTGCTTACACGAGGATCAAACTCGAGTCCCCAGGATTGTGAGGCAAGCACTTTGCCACCTGAGCTATCTCTGCAGCCCATGAATAGCAACGCTTTAGAGGAAGACAGAACTTAAGATACTAAATAGAAATCATCTTAAAAAGTGAGATGAGGGCTGGACAGATGGCTTAGCACTTAGGGCGTTTGCCTGCAAAGTCAAAAGATCCTGGTTCAACTCTCCAGGACCCACATAAGCCAGATGCACAAGGGGGCACATGCATCTGGAGTGTGTTTGCAGTGCTGGAGGCCCTGGCATGCCCATTTTCTCTCAATCTCTCTCTCTCTCTCTGCCTCTTTCTCTCTCAAATATATATATATATTAAAATAAAGGAGCAACATTACAAACAAGAGCACAGTTTTGCTCAGGTAAAGGGGCATGGAGGGCCTTGTGCTCTATACTCAGTGGTTTGGATGCCGTTCCGTGGAAATTTGGGGGAATGTAAGTGACTTCATTTAGAAAGTCCCCACAATCAGGTTTGCATATTAAGATGATAGGCCTGGCAAGAGTACCAAGGGCAACACACCTGGAAAAAGACTAGAAGCAAGAAAATCAGTGAGGAGGCTCCTACAGAGTCCAGGCAGGAGCTGTGCAGGAGAAAACAACGTCACACCATTTATCACTCAGTTCCCAAAGCATTTTCCTGCCCATGATTGTCACATGCAACAAACAAGACACTGTTCCTACATCCAAAGACAAGATCAGTGTGCATATTAGTGTTATCATTATTAAAGGTTATCTTCTCTGGAGCTTTAAGCTCTTCCGTACATGGTGGTAGTTGTTGGTCATGGTCACTGTCACAGAGGTGGAGGATGGTAACAGTGATGACTCTGGTCCACTTAGAACGTGACACTAGACTTTGGACTGCCCTGAGTTACGATCCTGACTGTGTGGGCTGGGGAGATAGCTCAGTGGTTAAAGGCACTTGCCTGCAAGGCCTGATGGCCCAGGGTTCAATTATCCAGTATCCACATAAAGCCAGATGCACAAAGCAGCTCATGTGTCTGGAGTTTGTTGGCAGTGGCAAGAGGCCCTGGTGTAGCCATATTTATTCATTCTCATCTTGATTGGTCAAATACACATTATGAAGAACTACATGGAGACATGGAGCAAGAAACCAGAACAGCTGGTGCTTGGAGAACCTCAAGGCTGCATCCCACCAGAAAGAGCCTCCTTTCCTGCCCCGTGCCTTGTGCACCTCTGTCAAATTTCGCTTCCAGTAACAGTGAAGAGTTACAATCATTGGAAAGCTATAATTCAGCTAAGAGAAACTATAGATACAGGCAGACATAGTGATGCATACTTCCCATCCCAGCACTTAGGAGGTAGTTGCAGGAGGATCAGAAATTCAAGTCATTTCCAGCTTGGGCTACACAAAACCCTCCCTCAAAAAACAAACAAATAGAGCTGGAGAGATGGCTTATTGGTTAAGGTGCATGCCTGCAAAACCTAAGGACCCCGGATCAATTCTCCAGGTCCCACGTAAGCCAGATGCACAAGGGGGCGCACATGTCTGGAGTTCATTTGCAATGGCTGGAGGCCCTGGCATGCCCATTCTCACTCTCACTCTCCCTCTCTCTCTTTCCCTCTCTCTCTTTCCCTCTCTCTCTTTCCCTCTCTCTAACAAATAAGTAGATAAAAATAAAATCTTAAAAGAAAAACAAATTAAAAATCCAGGTATGAATGTGGTTTTGGTCCACATATAGAATAAAAATTCAAATATTCCTAAAATTTAAACTTCTGGGGGCAGGGACTACTGAGACTGCTCAGCAGTTAGAAGTGCCTCCTTGAAAGCCTGCCAGGCAGAGTCCAATCCTCAGCACCCACCTAAAGCCAGATGCAAAGAGGCACTGGAGTCTCTAATCTCAACATGCCTATAGCAGAAGGAGGCAGAGCCAGGAAAGACAAATAAGCTCACAAGCAGCAAGAAAGCCCGTCTCAAAAGAGTGGCCTAGATGTCCCACCACGGATGAATGGATAATAAAGATGTGGTACATTTACACAATGGGGTTCTATTCAGTGGTAAAGAAAAATGAAATTATGAAATTTGCAGGGAAATGGATGGATCTGGAAAGGATTATACTTATGAGGTAATCCAGGCTCAGAAAGCCAAACGTCACATGTTCTCTCTCATATGTGGATCTTAGCTACAAATGTATAGACTTATGTGTGAACTGGAACCAAAACTATGTACCAGAAACCACTAAGCTGGTAAAAGGCTATAAGGGAGGGAGGAAAGGGAAGGACTTAAAGTGTATGGTATTGCACATATGTAGGTAGAAGAACAGATTACAGGGAGGGGAATGGCAGAAGTCCATGGGAAGAAAATGAAAAAGAGGGCAGGGGAGGGTCAATCTAAATTCAAGATATTGTGAATAAGACTTATGTAAACCTACTTTTTTGAATAATGGCACATCTAGAAGCTGTAGACTGTTACTAGAAAATTTTCAGTGCCTGGGATGGGATACCTTCCAGTGAGTTGTTGGCCAACTGGTCCAGCCTCCAAAACATTAAAGGCTTTTGCCAAAGCCCTTGGTTTCCCTTGAGAAACAGATAGTGAGACCCTATTGCTGAAGACATCTCTTGCCTGAGAGGCAAGGTCACTGAAAAAGCAAGCTGGTGCTGAGCAGAAAACCTTCTCCCTGTAGACCAGACAACTGAAAGCTGGAAAAAGCTGCACTGCATGCAGCATATGGGAGACAGAAGTCATCAGCAGCGAAAACAGTGGACACTGAATATTCAAGTTTGGCCTTACAGGCCCAATGAACGGGTGCAATAGTGGCATGTCTACTCTTGGGGTAACCAACTGCTCCATAATTGGACTGAAGGCCCTCTCTACGGGAGGGAATACATACCTGGTAAAAAACCTAAAAGTCTATGGCAGGTGAGGTCATGAGCCTTAGGGGTATAAAGCCTGCTCTTGTCTGACTAAATGTATATATTATTCCCACCAAGCTACCCTGAAAGCACTACACTTAATGTTCATATTCACATATTAATGCTACTCTCACTTCTGGTTAGAGAAGTTTCTCTTTTCATATGGCGATGACCACTGGGATGACCCAAAAGGCAACATAGTGCTGAGAAGAAGGGATGGAGGAGTGCCCAGCACTGAAACACCTCTGTCACACCCTCCAAGGCTAAGGGACCATTGCGGAAGAGGGGGCGGATAGAATGGAAGAGCCAAAGGAAGGGTATGACTTCTTACAATGCAACTGCCCAGACAGAAATTGGTCTCGATATCCATGACCTTGCAGTGCCTAGAAATACCTTCTCAAGATCCTCAAAATAGAAGAAAAAGAGGATGACATCAAATTAAAAGAGATACTAATGGAGAGAGGGAGGGGATATGATGGAGATTGGAATTTTAAAGTGGAATGGGGGAGGGGAGGGAAATATCATGTGTTTTTTTATGTAAATATAGAAGTTGTCAATAAAAATAATAATAATTTTAAAAAGAAAAGAGTGGAAGGAAAAGAGGAATACCCTGAAGCTGTCCTCTGACCTCCACACACACACCATGACAAGCACTTGCCCATTAGACACTCATACACCCATAAATACACACTTACATGTACATATACACACACAAATAAATTCTTTTAGTCCTGGGAAAATCTGTGCTTTTCCTTAAAGATGCATGTCTGACTCATCCCTCAGAACTATGTCTTATTTGCACTTACTTGTGACTGCCTTTGCTCACAACATCCATATTTGAGTCCCTTTTTAGACGCTGACTATGAGTCCCTTGAGAGAAACTAAAATCTGTAAAATTTAAAAAAATAAAAATCAAAGCCAGAGCTCAAAATAAAATGGCCACAGTATTTCCAAGTATTTGAGGCCATGTTAGGGCCTTGCCACGAATCAGTCACTGATTTGTGTTTGGGGACCATGAAGACATGTATTTAAAATGCCATCTGAGCCCAAGCAGCTGAGTTCCTGGGGTTCTTCCTCACCAGGGTTCATCTAGAACAGGCTTTTTCCTCCAAGTCATATCATCTTACAAGTTTTTACTCTTCTTTTTTAAAATATTTAATTTATTTATTTATTTGAGAGAGAGAGAGGGAGAAAATGGGCACACCAGGGCTTCCAGCCAATGCAAACTAATTCCAGACACATGAACCCCCTTGTGCATCTGGCTTTACGTGGGTCCTGGGGAATTGAACCTGGGTCCTTTGGCTTTGCCAGCAAGCACCTTGACTGCTGAGCAATCTCTCCAGCCCAGTCTTTACTCATCTACATGTGGTCCCAGACCAGAAACATCAGCCTCATTCAGGACTTTGTGAGAAATGCAGAACCATGCATGGTGGCACATGCCAATAATCACAACACTTAAGAAGCTTAAGCAGGAAGAGAGTTTGAGCCCAGCCTGGGCTACATAGGGGACAAAGTAAAAAGGTGAGAAAGAGAAAGACAACAAAGAAGAGAGAAGGAAGAGAGAAGCAGGTGAGAGGAAAGCAAAAGAAGGAGGGGAAGGAAGAGAACATATCTCAGCCCTGCCCCCAGATATACTTTATGACAATGTGCATTTTTGTAAGATTTCCAAGTAATTCCTGTAAACATTAGCCCTTGAGAGTGCATGTATAGCATAAAATATCCTTCTACTGGCCTCAAAAAGAAAATTTTCTTCCTCACCAACACAGAAGGGAAAGACAGCACTAAGGCTTGATACGCTCTTGCTTGACACAAGTGTGAGTTCGATCTTCTGGGTGATGGTGGGCTTCTCTCACACACGGCAGGAGTTTACATTTTGTAAATGTAATGAAATCTCCCTTCCTTCTGCTTTGATGACTCGCTAATTTTTTTGACCATTTACTCTACACCAAAAACTATTTTAAATTCTTAATAGGTGCTATATTGTGTACTCCTTTTAATAATGGTCTAAGGAGATTCTGATATAGCCCAGTCTTACAGCAGAGGAAGATGAGGAACTGTCATAAGTTACCTTTGTGCTGCTGGGACAAAACACCCAACCAAACGCAGCTGACGGAAGGAAAGGGTTTATTTATTTTGTCTCACATTGCCCCATGGCCATCTTATAAAAATAAATAAATAAATAAAACCCCATTGCAGATCCAATGACTCTCTCTTTGCTGCTTTTCCTGCCATAACCAGTATCAGGTGGGCTACACCATCAAATTGTTTTCTAAGGGGGAATAAAGCCCACTTAAGAAACAGGAATTTTTAGCCTTCTTCCTAATGTCTCAATGCGGAACAGCTGGCCCAATCTCAATCTCTCAAACAACTGCAGCAGAACTGAATCTTCGGCCCCAAACTTTCATTTATTGCTGTGCCAAATCCTTCTGCTCACACCAGTCCATTTCTTCTAAACCCAAGCATGCTCAAGTTCTCAGGACACAGGCAGAATGCAGACAGCCTCTCACATAGACTGCCCCTGGCCCAGTGTGGACAGCACTCTCTTCCCCCTCATAAACCCAGCCTCTGGAGCCCACAGTTTTTCTGCATTTAAGTGTCAGTTCTCTTAAGAGCTCATCAAGCCCTAGTCACAGCACTGGAAGGTGTCTCCTAGTCAAGGTTCCAGATCCTTCCACATCCCTCCTGCAAATCAGTTCCAACAGACCAAAACCACACAGTCAGGTTTCCCAACAACAACCCCGCTCCTCTGGTACCGATTTTCTGTTGTAGTGACCTTCTCCTTGGTAGACAAAACACCCTACCAACAGCATAGGATGGGAGGAAAGTGTGTGGTGTTTTGGTTTGTTTGTTTTTTGTTTGTTTGGCTTTCACAGTCTGGAGGAGAAGCTCCATGATGGCAGGGGGCAGTGTAGCATGAACAGAGAACAGAGACTACACATCACTTCTAATGCAACAGGCAGAAAACAACAGCAAGAGAGTGAGCTGAGCTCTGGCAAGGGAAAGCTGCATGGCTTTAACACTCCAAAGCCTGCCTCCAGAAAAACACCTCCTCCAGGAATAGCCCATCTCCCAAACTGCCACCAGCTGAGGAACAAACATTCAAAACTCCAGTTTACGGGAAACATCTGACTGAAGCTACCATAGTCACAGAACCACTAATTAACTTGTCAGGGTCATCCAGTCGGGGTGGTTGAACCCAGGACTTCATGCATGCTACCAACTGAGCCATATGCCCAGCCTCATCCTGGTTCTGATCTGCAGTACCACTCCACTGCTCCTAAACAGGACAAATAAGGCCCATTATTTATGGCAATGTGGATGGGCCCACGGCACTTAATGTTAAGTGAAATAAGATGATGATAAATATTTACCATTCACAGAAAGATAATTTTATCTCATGATGTCACTCAGACGTTAAACTTAGAAAGACTGAGCCCTTGGAAGTAGAGGGCAGGATGGGACTGATCAGAGGCTGAGGAGAGCAGTGGGAAAGGGAGAGTGAGGAAACGCTAGTGAGCAGGTCCAAAGTCAGCCAGATGAGAGAAATAAGTTCTGGCCCAGTATTACACAGAAAGGTGTGTATACTTAACAATATTGTATCGTTGAATTCAGAAGAGCTAGAAGAGAGGATTTGGGCTGGTCTCACTGCAAAGAACTGTCTGTGATGACAGATAACCTAAATATCCTGAGTTGCTCACTGTGTGAAGGATAACTGTACCCAGACATCACACTGTATCCCATAAAGATGCACTATTATCATCTGTCAACTTAAAAAAAAAAAACTGTACACTGGCCAGGCAAAATGATGAAAACTCAAAGTCGCAGAGGCACAAGCTTTGGAGAGAAGACTGCAGTGCTGGGTGAGAGATCCTTCCCGGGCTGCATAGCAACTGCCAACCGGAGGCCCTGTCCCCTCAAAGCACTCCAGAGGGGAAAGTAACACTGCTGATGTTAAAGGGAGTGCTCAGATGGACTGCAAGTCCAAACATAAACAAACAAACACCTCACACTTAGTATTGCTCCTGCTCTACTCCTGGAATAGGAGGAGGTTGAACAAGGTCCAGCAGATGGTGGGCTGTGGGTAGGGCCCGCGGGAGGGCAGGCAACATAGACAGTGGTGGGGAAGGCTTCCAGAGGAAGTGGTTTTCCTGCAGAAGTGCCACAAAAATTCTGGGAAAGCCAGGGCTGCTGTGGGAAGCTGAGTGACCCGGAACTTGTATCCTGTGCTTCTTGAGAATAGAAATGGCGACTTTTAAGTTGGAGCCCTGACCCATATACGAGGCTTCTGAATCTTCTCATCTTCCTTTCAGTCAGAGCACAGCCTAATCCCCTGGAAGGTCATGTTGCCATGACTTCAGAGCTCCTGCCCCCTCCTAGACTGCAAAGCTCAGAGGTCAGGTTTCCAAAACCATCTGGAGACCATGGAGACCAGAAGAAAGAGCAGGAACAGAGACATGGAAAAACACAGACGGTCAGTTGCAAATGCAAGTGGTTTTCATGAAGCATGAAGCTGACTGGCGTCAGGGCTGCTGGTCACAGTGAACAGCAAAGAGATCCATCCCAGAGCCAGAGGAGGAAGTAAGTGCACAGCAGGTGCCTCTGGATTCTTCTGTTACCCAATGTCACACCAAAAAAAGGACTTAAGAGTCTTCCCAAGTTGTTCCCTCTTAGTTCCTTGTTCCAAAGATGTCTGCAGAAGAAAAGCAGCCAGGCTGGAGAGATAGCTAAGTGGTTAAGGCATGTGCCTATGAAGCCAAAGGACCCAGGTTTGATTCCCTAGGACTCATGTAAGCCAGATGAACAAGGTACCAGATGCATCTGGAGTTTGTTTACAGTGGCTGAAGACCCTGGCATGCTCATTCTCTGTCTCTCTCCCTCTCTCTTTCCCTCTCTCTCTCTCTTTTTTTGAGAGAGAGAGAGACAGAGAAAAACAGAGCAAGAAAGGAAGAGGTAGAGAGAGAATGGGCACTCCAGGGTTTTTCAGCTGCTGTGAATGACTCCAGGTGCATGCACCCCCTAGTGGGCAAGCGCAGCACTGTGCTCTTGTGTCACTTTTGCATCTGGCTAAACATGGAACCTGGAGAATTGAACAGCTGTTCTTAGGCTTGGCAGGCAGGCACCTTAATCAGCTAAGCCATCTCTCCAGCCCTCTAACCCTCTTTTAAAAAAAAAAAAAAAGAGAGAGAGAGAGAGAGAGAGAAAAGCAGCCTGGAATGTTGCTTCTTTAACTCAAGCTTTTCATTTCTTTTGTTTTTTGTTTTGTTGTTGTTGTTGTTGTTGTTGTTTTTTTTTTTTTTTTGGTCTCTTAAATGAATGTCAAAACCACAGAGCCAGAAACTCTACAAGACTTAGTAACATTTTTGTTTTGTATGCTTTGTCTTTACTGTCCCCTCCTCTGCCCCACCCCCAGCTTCTAGGCAGTTTTCACTTGTAATCTGTTTCACAAAAGACTAAAGCAACCATCCTGCAGGTTAAGCTAGAGGCAGATTCTTCTCCTCCTCTTCCAGTGCCACATGGCCCCGCACCTTCCTGCACTCTCTGGGGCTGAGACAGGCAGAAGGCCTGAGCCCAGTCAGGAGTTGCCACAGAAGCCTGTGAGCATGGCACAGAGCCCCCAAGGACAGCAGCATCTCATGACTCCACTGGTCAGGGAAGAGCGACGGGCTTCCATCAGAGACAGAAGCATTTGGGCAGCTGTAGGGTGCTCCTGTTGGCCAGAGTGCCCACAGGGAGCCTGTAGGGAGCTCCTTTAGTTCCCTTTCTTTCCTGAGGTAAGATTGAAAAGTGAAGTGGAATTAGCTTAACGTAAACATGATGATATAGCATGCGTATATACTATGAAATGATTGCCACAATCAAATTGGCTAATGCATCTATTATGTTGAGTGCACTGAGAAGGAATGAAATTGGTACCTCGGGAAACAGCCACGTGCTCATGTTTCTTGTAGGATTATTCACTGCTGTAGAAATTTGGAATTGATCTCGCTGTGCATTGACAGACATAGAAGAAAACTGTGATGTGCATATGTGTGCATAGACATGTATACCGTGGACATTGTTCATCCAAGAAAAGGAAGGAACTCTCGCCATTTGTGGAAACATGGATAAACCTAGAGGACAGGATGCTAACTGAAATAAATAGTTCAAAGGAAAACAAAAACTGTATGATCTCACGTATATGTCGAATCTTTAAAAGTCAAATTCAGAGCTGTGGAGGTAGCTCAGTCAGGGAAGTGCTTGCCTCATAAACATGAGAACTTCAGTTCGATCCCTAGAACTCATGTAAACACACCAGGAGCAGTACCCTGTCCTAGAGTTAGAAAAGCAGAGGCAGGAGGAACCCTGGGACTTGGGAACCAGCCAGGCTAGCTTAATTGATGAGCTCCAGGCCAACATCTCAAGAAAGGCAGAAAAAAGTTAGTGGACAACATTCCTGAGGAATGACACCAAAGCTGGCCTTTGGTCTCCACACATGTGTGCGCACGTGCACACACATGCACACGTACCTGCATACAGAGAAATGCACATGCACAGTTTATTTTGTTTTCAAGGTAGGGTCTCACTTCAGCCCAGGCTGACTTGGAATTCACTATGTAGTCTCAGGGTGGCCTCGAACTCACAACGATCCACCTACCTCTGCCTCCCAAGTGCTGGGACTAAAGGTGTGTGTTATCACGCCAGGCTCTACACATGCACAATTTACTTTTACAAAAGTCAAATGCAGAGACTGCCAGGGTACTGTCCAGAGCTGGGTGGGTTCAGATGTTGCTCCTTTGAAAGCAGGCACAGAAAAGACTGCTGGAAGTTAGTGCTTAAGCTACCCTTGAACAAATAACTCTTTCCAAGCTCTTCAATGGAAATCACTAAAAAGCAAGCATCTTGCCATTCTTAAAACAAAGCACTGGCCCGGCATTCTAACCTCTATGGGAGGACAGTCTGACGTGGTCATGTTTTCAGTCTGAGTACTGCAGTCTTGGGGCTGAGAGATGGCTCTGTGATCAAAGGTGCTCACTTTCTTGAGTGCTACAGTCTTCCAGGACTTATGCAGTCTAAGTGAGAAGCCCATGTTCAAAGACCCAGTTACTCAGAAGAAGCCATGGTTTGTTGGGAGGATGGGCACGACCCTGTACCCATGATGCATGCAGAAGCTGAGCAGTGAGACTCCAAGTTCCTAGAGTCACGATGTCCAGTTCCCGGTTCAGCAGAGGTTTGACTCTCGTCATTTATCTCCCAGGAGCACGCTCTGTAAGCCCTAAACATCTTCCAAGTCCAATAAACGGAGATGGTTTCCAAACTTCTCATGTGTAAAAGACCATATTTTACCAGGAAATTCCAAGAATCCCTCCACATGAAAGTTATTTCCATCCTATGGCTTTGGAAACACAATGACAATTTTTATGCATGCACATAAAATGTACATACATAAAAAAGTCAAAAAATAGAAGGCCTAGCTGCAAAGAAGAGACTCAGTGGAGAAGAAGGAGACATACAAGAGGGGGAGAAAGAAAGGGAGAAAGAAAGGGGGGTGGTGGGAGCAGACTATGACCTTGGTTTTTATATATATATATATATATATATATATATATATATATATATATATATATATATAATTCAATATATTCAATAAAAAGTTTTTTAAAAAAGAAACTCACTGGCAGAAAGCAAAAGCCTCAGAGATGATCTGAATTCACTCACACTAGTTACAAATGTGTCTATACAGATCACAAAAGAAGTTGTAAACACATTTTCAAAGCACAGTGTGCATATAGTCTAAGGGCCTAGGGTAGCCTTACTGACCCCTCATAGGAACTTAAGACTGGAGGGTCACCGGGTCCTGTCTCTGTTCACCAGTGTCCATCCACTCAAATACCAGGGCACTGGAGGGCACTGGTCAGGTAATTGAACATTGGGCTCTCCTCCGAAAACTGCATATACACATGTTAAAGCATCATTGGATTCAAAAGTCTCCGTATGACTGGAAACAAATCTGGCTGAACTTAGACCATCAAAGACTCACCATAGGGCTGGAGAGATGGCTTAGCAGTTAAGGTGCTTGCCTGCAAAACCTAAGGACCCACGTTCAACTCTACAGATCCCACGTTAGTCAGACACACAAAGGTGAGGCAAGCACAAGGTCGCACATGCCTACTAGGTGGTGCAAGCATCTACAGTTCAATTTCAGTGGCTGAGGCCCTGGTGCACCAATTCTCTCTCTCTCTCTCTCTCTTTTTGCCTCTAACATTAAAAAAAATTTTTTTTTAAGATTCACCATACCCTGAGACAGTCTTAAAATCCTCAAACTCCTTGGAGTCCCCAGCTATTATAGTCAGCAGGTTCAGTGCCATAGATGTCTCTGTCTGTCGTTTCTTCCTCCCCCACCACAGTATCCATGCTCACGAGACACTGCTGTAAACAGAGAGTATCTAAAATCAACTCAACTTTAAAAACATGCTGCTGATATACTTAACTTGGGCGAATCATATACACATAATGTCCAGGGAAAGAAATTCAGCACAAGAATCCACAGTATATGGCTATTCATACAAAGATCAAAAATAAGAAAAGTTACCAATGAGGACAGAGGTCAGAAGAAAAGGCTCTCATGCGGGGTCCTGGCCCACAGGGCGGGTCATGCTGGGGCTCTCTGAGGCCTGGATAGTGGTTAAGGCACTTACCTGCAAAGCCTAACAACCCTGGTTAAATCCCCAGGAGCCACATAAAGCCAGAAGCACAAAGTGGTACATGCATCTGGAGTTTATTTGCAACAGCTGAAGACCCTGCCATACCTATTCTCTGTCTCTCTTCTTTCCATCTCTCTCTCTCTCTGCTTGCAAATAAATAATTTTTAATTAATTACTTTTTTAAAGTATTTTATTTATTTATTTATTTGAGAAAGAGAGAGGCAGGTAGGTGGAAAGAATGGGGCAAGCCACTCTAGCCACTGCAAACGAACTCCAGATGCATGTGCCACCTTGTGTATCTGGTGTATGTGGGTACTGGGGAATTGAAACTGGGTTATTAGGCTTCTCAGGTAAGTGCCTTAACCACCAAGAAATCTCTCCAGCCCAATAAAAATATTATTTTAAATTTGTCACATGTATATTCAAAGAGTGAGAAAGCCAGGCGTGGTGGTGCATGCCTTTAATCCCAGCACTTGGGAGGCAGAGGTAGGAGGATTGCTGTGAGTTTGAGGCCACCCTGAGACTACTTAGTGAATTCCAGGTCAGGCGGAGCTAGAATGAGACCCTACCTCGAAAAACAAAACAAAAAAAGAGTGAAGATTTTAATGCAAATAAGCCATCCTTCAGTTAAGCCAGAGAAGTGCCTTAAAGGAACAGGTGGGTTCTGGGAGAAAAGCAGAGTTTCTGAATAAGTCCTGATGAGCTCAGGGCTTAAGAATGGGTGGGAGGGTGAGGTGAACATCAAGGACACTGAGTGAAAGGAGGAAGGGGAAATGGTATGGTGGCACATGGAGGCTATTTGAGTAACACTTAGTGAGGGGCAGGTAATGAAGGATGGAAGTAATGTACAAGCAAAGCTATGCATATCTTTCTTAAAGTTTTAGAAATTATGAGAGTTAGTTAAAGTTTGACTTGAGGGCTAAAGAGATGGCTTACAGTTTAAGGCACTTGCTTACAAAGCCAAAGGACCTAAGTTCGATTCCCCAGTACCCATGTAAGCCAGATGAACAAGGTGGTGCTTGCATCTAGAGTTCATTTGCAGCAGCTGGAGGCCTTGGCACACCCATTTTCTCTATGTGTCTATCTGCCTCTTGCTATCTCTCTATCTCAAATAAATAAATAAAAATAAAAATAAAAAAACAAGTATGCCCTGGAGGCGGTGAGGGTTGCATCCCCTTCTATGAGGAAAGACACTGGTGTGAAGTCCACTTGTACCAAAATGCATCGCCCAAAGCCTGAGGCATTTTGCTTGTCTGAGAGAGGTAAAAATAAATTGCTTAAAATTCAAGAAGACATTTCAGGGAAACAGAGACTAGATGAAGGCAGCCCCCGCGGCAAGAAATAGTATACAGCAGAGGTTAGCGACTGCATTCTGAAGGAGGAAGGCAAGGTCGCCTTGCCCTCGGGTCTCATTAGCAGGAAACACACTTACGGGGAGGTGACATCTTTAAAGATATTTAGAAGTGTCCCGAGCCATCGTGAAAATTGCTGGTGGCAATATGAGGTTTTTTTAAATACACAGAGTGAGCCCTTGGAGAGCAATGAGATTGGCAATTAGGACAGCACGGGGTCACAGAGCTTTCCTTCCCACTCCAGCTCTGAGTCACAAGCCGCTAATTGAGAAATCAGTGACATGTCAGGGGCTTGATGTTACCTAATGGACTATAGCCCTTGGTGAAGGTGACTAATAATATTGGTGTGTTCCGGATTTAATCTTGAACTTGGTTTCCTGGGGTGATTAGGAGATGAACAACACGATGGCTATTTCACTCTTTAGGACTCTTCATCCCTCTGCATGCTCCCTTCGTTCCTGCAACACCAACAGCCCTGCTGAAGTTACCACATAGATGGGTGTTCTTGATAAGACATGCAGGAACCCCACTGGCCAGATGCCAAGGTAGGACCAATGCCCTCACTGTGCTGTGTGGCAGAAGCAAATAAAAGGCAGCATAAGGGCTGGAGAGATGGCTTAGCAGTTAAGGCACGTGCCTACGAAGCCTAAGGACCCCGGTTTGAATCTCCAGGTCCCATGTAAACCAGATGCACATGGTGGTGCATGCGTCTGGAGTTCGTTTGCAGTGCCTGGAAGCCCTGGTATGCCCATTCTCCCTCCTTCTCTCTCTCTCTCTCTCTCTCTCTCTCTCTCTCTCTAATAAATAAATAAAAATTTTTAAGGCAGCATAACAAAGTCAACTTCAGAGCATGTGCTAAGAGTCAAGCAGACCTGGTTTGACTCCTACCTCTACCCTTACCAGCCTCAAGCAAACTTCCTGACCCCTTGGGGAGCCTCACTTTTACTGTTGATTGGATCTACCTCACACAGCTGCTGAGAAGATTAACTACAGACTAAAGCAGGGGACGTCTTCCTAGACTGTCTAGGTCCTGAAGATGGGCTGTTGCTGTCACCTGGCAAGAACGTAAGGGATGGGGGCTTATTTTGGCTAACAGTTCAGGAAAGATGCAGGGATACAATCCGTCATGAAGGGAAAGGCGTGGTGGCAGAAGCATGAAGCAGCTGGTCCTAATTACATCTGTAATCAGGAAGCAGCTGGCAAACAGGAAGTGGAGCCAGCCTCATCCCCAGTGACCCTCTTCCTCCCGCACAGACCCAAAAGTTTCGCAGCATTCCAAGTCGGCATTACAAGCTGAGCACAATGTGTTCAAACACGTGAGCCTATGTGGGGTTGGGGGGGGGGTGAACATTTCACTTTCAAACCACAAACAGAGTTCACACAATCATGACTTTCTTGACCTCTGAAAACGCCCTGTCAGTGAGTCATGGTTCTTTACAGCGTATCAACTTTTCACAGTCGTTACTCCATTCAGGGAGGGAAGGTGTCCCCGATGACTGAAGGAAGCCGCAAATGAGTGGGTCATATGTTCAGATTTCTATCTACATGCTTGAGCTAGCTCTGGAGAAAGCCAGCCAGGACCTGGCAGGAAGCCATTGAGGTCCCCCAGAGGAGACATTCTCCAAATATCACACACATCATTGTATGACTGTAGCTCCAAAGCAAGCCAAGACCTTTGAAGAGAGGTCTGATTACTCCTTTTTTTTTTAACTGTTTTATTTTATTTGGGGTGTGTGTGTGTGTGTGTGTGTGTGTGTGTACACACTCACATGTGGGAAAGCCAGAGAAAGATGTTGGGTATCCTCTTCCATCCCATCCCATCTCCTCAGTGACACTCTCCCTGAACCTGGAGCTCTTCTTATCCCCAACTCCACCAACCAGGGAGCCCCAGCACCCCTCCCGTCTCTGCCCCCTTCAACACTGGGGTTGCAGGCATACCCAGCCTTCTTTTTTTTTTTTTTTTTTTTTTTTTTTTTTTTAATTTGAGAGAAAGAGGCAGAAACAGAAAGAGAGAATGGGCACGCCAGGGTCTCCAGCCCCCTTGTGCATCTGGCTAACGTGGGTCCTGGGGAACTGAACCTGGGTCCTTTGGCTTTGCAGGCTAAGCCATCACTCTAGCCCCCACCCCAGCCTTTTTTTAAACCAGATCAAAACCAGATCCCTGTGCTTCTTGGTTCTTAGGTTACAGGAGTGTACAGCCACACACCGCCTTTTTCTTTGTAAATACAGGAGATCAAACCCAGGTTCTCAGGCTTGCTCAGCAAGCACTCCCACCCACTGAGCTATCTCCTCAGCCACCATTTGTCTTACTCTCCCTACTGCCAGTGAAGAAGAGCTCTGGGACTGGCACTGGGATGCTGGCATAAAAATAAGGATGGCAAGCACAGGGCAGCTAAAATCGAAATGATTCCTGCAGTCTGGATTTGCATAACTATCCATGAAAAGGAGAGGGAGCTGCAGCTGCCATTCACTGAGAAACTCTTGGCCTGAAGTCAGTGTTGCTTCCATGTGAATAACAAATGCACATCAATGTATATAAATTTTTTAGCAAGGAATTCTCCTCGGCTGTTGGTTCCTGGGCACCAAGATCATTTGTCAGAACACCACGGAGGACACCAACAGTGCTTGATGGCAGTGTTCATTGCCAGGCCACAGTGAAAGAAAGAAAAAGAAAAAAGAAAGAAAGAAAGAAAGAAAGAAAGAAAGAAAGAAAGAAAGAAAAAGAAAAAAAAAGAAAGATTGTCACAATGCTTGAAAGAAGTTTCTTTAAAAGGTCGGAATTCAGTTTTCTCACCTATGTATCGCATCAGATATTACCTACCATCTTCATTTACATAGCAAATTGTTCACTTAAAGAAAATGGAACTGGCCATGGTGGCTCATGCCTGTAATGTCCACACTCAGGAGGCTGAGGCAAGAAGATTATCATCCTGGGCTACAGAGTGAAACCCTGTCTCAAAACAGAACAAAATATGGAGAAAAAAAAATCACATGCCCAGACCTCTTCCTTGCCTAGGACTCCTTCGTTTCCCCTTCACTAAAATTGGTCAAAGAGTTCCCAAATGGCAACGTGATGTCCAAGACCAGTCACAGTCACTGGGGACATTCTTACCAGTGACAATGCCTCGAGCTTACCCATCACACACTCTCATCTCTTCCGTTAGTCCCATTGTTTTAAGCATCTCCGATGACTGTGATAGGCAAGCACCTTGGGCAGCCCTTAGACCAGGCCATTTCCATGCCCAGGAATATCTATTCATCACTGGCTGCCAGGGAGCGTACCAACCAAGAGCCAAGAAAATAATGGGAGGCAGTTAGACAGCCCCTTCTACTTACCCAGGCATCTCGTGGCTCCTTTGCATCAAAGGTCCCAAGGAGCAAAGTACTAACAGCTTTGTCCTGTTGGTATTCTTGTATAGACAACGTGAGTTTGTCCTCTAGAAATAATTGGCAAGAGTCCATGAAAGAATTACAGAAATTTGGGGGCTAGACAGACAGAAATTGGCCTCGATATCCATGACCTTGCAGTGTCTAGCAATACCATCGCAAGACCCTCAAAATAGAAGAAAAAGATGATGACATCAAATTAAAAGAAAGACTAATGGAGAGAGGGAGGGGATATGATGGAGATTTGTGTTCTAAAGTGGAATGGAGGAAGGAGAGGGGAGGGAAATATATGTTTTTTGAATGTAAATATAGAAGGTGTCAATAATAATAATAATAATAATAAGATGGGGCTGGAGAGATGGTTTAGCGGTTGAGTGCTTGCCTGTGAAGCCTAAGGACACCGGTTCAAAGCTCAATTACCCAGTACCCACGTAGGCCAGATGCACATGGTGGCACACACACATCTGGAGTTCATTTGCAGTGGCTAAAGGCCCTCCCTTTCTCTGTCTCTAATAAGTAAATAATTTTTTTAAAAAAATTAAGAAAAGAAGCCAAAAAAAAAAAAAGTTGGGGGCTAGAGAGATGGCTTAGCAGTTATGTGCTTGCCTGTGAAGTCTAAGGACCCTGGTTCAAGGTTCGATTCCCCAGTGCCCACATAAGCCAGATACACATGCTGGCGCATGTGTCTGGAGTTCATTTGCAGTGGCTGGAGGCCCTGGAGCACCCATTCTTTCTCTCTCTCAATCTCTCTCTCTTTCTCTGTCTCTAATAAGTAAATAAAGATAAAAATAAACTTTTTAAAAAAAGAATTACAGGAAGTCACTTCATGGTGCTGGGGAGATGGCACAGCTCCTAAGATCACTTGATACACAAGCTTGAGGACCTGAATTCAATCCCCTCGTGAATTTCTGCACTGAGAGGCGCAGAGACAGGAGGATCACTGGGCTCCCTCATCAGCCAGCCTAACCACAATAAGAGAGCTCCACTATGAGACCCCGTCTCAGGGAAATCAGGCAGAAGAACAATAGAGTAGGAAACCCAGCATCTTTCTACAGCTTCTTCACATGTGCACAGGGCACACACGTGTACACACTCATGCATATACCACAGATCTACATGCTTGCACACACACACCCAAAAGGAAAATAACAATCTTTCCAGTAAGTGCTCTGTACAATCTGCAACTGGGCCCATGGAGCAGCTGCTTTCATTTTTTCTCTCGTGTGTGTGTGTGTGTGTGTGTGTGTGTGTGTGTGTGTGTGTAAAGGGAAAAAAATGAAGCAAGGTAATAAATTAATTTTATATTCCAATGGTAGAAAAACAATCTGATCTGGAATCTAGTGATCCACACCAGGAGAAACACAAGTTGTCATTTATCATTTTGGAAGGATGCCAAGGACCTGAAGGTGAAAGAAACAAGAAGGGCAAGAGGGCAGTTTTTCCTTTTTAATTTTAGGGGTTTTTTTTAAACTGTATAACTAAGATATATTGCCATGTCTAAATCTCCCTAAACTAGAATCTGGAGTGAAAAAAAAATCATGTACCCTCCAGCTTCAGTCCTCTATTGGAAAGAGATGTCATGGAAACCATGCCTGGGCTGAAAGCAAAGGATCAGGGAAAGGATGCGATGGTTTCCATGGCTCCAGAAATGGCTGTTGTTCTCCACACGAGACATTCATCAAACACTGGGGGCGTTTCCCTGGCTGTGTGGCATGCCCACTCCATTCTAACTACTTCCTGTCTACCCAACTCTATCCAACTCTCAAAGCCCAACTCAAAGGCACCACTGGCACCTGGTGGGTGGAAGATGGAAGACAAGGGCGCTGGTCCTCCCAATGCCTGGGACAGGCAAAGATTCCCAGATTCAAAGCTTGTGCTGGGCAAATTTGAGAAACAAGGGCTGAGAGTGCAAATGGGCTTGTCTGGAAGAAACGGGGGCCGAAAGTGTGTGTGGCTTGGGTAGCAGAGTGCTGGTCTTGCCCAGGACTGGCAGATGCCTTCCTCCAGCTCTCTGGTCTCCTCCGCTGCCCTATCTCTGCCTCCCCAACATCTGGCATATACACACACCCCATCCTTGGACTTCGTCTCTTTGTCACTCATTCTCATTCAGATCTGAGCCTTTAAACATCTTACTTCTATATTTAGGCCTCAGCCTGACCTGCACGCCTGAGTTCTGGGCTCATCAACCCACATACTCTGCTGGGAGGTCTCAAAGGCATCGCAGACTGAGCATGTCCAAAACTGAGCTCCTGCTCTGTCCTCAGAATCATCACAGGTCATGATTCCACCTGCCAGCAGTCAGCCTCAACCTTGCTTTTTCCCTGCAACACTCATTCAATCTTCCCTCAAATCTGTGAGCTCAAAAGGTATACAGACTCTAACCCCTTCTGTCTTCTTCCACGGCCATGGCCACTGCTACCTCCACCCCCACCCGGAGCATGGGAGTGACAGCTTGCTCCTAAGTGAACCCTGCTCTGCCTTGGTCTCCTCAGTCCAGGAACCACAGGGATTCTGATGACACGTAAGGAAGATGCTGCCACTCCTCTCTTCAGAGCCCCCAATGGCTTCCATGAATCCCAAACTAAAAGCCAAAGTCCATTTGTAGTCTACAAGGTGTTGTGGGGCTGATCTACTTCACAATTTCCCTCTTGCCCCTAGCAGCCTCTCTGACTCATCTCCTGCCCTCCCCCTTCACTCTGCCCTGGGCCCTTTGGTCCCATCTTAGGATTGCTGTATTTCTCTGTCCTCTGCCAACAAGAGTCTTCCTTTCCAATCTTCACGGGCCGCCCACCAAAGCCTTCAGGTCTTCCCTTCTCTGGAGGGGCCTCTGTGACCATGATATCTAAGGTGGTAGCTCTCCACCTCCTCTTGCTGATGTTAATCTTGTTTCCATAGCACTCACCTCCACCTGGCACCCCAGTCATTTTTCTGATCTGATCTGGTTGTGCCAGTGTTCCAATTGGATGCAAGGACCCTAAAGCTTTAGACTGTTTATATCACTGTCGCCACAATATGTAACTTAGTGCTGTCCATAGAAAATGCCCAGTCTGGGGCTGGAGAGATGGCTTAGTGGTTAAGGCACATGCCTGTGAAGCCTAAGGATCCCAGTTTGATTCTCCAGGTCCCATGTAAGCCAGATGCATGCATCTGGAATTCATTTCCAGTGGCTAGAGGCCCTGGCATGCCCATTCTCACTCTCCCTCTCTCTCTGTCTCAGATAGATAGATATAGATAGATAGATAGATAGATAGATAGATAGATAGATAGATAGATAGATGATAGATAGATAGATAGATAGATAGATAGATAGATAGATAGAAAGAAAGATAGATAGATAGATGATAGAAAGAAAGAAAATGCCCAGTCTGGGGAACAACCAAGTCTCTCCTTCAAGATTGTGTGTGGATAGGCAGTGATTTGCACCATCACTTTCCCCCGCCCATCTTGCTCAGGCCTCCTATAGCATCTCCCTATATGACACTATCTCTTGTACAGGCCACAGTCGGTGAGAGGGCTTCCCAACCCATGCCGTCTAGTTTATTGAGAAACTCATTTTGTCATTGAATAGTCAATCTGAATGCTTAAAATGTCAGATATCCTTTTAAATGTTTTATTATTTCTTTATGTATTTATTTATTTGCAAAGAGAGAGAGAGAGTATGAATGGACATGCCAGGGTCTCTTGCCACAACAAATTCTAGCTGCATGGGCTACTCTGTGCAGCTGGCTTTACATGGACACTGGGGATCAAACCCAGGCCATCAAGCTTTGCAGCCCTAAATTGTCAAAGATATCTTACCCACGGTGGAGGCTTCACGCTTGTCTACAGTGACTCATCCTTCTACGAGTTTGGCGGCCAGGCAGCAGAGACCAGAGGAGATTTTGGAGGCTGACATGCTCTGAGCAGAGTTCCTCTGCCATCTTGCGGACATCTCTGGAACTACACCCTCTCAGAGGCCGGCTTCGAGCGGGTTTGCCTATGAATTCACGCTTCTGTTTACTGAGGTCTCACCTCCCTAAAGCCAAAAGCGCTCCTACCTGTCCCCTTGCCAGTCACCCATTCCCAAGTGCTTCTTAGCTGGGAGTGTTTTAAGTTTCTGATTCTCACTCAAGAAAAAACAAATTACCAGGGGGCTGGAGAGATGGCTTAGCAGTTAGGGTGTTTGCCTGCAAAGCCAAAGGATCCCAGTTTGACTCTCCAGGACCCATGTAAGCCAGATGCACAAGGGGGCACATGCATCTGGAGTTGGTTTGCAGTGGCTGGAGGCCCTGGCGTGCCCATTCTCTCTCTCTCTTTCTCTCTCTCTCTCCTTCTTTCTTTCTCTCAATTAAATAAATAAATGAGAATTAAGAGTAATTTTTAAAATTTTCCAGACCAGATGTAGTGGCACACTCTGAAGGCTGTGAGTTCGAAGCCTGCCTGGGACTAGAGAGTGAGTTCCAAGTCCAGCCTGAGCTAAAGTGAGACCCTACCTCAAAGAAAACCAAAAGAAAAAAGAAAAAAGAAAAAAGAAAACCAAATTTCCTCCTGGCCTAGCCAAAAGGGGTCTGTACCACCTCTGCCATTTCTCCAAATCAGGAAAGCCACTGGTGATGATCAGTTTTCAGTATCCAAAGTGGCTGTCGCAGGAGGCCTGACTCCAATGGCAGCGCAAGAAACTGGCCACCCTGACTACTCAAGCCAGCTTGGGATGGTCCTGCCGTAGAGGTGGGCATGAAAGAGCAGCTCTGTGACAAAGAGGGGGCTCCATATTCTACTTTCTGTGCCTTAGGAGTGGAACTGCTTCCTACCCAGCCTGTCTAGCTACATATGAACTTACGGAACCCACCACATGTGTTGAGACTGAGGAGGGGAAAAGGCAGGCTCACCTGTGAAAAGTAACATTAGAATAACTTACAAAGTAATCTCAGCACTCCGGGAGGCAGAGGTAGGAGGATCACTGTGAGTTCGAGGCCACCCTGAGACTACATAGTGAATTCCAGGTCAGCCTGAGGTAGACTGAAACTCTACCTCGAAAAACAAACAAATAAAGAAAAAGTAATTCTATTACTCTCAAGACCCTCAAACTACATTGATTATGACTGCCAAAAGCTTCTGGGAAGAGACTGTAAGATCACATGAACCATGTGTTACCAGCACATGAACGGACTATGAACTTGTGAGCTATGAAAACGTTCTTGAATCATGTTAGTCAAGATTCCGGGAGGGATTACTTTTGTAATATCTACAAAGGAAATGAAAGCAAGAGGGTAGAGAGTCTTGTGGAGATGTAAACTGAGCCAGTCTATCTGCACCACCATCAGGAGAGGAAAGGAAGAGAATATTCGTGAGAGTCTGTTGCGGAAAGCACTACCCAGGCACGTGACACACTTGTCTAAATTTAATAACTCTCTTTAGAGGCCAGCTGTGTGACCTTGGGCTCAACTTCTCTGAGCCCCATTTTCCTTGGCTGAGGCTAACAAAAGCAGACTGGTGGTGCCTCACAAAGTTAAACAGAATGGCCACATGACCCTGGATATCAAGCAGGTGGCTGCACTCTGATGCTCCCCACAGCGTCACAGTAACCCGCAGGAGAGGCAAAGTGGCTGCACAAACAAAATGTGACGCGCATGTGACATTAATATTCTGCCTTAGAAAGAAAAGAAGTTCTCAAATATGTTGTGACATGGCTGAGCCTTGAAGGCGTCTACGCCAAGTGACACAAGACAGACACAAAAGAGTGAGGGTGGTGTTTCTACTGGGGTTCCTAGAATGAAAAATTCATAGACAAAAAAAAAAAAAAAACAACAATACATAGAGGGCACTAAGAGTTGTGGGGAAACAGGACAGGGAGTTAGTGTTTAATGCCCAGACATTCTGGAACTGGATATGGAGAATGGTAGTGTAATGAGATTGTGGCAGTTTGAATGAAAAGTCCCCCACAGACTCGTGTGTTTTCAATGTTTGGTCCCCAGCTGATGGCAATTGGGGAAGATGGAGGCAGAGGCTTGCTGGAGGAGGTCTGTTTCTGGGGGTGAGCTTTGGGGTCTTGTAGCCCAGACTCTCCCTTGTCAGAACTCAGCTCACTCTTGCCACTTTCTGCCAGCTGCTGTGGCACGATGTGATATGCCAACCTCTGCTCTGCCACCCTTTCTGTCACAACAAAGCTTCCCCTTGAGACAATAAGCTGAAAGCAACCCCTCCCTCCCATTAGCTGCTATTGGTCAGCTAATAGCTTCACAAGCATGAGGGACCTACGCTCTATCCTGAGAGCCCGCATAAGGAGCAGGGCTTGGCCATGCATGCCTGGAACCCTAGCATGAAGGAGAGTGGAGACAGGAGGCTCACTAGGGCTCCCTGGTCAGCCAGTCTAAAAGAAAAATGGGCAAACTCCAGGTTCCATGAGAAATTCTGTCTCAAGAAAATAATATGGGGCTGGAGGGATGCTTAGTGGTTAAGACACTTCCTGCAAAGCCAAAGGACCCAGGTTCAATTCCACAAGACCCACATAAGCCAGATGCACAAGGTTTCACATGTGTCTGGAGTTCCTTTGCAGTGGCTGAAGGCCCTGGAGCACCTGTCCTCTCTCTATATATGCCTCTTTCTCTCTCTCAAATAAAGAAAAATGAAAAGCAAGATGGAAGAGCACTGGGACACTTGTAAGATACATGCATCTAGAAACACACATGCATATACTATGCACACCACACATGTTGCACACCAGTACATACACACACAAGATTAAAATGGAAAATACTGTGTTTTATGTTACCAAGACAAGAAGCAAACTGATTGATTAATAAATAAATAGGTTAACTGACAAGAGATATATAGATGAAGACATTTAAAATAGCTGGTTAGGAGGATCACTGTGAGTTCAAGGCCAACCTGGAACTACAGAGTGAGTTCCAGCTCAGCCTGGGCTAGGGTGAAACCCTTCCTCAAAAAATTAAATAAAATAACTGATTGATTGTTTATGGGCAGGTATATAGATTATGGAGAGAGCAAAAGGTAGAAAGTTACTACACAAAGGCGTGTCTTTATTACTCAGCCCTCTGCCAAAAGTCCAATCTCCTTGCTGTCTATTATCTGTAACATAGTACTGGATTCATTTACTGGATTCAAAAATGTTGTTCAGCGGGCATTGTGAGCTAATTAAAGTGGTTTTATTGATATTGGAGCACAAAGAGGAAAAATATCGCAATGAGCTTCCCACGTGTGAAATAGAATGTAGGAAGGAATCTCGCAGCGTTCCTCCTCAGCGCCTCCCATCCCAAGCCAGCTGCCTCCCAGGAGAGCCCAGCAGGACCAGCCCTTTCTCTCTTCTGTAGCTCAATGAAAAGCTTCCACACTGTACTTTTTCCAGTGCTCATTGTTGAGAATGCTTTTCTTCTCATGTTAATTAAGATGGAACATTCCAAGGCCAAGAAAAGTCATACATTAGATGGTGAGTAAGCTGGGTACCATGGGAATGACAGTTACAGGACATAGCCATTTGCCAAAAATGTGACCTACGGGACTCAAGGACCATGTCATGCTGCTCCGCTAAATGGTTTTTATTTGGATGATCTGGAACCACCCACTTGGTTTTCTTTTGAAAGGGAAAACTTCCAGAATATACTAGGGTATGAATGAGGGAATGGGAGCGGGGAAAACACATGTTCGTGGCCTGGGGAAGGAAAAGAAGACTGTCTCTCAGGAAACTCTGGAAGTTATGAGAGGAAATAACCCACTCACCCTAACAAATCAAAACAAACAGACACGCTAACAAAAGCCAGAGATAAGGGGTAGTAAAAATCTCAAGCTCTGATTTTTCTGGAAGGAAATGAAGTCAAGAGGACTATAGCTATAAAGCAAAATTAGACTATGCATTCCTGCACATAGGGCCCTTACTGTCTTATCTTGTTCAGATTCTACAGCCACACTCAGGGGAGGCTGAAACGATTAAAGATCATAAAGTAGAGGTTTATGAGTCCATCTGCGAGACATCACATCTGTGAGGAGCAGTCCCACTGTGGAACAAAAAGAAAATGCTGAAGCTAATGTGAAAGGCAAGTCCTTGGGTGCAAGTTATTCACCCCAGAGTCAACAAAATCAAAACAGGATTTCTTCTCCACTGTAGACAACAATCTAGTTGCACTC
Organism: Orientallactaga sibirica; assembly: GCA_036365145.1. NCBI lineage: Eukaryota > Metazoa > Chordata > Mammalia > Rodentia > Dipodidae > Orientallactaga > Orientallactaga sibirica. The sequence continues at coordinate 4,754,178 of JAEOAD010000044.1, read as the reverse complement.
CTTTATCTTTTCTGATTTTCTTTCTTTCTTTCTTTCTTTCTTTCTTTCTTTCTTTCTTTCTTTCTTTTTTTTTTTTTTTTTTTTTTTTTTTTGAGGCATTGTCTCACTCCCACCCAAGGTGACTTAGAACTCATGGCACTCCTCCTATTTCTGCCTCCCAAGTGCTGGAATAAAAGCTATATGCCACCACACATAGCTAAATTGCACATTGAAAAAAATGTAGTCCCCCAGTCCAGACAGAAGGTAGACTATGCTTAACCTTAGTTGATTCTGGCTGGTAAATCTCAGGCCCAGAGTTGGGGTGCTATGCACAGTGAGCTGTTGGCTAGGGAGACTCATGAGGTCCCCAAAATAATGTAGACCATTGCCAAAACACTTAATTACCGGCCAGAGCTAAAAGGTAACACCCCACTGCTGAAGACAACACAGGCTGTTGTCACAGGACATCAGAATGCCATGCTAGAACTGGAAGGAAAACTAGCTCCCTCCTGGTTTGCTCTCCTACTGCTGGAAAGCCACTTGAGGAAAACAGTCACCAACAACAGGAATAAGCAGGGGACCCTGCAGACTAAAAAAAAAAAAAAAAAAAAAAAAAAAAAAAAAAAAATCAATCAGCCAGACAGGAAACACACACTTGTGCAATAGTGGCCCACAGCCTCCGCAGGAAACCGACTGTTCTCTGATTGAACACGAGGCCTGCTCAGTGGGAGAGAACGCATATCTAGTACTGGAAACCAAGTCAGAATCTCATGGTCTGGAAACTTACAGACTTCAGCACAAAGCCTCCACCGCTCTCAAGGGAACAAGAGTGAGCTTTCACACCAAAAAGTCTCTCAAATAACTTTGCATATATCCCTTAATCCAAGCTTCTCTCTCTCTCTCTTTTTTTTTTTTTTTTTTTTTTTTTTTTTTTTTGAGGTAAGGTCTCACTCTGGCCCAGGCTGAGCTGACCTGGAATTAACTATGTAGTCTCAGGGTGGCCTTGAACTCACAGCGATTCTCCTACCTCTGCCTCCTGAGTGCTGGGATTAAAGGCATGCACCACCACGCCCGGCCCAAACTTCTCTCACTTTTGATTGGAGAATCTGCTTTGTTTTACAGAAGGCAGAGAAAACTGAGGAGAACCCAAATCCACAGACAAGACAAGAAGACAGCCCATTGCCCACACAAGATGTGCCACCTCTTCCACATCTGCTGGGCCACAGGAGAAGTTACAGAGGAAGCCACAATATGAATATTGCTCTTACTACTAGCCTGACAACCAGCTCCAGGGCAATGGCGACAGACACAATAATCAATCAAAACCCATCAAAGCTCAGACGTTAAGACTTTTGCCTGCAAAGCCTGAGGACCTCAGTTTGATTCCCCAGGACACATATAAAGCCAGATGCACAAGATGCATGCGTCTGGAGTTTGTTTGCAGTGGATGGAGATCCAGTTATACCCATTCTCTCTCTCTCTCTCCTCTTTCTCACTCTCTCAAATAAATAAATAAATAATTTTTTTTAAAACCATCAAAACAGAAATCCAGAAGCTACAGAGAACGCAACACTAAATCAAACTGCCAACAGGCCTGCCATGGCTCAGGGAACATTGTGGACAAGGAGGTGGAAAGATTACAAGAGCCACAGAGTGGGTCAGAATTCCCTGATCACAGTCCCCTGCTACCCTACAGGGACTGACCGAGGCCTTCATGATCCCGCAGTGAATACCGTAACCACTCTGAGGAGGTCCCAAGGGGAACAGGAGCAAGGGCTAGGGGATAACCTGTTATAATATAGATAAAATAAAATAAATGTTTAAAAATTCTAGTCCCCCAAACAGAAATATGATTTGGATAGTAAATTTGGGGAGTAATGTAGAAAGGGACACTCCCCTTCCAAAAAGAAGGTTGTACATGTGTTTCTAATTCTTCCCCCATCTGAGGACTCATTAAAATGGCAGCAAGAAATTTAAAATATATATATATAAACCCCCAAGAAGAAAGAAAATAAAGAGATGGGGATTATCACTGATGGGCATTCAACAAATAAGCAGAAAACAAAGCACAGTAAAATAAAAACAAACATGTACAGGGAAACTTCTAGCCCAGAGTCTTCATGGGAGGAAACTCATTCAGAAAAAGCCCAAACTTGAATGAGGGCCAACACTCAAAATGAAGGGGTGATAAAGGCAGTAAAATCAAAGTGAGGACTTCTCCTGTTCTATATTCAAACTTGAATTCCTCAGAGCACCTGGATTCCACCCATCCTTGACCTTCCTCACTTCTCAGTCTAATCTCCTCAGAACAAATGAAACAGACCCACTGACCACCCACTTTCCAGCATTTAGAATCGCTCAGTCTCCCCGCAGCAAAGCCATGTAGCCACAGGCCCTGTTCTGGTGGATGGCTTTTTCAGTGCTTCACTCTTCAGTTTGGACAAAGACAACCAGTTATTTCAAGATAGAGACAATTTTTTAAATGATTCAAGCCAATGTAAAGATTGTTATACCACTAAAAAAAATCATCTATAATTAGCGATTATATCCATGAGACAAAAATAAGATCTATCAGGGGGCTGGAGAGATGGCTTAGTGGTTAAGCGCTTGCCTGTGAAGCCTAAGGACCCCGGTTCAAGGCTTGATTCCACGTAAGCCAAATACACAAGGTGGTGCATGCATCTGGAGTTCACTTGCAGCGGCTGGAGGCCCTCGTGCAACCATTCTCTCTCCCTCCCCCCCACTTTCTGTGGTTCTCAAATAAATAAATTTTTTAAAAAAGATGAATCAAAGGAAAAAAACAGAGAGCAAAACAAAAGCAAACAAAAAAGTTATTGGCGGGCCAGGTGTGGTGGCACCTACCTTTGATCCCCAGCACTTGGGATGTCAAGGTAGGAGGATCACCATGAATTTGAGGCCAGCCTGAGTCTATATAGTGAATTCCAGGTCAGCCTGGTCTAGAATGAGACCCTACAGGAAAAATAAAAGTTATTGGAAATATTTAAATGCTGCAAACAGAAAATTCATTAAAAGGGTTGGAAAATAAAATCCAGATAACCTCCCCCCAAAAAATAGGTGGGAAAACAAAACAAGTGAGAGAAAAGATAGGAGACCTGGAAGACCCGTGGGCAGACCTATATCAAACTCAGAGAATCCGTAGAAGAGGAGCAAAGAAAATGGGAAAGGAAGACATTATCAAACACGTACTGCAATACAGTGAGGATTCAGAGATGGCTGTGGTCACTGAGGGCCACTCTTCACAAAGGAAGTCTGCCTTGAAGAACGCAGGATCCTGGCTGGTGGCTGTCAAAGGACACCGAAACTGCAAGCCAAGGATCTGGACCAGGAAAGAGCCTGGACACTGCCACTTCCCTAAGCTAGCCTGCATGTGCCATTGAGAAAGGGTGGATTCTGATGGGCCAGTTAGACAGGGAGATGCTGAGACGGCTTTCATTACTACGGGTAAATTGTATTAAGGGTGGGGATGAGTCCTCCATCAAAGAGTATGGTGACGTCACTGAAGCCAGTGAGGGAGGAAGGCTTCTGTTTTCCGGAAGAACAAAAGGAGTTCCTTGCTTTTCTAATTTTTCATGAGAGGAAGAATGTTCCATGCTATGTGACCCAACACTAGCAGCCAGGGAGGAAGGTGCTGGCTAGGACCCGGGACCGTGACTCAGAGTCCCTGGCCACAGGGAGGCTGGTCTTCCTTGGCCTTAGTCCCAGGACGCAAGGCCTCATAAAGTGACTGACTCTGAGCTCCCTTATCCGCTTTGTTCAGTGGAGTCCTCCCAGCTCTGTCACAGTGCTCACTTATATGCACCTGGGCCCTGAGCCTGGGACAGAGAAGTGACGAACTGACATAGCACCGCTAGCTAGCAGATTTCACACCCATGGCGTTCACAGGGTCTTGGTTCCTCACCCATGCATTTGACTGAACTGAGGCTCCTCCTGAGGGGGGGAAAAAAGGATTAGAAAGGAATTAGGTAAAGGAGTGATTTTAACATTTTATTTATTTATTTAAGAGAGAGAGGATGGGAGCACCAGGGCCTCTCACCACCTTGTGTGTTTGGCTTACGTGGGTACTGAGGAATCAAACTTGGATCCTTAGGTTTCATAATTAAGCACCTTCACCGCTAAGCCATCTCTTCAGCCCACTGGTAAAGGAGTTTTAAGCGTATCATTAAGGCAATAGGAAGCCATAGGATGTTTGTGAAAATCGTGTTGTGGAAGACTAAGTTGGCTTCAGTTGGGTGGTCTGGTGGAAAAGAAGCGTCTGAAGCTCTTGCCGTGCTTTCTGAATGGAGTCAGGTCTCCACATGAATGGTGACAGAGGAAACCAAGCGTATCTCAGCAGGACTTGGGTAGCATGCGAGAGCTCTTCCAAGTTTGCCCTGTAACCACAATCTACACCCTAGACGACGACGTTAGCGGGCATGAGCTCCCCCTTCGGGGTCCCCTTTACCACTGTGCACCTCACCTTGTTTCTCACGCTGATTCTAATGGCAGCACCTGAGCTGTGAGGTCCTGTGCGGAGATGGACTATAAGAAGGAACTATGGGAAAGAACTAGGAATATTTCTTATGGACCTTACAAAAGCTTTGGTGGTATTAATGCTGCGAGATGCTAAATTCCTTACTTGTAACTTGCTTTAAAATTAATCTTACAACTGTGTAATCCACCCGCTTAAAGCAGTGTGACCAGGTTTCCTCTGCCCTGGTGTACGTTTGGCCTGAAGAGCACAGATGGCAATACTGACAAGCAATGCTGAGAGATGCCGACTCATCTTAAGACAGGCTCTATGCGCCTTTGCTCAGAGGCCCGGTTGGACTCAACTCAGAACAAACAATCAGGCGTAAGAAGTGCTAGCCCAAGGGGCACATGTGTCTGGAGTTTGTTTGCAGTAGCTAGAGGCCCTGGCATGCCCATTCTCTATCTGTCTCTCTCTCTCTATCTCTCTGTGCTTACAAATAAATAAATAAATAATTTTAAAAAAAAAAGAAGTGCTAGCCATAACACTGAAGACATCAAAGTTAGTAACTGTGGGCCCACAGATCTGTTGAAGGCAACAGATGGGCTTAAGGTGATTGCTCATGTGATCAGAGTGTGTGTGTACTGGATCAGCAGAGTCCAAGGCCAAAAGTTCCTTACCCTTTGCTCACGCAATGCATTACTTGTTAACGTATCAATGGTTTTTCACTGTCCAATAAAAGTGCCAATGAGCACCTGGATGCAGAAGGGAGGAAGCCACAGACACAGTGACATCAGAGCAGCAGTGACAGCAGATGCAGCAGGTTTGCTAACGGCTTAAACTAAACTCTTCCATTTCATTTTCCTCGGGCAGCTGCTAGAGTCAGCTAGCCGGCTCCTGGGATGAGAGTAACAGGAGTCAGCGCCCCCGCCTCTCAGGTTCTGTTCCTGGAAGCAGTTTGCCCACTTCTGGATAGGAAAGTTCCAGAAGTTAGTCTTCCCTGAATGCAGGGCTGTGCCCCCACACACACACACACATACACACACAATAGGGCAGTCCTAGAGTGGGCTTATAAGTCCAAATGCAAGGTAAGGAAATTGAGATTCTCTGTGCTCCCCACCCCCACAGGCCTTGGCCAGTGATGGATGCAACAGGGATCTAACAGTCATCTTCCTGCGTGGGGCTGGACACCTCTGCTGTGGGGCTTCATCTGCAGAATCCAGTAGAAGCTTTCTCCTGTGGATGTTGTCTGGAGGGTGCTGCTGCGGCCTTCCTCTGCCTGTGTCTCCTACTGTGATCTGAGGAATGAAATCCCATCTCTCACATGTGGGCGCATCTTCTATGTCAAGTCTCCATCTGAGGACCCCAACCTGAGCCAAGGGAGAAAGAGGGCAGAGCAAAGCTGGGACAGGGGAGAAGGAGTGAGAGGAGACAATGATCGGAGCAGGTGTGACGCCATGCACAGCGTTGTTTCTTGGGGACCACCGTCCCCAGCACGGTAGCCTTCACCGAATGTACATCAAACCCTCCACGGCGGCCTTTGGATGAGACTTGAGATGAGATGCTACTAACAACAGGGAGTCTTGAAATATTCTTCTGGTCAACAAGCGATCAAGGAACTCTTAAATCCCTGTCCGTCCATCACTGGTTAAAAGGCCCGTGGGGGGTGGGGAGCACAGAGACTCTCAATTTCCCTCCAGCCCTTCCCCAGAAACTTCTCCGAGCAAGAGGTAATATTACTCCAGAACCAGCCTACCTTGAAGAGATGTCCTGTCTAGAAGAGAAAAAGCTCAAAGTTCAGAGGGCAGCTAGACCTTCGCTCCCTGTGAGCTACATTTATCTCCTTTCAATTTCCCCAAACACATGATGCTTTTTTTTTTTTTTAACTTCTCTTGTTTCAGTTGAAGGAGAGGAGAGCTCAGCTTACATTCTGACTAATTAAATTAGTTCCCTCGGAAGAGGCAGATACAGGCACCAGACAGGAAGTCAGTGGAGGTGTCACAACGCAGCAATGTGCTCCTGACCCACTGTGAGAAATAATTCTCTCTTTTACCCTAGAGTAATTTAGATAAGTAACCAATCCTGAGGTTCTTTACTCCATGGGAAACAGTCTTCTTATTCCTGGCGGGCTTATTTTCCCATCAGCCTTGTGAGTTCATCCTCTGCTGAAAAGTCATCTCCCATCCTGAAATTCTGCTCAGCCGTGGGGTGGTCTTTGGGAAAGATGTGCCATTTTCTTATTGGTATTTGTGGTATATTTTTGCTGGAACAGCTGCGGTGGTTGGTGTTTCATAAATGTGACAAAATGCTTGAGAAAAACAACAATGCCTTCAGCAGTTTCAGACCATGGTCTCATGGTACTGCTGCCTTGGGCCTGAGGCAAGGCCCAACATTGTGGTGGTAGGAGGACATGGTACACCTAATCTCCTCGTACTGGACACAGCAGAGGCACACAGAGAGAGGAAGAGGACGAGGATGCAATATGCCTGTCAGAAATAAATACCCCAGTGATCCACTTCCACCACTCAGGCCCCACCTTCCACAATTTCTACTACGTGCCAGTAATTGAGCCAATTCTGAATCTATCCGTGAATTAATGTACTGCTTAGGTCAGCACACGCATGATCCAATCATCTCTTGGAAACACAACTTCTGAACACTGTACTGGGGACCAAGCCTTCAGCATGAGTCTTTCCGAGAAGGGAGGACATTTCATACCCAACCATAACACAGCCTTCACAGTCATTGGCACAAAGATTCATAAAACCCTTAGCTGAACTGAATATTGCCTGAGATTTAATCATAAAGTTAAGTTGATGACCATAACTATCATTCTCTTAACAAACTGAGCACCTACTATGTGCCAAGCACTGTTAGGTTCTGAAAATACTAAGGTGAGACATGAAAAAAATCGGCATGGACAGCCAGTACATTAGTTAGGGTTCTCTAAAGAGATTGAATCTGTGGGCTGGAGAGATGGCATAGTGGTTAAGGTGCTTGCCTGTGAGGCCTAAGGACCTATGTTTGACTCCCCAAACCCCACATAAACCAGACTCACAAAGGTGAGGCAAGCGCAAGGTTGCACATGCCCACTAGGTGGCACAAGTGTCTGAAGTTTGATTTCAGTGGCTGAGGCCCTGGCATGCCAATTCTCTCTCTCTCCCCTCTCAATTTCCCTCTAAAAAATTTTTAAAAGAGACTGGATTTGTAAGATACATGAGGGATATATAAGAGGAGCTTTACCAGGGGAATTGAATCACATGAGTGTGACAGCTAAGAAGTCTTGTAATGGGTTGTCTATAGGCTGGAGACCCTGGAATGGCTGTTGCCTGGCTGAGTCCAAGTCATAACATCTTGAAACCAGGACATCTGGTGGAAAAGCTCTCAGTTCCAGGCCAAAAGTTTGAATTGTCAAGAAGAGGAGCAACCAGTGTAGGACGTGGCATCCAGAAGCCAAGAACCAGGAGTGCTTATGTTCAGGGCAGAAAAGAAGAACCATGTTCCAGGGCTGGAGAGATGGCTTAGGAAAAAAGAAAAGAAAAGAAAAGAAAAGAAAAGAAAAGAAAAGAAAAGAAAAGAAAAGAAAAGAAAAGAAAAGAAAAGAAAAGAAGAAAAAGAAAGGGAAGGGAAGGGAAGGGAAGGGAAGGGAAGGGAAGGGAAGGGAAAAGGAAAGGAAAGGAAAGGAAAGGAAAGGAAAGGAAAGGAAAGGAAAGGAAAGGAAAGGAAAGGAAAGGAAAGGAAAGGAAAGGAAAGGAAAAGAAAGGAAAAGAAAGGAAAGGAAAGGAAAGGAAAGGAAAGGAAAGGAAAAGAAAGGAAAAGAAAGGAAAAGAAAGGAAAGAAAAGGGAAACCATGTTCTAGCTTTCAGAGAGGAAATACCAATTTGCCTTCTGTAAAAATTCTCTCTGGGCCGCTAGCCAAACTAGAGGGTGAATGTTCTCTGCCATTATACCCAGACTCACATGCTAACCTCCTCTGAAAGCAAACTCACACACCTCTAAGATAATGGTCTCCCAGGCTTGTAGGTGTTCCTAAATTCAGCCAGGTTGGTACATGTAATTAACCATCACAGTTGGGATTGTGGCGTCAGTAAGAAAGAACGTTATTAGATTAAAAACAACTGGGAATATGGTTCAGCAGTTCAAGGTGCTTCCTTGTGAGACCTGCCAGCTCAGGCTCAATTCTTCAGCCACCCACACAAAACATGGCACAGGGATCAGGGGTTTATTTGCAGTGACAAGAAACCCTGGCATGCCCATACATACACAAACACACACACACATAAATGAATAAATATTTTTAAATGACAAGATATAAACTTAACACAGTGAGAAGCGCTACAAACAAGGAGTGAGTCACATTAGGACAGTGTGGAAAGGAAGTTTGATGTACTAAGAGAGTTTAGAGAAAGTTTCCCCGAGGAAGTTGTAATTGAGCTGAGACCTGAAGACCAACAACAGGGAAAGGAGACATGGGTGTGATTGTTCTAGACCTATAGATTGTGGCACCAAGAACCACGGAAAAGTTCGTAACACTGTGCAGTATAGAAAGGATTACTTCCAGACAGGTGGAAATCAGGTCACAGGGGATACTGGACAGAAGGAAAGAGGAATTGAATTCATCCTAAGAGCCGCAGAATGTCATTGGGAAGTTTGTGAGTGATATGTGATTTGCCTTATGTATGCTCAAGTGGTTCCACTCCTGTGAATATACCCAAGAGAAATGAGTACAAAAACATATACATCGACGATCATGTCAGCATGACTCAAAATAATCCCAAAGCAGTATTTCTATACAGTGCTATGTTTTTTGACCAAAAAGAAGAAAATGAGGCACTCACACATGCTACCACATTGATGATCTTGAAAACTTAGTAAGCAAATTCTCACTTCAGTCAGAACAACATTGCCAAGAAAACCAATGGGGGCTGGAGAGATGCATTAGCAAAGCCAAAGGACCCGGGTTTGATTCCCCAGGACCTACATAAGCTCGGTTGGTAGAGAGCCTGCTGAGCATGCAGGAAGTCCTGGATTCCACCCCCAGCACCGTATAAACCAGGTGTGGTGAAGAAGGCCATTAATCACCAAACTTGGGAAGTAGAGGCTGGAGGATCAGGAGTTTACAGTCACCCCTTGGGTACATAGTGAGTTTGAAGCCAGCCTAGAATATATGCAGTCTTGTCTCAAAAAAAATCCACAAAAAATAGCATTTATTCAAGAAAATGTCTAAATTACAAACAGAAACCTATAAATCCAAAAATAACAATCAGCCTAGTTCTCACTATATTTGCATACAAGACTTATGTGTGTCTATATTTGCATACATATATATATATTATATATATACATACATACATACATATATACGTGTGTGTGTGTGTGTTGAGATATGATAAGATCCTTAAGAGCTTATGCCTGCCAGGCATGGTGGTGCACACCTTTAATCCCAGCACTTGGGAGGAAGAGGTAGGAAGATTGCTGTGAGTTCGCGGCCACCCTGAGAATACATAGTGAATTCCAGATCAGCCTGAGCTAGAGTGAAACCCTACCTCAAAAAAGACAAAAAAAAAAAAAAAAAAAAAAAAAAAAAAAAGAGCTTATGCTAATCTCATGGGAGTTCTCACGCTCATGGTACTGTGACAGCATGATGCCATAAGGCAAGGCCACTACCCACATTTCCTGGGGTCCACTTGCCCTCCCATTCTTCCGCTTTGTCATGATGCAGTAGAAGGCCCTTGCCAGGTACAGCCACCTGATCTTGGACTTCTACCCGATAGCACCACGATTTACATAGACATCTAGCCTTTATAAACAACGTCTCAGGTAGTTTGTTATAGCATCCATTGAAGTCACCTTCTCGTGTTGCTGGCACAAAGCATTCCATCAAAAGCAGCTTGTGGAAGGGAAAGGGTTTATTTGGGTTTACATGAGCAGAGACTGGACATCACCTCCTGGCCAACACGGGGTGGACAACAGCAGCAGGCGTGTGCTGAACACTCCCTGAGGGAAGCAGGCTATGACATTCATGAGCCCATCTCCAGCCAAACACCTCCTCCAGCAAGCTTCCAGTTCCAAAACTGCCACCATCTGGGGATCTAGCAATCATAACACATGATTCAAACCACCATAGCATCATAGAAATGGATTAAGAGGTCTGGAGAGATGGCTTAGCAGTTAAATGCTTGCCTGTGAAGCCTAAGGACCATGGTTCGAGGCTCGATTCCCCAGGACCCACATAAGCCAGATGCACAAGGTGCCGCATGCATCTGGAGTTCATTTGCAGTGGCTAGAGGACCTGGTACATCCATTCTCTCTCTCTCCCTCTTTCTCTGTCTGTCTGTCAAATAAATAATTAATTAAAAAATGGATTAAGACCTGAGTTTTGGAATTATTAGTCAATTAAGAAGCTTCTAATTGACAAAGTATGTGCCTCACAAACATGAGGAGCAAAGTTCAATCCCCAGCACCCTGGCACATGCTGGGCACAGTGGCCATGCCTATGCACCCAGTGATAGGGAGGCTGACCAGCAGGTCCTTTGAGCTCCCTGGCTAGCCAGTCTACCCTGATCAGAGAAGCTACTGACCAGGGAGAGACCCTGTGTCAAAAAAAGTAAACATTGTATCTTAAGTTGTCCTCTGGCCTACACACTAACATATGTGCAAGCACACCTGCGCGTGTGCACACACACACACACACACACACACACACGAATCAAACATGCACAAAGCTAGGTCCAGCAGGATGGCTTAGCAGCATTAAATCAAGGCAGTTAGTGCCTGGGAGATCAGAGCCCACCAGAAGCAGGCGGTGAGTTTTCGACTGCCGGAGCTCTACCTCAGATGTCACTTGCTCACTGAACTGTGAGAGGCACTAGCTCATGCCAGAGTGCAAAAGGACTTTTATCTTCATGCCACCGAAGATTCCCACTGTTAGCTGTTATTATTAATAGATTCTAAAATTCACAAGCACCAGGATTGGGGATGGCTTCCCAATAGTTTTCTTTTTCAATAAAATTAATGTTCTGCATCTTTAAAGCAAAAAAAAAACTAGGCATGCTGTTGCTGGCTTATACTCCTAGCACTGGGGAGGATGAGTGTGAGACCAGACCAGGCTATATAGTGAGAGACGGTCTCAAAAAAAAAAAAAAAAAAAAAAAAAAAAAAAAAAAAGACTAGGAAGAAATTAGAGGGAAAGAGAAGGTTCGGATCATAAGTAGGCAAAATATGAGTCTTGTTACCAATATTATGATCAAAAAGTCATCCCAGAGCTACAGAGATGACTTAGCAGTTAAGGTGTTCCCCTGTGAAGCCCAAGGACTCAAGTTTGGTTCCCCAGCACCCACTTAAGCCAGATGCACAAAGTGGTACATGCATCTGGAGTTCTTCTGCAGTGGCTAGAAGCCCTGGAGTGCCCATTCTCTTTATCTGCACCACTCTCTCTCTCTCTCTCTCTCTCTCTCTGTGTGTGTGTGTGTGTGTGTGTGTGTAATAAAGAAATAAAATAAAATAGTAAACAAGCCATCCCGTTTCCAATTCTCTGGAATCAGATCTATTTCTTGATTTTGACAGAAATGGCACATGGATGTGGGTGACATGGTGGTCCGCCTGTGTTTATCTTCCTCTCCACTGTGCAGACAACGCTGATTCCCATCCTTGTGTGCCTCTGGGGAGCTGGGAACGTCAGCAGAAGCATGGCAAAGCCATATACACACTGGTGATTCAGAGGGTAGCTGTGACATACGGCATCAGGAGCCCCCGCGCAGCCCTGCTGCTTCCTGCAATGAGGGGCCGGGAGGAGGCAGGAAGCAAACACAAAGCCACCTTCAGGCTTTACAGAGGATGCCTGCGTCAGCCCCTCATTATTAATGTGATCTGCAGCTAGCAGGGCTCAGATGACTCAAAAGTCATCTGAAATTACTTCGCTGTTTATAACCTGCGAGAGAGATGGGAGAAGAAGGAAGAGAGGAGGAAAGGAAGATGACCAAGATGGGTCAGAGACACAGAGGGATGGGACTGGCCTGGGTCACACTGTACACGTCTTACCCCGTTTCCCACGTTTTAGCCTGAAATAAAGACTAAATGATGAAAAAGCCACTGTAGGCAATAATCAGAATCCCTGGGAAGAACGACATGGCTCTACATTTAGAAACTACAACGAATTACTAAGCACTCAATGTCCTCATAATTTAAATTTGAGAAATCAGAATACAAACGCACATATTCAAATAACAATCAGACACTTTACCAAGCTTGTAAGGTTTGATCTAGCCATTCTTAGGTGAGTTTCCACTTACATATACAAAAGAAAAAGTATTAGTAAAGATGATATTGGGGCTGGAGAGATGGCTCAACAGTTAAAGGCACTTGCTAGAAAAGCCTACTGGCCCAGGTTTGATTCCCCAGTACCCATGTAAAAGTAGGTGTACAAAATGGCCCATGTATCTGTAGTTCATTTGCAGCAGCAAAGGCCATGGTATGCCCATATTCATTCTCTCTCTCTCTCTCTCTCTCTCTCTCTCTCTCTCTCCCCCTCTCTCTCCTCACAAATACAAAAAAATAAATCAAGGTGTTAAATACATTAGAATGTATCCATTCTGTAACGTTATACTGCCATCTGGAAGGTCAACCTATTTTTTTTTTTTAATTTAGTGACACTAAAAGAAGCTCTGTGAAAGGCAGATGGTGCAGTAACTCTAGCTTGCCCCTCTTTCCACCTTTCTGGGCTCTTCCCAGAAAAAAAAAAAAAAAAAAGAAACTGTTAATTCACAAAACATGGATAAACGTGCACCATCAAAAGATCCACATTGGAGAAAAGCCCTCTTTCTACGCAGGTTGTCCATGCAGAAATAAGTCTTCAAGCTGGGCCTCCTTTTATTGGAAAACAGAAACCACACAGGAGAAAAACCTGTCCTTTCTTTACAAAGAACTGAGGACTGATATAAAAGGGAATCACCAAATGGCAGAAGTTGCTTCTGACTCAATCTCAGCAAAGCCAGCATTATTCTAAGTATCTGCTGCAAAGTGTTCTGAACTGCAATGGAAAAGGATCTACAGCCCTGAATGAAGGTGCACATATACTGTCTTCACCATTCTGTTTATTCACTGGGCAGTTGTTGACACCTACACCGTGGGGTCAGGTACCACGTTAAGGCACTACATTTACCAGGGTTCTTTCTCCATGCCAAATCAGATGGCAATCTGGGACAGATTATTGTTGTTTATCACATTGGGTATATTACAGCATGCATGCACTGCTGCTTTCAGTGTGGTAGATATGTCCTAAGAATTGGGAGACATGATTTGGAGCTTTATTTTTATGCATGTTGTGTGTGTGTGTGTGTGCGCGTGCATGCTCGCACTCGTTCATCTCTTGCCACTGCAAGTGAATGCCAACCTGGCTTTATTTGGGTACACTAACCCAGGCCAACAGGCTCTGCAAGCAAGTGCCTTTAACCAGCCATCTCCCCATACTGGTTTATATCAGAACATTTCCCATAGGCTCATGGTTGAAGGAATAACCAACCCCCTTGTGAAAGGAAGTCACATCACTGGAGACATTCCCCTGAAGAGGACACCAGGACCCTGGCCCTTCTTTCCTGTTTCCGGCTACCACACAGGAACTGCTTTGTGTGATCTCTCCCCCATTGCGTGCTGCCTCACCACAGGACCAAGGATAACGTAGCCAACTGACTGAGGGCAGAAACCAGAGACCGAACGAAGCTTTTCCTCATCCTGGTCTCTCCTTACTGTTTTGTCAAAGCAATGGAAGATAGCACAGAATCTTTGCATGACAATACTGCCTTGGGCTAAAACCACAAGGTATTTGGTGCGAAAGGAGTACCAAGCCTCCTATGTTATAAAAGAATCATCTGATATTTTGAATGAAAGCCTACTTTTTGTATAATGGCCCATCCAGAAGCCATAGATTGCCAGGGATGGGATACCTCCCAGTGAGTTGTTGGCCAGGGTGGTCCCTGTTGCGTCCAAAACATTACAGGCTATTGGCAAGGCCCTTGGTTTCCCACAAGTAACAGACAGTTAAGACCCTATTGCTGAAGACATCTCTTGCCTGAGCAGCAAGGTCACTGAGAAATCAAGCTGGTGCTGAGCTAAAAACCTTCTCCCTGTAGACCAGCCAACTGAAAGCTGGAAAAAGCTGCATTGCATGCAGCCCTAAGAGAGACAGAAGTCATCAGCAGTGAAAATAGTGGACACTGGAAGCTTCAAGTTTGGCCAGATAGGCCAAATGACCGAACTGGTGCAATAGTGGCATTTGTGCTCTAGGGGGAATGAACTGCTGCTTTCTAATTGGACTGGAGGCCCGCTTTATGGGAAGGAATACATGCCTGGTACTGAAAACCTAATCAAAAGCCTATGGCAGGGGAGGTCATGAACCTTATGAGTATAAAGCCTACTCTTGATAGACTAAATGCATATATTATTCTCACCAAACTGCCCTGAAAGCACTACACTTAATGTTCATATTCATGTATTAATGCTATTCTCACTTTTGGTTAGAGAAGCTTCTCTTTTCAGATGCCCATGATCACTGGGATGACCCAAAAAGCACACAGTGCTGAGAAGTGACTAAGGAGTGTCCAGCACTGAAACATCACTATCACATCCTCCAAGGCTCAGGGGCCATTGCAGAAGAGGTGGCAGAAAGAATGTAAGAGCCAAAGGAAGGGTACCACTCCTTACAATGCAAATTGGCCTCGATATCCATGACCTCGCAGTGTCTAGCAATACCGTCACAAGACTCTCATAATAGGAGAAAAAGATGATGACATCAATATAAAAGAGAGATTAACTGAGAGAAGGAGGGGATATGATGGAGAAAGGAGTTGTTGAAGGGGAAAGTGGGGGAAGGAATTATGGTTTATTGTCTGTAAATATAGAAGTTGTCAATAAAAAAAACTGGAAAAAATCATCTGAGCAAAACTAATGAAGAGACACTATTTACTGGTGCAAAAGACATACTACAGCTTCCAGATGCTTCCATACCAATACAAGATTGCATTTAAAAACGTGCTTTTATAAACACTTCTGTTACATCACGTTACATATGCCCAGTTTTATCAGGAACAAGGTTGACTTGGCAGGGAGGAGCCATCTTTCCAGATAAACTCTTCCTCCCAAGACACTGCTTCTCCTCACAAATTGCAATGCTAAGTGTACTTACCGCCTTTGCTTTTACCAGGGTGACAACATGGTTTTTGTACAGTCAGATCCAAGAGGAGTGGGAGTAGGAAGTAGGGATGGGCTGGGACAGAGGTACAATACTGGGGAATTTTATTAAGCCAAGAAAGAAATTCCCCAGACTCCTTTTCCAAGTGCTTTAAGAATGCCAGTCAAATGTTTGACTTACAGGGAGAGCTTTTTCCTTCCTTTTTGTTTAAGGAAAAACATAGTTTAGTACTGGAAACGTCAAACTTTTACATCTTTATTCTTCAAACTTCATGTCATTACAAATAAGTAGCTATGGGGTTTGTGATAGAAAACAGCTATCACCAAGCACACTGCATAAACTCACAGTAAACAGCAAGTATAAAGAGGACGCATGACATTTCAGTGTGGTCCATTGGGTTTAATAGACCCATCATCACCTGTAAAACATTGCAGATAGATGAAATTTTCTTGTAAAAAGAGCTCGCACATCAGCTATTTTTTCTAAAAAAAAAAAAAAAAAAAAAGTTTAACATTGCATCACAGGGATCAATTGCTTAAAAACTGCAGTATCTTAAGCAATTTGCCAGCAAACAGTTATTCCAGGTTACCATACTTTTAAACAGTGCCAAAACGTTACAATCATTAGAGGTTATCATGTATTATGAACTCCACTTAAAACCAGTGTTTTGTAAAAAGTAACATCACTTTGTTTTGTGCTATTGTCACTAAAAGCTTTGTAATTAAATTTTTAAAAAAGGGAAATAGAAGAATAGGGAGGGAGATAAAGAGAGGAGAGGGAAGAGAAAGCTAGCTCAAGCCTATGATCCCAACAAGAGGTGGCTAAGGGAGGGTCCCCGTGAGTTCAAGACCAGTCTAAGCTCTGTTTCAGTTCAGTCTGGGCTAACAGAATAAACAAGCCAGCAGGGCTGAGTGTGGAGTGTGCATAAAGGTGACCACTAGCTCTGCTTACTGAAACATGAACGATTAAGCAAAGCTTATTTCCAGAAAACAAGTTCCAAAGAACCATTCTTTCAGGGTCCACGTTCTTTTTCCACCTATGCACAGTAGATTTACAAGTTTACTTTGAAACTCCTTGGAGAAGGTTTTCGTCCTCAAGTATTACCCGGTTAAACCAGCACTTCTTTTATAAAATTAGGTACATGAGGGTTTTTGTTTGGTTTGGCTGAGACAGGATCTCATTTTTGTTTGCTTAATTGACCAATTTCTTACTCTTGAAACAGTAAAGGATTTTGGAAGTCCCCTTGGATTGGGTTACAATCACTAATTTGAAAGGGGATTCCACCTAATTTTTGTGTTCTACGGTAGCACTTAAAACTTGCTGACATTTTCTTCCATTCATTCATTCCTTGATTTTTGGATTTCTGAGAGTCTCATGTATCCCAGGTTGGCCTCAATCCCCCTCTGTAGTTGAAAAGGACCCTGAACTTCTGATCCTTCTACCTCAGCTTCCCAAGTGCTTGCATTACAGGCATTCACAATGCCCAGTTAATGCAGTGCCTGGAATCAAACCCACGCATGCTAAGCAAGCACTCTACCAAGAGAGCTGCTCCCCAGCCCCATCTGGTGTTTTGAAAACAAAAAGCAACTGTAAATCTGAATCACACAAGAACACTGATGGGTCCCTTAAGAGTTTTTAAGGAAAAACAGCTGTTATTCTGAACTAGTGGTAAATTACTCATTTGACATGATTCAGGTCTCAATGTAATAGCATCTCCCCCCTCTTTTTTTTTGGGGGGGGGGGGTCAAGGTAGGGTCTCGCTCTAGCCCAGACTGACCTAGAATTCACTTGGTAGTCTCAGGGTGGCCTTAAACTCACCGGGATCCTCCTACCTCTGCCTCCCCAGTGCTGGCATTAAAGGCAGGCACCACCATGCCAGGCATTTTTTTAAATACTTCATTTATTTATTTGAGAGAGGCAGAGAGAAAGGATGTGCGTGTCACGGGCCTCCAGCCACTGCAGACAAACTCCAGATGCATGAGCTACCTCATGCATCTGGCTTATGTGGGTCCTGGGGAATTGAACTGAGGTCCTTTGGCTTAAGCCCCGCACCTCCCCCTTAAGTTTTTATTCTAAGTAAAATCTTAAAGAAAAAAAAAAATCACTTCCACACAATTGCTCCAGACATGGCAACATGGCATCAAAACCAAATCCTCTCCCCCACCTTGGGCTGATCTCCAGTTCTCAGCATCCCGACATAGAGAAGCTCCATTTACTTTCTTCTCTATTTTAACTTCTTTGGGGAGATTTCTCAAACATTGCTACAAGTTAAACTATGATGAAGAAAAATCCCCCCAATTCACAGTGCAAATACATGAGCATACCAGAATATTCTGAGAACACAGTGTTCTATGAAGTGTAACCAGGTCGTAGTTGGTGGTGGGACGGGAACTACGAGGCCTTGCCCCTCTCACTCCCACCACGCTGTAGACAGACCTACACTTGCGGTTTTCCTTTTCTGCAGCACGGTCTCACTCTAGCTCAGACTGACCTGAAACTAACTGTGCAGCCCAGGCTAGCCTCAATCTCACAGTGATCCTGTCTCAGCCTCCTGAGGGCAGCAATTAGGGATGTGAGCCACCACACCGGCCATCTCCCCACAATTTTTGATGTCTAAAGAAGCTGAGAATCAAGAAGAGCCTGACGTGGAAAACAGGACACATAAAAACGTGTAACTTAAATACATCCTAGATGATGCACTTGTGTTCTTAACCCACAAATAACAGAAAAGCGATTCACACAAGATGACAGCTCTGTTAAATGAGAGCTAACAAGTAGAAAGAATTTGGGTAGAATGATTTTTCCGAGTTCCATGTGTTCAGAACAACATAGGAACTGAATGTACATGTGGTAAATGAAGTAAAGCATGACTTTCTGTCCTTTGTTCTTAAACATCTACCATACCTTTCTGAATCCTGCCCATTTCATTGTGATCTTTCTCTTAATTTCAACAGCTACAGAGCAAATACTGAACACTGTGACAGCAAGCTACTAAGTAAGCACTGGTAGAGCGGCCCTGGCTATGTGAGCTCCATTATAAAACCGAATACTTCTGCCACTTTGATTCATGCAGTGCTAACCAAAGTACATCGTTTCCTTAACAAAAAATAAATGAATAAAAACATCAAGCATACATTCACAAGATGTCAATTTCTTAAAACATAAGTATGAGTATATTTATTTCTCTCAAATGCATACAAGACAATAATTACACAGCAACAAATCTTTTGTTCAACAATAACTTGATTCATAAGCATTTAAAATTTACATAATTTCACATTGATACTTTTATTTTTAAATACAATAAGTAAAAAAGCCCCCCAAATAACCAATTTTTATATTTCCTATTTATCCTTCTATACATTCAAACTTTTAAAAGTTACAAACTGAACATTGTACAGAACATAGAAATCGTGTTTGAAAACTCCAGGTTTAAAATTCCTGCTTCCCCAGTATAATTCAGGAAAATTCTCCTACTGACAAGTCAGTCATAGGTGGCAAAGCAAACTGGAAGAGAGGAAAATAAGAGAGACAGACACAGGTTGCTGTCTTAATATTTTACTAATCCTGCCAGTCAAAAAGATGATGCCACGAGAAGTAACAGCTTGGGTTTATGAGGAATGGAGTTGGCCTCAAGGTCCAAGACATGCATTTCAAGTATTTTCCTATTTGATCTGAGCTCACTGCAGCCAAATGATTCCAAACACTGATTACTTTCTTCCGTACATCCGCTCAATATCCGCCTGGTAATGTGTTTTCAGCTCTTTGCGTTTCAACTTGAAGGCATCTGTCACCAGACCAGTTTCAGGAGTCCACGGTTCAGGGCTCAAACGAATTTTTACTGGAATTTCAAACTTTTCCAAACTTGCTGAGATGTTGAAAAAAGGAAGAAAACAACAAAAAAAGAACCATATAAATGAGAAATGGACAAAGTTCTTGGCAAATACCCTAACTTCCCCAGTGGCATACTCCCTAAACCACACAATAAACAATCAACCCATGAAATCTCACCGATAAGCAATGGAACTGTCAAAAATACTAGTCTAAGGTGTTTTGTTTTTTTTTTTTTTTTTTTTGAGAGAGAGAGACGCCAGGGACTTCAGCTGCTGCAAACCAACTCTAGATGTGTGCGCCCCCTTGTGGCGCATGTGCGACACTGTGTCCTTGCATCACTGCACGTCTGGCTACGTGGGACCTGGAAATTCAAACATGAGTTCTTAGGCAAGCGTCTTAACTACTAGGCCATCTCTCCAGCCCTAATCTTAAGGTTTTGGTTTTTTTAAAAGTATAAGAAGTATAATAGCAAAAAATAAATAAATAAATATTTACCCGTAGGAGAATGATTTAAATAAACCACGACAGAGGCATACAGGAGTTACATACATGTAGCTGGACATGTAATACACTAATGATGAAGAAAAGGGAAAGCACCTCCAGAGACTGGGATCCAAAAGAAAGGAAACAGGGAAGTTTACTTAAAAAAATAAAAATAAACTGGGCATGGTGGCACACACCTTTAATCCCAGCACTTGGGAGGCAGAGGTAGGAGGATTGCCATGGGTTCGAGGCCACCCTGAGACTACATAGTGAATTCCAGGTCAGCCTGAGCTAGAGTGAGACCCTACCTCAAAAAACCAAATAAATAAAAATAAAAATAATGAAATAATGGCATTTGCAGAACAAAGGATAGAATGAGATCATTGTGCTCACAAAATAAGCCAGTCTCATAAAGACATGTTTTGTCTCATGTGTGGACTCCAGATTTCATTTTGTCTGTCTGTGTGTAGGACATGAAAGTAGCAAGGGGACTGTATGAGGGAAGAGGTCTAAGGGAAGTACAAGGAGGAAATGGAATATGTATGACATGAAAGCAGAAAGAGGGGTTACTTGGGGGAAGGAAGGGTAGCAAGAGTGGAAGAGGACAGACAAAGGGCAGTGAAGGGTGAATAAAAACGAAGTATAATAATATATACATGTACAGAAATGACACAGTGAACCCCATTTCTTTGTACTAACTAAAACCTAAACATAGAAGTACCATATGTTCCAGCAATACCACTGTCTAGAATTCTAGAAGGAGCTGGCCTATTTTCACAGGTCCAAGCAGAGAGAGAGGAAAACCAACACTATTGCAAGCACACTTCAGGAACTCCAGGCAGAACTCAGGCACTTGTGTGTCTTTAGACTGGAATTTCAAATCCAGTACACCACCTCAGGGCTGGTTTTTAGGATCTGCCCAATGATAATCCAGGTGGCTACAGATCTAAATTACAAACTCTATTTTTTTAATTTTATTTTTCTTTCTTTTTCTTTTTTTGAGGTAGGGTCTCACTCTGACCCAGGCTGACCTTAACTATGTAGTCTCAGGGTGTCCTTGAACTCATGGCAATCCTCCTACCTCTGCCTCTGAGTGCTGGTATTAAAGGTGTGCACCACCACGCCCGGCTTAAATTACAAACTTTAATAAAGTCCTGAATATATTAGGGGCCATCCATTGAAACCCCTAAGGGTTAGGGACCTTATCTGGGGAGAAGGTGACAATGCTGGAAAACTGCTTGTGGTGATGGCTATATAACTTGGTGGATAGACTAAAAACCAGTTACTTGTACTGGTATTAAATAGTTGTATTAGTTGTATTAAATGGGTGAGTTGTATGGGACACTCACTACCTCATTTATAAAGCTGGTGAATATGAAAATAAAGAACAGTATAAAGTTCTTAATGTTTCAGTATTTTACCTTAGTAATGTAGGTTTTTATCAAAATTTCATTAATATAATTCAGTATAGCACCAATCCAGGGTTTTAAGTTACCTAAAAGTGTTAGGAACTATCTTCAACCTAACATATTGCAAAATGCAACCATAGCTGAAATAAAGGACCAGCATAATGATTCTATGTAGTAAACATAAATTTAAATTGTTCACAATCTAACATAACATGTCCAGGTAAAACAAAAACAAATGTGTATCTAGTGCTTCACTGAAACATGGAGGAAAATGAGGGGGGCATCACTGGGAAGCAGACAGAACTGAGCTAGACCTGGACAAAAGAGGAAGAGGGTGTACAATACAAGTTCCTGCACTGCCAACTACCAGTACACGAACAATGTACACCTGGGACCTTTCATTCGGGGCCAGTACCACCAGGAACTAAGCAGGACTTAAGCACAGAAAGGGCCAGCCCAGAACACAAAGGCAGAAAAGATGAGCAGTTTTGCAGCTGCTAATGGTGGACCATGAGAAGTGAGGCGTCCCAGCTTTAGAAAGTGGGAGTTACACGAGCGCCAGCGTTCTTCCCACCTTGCTCCTGGTGTCAGCTCAAGACAACACTCACCTGAAGCAGCAGCCTCCGAGAGCACTTTGAGGACCTCATTCTCCATCTCACTGCTGTTACATAGCTCCTCCCATGTCCCTTTCAGTCCCTTCTTTTGAGCTAGTTCTGTAAGTTCCTTTTGATTTGGCACAACAAATCCAATGACGTAAGAATGATAACTGGAAAATATGAAGCACAGCTTAGCAAAGGAACAAGCAGTATGCCATGTTACCTAAGGTTACAGATGACCTTGACATTTTGTAATTTACTCTTTAGAATTTAAAAAGAAAACAAGACAAACAACAAAAATACCCCAAGCTCCCCCCAACAAAAAAATCTCCATGCACCAAACTTATCTCATGCAACAATAAAACAGCCACTTTTACCATTTCATTCATAATATACTCCAGGGCTTTGACAGAATTTACTGCTAAATAAGTCCCAATGGGAAGGGTGGGGGCTGGGAAGCTTGCTCAGTGGTTAGAGGCAGTTGCCTGCAAAACCTGCCAGGCTGGGTACAATTCCCCAGCCACCCATGTAAGCTGGATGCGAAAACCAGTACAAACTGGTAATGGTATTCATTTATAGCAGCAAGGAGCCCTGGCATATCCATCCACACACACACGTATGCAAATAAGTAATTTTTATTATTTGTATTTATATAAGAGAAAAAGTATGGGTTGAACAGGGTCTCCTGCCACTGCAAATGAACTCCAGACACATGTGCCACTTTGTGTGTCTGGCTTTATGTGGGTGCTGGGGATTTGAACTCAGGCCATCAAGCTTTACAAATAAGTGCCTTTAACAGCTGAGCCATCTCACCAGCCCCAAATAAGTAGTATTTTTTTTTTATAATCTCAGAAATTTGTGGGTAAATTCCAAGTATGCATGCATGTATACATTTTTGCAAAGAAAATCACACAATTTTAAAAAATTCTTGTCTGTGTGGGTTGTGTGACTCAGTTGGTAGACTGTCTGCCTGCTGCACACCAGGCTCCGAGTTCCATGCCATCCAGCACCATGTAAATCCAACACCCAGGCAATGGAGGAAGTAGTGTCAGAAATTCAAGGTCAGTCTGGGCTACATGAGGCCCGCAAAATAAATCATCTTGGAATAATCAGTAATTCATGGCAATAAGTTAAACAAAAATGAAATCTAATGTAAATTATGCATCTATGGAAATGTGACAAGTCCTAAAATGATAGTCATTTTCTTCTGTTATCAGGAGAACTTGCATCAGGAGAGGATCTGAGTGTGCACAGAAGAGATACTATTCTGAAAACTACTAAAGCTGAAGAAAGTGGATTGCCATCATTTCAAAGCCAGCCTAGGGCCATATAGTAAGACCCTGCCTCAAAAAAAAAAAAAAAAAAAAAGGTAGGGCGTGGTGGCGCACGCCTTTAATCCCAGCACTCGGGAGGCAGAGGTAGGAGGATCGCCATGAGTTCAAGGCCGCCCTGAGACTACGTAGTGAATTCCAGGTCAGCCTGGACCAGAGTGAGACCCTACCTTGCAAAACCAAAAAAAAAAAAAAAAAAAAAAAAGACCCTGAAGAAATGGCAGTAACATCAGAAAAAAAAAGACACTTATTACATACATAAATCCATCTCAGGAACAAGACTAAAGAAAACAAATGGCTAAAGAACAAAATTATTGATAAAATACAGGGTGTTAAACTCCTGAAATCATTGTAAATATTCAAAAACCTGAAAGCTGAAACATTTATTATCCCAAATATTTCAAATAAATGGTATTCAATCTAAGCTCATCTATAACTGAGCTGTACCACAAAGTCTGTTTCTAAAATAATTTTTCTAATACTTCACTTTATTTTCTCACAGTAATTATGTCAGCTGCTGCAGACATGTTCCAACCTTAACCATAAAATGTGTGATCAATATCCTTGAAGGGAAAAATGCTACATGTACTGCTGATACACAAAAAAATATAGAATGTTTTAATCAGAAATTCCATTACACTTCCCAAGCATGCAATTCTGAGCTTTTAACTTTAAACTCCTCATCCTGGCTGTCTATATTATCATGCATGGGCTGTGATGCTGTGCAAGGATATAGCTTTACACAGCTTAAGGTGAGACATCCCAGCCCAGCCCAGGATCCTAAGCAGGTTCAAGCTGAAGGCCGGGAAGATAAGGGACTGTTCTTTACTGACACTTCTTTTCTCCCCTGGCTTCCAAACTGGCTCCAATAAACCTTCCCTGTGCAGAAGGACAGGTGGCTAGAGGTACCAAGGCCTCCTGAAGGAAGACTCCATTTTCTTCAACCCTCCACCACACAGGACACCACAGAGAGATGTAAAGTAGAAAACAAAGACACTGAAGAAGATGACAGGGCAGTATCACGGTGAAGAGGGATAGGCATTTCCAGGAGACAGAGAAGGAGAAAGAGTTCATAGGATAATGGCACTCACAAAGAGCTTGTATAAGCTGAAAATGCTAATGGCACACCCACTGCTCTGAGTCCAGGCAGCAGTAATTCTTTCTTACCTGTTTGCATATGCACAAATGTTATCTATCAGTGAGAGATTCTTCAAAGCTGCCTCTACTTTCCCCAAAGAAACATATTCTCCTGCCTGCAGTTTTACAAGATCTTTCTTACGGTCTGCACAAACAAAGCAAAGAGGAAGAAACACTGAAAATATTAACACTTCTAACATAAATACTGCCCATTTCCTAAATAATTCACAATCAAATTATAAAACCAGGCTCTCATTTTGTGTAAGTATATGCATCTGAAAGGGTCGCTGTCATCAGGGCTTCAGTATGACAGACATTAGAAGCAAGGCAGTCTACTTTTACAAGTGGCTAGTTAGGGACACAGGCCCACACGGACATAGCTGCCTACCTGCCCTGTCAAGACTAGACGGTAACTCCAGTCTGACTCAATATAACAATCAGGAATAGCTTCCTAGTATTCTTCTTTAATTGTTTGTGGGGTTTTGTTTATTTTTTTTTGTTTTGTTTTGCCTACCTAAGGGCTCTTTCCTCCCTGACCCATCAACCAGACTCCATATACATTCAACTTAGCCCATGAAATTCACCCCAACTGGGTACCCAATCCAATTTGCCATGAGGGTAGTAACTCAAACTCAGGGCCCCTCCAAGCTTGGAAACTTTTTTGCTTTCTTTTCTTTTCTTTTTTTTTTTTTTTTTTTTTTTTTGTTTTGTTTTTTTGAGGTAGGATCTGTCTCTAGCCCAGGCTGACCTAGAATTCACTCTGTAGTCTCAGGATGGCCTTGAACTCATGGCGATCCTCCTACCTCTGACTCCCGAGTACTGGGATTAAAGGCGTGTGCCACCACCTTGCTTTATTTTCTTAAAATAAAACTTTCTTTACTTACCCTTCCATGTGTCTACACTACCCAGTTCTTTGCAAGTCAAAAGAAGAGAGTTCGAGAGCCATGGGCTTGGGGCATTAGAATGACTACAAGTGACTCTAACCCTTAAGCTACAGCCAAGTAGCATCCACAGGGGTTGCTTCTCTCAAAACCAGTACCAAGTACATCCTGCTGAACAATTGTTCTGGGCATAGACTAAGCCTGGGGTTATGGTGGTGTGAAATGCCATGGGCAGCTCATGTTGCATCTGAGAAGCACAGCATCCCATGAAGGAATGAGTCCAATGCTAAGCCTTACCACTCTCCATGGCCAACCTGTGTGTCTGGAAATAAGATTTCAAGTGAATCTGTGGTAAGTTTTACTGAAGGATGAAGGAGAGGAATCCAGGTGGCAGGGCACTGGCAAAGGCCAGAAGTGTGTCAGCTCGAAAAGGAAACTACTGAAGCAGGTGGAGAGGTGAGCAACAGTCATGGATCACAGGCACCTGCACTGAGCGCCCAGCAATCATTACAAGGTGTTAAGCAATGAAGTGGTCTGGTAAAAAGTGGGGTTACATGTTGACAGTGAAGAAAATGTGCATGGGTGTGAGTGTAGCAGCATGGAGCAGCTCCTTACAGAAAATGCAGTGCTGACCTCCAAATACAAGGAGTGGTTGGATAAAAAGAATTTCAAGCACATCTCATTAGCTTCATTAGCTAAACGTGGACTAGAGAAGTGGAGGTGACTAAAGACAAGTGCCTCATCTCCTCTTGGGCTTCAAGTTAACATGACCAGGACAGACACAACATAAACTGAAAGAAATACCAAAACAGCAGAACCCAACGAAGGTACAGACTGACCTGCTGGGCTTTCCTTTGTTTTCTTGGGCCAGTCAAGGGCTAAGTACAGAAAAGAAAGCCCTGAACAATAACCTACAGATGTCAGAGAACTAACAAACAAGCACTCCCTACAAAAATGGAAAAAGATGATTAAAATTACCTAACAGTAATTAAATCTACCTTTTCTGAGCATCTTTTGAGACCTCATAATATGTCAAGCCTTATGAAGACCTCAGTGCTTTTTAACAATTTTTATGTTCCAGGGCGATACATAGCCCTCACCACCACCACACACAGACACACTCTTTCACTTCTAGTGAAACCCACAATCACCCTATGGGAAACATTCAGTGTCAAGAAAGCCTCAGAGACTCACCAATAATCTTCAAACAACCATCAGGGTCAAACTCCCCAATGTCCCCAGTACAAAGCCACCGCTGCCCATTTTCATCTTCAAAGAAATCTGCTTTTGTTTTTGCTTCATTTTTGTAGTATCCCATTGTCACGTTTTGGCCACCAATGAGAATTTCACCCCTGGGATGTGGTTTATCAGTGTTAAAATATCCACCTAAAAAACAAGAACAATTGAAACTTCACTATTTTATCCCTTCAGATAGCTTATGAAAAATTCAACTACAGTTGAACAAAATTGATCAGTATAAAACTAGAGGTGAAATTTCAGTTTTTTAACAGTAAATGTATATGTTTTAAAGCTACTATTCCAAGAAATCATTATATTCTGGAAAGCCAACCTCAAATAAAAGAATGATAATAAATTCTATTATATTAAATAATTATAAACAATACATGGGTCTTAAATTTCATATGAATAAAACAGTAAGTGTTCAGTTATGCACTAAATAACAAAACAAATCTTTATAATTTTTATTACATGAAAGCAGAGAGAGAATGATAATAGGTGCACCAGTGCCTCTTGCCACTGCAAACAGACTCCACAAGTATTGCCATTTTGTGCATCTGGCTTTACCTGGGTACTGGGAAATTGAACCTGGACCCACAGGCTTTGCAAGCAAGTGCCTTTAACCACTAAACCATTTCTCCAGCTCCAAAACAAATCTCTAGTATGTGTGTGTGCGCATGTGGTATGTGCACATCTCTAGTGTGTGTGTGTGCGCATGTGGTATATGCACATCTCTAGTGTGTGTGTGTGCATGTGGTATGTGCACATCTCTAGTGTGTGTGTGTGCATGTGGTATGTGCACATCTCTAGTGTGTGTGTGCATGTGGTATACGCACATTTCTAGTGTGTGTGTGCATGTGATATATGCACGTCTCTAGTGTGTGTGCATGTGGTATATGCACATCTCTAGTGTGTGTGTGCATGAGGTATATGCACATCTCTAGTGTGTGTGCATGTGGTATATGCACAACTCTAGTGTGTGTGTGTGTGTGTGTGTGTGCATGTGGTGTACACACATCTCTAATGTGTGTGTGTCTGTATGTGGTATACGCACATCTCTAGTGTGTGTGCATGTGGTATATGCACATCTCTAGTGTGTGTGTGTGCATGTGGTATACGCACATCTCTAGTGTGTGTGTGCATGTGGTATATGCACATCTCTAGTGTGTGTGCATGTGGTATATGCATATCTCTAGAGTGTGTGTGCATGTGGCATATGCACATCTATGTGCAGATATATATACACACACACACACACACTTATTTCCTCGAGACTCCATCAAACCTGGAGCTCATCATTTTTTTGGTTAGACTAGCTGACTAGTGAGCCCAACAATCCTGTTTCTGCCTTACTCAGCACTAAGGTGACAGGTGTGCCCAGTCATGCCCTGGGTTGTACGTGAGTGCTGGCGATCAGACTCAGGTTCTCATGTTTGACCAGCAAGTGCTCTTACCCACTGGGTCACCTCCCCAACCCCAAGAACAGATCAGGCTACTACTATTCTTATAGATAATTTCAAACTGACTCTGGGCTAACATTTATTAAACATTTTCACTGACTCTGACAAAAATGTCTTTAAAAAATTACATCAAACCTTGCAATCTTTATAAAGGAATGGTGCGTCCCAATAAATCAATCAGTATGCCATGGTACAACAAAATAAATGTTAGAAGTGATTTGTATTTTATGTAAGCAAAAATAGCAAACTTATGAAATTATAGTGAAATTTCCTTCTGATAATTTTGGGTTCAAATGCTGAGAGGAAAAGAAAAAAATATGTAAAATTCTCATGCAGTAAGTTTTATGATTTTGCTTCTATAAAATAAAGCTAAAACCACTCCTAGTTTATTAGTAGCATATTTCTCAAGTTTCTACCATAATTTTTACTTGTATTTGTGTGATAAATTAATAAAACAGAACAAAAACAATTATAATTCTCCAGACTCATTTTTGAAACAAAACCAATGCAAATGTATGGCTCTAGATAAAATACAGGCATCATAAAAATAAAAATCAGCACTTGTGACATTATATTTTAAAATGTAAGAAATAATGTTCTTTTATAATCTTAATCTTATAAAAGTTGATTTTTAAAAATATGTGTTTTATTTATTTGCAGACAGAGAGAAGAGACAGACAGAATGGGTATGCCAAGGTTTCTACCCACTGCAAACTAACTCCGGATGCACACACCACTTTGTGCATCTAGCTTTACATGGGCACTGGGGAACTGAACTCAAGTCCTTAGGTTTTATAGGCAAGTGCCTTAACCACTAAGCCATCTCTCCAGCCCTAAAAATTGGTATTTTGTTTAAATGGATTACCTTCCTCCCAGTTCTTTAACTTGATCTCACAGCACGCGAGCGGCGCTCCCACTCTGCCAGTATTGTAGTCCCACACTAGGATGCAGATGGTAGAGGTAGTAGTTAATAAGTTGCTTAACTTTTACAAATTATTAAAAATAACTTATCCCAAATCTTAGATATCCTCAGAAAATCCTTAATAGTTGCAAACTAGTGAGTTAATAGTTACGTGGCCTGCAAAGGTAAACTGTTCGGCTCAGAGAAATTTTTTTAAGACCTGAATTAGTTACTGCCATTAAAAAAAAGAAAATTTTCAAGTTTGGAATCCAAGGCAACTGAAAGACCTTGTGTGATACAGAATGCACCCAGAACCTTTGCCGACCATAGTCCTCACATGAGGTCAGTTCATAAGGATAGCCTATAGACAAGATGGTAGAGCACAATTCCACTTCTAGTTAGGCCTCACAGCACTCCAATACAGGCAACCTTTCCAATGTGCCCCACATAGCACTATCCGAAAGTGAGACCCATCAGCCTCTGAGATGACACCTATTTAAACTGCAGACAGTGAGCTCAGTCAGAAGACTGGCAGCTCTCAAAATCTAGGCATAGAACCCTGAGAGCCTCTTCAAAGATCACTCAATATCAGAAAGAAAATGCTGGTCATGGTGGCTCATGCTTATAATTTCAGCACTCAGAAGTCAGAGGCAGGATTATTACAGTTGGAGGCCAGCCTAGTCTAGAGAGTTTTAGGACAGCCTGCTTAGTGATATCTTGTCTTAAACAAACAAAAAAGAAAGAAAAGAAAAAACATGGGAGGGGGACTCAATTTATAGCATAAATTGTCACTAATTGAGTCGTAAGAGCAAACAGTAAGGGTCCGCAGAAGAATGCATGCATTCATGACTGGTTATGTCCTGAAAAACAGAAGGTACAAGTAACTTCCAAAAATAAAATACAAAGAATATCACACAAAAAGCATGAAGGTAAGGAAGGAGTACAAAATAATCTAACCTAAGAACAGCATACAGAAGCACTCACAATACAATGGAAAGGCTATGCCAAGTGTAACAGGGTCCCTCTGGGTACCACTGATAGTGATGGAACCTCTCCCCTAACCCAAGTGACATGGTATGCTCTGGTGATTCTACTGTGTAGACGTGACTCCATTATCTCCCTGTACTTAGTACACTACAGAAACATTTCCAAATCTGAGCCTCAATACCTAGACTAGAAAAATTACTAATCTTTTTATACAAAAACTAATAAATGATGTGAAAAAATAAATGTATATAAAGCTTCTTTTCCAGAACAAGGGTTTTTTTTTTTTTTTTTTGTTATTTTTATTTGAGAGTGACAGACAGAGAAAGAGGCAGAGAGAAAGGGAATGGGTGCACCAGGGCCTCCAGCCACTGCAAACAAACTCCAGATGCATGTGCCCCCTTGTGCGTCTGGCTTACGTGGGTCCTGGGGAATCGAGCCTCGAACTGGTGTCCTTAGGCTTCATAAGCAAGCACTTAACTGCTAAGCCATCTCTCCAGCTGCTGGAACTAGGGACTTTTTAATGTGTTTATGTACATGTGTATGTTCATGTGCGTGGGGTGGGGAGTAAGTACATGTTTGTGTGTGCATGTGGGACCCAGGGAAAAAGTCAGGTTTTTTAATATTTTATTTTTATTTATTTAAGAGACAGAGAGAGGGAGAGAGAGGCAAGCAGAGAGAGAGAATGGGCACGCCAGGGCCTCCACCTGTTGCAAATGAACTCCAGACCCATGTGCCACCTTGTGCATCTGGCTTATATGGGTCTTGGGGAATCGAACCTGGGTCCTTTGGCTTTGCAGGCAAATGTCTTAACAGCTAAGCCATCTCTCCAGCCCCAATGTTGTTCTTTAGGTACACTGTTGACCTTTTTTGATATAGGGTCTCTCACTGGCCTGGAACCCACTAATTTGACTAGACTGGCTGGTCAGCAAGTCCCAAGGATCCTCCTGTCTCTGCCTTGCCAGTGCTGGGATTACAAACACATATTACCATGTTCAGTAATTTTACATGGGAACTGGAGATCAAACTCAGTTCCTCAAGCACCTTAAGCACAACCACCTCCCTAGCCCTAGATTTTAATATTAGTATCACATAGTTTAATATGAAAAACTCTTCTAGATGAATTACTATTGATGCATCTAAAACATTCCAAAAGCTGTTTGCAATAATCACAACACTAGCACTTATAACTATACTGCTATACAAAACAATTTAACCATTCTTCTCAAATTTTACAAAAACAATTCATAACTAAGACAACTGAGTTGTACCTCTGCCCCTGATGGACGTACCGAGGACATCCCATGGACAACACCTACCTTCTGTAATTGTTCCAGCTCCAGTTGATTCAGTGAGTCCATATCCCTGACCAACGGAACAGCAAAAACAGATGTTCATGAATCGCTGTGTGGTGGCAGAAAGAGGAGCACCACCACACAATAAAAGGCGAATATTTCCACCTAGCAAGTTTCGGACCTTCCGGAAAACAAAGCTATAAAAATACAGAATACAGGATTTCAAACTGAATTGAATTTTCTGGATCGTTAGATTAATTTCTCAATTTGGTTAAAATTTTGAGATTAAGTGACCTATCAAGTTGTATAGCAAATTCAGGAAATTCTCTCTCTCTCTTTTTTTGTTGAAGTAGGGTCTTGCTCTAGCCCAGGCTAACCTGGAACTCACTCTGTAGCCAAGGCTGACCCTGAACTAATGGAAATCCCCCTACCTCAGCCTCCTAAGTGCTGAAATTAAAGGCATGGACTACCACACGCAGATCAAATTCAGGATTCTTTTTTTTCGAGGTAGGGTCTCACTCTAGCTCAGGCTGACCTGGAATTCACTATGTAGTCTAGGGTGGCCTCAAACTCATGTCAATCTTCCTACCTCTGCCTCCCAAGTGCTGGGATTAAAGACATGTGCCACCATGTCTGGCTCTAAATTCAGGATTCTTGACCCATCCCTTATGTGTTATTTTTCAGCAATTCAAGCAGGTAAAGAACAATTAGGACTAAGAAGATGCCCCAATAGTTGATAGAATTTGCAGCCCAGGTTCAATTCTTTAGTATTCATGTAAAGCCAGATGCAAAATGGCACATGTGTATGGAGTTCATTTGAAGTGGTAAGAGGACCCGGCACACTCATGCTCTCTCTCTCCTCTCTCTCATAAATAAAAAAATATTTTTTTAAAAAAGAGCAAGGCTGGAGAGATGACTTAGCAGTTAAGGCACCTGCCTGCGAAGCCTAAGAATGCCCTTTCGATTCTCTATGTCCCACATTTAGCCAGACGCAAAAGTGACACAAGCGCACAATGTCACACATGTGCACAAGGAGGCGCATGCGCCTGGAGTTTATTCACAGCAGCTGAGAAGGCCCTGGCATGCCCATTCTCTGCCTATTCCTCTCTCTCTCTCTCTGAAATAATAATAATAAAGAGAGCATATCACTTCCTCTTAAGAACTTTTCAAGTAATATTTGGATACAAAATTGTCAGATTAATTTTTATATAAAAATGGAGATCTCTTTGTATGAACAAAGAATTTGTTGTATCAAGAGAAATAATATATATTTTATATATAATGGTAATACTAAACAATTTTACATTTCCATGAAATTCATCAAAAGCAAATTAATTTTTTTGCTATGATTTACTTCATATTTGTGCATAGCCACCCAATTCTTTAAAAATTACAGGCTGGAGTAAAAATGCTCATTTGAAACTTTAAACACAAAATGATTAATCATATTTAGCAGTCATGTGAATAAACTTTAAGAGTATTTTACAGAAAAATTAAAATTATTTTTCAAAATATATAAATGTAAGATTAAATATAGCAAAATGGTAATTGAAAAGTTACCTAAGCGAGGCCATGGGAAGAGAATGCATAAAATAAGGGCAGGGGAGGGTCAATCTAAATTCAAGATATTGTGAATAAGACTTATGTAAAATTACTTTTTTGAATAATGGCACATCTAGAAGCCATAGACTATTACTAGAAAAATTTCAGTACCTGGGATGGGATACCTTCCAGTGAGTTGTTGGCCAAGGAGGTCCTGGCAGCCTCCAAAACATTAAAGGCTCTTGCCAAAGCCCTTGGTTTCCCTTGAGAAACAGATAGTAAGACCCTATTGCTGAAGACAACTCTTGCCTGAGAGGCAAGGTCACTGAGAAAGCAAGCTGGTGCTGAGCAGAAAATCTTCTCCCTGTAGACCAGCCAACTGAAAGCTGGAAAAAGCTGCACTGCATGCAGCGTATGGGAGACAGAAGTCATCAGTAGTGAAAACAGTGGACGCTGAATATTCAAGTTTGGCCAGACAGGCCCAAGGACTGAACGGGTACAATAGTGGCATGTCTACTCTTGGGGTAACCAACTGCTCCATATTGGACTGAAGGCCCTCTCTACGGGAGGGAATACTTACCTGGTACTGAAAAACCTAAGCAAAAGTCTATGGTAGGTGAGGTCATGAGCCTTAGGAGTATAAAGCCTGCTCTTGTCTGACTAAATGTAAATATTATTCCCACCAAGCTACCCTGAAAGCACTATACTTAATGTTCATATTCACATATTAATGCTACTCTCACTTCTGGTTAGAGAAGCTTCTCTTTTCAGATGGCGATGACCACTGGGATGACCCAAAAGGCAACATAGTGCTGAGAAGAAGGGACGGAGGAGTGCCCAGCACTGAAACACCTCTGTCACACCCTCCAAGGATCAGGGACCATTGCAGAAGAGGGGGCGGATAGAATGGAAGAGCCAAAGGAAGGGTATGACTTCTTACAATGCAACTGCCCAGACAGAAATTGGCCTCAATATCCATGACCTTGCAGTGCCTAGCAATACCTCTGCAAGACTCTCAAAACAGAAGAAAAAGATGATGACATCAAATTAAAAGAAAGACTAATGGAGAGAGGGAGGGGAAATGATGGAGACTGGAATTCTAGAGTGGAGTGGGGGGAGGGGAGGGAAATATCATGTTTTTTTTTTAGCAAGTATAGAAGTTGTCAATAAAAAAATAATAATTAAAAAAATATATATATATATATAAATATAAATGTAAGATTAAATATAGCAAAATGGTAATTGAAAAATTATAATTCTTTTTTTGATTTTATTTATTTAGAGAGAGAATGAATGAATGGGTGAGTGAGTTATATGGTCACACCACGGCCTCTTACCACTGCAAAGAAGCTCCAAATGCATCTGACCCTACGTGGGTACACTGGGGAATTGAATCCCAGGACCAGCAGGCTTTGCAAGCAAATGCCTTTAACTGTTAAGACATCTCCCCAGCCCCAAATTCAAATTTTTATGCAAAATAGATAGTCCTTTTAATACCTGAACATTTATTTCATTTTTTGAGGGGAGTGGTCTCACATGTAGCCCAAGCTAGCCTGTAACTTCCTGATTCTCCTCCCTCTACTTCCCAATTGCTGTGTGCATGTGACACTACACTAGCCAAAAATAAGTTTATTCCTTAAAATGACCTCAATTACTAGGTTGTAATGTGAACTCTATAATTAACTTGGGAAAGGACTTACCGGTCACACAGTGGAGTACTATGCCCTTTTGAAATCTGTTCCATTTTGTAATTATAGGCCAGAATAAACAAATTCCGTTGGAAACTACTCATTTCATTCACTTTATTCATGACATTTTTGTAGATCCGATCCATAATTTCCTAAATATATAAAATGAGTTTATTTAAAAAATGAGTTTATTAATTACACCAGCTGCCATATATTTAAATTGTACCATCTGATTAATGCTATTGTCAATGCTAAATCATCTTAAAAGATATAGCCTATCAGGGTCAATGTTTATCACAGATCCACACTTAGCTTAACAATGACATTATAGCCAAGACTGGTGATGAATACTTGAATTCCAGCATTTAGCAGGCTGAGGCACAAAGATTATTGTGAGTTCATGGCGAACCTGGGCTACAGTGAGGCCCAGTCTCAAGCAAACAAAAACACACTGATAACGAAACAATTTAACAACAGAAACACATGTAGATACATATAAAGAGGAGGAAGATACAACCAAAGTGTCTTAAATAAGAAGTAACACACCATTAGTGAGTCTTTACATTGTTTTGCTTGTTCATTATACTTACTGTAACTAAAAACAAACTATTAAAAGTAGTGTGTAAAAGTCTTGGGGCTTGATCTTGAGATATAGGGGTACACCACATATTTGCTAACAAAAGAGCCATGTTTTGAGAAGGGGGACTGAGACAGTCTTACTCTGTAACCCAATGCAGAAATTGTGACAATCCTCCCATCTTAGCCTTCCAAGTGCTAAGATTTTTAAAGGCATAAGCCAGATCCCAATGTTTTGGGGTTTTTAATACGACACCTAGGACATTTTCCTTGTTTGCACTACATTTTGCTTGCTAGGTCCATTACCACGAGTCACACTTTTCTGATATAACTGTAGGACAGTTACTATATTAAATTCTTGGTGAGCTGTAGAATTAGAGTAGGACACAACTCAGGAAACTATAATTATGCATAACTTCCAAAATGACTGAGCACTTACACTTATTTTGGAATACCTATGAAATCATGTTTCAGATGAGCATTTAAGTATCTGACATACTTAAATGTTAAACAACTCAAACACTTTCAAACGAAAACATAAAATACGCAAAGCCTTCATGACAGGAGGCCAGCAAACCATTGCTTCTCTTTTTCTTTTTTCCTGGTTTTTCAAGGTATAGTCTCACTGTAGCCCAGGCTGACCTGGAATTGTAGTCATAGGCTGGCCCTGAACTCACAGTGATCCTACCACCTCTGCCTTCCAAGTGCTGGGATTGCAGGCATATGCCATTAGTCCTAGCTATCTTCCCATTTCTATTATCTTACTCCCAGGCCCTCCATTGTGGCATTAGGTTAAGATGGATGCATGGTGTTTCTCAGGAAATTCAAAGTTGCAATAGCTTCCCTGATACTTCTGTCTGTCATATGCATGAGTGTGACATGAGTGTATGTTTTTACACATATCCACATGTGTGTGGAGACCAGAAATCAACATCAGGCGTCTTCCTCAATAACTCTCCATCTTATTTTCCTTCTTCTATTTTTTGTTTGTTTTGGCAGAAATCACCCAACTAAGAGCAGCTTGTGGGGAAAAAAAGGTTTATTTTGGCTTACAGACTTGAGGGGAAGCTCCATAATGGCAGGAGAAAACGCTGGCATGAGCAGAGGGTGGACATCACCTCCTCACCAACATCAAGTGGACAACAGCAACAGGAGAGTGTGCCAAACATTGGCAAGGAGACACTGGCTATGATACCCATAAGCCCACCCCCAAATCTCCATCAGTTGGGAACCTTGTATTCAGAATACCTAACTTTATGGAGAACACCTGAATCAAACCACCACAGTCTCACTCTGGCCCTGGCTGAGATGGAACTCATGCTGTAGCCCCAGGTTGGCCTCAAAGTCACAGGAACTCCTCTGCCTCCCAAACACTAGGATTAAAAATGTGCACCAACATGTTCAAGTTTCCACGTTAATTTCTGAGACAGGGTCTCTCACTGATCCTGTAGTACACCAATTCAGCTAGACGAGCTGGACCGCAGTCCCCAGGAATGTGCCTGTTTCTGCCTCCCCAGTGCTAGAATTACAGGCATGCAACAGTACCATACGAACATGCAGGGGATCCAAACGCAGGTCTTCATGCTCACGCTGCAAGCACTTTACCACCCACTGAGCTATGTCCCTAGGCCCCATCAATTTTTTGGTAAGTAGGTCAGACTCTTGTCAGAGGACCTAGAAGGCAGTAATATAATTTGCATAAAAAAGTAACCTCCAATCTCCCCTCCTGTCTCATCCTGTGCTTCATTCTCTCATGGGCAGCAAACAGACAGCATAAAAACAAAAGGCTATATAGGGAAAGGAGCGGATACTATGATTCAAAAGTTGAAAATGATGCCCAGTGTGGTGGCACATGCCTTTAATCCCAGCACTTGGGAGGCAGAGGTAGGAGGATTGCCTTGAGTTTGAGACCAGCCTAAAACTACATAGTGAATTCCAGATCAGCCTGGGATAGAGCAAGGCCCTACCTTAAAAAAAAAAAAAAAAAAGGTTGAAACTGAGTGTTTAGTAAATAAGAAAACAAAAATAAAGCAAGAGTGAGTAAAACTACGATGTGAATGGCAACAACTGACAATCAATATGGAATAAATGTTACATCAGCTGCCTCGGGCCCTGTGGCCAATGACTCTTCTTTAGTGCTCAAAGTTAACAATAGTCACTGCTTACCGGAACAGCTGCCATCAACGTGGGTTTCAACATGGATGTATCTCCCTTGCTTCCTTTCTTTATTTTCGAAGACTAAAAAGTAGAAAAATCAATCAATATAAACTAACCTTTATTTTATTGGAATTCTTAGATCAAAAGAGCCCATGATAAATTTACCCTTCTGATGTACTTATATTCTAAAACACCACAAAGCAAGAGCTTATTTTAAAGTAACTGTTATCCTTAAAATATCTGGCCACACTGATTGAGGAAAAAATGTTTAAAAATATTTGTTGGTGGGCTGGAGAGATAGCTTAGCAGTTAAGGCACTTGCCAGCAAAGGCTAAGGACCCATGTTCGACTCTCCAGATCCCATGTAAGCCAGATGCGCAAAGGTGAGGCAAGTGTCTGTAGTTCGACTGCAATGGCTGAGGCCTTGGCCCGTCAATTCTCTCCCTCTCCCTCCCTCTCCCTCCCTCTAAAAAAACAATTAAAAAGGGGCTGGAGAGATGGCTTAGCAGTTAAGGTGCTTGCCTGCGAAGCCTAAGAACACGTGTTCAAATCTCCAGGACCCACATAGCCAGATGCACAGTGATACAAGTGTGCAATGTTGCACATGCACACAAGGGGGCATACACATCTAGAGTTCATTCACAGGAGCTGAAAAGGCCCTGGCACACCCATTCTCTCTCTCTGCCTCTCAAAACTAAATAAAAACTTTTTTTTTATTTTAAAAAAGGAAAGTATTTGTTAGTATTTCCACCTACAGACATTGAATTTACCTGGTCTGCTAAAGTCTGTGGTGAAGAGTAGCCGATGCGGCACCCATGAGAAAGACAGACAAGCTCAGCACTTAACTCCAGGACGTGAGCCAGGGGCAAATACCCAATGTAGACATCTTCCTCTCTGAAGAAATGACAGAAAAAGGGGAAAAAGGTCACAGAGCTCTCTGCCAAAACAGACTACAACAAGCTTAAAGGCACACTGAAAGGACCTCTAAGCACCATCTGGGGCTTCATGCTGATGGGATAGAGACAGCAGGGGATGGAAAAGCACCATTTAACCTGAAACTGGGTAGTGATCTGTTTTCAGTCCTAGTTTAAGGGACTCTTGGTGTTTCAGAAACAAAACACTAAGATAGAAAAGGGCCTGGAGAGATGGTTTAGCAGTTAAGCACTTGCCTGTGCAGAAAGGAGACTGGAGTTGGGGATCTACTGCAGGACTGAAGAGACTGTACAGTTAGACAGTCCTAAGAGAACCACTGGGTAGTCAACCAGAGGCGCTCAAACAGAACCCACAAGCATCTGGCAGGGCTTTTACAGAACAGATGCCTGTTCTGGGATTTGGATTAAAATATATAACAACTATACTTGTATACATGTATATGTGTGTATATTTTTCTAGAATAACCCTACACATAAAATATGAGGGGCAACTGAGGCAAAAAGTGCTGCTCTTAAGCTTTTCCCAAAGTGTAGACATACAACAGTAATGTTTCCATTCCCAAAGTCAATCGTACAGTTGACTACATGTGTGTAGTATATGTGCAATTTCTGTGCATAAAGTCATTAAAAATATCCAATTACTAGAAAAGACTCCACCTCTGAGAATATTTTCTTTACAGTTTTCTGCCATTCAACTCCCTTTCCACAACAACCTCTCTTGCTTCTACTGGAGTCCATCTTCAAAACAAATATCAGAGCCGGGTGTGGTGGTGCACGCCTTTAATCCCTGCACTTGGGAGGCAGAGGTAGGAGGATCATCGTGAGTTCCAGGCCACCTGAGACTATGTAGTGAATTCCAGGTCAGCCTGAGCTAGAGTGAGACCCTGCCTTGAAAACCAAACAAACAAACAAACAAACAAACAAACAAACAAAAAAAAAATATATATCAGAGACTATGGATACATTATCTGTCTTGAATTGCACTGCAATATAAAATGACTATATAAAATGACCATAAAGAAGCTCTGCCAACTGATTAAAATGATTTAAATTAAGATATTTATAACTCAAAGTTAAAATTTGCATTTTTAAAAACCTAAGAATCACCGGGCGTGGTGGCGCACACCTTTAAACCCAGCACTTGGGAAGCAGAAGTAGGAGGATCACCATGAGTTCAAGGCCACCCTGAGACTCCATAGTGAATTCCAGGTCAGCCTGAGCTCAAGTGAGACCCTACCTCGAAAAACCAAACCAACAACAACAAAAAACTAAGAATCAATAAACTCTATTTTAAACATCACAATATAAATACTCTGTAATTAATTCTAATGTTCTCTAAACAGACTGAGGGAATTACCATCCACCACTCAATGATACAGATGTTAGTGCTCTGGCAACATAGAAATACTCAGTTACTCTGTGTCACGACAACATACCCTGGCTTCGGAATCCTTCTCGCCATCCCTGTTATACCGGCGATGATGTTACTGTGCGAGATCATGACACCCTTGGGGATCCCTGTGGATCCACTCGTGTACATGATCACGGCAATATCTGAGGGCACGGGTCTGCTGAGGGGTTCATTTTCTGTGTTGAGGAAAAGAAACACTTCTGAGAAATTCAGCTACAGCACCAATTTTCTTATTAGTTATCAGTTAACAGAACTCACTCATACAGTGGTCAGCACACAGGGATATAAGCTACTGGACAAACAGGTTAAAAATTCCATACAACAGCTCTGAAGAAGACAGGATAAGAAGGTGACAGCTGATGCTACTGAGACGCAGACTTCAGGCAAGATCCTCTGCAGAATAATTGTAGCAAAGACCTTAAGTAAAGAAAGAGCCATGGAAACCTGGAACTGGGAAGACAAAGTTCCCATTTTGGTGCCACAGGTCTGTAAACCCAGGCCTCAGGCTGAGGCAGGAGAATCATGAGTTTAAGGACTACATAGTGAATCCCAAGCCACCTGCTTGTCCTTGTGGCAAGAACAAATAATGGAGGATTGGGGGGTGGGGGGGAGAGAACAACAACTAACAAGTGCAAAGGTCTTGAGGCACAAATGTGCTGCTGGCACACGAAAAATCACCAAGGAAGATGGTGAGAACAGAGTGGGCCAGAGGAGGGTGACAGGGAGTCATGGAGGAACAGCAACCAGGAGCGCCGCGGCACCTCAGAGGCCATGCTCATGACTTGGATTTCACCCTCTGGGATGGAGAGCAGGAAAAGCAATGCTGTTTTAAATAGAGTTCTGCCATTATCTGCATTAAGGATGACTTTAGCTGCTGTTGGCTACCTAACATTAGAAAGGGAAGAAAGAAATTAAGGAGCCAAAACTTATTCTAGTGATTTAAGAAACAAAAGGGGCTTAGACTCAAGTACCTACAATCTTTCCTAAGGGAAAAAAAAAAAAGTCTGTTTCACATTGGTAA
This sequence comes from Orientallactaga sibirica, assembly GCA_036365145.1. NCBI lineage: Eukaryota > Metazoa > Chordata > Mammalia > Rodentia > Dipodidae > Orientallactaga > Orientallactaga sibirica. Next base: position 4,713,669 of record JAEOAD010000044.1, on the reverse strand, counting down.
CATTCTCTTGGCTACACTGGAGAGTCCTAGGATAAAAGACAGTGTCTGGGCTGGAGAGATGGCTTAGTGATTAAGGCGTTTGCCTGCGAGGCCTAAGAACCCAGGTTAGATTCCCTAGCACTCCAGCTAAACCAGGTGGTGCGCCTCTGCAGTTCATTTGCAGTGGCTAGAGGCCCTAGCGCACTCATTCTGTCTCTCCCTTTCTTTATCTACTTCTTTCTCTCTCAAATAAATAAATAAAATATTTTAAAATAAAAAATAGTAGTGTCACCTATTTGCAGTCACAAGACAACAAGCCCAAGAATAGCAGCCAACATGCTACAGAGGGCACAAAAGAAAGACAAAAAGAAATGGGTGACATCTACATACTCCAGCTGCCTGAATTAGTCTTCTAGCTGCCAAACATGGATGACTTCTAAGAAAAAAGAATTCTTTAATTATGTTCCCTTTTCTCACAGATTTCCTGGACATGAACCGCACACTACACACTTTCCTCCATCCTCTCTAGTTAGTCCTCAGCGGCCTCTGGGAGTACCATTCTCAGCAAGTAACTTATTCTCACAGCTCTAATGAAAACGCAGCTTCTATCTCCCAAATCTTATAAATTGCACATACCACTGCCCACTAGATGCCTACACTGAATGCTTCTCTGCCATTTAAGATTCAATACGCTCAAAATTATTGTCACCTCAATTATACAAGCGATGTTAGCATAATCCTGTCACTACACAGAGTATTTAAGTAATCATCAAATTTCTAACTACAGAGGAAATGAAATCTCTGTATTCCAGAAGCTGTTAAAATACCTCAAAATATGTGAACACTCTAACATTTTCTGCTGTTTGACAGTTCATAACTTCTAAACCCATCCTGTGTTGGTATGTCAATAAAGGAAGGAATAAAAAACGAGGGCTCCCAAGTTTAGTCACTTTGGCACTTAATGCTGTAATTCCCAAAGATAAATTTATTGATATTACTTAAAAAATTTAAAACATTGAACTATCCAAAAATCTGTTGGAAAAAAGATATGAAAAACTGGAAGGTGTAAAAGTATGTTAAACTAATTTCAAATAATGAATCACTGCTGGTATTATACCTCAAGTCTTTCTTCCAGAGCTACATGAAAGTATTCCTAGAAGAAACCATTTGCCCAGGTGACAGTCTTGTTCAAGTGTCTTTGGCTCTAACTTCAGGATAGCTCTGGAGCACATGGAGAATGAATGGGGAACTCAAACAGAGAATGAGGGCCACGCAACATACCCATGCTGGCCTTGGCTCCCAGAGCCTGTACTGCAGCCATGGTGTGTATAATGACACCCTTGGGGAATTCTGACCAGGTTGGTGGCTTCCCGTCAACAGTGATGATATGCCGCAGGCATGGGACCAAAGAAACTAAGAATCAATAAACTCTATTTTAAACATCACAATATAAATACTCTGTAATTAATTCTAATGTTCTCTAAACAGACTGAGGGAATTACCATCCACCACTCAATGATACAGATGTTAGTGCTCTGGCAACATAGAAATACTCAGTTACTCTGTGTCACGACAACATACCCTGGCTTCGGAATCCTTCTCGCCATCCCTGTTATACCGGCGATGATGTTACTGTGCGAGATCATGACACCCTTGGGGATCCCTGTGGATCCACTCGTGTACATGATCACGGCAATATCTGAGGGCACGGGTCTGCTGAGGGGTTCATTTTCTGTGTTGAGGAAAAGAAACACTTCTGAGAAATTCAGCTACAGCACCAATTTTCTTATTAGTTATCAGTTAACAGAACTCACTCATACAGTGGTCAGCACACAGGGATATAAGCTACTGGACAAACAGGTTAAAAATTCCATACAACAGCTCTGAAGAAGACAGGATAAGAAGGTGACAGCTGATGCTACTGAGACGCAGACTTCAGGGCAAGATCCTCTGCAGAATAATTGTAGCAAAGACCTTAACGAAGTAAAGAAAAGAGCCATGGAAACCTGGAACTGGGAAGACAAAGTTCCCATTTTGGTGCCACAGGTCTGTAAACCCAGGCCTCAGGGTGAGGCAGGAGAATCATGAGTTTAAGGACTACACAGTGAATCCCAAGCCACCTGCTTGTCCTTGTGGCAAGAACAAATAATGGAGGATTGGCGGGTGGGGGGAGAGAAACAACAACTAACAAGTGCAAAGGTCTTGAGGCACAAATGTGCTGGCACACACGAAAATCACCAAGGAAGATGGTGAGAACAGAGTGGGCCAGAGGAGGGTGACAGGGAGTCATGGAGGAATAGCAACCAGGAGCGCACGGCACCTCAGAGGCCATGCTCATGACTTGGATTTCACCCTCTGGGATGGAGAGCAGGAAAAGCAATGCTGTTTTAAATAGAGTTCTGCCATTATCTGCATTAAGGATGACTTTAGCTGCTGTTGGCTACCTAACATTAGAAAGGGAAGAAAGAAATTAAGGAGCCAAAACTTATTCTAGTGATTTAAGAAACAAAAGGGGCTTAGACTCAAGTACCTACAATCTTTCCTAAGGGGAAAAAAAAAGTCTGTTTCACATTGGTAACATTCTCTTGGCTACACTGGAGAGTCCTAGGATAAAAGACAGTGTCTGGGCTGGAGAGATGGCTTAGTGATTAAGGCGTTTGCCTGCGAGGCCTAAGGACCCAGGTTAGATTCCCTAGCACTCAGCTAAACCAGGTGGTGCACGCCTCTGCAGTTCATTTGCAGTGGCTAGAGGCCCTGGCGCACTCATTCTGTCTCTCCCTTTCTTTATCTACTTCTTTCTCTCTCAAATAAATAAATAAAATATTTTAAAATAAAAAATAGTAGTGTCACCTATTTGCAGTCACAAGACAACAAGCCCAAGAATAGCAGCCAACATGCTACAGAGGGCACAAAAGAAAGACAAAAAGAAATGGGTGACATCTACATACTCCAGCTGCCTGAATTAGTCTTCTAGCTGCCAAACATAGATGACTTCTAAGAAAAAAAAATTCTTTAATTATGTTCCCTTTTCTCACAGATTTCCTGGACATGAACCGCACACTACACACTTTCCTCCATCCTCTCTAGTTAGTCCTCAGCGGCCTCTGGGAGTACCATTCTCAGCAAGTAACTTATTCTCACAGCTCTAATGAAAACGCAGCTTCTATCTCCCAAATCTTATAAATTGCACATACCACTGCCCACTAGATGCCTACACTGAATGCTTCTCTGCCATTTAAGATTCAATACACTCAAAATTATTGTCACCTCAATTATACAAGCGATGTTAGCATAATCCTGTCACTACACAGAGTATTTAAGTAATCATCAAATTTCTAACTACAGAGGAAATGAAATCTCTGTATTCCAGAAGCTGTTAAAATACCTCAAAATATGTGAACACTCTAACATTTTCTGCTGTTTGACAGTTCATAACTTCTAAACCCATCCTGTGTTGGTATGTCAATAAAAGGAAGGAATAAAAAAACGAGGGTTCCCAAGTTTAGTCACTTTGGCACTTAATGCTGTAATTCCCAAAGATAAATTTATTGATATTACTTAAAAAAATTAAAACTTTGAACTATCCAAAAATCTGTTGGAAAAAAGATATGAAAAACTGGAAGGTGTAAAAGTATGTTAAACTAATTTCAAATAATGAATCACTGCTGGTATTATACCTCAAGTCTTTCTTCCAAAGCTACATGAAAGTATTCCTAGAAGAAACCATTTGCCCAGGTGACAGTCTTGTTCAAGTGTCTTTGGCTCTAACTTCAGGATAGCTCTGGAGCACATGGAGAATGAATGGGGAACTCAAACAGAGAATGAGGGCCACGCAACATACCCATGCTGGCCTTGGCTCCCAGAGCCTGTACTGCAGCCATGGTGTGTATAATGACACCCTTGGGGAATTCTGACCAGGTTGGTGGCTTCCCGTCAACAGTGATGATATGCCGCAGGCATGGGACCAAAGAAACTATATCCTGTAAATGCAAACAACACATGATGTTTCTTGTTCTTCAAACAGCTTAGCCAATACAAGACATAAGTAGTAGCTCACCATTCTCAGTGACTTACTAATTTCTTGTTTTGAAAAAGCAAGGGGTATCACGTGCCAATATATTTTTTAAAAATAAAGAAAAATAAAAGAATACCAAGAAATTACTGTTTTCAAAGGAAGCTGCATAAAAATTAAAGAAGCTTCTTTTGGTATAATTTCATAAAATACCCATTTTAGAATTTAAAATATTCTAACAACCATTCATTATTTATAAATGAATTACCACTTTAAAATTCAGCTAATCAAAATTAATTTACTTAGCTGGGTGTGGTGGCACACACGCCTTTAATCCCAGCACTCAGGAGGCAGAGGTAGGAGGATCGCCATGAGTTCGAGGCCACCCTGAGACTGCATAGTGAATTCCAGGTCAGCCTGAGCTAGAGTGAGACCCTACTTCAAAAAACTAAAATAATAAATAATTATTATTATCATTATTATTATTATTATTGTTATTAATTTACTTAAAATACACTAGAAATAGATGAAATATAATAAAGGAAAAAGGTGTGGGGCTGAGGAGATAGTTCTGTCAGTAAAGCACTTCCACATAAGCATGAGGACCTGAGTTCAATCCTTGGAACCCACATTAAAAACAATGGGCATGGATGGGTAGAGTGCTTACGATCCCAGCACGGGGGAGGTCCACACAGGAGGTACCCAGGGGCCTATTGGCCAGTCAATCTAGCCTAATTGGTAAGTTCTAGGGCAACTGAGACTGTTTCAAAACAAAATGTGGGCAGCATCCTGAGGAATGATACCCAGGGTTGTCTCTGGCCTCCACACACATGCACACACAGATTCACCACACTTTTTTTTGTTTCGGGTTTTTCAAGGTACGGTCTCACTCTGGCCCAAGCTGACCTGGAATTAACTTTGTAGTCTTAGCCTCGAACTCACGGCAATCCTCCTACCTCTGCCTCCCGAGTGTTGGGATTAAAGGCGTGCGCCACCATGCCCGGCTCCACACAATTTTTTTAAACTAGATACACAAACATACACACAAGCATACACACACAAATGAAATTTCTAAACTAAATAATTAAAAATAAAAAACTAATTTTTCAAAGTTGTAATCCCTTCAATTTAGACAGACATAGTAACTTCTTATAATTTTGGTCTATACAAAATCTACTATTGTCCTTTAAAACAAAATAATATGATATTCCTGAAAGATTGAAAAAGTATTAGTGATTTAGAAGAACTAAGGTTCATCAAGATTTGTCAGAAAAATCCTGAAGCATCAGTTGTAAATTGCACTCCTTACCTTCAGCTTTGTCTGCAAGAGTTCTTTACTAGTGATGATGTTAGTCACCTCCGTCTCGTTCAGTCCATGCACAATGGCTGGACCTCCTAAGGTGGCGTACAATGTAACAACTGCAAGGCAAGAAGCACGCCTCAGAGTCAAGCCAACACATGAATCATAAAGGAGCATTCTGAACACTACCTCACTACTACCCAGTCCACAGAAATGGTGGTTTATATTTTAATATACTAATCAATATGATACTACATTCCCTCCTTTACTTTCCCAATAGGTCCAGTGTTTTAGGATGAAGTTTCTTAAACTTTTATTTGTTTTACCTGCTGATATTGCTGTAGGACTAACAGAAAGGGTAGGATTTTATCTGATCCTAAGATATCAAAATTAAAATGTGAAAAAGGATAAATACTCCCAAATGCCAAATTTTAAGAAAATAACATGAGGGCTAGAAAGATTCTTCAGTGGTTAAAGGTACTTGCTTGCAAATCCTGCGAGCACAGGTTCAATTCCCAAGCTGCTCATATAAGCCAAATGCAAAAAAAAAAATGGGCAAGCATCTGGCATTTGTTTACAGAGGCAAGAGGATTTGGCATGCCCAAATAAATATATATACACACATGCAAATAAATAAATAAAATTTTCAAAAAAGAAAGAAATAGCATGAGCTGGGAGTGGTGGCACATGTAATTCCAGCACCTGGGAGGTGAAGGCAGAAGGATCAGAAGTTCAGTCACCCTCTTTACACAGCAAGTTTGAGGCCAGTCTGGGTCACGCGAGAGGGGATAAAAGTAAGTAGTATGAACAAAGAAGTAGTAGCATAGCTTATTCTAGAGCAGAAAACCCATAAAAAAGAGATTCTCTAAAACACTGAAATTACATAATATAAATAACATGGACTTTACTTTGCACCATGTTGAAAATAGTTCTTATTTTAAACCCTTCTCTAAAGAAATCTGATGTAAATGCAAACATGTTAAAACAAGTCGACACTGTTTTAACAGGGGGAGGGATTGACAGCAGCAAATCTTAGGAAAGCATGCTTGCTGTTTCATCCTCAAGATGAGGCAACATGTACACTCACCATGACGTTTATACACAAAGACCTCCAGAATGAGACTCCAGATCTAGCGCACGGTCTGAGTCATCACTTATTACTTGATCACTGTACTGTTAATCTAAGAGCAGTACTAAGACCCTCTATCTAGAACTTGAAATTTACCTTGTTCCAGTATTGTAAGGGTCATTGCTGCTACTGGCCAAAGCAGATGAACAAAATGGACAGTAAGTTCAAAAGGGAACTCCTGAGAGATGGTAGCAGAGCAATGAACCCCTAAGTGTAGGTCTACGTTTCTACATACAGCAAGACCTCTATTAACAAGCTCAAGCTCCCTCACTACATCTGAAAGTCGTGGTTTGTTTTATAAATAATTCCCTTCAAAAAAGGACAAAAAGTTCCAGGCCCAAACAAACACTTCTCTCTGTTAAATGAACATGAGACAACAACTATTATTTTATGTTACCCTCTTAAGAGTAAAATATCAATTTCATTCTGGAGGATCATTCTCGAGGAAGAGGTAGTTTAGGATGATTGCAGAGAGTTCGGGCAAGGCCTCCCTGAGACTACATAGTGAATTCCAGGTCAGCCTGGACCAGAGTGAGACCCTACTACTTCGAAAAACCCAAAAGAAAAAGAAAATCAAAAGTGAGCACATATTTACAAAACAAAACCAAAACCAAACCAAACCAAAACAAAACAAAATAAAAAGAGCCAGGTGGTGGCGCACGCTTACTAGCCATGAGTTCCGGGACTCCATGAGACTACATAGTGAATTTCTGCTGAGCTAGTGTGAGACCCTACCTTGAAAACCCTCCCCTGCAGAAAAAAAAAAAAAATCAAAAGGAAAAACAAGTATCATTCTCATACAAAGCATAAAACGTCTACATACGCTGAAAATTGTACATGAAACACGCCTGTGCAACAATCATCCACTCCGCCCTGGTTTCACAGAAAATGGCAATGTTGGTCTTCGGTTTCTGGCCCAACATCTGTAAACCATTTCCAAAATCAAGGGCTCGAATGAAGACATCTTCATAGGAAAGCCAGTTATACTGTCCAAGAATAACCTGAAAAAATATAAAAAATACAAATAACCAAATAGCTTTTAATATAAACAAAATGCTAATTTGTAGGGAAAAAAATCAGAATTATTCCAAATTTTATAACCAGAAAGTGGTGTGTGTATAGAACCCATTTTCCCTTTAATACTAGAAAATGAGTTTCAAATGAAAATAAAAAATATATTTTAAAAATTAGCTTTGGGGCTGGAGAGGTGGCTTAGCGGTTAAGGCGCCTGCCTCCTAAGCCTAAGAACGCTGGTTCCAATCTCCAGCGGTTCCAATCTCCAGGTCCCATGTTTAGCCAGATGCAAAGTGACGCAAGGGCACAATGTGCACTTGACCACAAGGGGGTGCACGCATCTGGATTTCGTTCTCAGCGGCTGAGAGGCTGCTGGCGCACCCATCTCTGTCTTCCTCTCCCTCTCTGTGTCTCTGTCCAAAAACAAATAAAATAATAATAAAAAATAGGTTTGGGGCTGGAGAGATGGCTTAGAGGTAAAGGAACTTTCCTGCAAACCGAAAGGACCCATGTTCTAGTCCCCATTATCTCTTTTTGCCCCCTTCAAATAAATAAAATTTTAAAAATTAGCTTTGTAGTCTATGATAACTCAAATCTTATACTAAATCATCAACTATTACAGGAGAGGTTGTGGCTTTATGGCCTTATTACTGGTTTTCAGAAATATTCAGAGTTAGGCTAAAATATAACAATTAAATGATCCAAGCTAACTTGGGTTAAACAGTGAGATCTTGTCTTAAAATAAAAAATTTAAAACTTTTAAAAAGTACAATAGCATGTGTGTAATTCCAGCAACTTGGAAGGTAGATTCAGGAGAACCAGAAGTTCAAGGGCATCTCCCGCCACATTGTAAATTCTACATAATAGCCTCTACCCCCCACCACCACCACCCAGCTTAAAAAAACAAAGATCAATTTCCTGGCCAAATAGTTCATTTTTCACGTGCAGCTTTCCTTTACTGAAATGATTTAGATATTAAGTTAAAATTCAGCTTGACTGGGGATGTGGCTCAGTAGAGTGCTTGCTTAGCATTCTTGAGACCCTGGATACAATGCTTACAATTGGGAGATCTCCACAGCAGATGGTACAACACAGTTCATGAAGTGTGTGGTCTTATAGCCAAGCTCAAAGAAATATGCAAGGCTACTTCATTTGAACCACAACATCTCTGTCTGTTTACATGAAAATAAGCTTTCATTTATACAACCAAGTGGGAAGTTATATGACTGAAAGTCTTTCTTTTTGAGCCTTCAATATTTATCCTATTTGTGCTTATTAGAATTATAAAGGAAATTAACTTTTGTTATTAACAAGCTCCTCTTAAAGATGGTTAACATACTTTTGTCTTTAGAATTTTCTTCAATTTAAAACCATAAATTTATTGAAGCATACAAAAAAGTGTACAAAAAGCAGACTGCAAGCTGGGCGTGGTGGCACATGCCTTTAATCCCAGCACTCAGGAGGTAAAAATAAGAGGACTGCTGTCAGTTCAAGGCCAGCCTGAGACTACACAAGTGAATTCCAGGTCAGCCTGGGCTTGCATGAGACCTTACCTGAAAAAAAAAAAAAAAAAAAAGCAGACTGCAAAAATAGATAGCCACTTCTTACACATGGCTGTCATTACTAGTGTATGTCTCAGGCACTGTAAGATTCATACTCATTTCTAAAAATGCAATTAGCATTCAAGAGACTTTTAGAAGAGGTTGAAGATTGAAATGGAAGAAGGTTAAATGCTGCCCTCTAGTGTCCTATTCAATGTAATTTTATTAAATGTTTATTTGGATGGATAAAGCAAAGCATTTGAGATGGTACATATATAGCTCTAGTGTCTCTATCACCTTGCCTGGATGGCCTGAGCCACAGGAGCAAAAGCACAGTGAAGAGATTTGCCACTCACACCAGCCCGGCAGAGTCGGGACCCAGGTTCAATTCCCCAGTACCCACGTAAAGCCAGAAGCACATGTATCTGGAGTTCATTTACAGCAGGTAGAGGCCTTGGTGTACCTATTCTCTCTCTTCTCTCTGTCTCTCTCAAAAGTAAAATATTTTAAAAGGTATCAAAAATTCACAAATCCTGCAAATTCCAAAAATAATCTCTTTCTAACCCTCATCACTCCCATGTCAGTAGAAACATGCCATCCCAACTGTTCAACACAAAAACTGAAAAATTACTCCCCACTACATTTCTCTTCACAGCTCGGAATCTATTCACTCTATTTTTCTATCAACTCTATCTACAAAATACACTTTGAATCCAGCCACTTCTTTCTACCATTCTCCTGAACTCATACAGAAGGAGGATAAGGAAAAGCTAGCTTCTTTGAGGCAGTTTTAGTTAGATATTGAGGCCCATAGAGAGAACCAGTAGATGCCACACCACGTGATTCCTTGCCCTGGCACAGGAACAACACTTGGCAGAAATGAAACTCAGGTCTGATGGAGACTGTCTGCAGCGCCCCCTGCTGTCCAGTCTTGCACACTACTTGGATAGCCGGCCCAAATGGGCTGGTTCTAGGATCAGCCCTCCTTCTCTACAAACCAATCAGGTCTTCCCCTTGCCTATAAAGGCTGCTGTTTTCTTCCTGTCTTGCACTCCTCCCCTCTCCACTCAGCTCGGCTCTGCTGCTTGGCAGAATGCTGTACAGTTTGGGGTAACTGCTCACTTTGATCACATGTGGGATTTTCCTCTGGTTTCTGAATCTACCATGTGCTTGTTTTCCTTACACTCCAAATCTACCATGTGGGTGGCGTCACCAACTCTAGGCTTGCTACCTGTGTAACCTCTTTAAGCTTGGGATAACCATTACTCATTTCTCCTCTCTCTTGGTCTCTGCTTTGATATCTGCCCTCTCATTTTTTCTTTGAGCCTCACTTTGCAGCTTTACTCTAATTTCTCTTTAAAAACCTGTTTCTCTTAAGTCCTACTCCAGTTTTTCCCCAAAACCCTCAAATTCTCTTTCACCCTCAATAAACAATAATTCATAATTAATCTTTCTTGAGTCCATCTTCATTAATTCTTTATTAAAGGTAAAACAGAAACCAAAACTTGGGGTTCATAAATTCCAGGAGACCCCCCTCCTGAACCCCCAAATCCTGCATCAATACCAACTGGCCAAACCAACTTCTATTCTTTGTCCTACTGCCCACAAAAACGAGGTACTCCCCTGCTTAACAGTGCAGGTTTCTGCCTTTCTAGTAACATGGAGTTCAATGACCTAATTCTGGCCTAGCAAACCCTGAAAGATTAATCCAAGACTCTTTCCCAGACTTCTCATAAATACAACCTCATCCAAAACAAATGCACAGAATACAATTTAATGTGTTCCCTTTAGGGTCCAAATGCCTTCTCAAATTGTGCGTCCCTATGCACCACACTCACCTGAGCTGTCCTGGTCTCAGACCCACTACTCTACTCTGTTCCTCTGCCCTGAGGGGTCTTTACCCAAGTTCATTACTTCTTGTTCAGATCTCACCTTAAACATAACCTATTCATACAGACTCTCCTAGATAACCACGTATTTACATATGTCCACTTTTTATTGTCCCTCTTCTTTCCACACAAAGATAAGGTTCATGACAGGATGACCACCTCTGTAACTGTTAGACACACTCAATGATGACTGGCTAAATGTGGGGAATGGCTGCTCCCATAGCTGCTTTTGCTGTGATTACCATTCAATCACATACAATTTTGCTTACCACCTCTTAAATACTTTTACTTATGCCCCGTACTTAATGTAAACATTAAGTGCTCCTGGCAGCATGGTTATGACAATGACTGTCATGGCATTACAATGACTCCCACGTTCACTTTCCTTTTTCACTTGACTATATTTTTACTCTATGAAAGGAGTGACATACTCAGGTATAAACATCATCGTTCATAGTATAACTGCTTAAAATAATACTTTAAAAGACAAAGAAAAGCTTTTCCAGGAACATAAAATATTAGATGTTTTGATGAGTCTTACCTCAAAAAAATATAAAATAACATACAAAATATCTTTTAAAATAAAAATAGCCATTTAGATGAGTATCTAATAAAGATCTCCACAGGAGGAAATTCAACCCTGCTACTTACTTAAACCTAGTCAAAAGCTAACAGCTAGGAAGGTCACAGGACCCAGGGAGCAAGCTACTGTTATTTAGCCAAAAGGATGCTGTGTCCATCAAACTGTCCTTTCAATGTTTATACTTATGCTCATAGAGTACTGCTGCTCTCACTTTTGGTCACGGAAACTTTTTCTGTGCAGTAGTGACTACTGGAGAGACTCAAAACTCGCCAAAGTTCTTAGAAGTGACAGTTAAGTACTCAGCACTAAACGAGACATCAGAACCAGCACGGCACAGGGAACACTGCAGAAGAGGGGTAGAGAGAATGTCAGATCCAAAGGACGGGCAGAGTGCTGTGAAACACTGCCTTCCAGACAACAAGTGGCTGTGGCATTCATGACCTGTACACCACTGGGTCCATCAACATGTCATCATGGATGATGGGGCAGGTGGTAGATAAGAAGGAAGCATCAAAATAGAAGAGGGACAGACTAGTTGGATAAAAGGGGTTCAGTGAAAGGGGGTGGGGAGTAGGACAAAAAAAAAGTGAAAATGAAAAACGGTCAGAGATTTCTTTTGGTTTTTTTTTTTTTTTTTTTTTTTTTTTGAGGGAGGGTTTTGCTCTAGCTCAGGCTGACCTGGAATTCACTATGTAGTCTTAAAGTGACCTTGAACTCAAGTGATCCTCTTACCCCTGCCTCCCGAATGTGGGATGAACCGCCATATACGCCACCATGCCTGGCCTCAGAGATTTCTTGAGCCAGAATTGTCTTTGTACTGATAGAAAAAATTCAAATCTGTGTCAGGCCTGCAGAGTACAGCCTGCCCTGTTTACAGTTAAGAGTAGAGAAGGGTTATACAAACCCCCTCCAGACCCCTTTAATATTCCAAACTGTCATTTGTCATGCAAGAGCGAAACAAACCTCCCACTCAATTTCTTAAAAGGCTACAAGCTGCTTTAACAAACCTTTCTCCTGATTCCCCAACTGGAGAACTAGTAATTAAAAGCCGATTTTTAACGCAGTCAGACCCACATATTAAAAAAAAAAAACAACCTGCAACCAATGGTGGTAGAGCCTGAAAGTGCTCTAAATGATCTAATTAAGGCAGCCACTAGTCTTTTATAATAGGGATCTAGAGGCTGAACAGACAAAGATGAAAAGACTTTATGACTTTACAAGAAAACCAACCCAGAAGCAGGGCTCCTGAGGCTCAGTGTGGGCAGCAGGGACATTGAAGAAAATCTGTCCCCAGAAGAGACCTCTACCTGGGCCCTACCCTTTATGCCAAGGAAACCACTGGAAAATACCCTGTCCCCAAGGAGACCTCTGAGGCCAGAGGCCACCCCATAAGTGGTATAAATGGACTAAAGGGTCATGACAAGAAACCACCAGCATGTGGGGCTAGATTGTTTATCACACAGCTGGGACACCCACTGTCCAGCACAAAGCCCACTGCCACAGTTGGCACACTATACCAAGAGAAACACAGGCCTTAGCTAACGGATGGCAAGGCATACTCCAGACACTAACTCATCAGGTTAAGTTTTGTAAGTTGACACTGAGCCAGGGGTGGCAACACACATTTATAATCCCAGTACTTACAAGCTGAAGGAAGGAGGGTCAAGAGTTTAAGGTCACCCTCCACTACATAGTGAGTTCAAGGTTAGCCAGAGCTATATAAAACTCTGTCTCAAAAAAACACTGACATTAGTAAAGCTCTTAAAATGGAGATGAGCACTATCTCCTTGTTACAAATGAAAAAACAGATGTTTGTTAAATAACTTTTCTAAGGTCACAAAGCTAGTAAGTGGCAAAACCAAGATTCAAACCTAGTCTAAAGTCCAGGCACTGAATCACAGTGTTTATTCGCCTTTAAGGACAGCTTGCTTCTATTTCAAATCAACAATGGCAGGTTCCTCTACAGGAATAAAAAGAACAGTTTTTAAACCATGCAATTGCAACAAGCAAAGTATCAAGACCTTGTAGTCTCAAGAATTTAAGGAACCAGGTTTCCTACCCAAAACTACCTAGATGCTCTATCTCAAGCCTTGGGAGTGATCCATGTTCAAGAGCATCACACCAGGGTCCATTCTGGATATCCTTCTGACAGTTCAGAACAAATCAGAGCTGGTGAGTAGAGAAATGAAAGCAGTTTAGGCCCTTCAGACACGTTCTCCAGCAACAGCGGCATGTGCCACAAGCACACCGCACAGGCTAACGCTTCAAGTATGCGCTGTGCTCACAGGGTTCCAAACAGCAAGGTCAGCTTACCTTTTTAAAAATTTTTCCATTTGGTTGTACTTCATCTTCCTCACTTAAAACTTCACGTGTTCCCAAGAGTCTTTTGTCCTTAAATTTGTTTTTTGCATACATGAAAACTTTGTCTAGCGTATCACAGCCAGGGTACAGCACAGAAGCCAAACCATCCAGACTCTGAACAGATCTGTATGCAGAGTCAGGATCGGAACTGATCGGCTTAGCCTTAATTTGGTTTGACTTCTCTTGTCTTGACTCAGAAAAAAAATAAAATGGAATGTAAGTTAAAATAGTATAAAGTGATATCACAAAGTGTATGAAGTATAAAAGTATGGGGTTGATGGACTGTTTTAGCTTCATGGTAGATGGTTTTGAAGATGCGTGGTTATTCATAACTGCTCAGTAGTAGACTTAACAGATTTCAGCAAGAATCTAGAAGGAAGAAAAATAAAAAGATTAGTTCAAAATCACTTTAACTATAAAGTAAAATTGTTCCTATTAGGCAAAATTATTATTAATTGTTTCTGATCAGGGAGGAGTCTGTATACCCGGTCCACAACTTACAAAGCTCACTTGTACCATTATCTAGTAACAATGGAATTACACAAAAAAGTGTCCACATCATACTGTAAACAGGAAGCCTTTCCAACCTAACCCTAAATATCCACAAACACCATGGGTAGTAAGGAAGCAAGCCAGAAGAAAGAAAGTAAGGAGGACCAGCAATTTACTCCCTTCCTATTCTTCACTGTACTGCTAAATTAAAGATGGCAGGCCCTCTGTGGAGAAATTCATTTCTAATGGCAATGTCAAAACTCGAAGACTTTGGTAGTAATCAATTAAGATGAGACCCCCATAACAGTATTCAAGAAGAATAAACCTGTTTGGGGAGATGGCTGAGTATTTAGCTATGATGGCTTGCAAAGCCTGACAGCCAGGGTTCAATTCCCCAGTATCCATGTAAAGCCAGATGTACAAAGTGGCAAGAGGCCCTGGTGTTTTCTCTTTTTCTCTCTCAAATAAACAAAAATATTAAATAATTTTTTTTTTTAAAAAGAGAATAAACCAGCCAAAAGTTACACAGAGAACCAAGGAAAGAGGTACCTAAGAAGAACCCGCCAAGAATCCTAATAGCCCTAGAAGACTGGCCTAGGCATGGCCCTACTAAGGATATCTGTTTGAACTGGATCACACGTGGAACAATTGAGAGCCCAGAGGTTTGTGCCAAACAGTAACAACTGCTGGGTGTGCTACCAATACAAGATAGGTCAGGTACAAAATAAACAAGGAAAGCAGGGAGAGAGTTAAAACCACCCTGATAAAACTGAAGCCACCCCTTGAGGAAGGCAGTGGGGGTGGGGGGCCCAGGATATGCTCTCTGGGAGCAATATCAAAGAGTACACTGTGTAAAAGAAACAGACCTCATGGAAGTAGTTCAGCCAAGTCACTAAATAAGCAAACAGTAAGAAACCATGGAACAGGGAAGAAAGTAAGTTTGCAGAATGCTACAAAATATTATTTAAAATCTCTAGTTCACGGGGCTGGGGAGATGGCTCAGTGGTTAAAGGCGCTTTCTTGCAAAGCCTACCAGCCCAGGTTCAAATCCCAAGCCTCCCACATAATCAACCCAAGAGGCCTTGGGAGCACACAAGCACACATGTACACAAACTAAAAATAAAATAAAAATGCTAAATAAAATAAAATAAAAAATTCAAAACAAAATTATGAAGTCCCAATGAACAGCAAAGAATGACACATACCAAAAGAAAATAAGCTACAGAAATTGTCCTTCAGCTGGGCATGGTGGCACACACCTTTAATTCCAGTACTCGGGAGGCAGCAGTTAGAAATTGATGCAAATCAGGGTGTAAGTAAGTCCATTTGAATTGGCTAGGTTAGAGAGAAAACTAAAGGCTCCATTATTCTCAAACGTTAAATGTACTAGTATAGTCAGGAAAATCATTCTTTCTGGCAAATTCAGTTCCCAACAGTCAAATTCTAAAGCTCAGAAAAGGATTTTAGTTCTTTTTGAATAGTCTGCAACCATTTTCATTTTTTTAAACATATTTTATTTATTTGAGAGAGAGAAAGAGGCAGGGGTGGGGAGAATGGGCAAGCCAGGGCCTCCAGCCACTGCAAACAAACTCCAGATGCATGCGCTCCTTGTGCATCTGGCTTACGTGGGTCATGGAGAATCAAACCAGGGTCCTTTGGCTTTGCAGACAAATGCCTTAACCACTAAGCCATCTCTCTAGCCCAACCATTTTTATTTTTATGTTAACAAATAATAGAAAAATCCTATGTCTAGATATTAGCAATGAATAACTAGAAAATGAAATTAATATAGTTAATATATATCCGAAGTAATATTTGAGAAGCTTGGCATGGTGATACACACCTGTAATCCCAACATGGGGGTGGGGAGAAGTGGCAGGAGGATCAGTAGTCAAAGGCCAGCTGTAGCTACATTGAGACCCTATCTCAGAAAACAGGCAGGCAGTAGCAGTGCTTGGGGACAGCACTAACGACATGTTCTGAGCACAGAAAAACTTTGTTGAAGGAGATTTTAAAAGGTCTAAACAGTAAAACATCTCCTGTTCACAGAGTGGAAGACAATGTTAAAAATAGCAATGTTCCTCAAATTGATATTAAATTCAACACAAGCCTCATCCAAACCTCAGCTGACTTTAATACAGATTCAAAAGAATTCACATGAAAACTCCATAGCCAAAACAGCCAAAACAATCCTGAAAACAGGGAACACACTTGAAGGTCCTCTATGCCTGGATTTAAAAATGTACCACAGGGCTGGAGAGATGGCTTTGCAATTAAGGCATCTGCCTTGCAAAGTCTAAGGAGCCAGGTTCAATTCCCCAGAACCCATGTAAGCCACATGCACATGGTGGTGCATGTATCTGAGTTCGTTTACAGTGGCTAGAGGCCCTGGTGTACCCATTCTTTCTATCATAAATAAATAAAATTATTTTTTAAAAAGTACCACAAAGCAACTGTATTGAAGACAGCATGATAGGAGGGAAAGGATGGTCATATGTTGGTCAACAGTAACTCTGACAGTCTATAAATAAACTCATATTATGGACTACTGAATTTCAGTGGGTGGGAGGGGGACATGAGAAGTCAATAAGGCAACAGTCTTTTCAACAAATGTTGATAAAACTGAACGCCAACATGTGAGAAAATGAAAATGGACCCCCCTCCTTAAACAATACAAAAAATAATAAACACTGAAATGGATTACTACTGTGATTGTAGCAGCTGAAACTATAAAACCTTTTGTAAATACTATGCATCCAAGAGGAGGCCATGGGGCCGACACCTCCAAGGGCAGCAATGGTTAAAGCTATCCTAGTTCTTTCCAACAACGGAACCTCTGCTTATAGTAGGAAAGGGGTTTCCTTATCTGAGCAGAATTAAGTCAGGAACTAGAGAAGTTGCAATGCAAGGAGGTAAATGGTCTTGTGTTTCAACCCTGACAGAAATATAGTAAGAGAAATAGTTGGCCAGTGGTTAGATGGTTGAAGGAAAGATAATAGTCAAAAAACTATGGTTTATAAATTCTGTGTCACTTTTTAGAAATTACTTCTTTGTGTATTTGTGTATGGATGGACCAAGGTCCCTTGCCACTACAAACAAATGCCAGATGCTTGTACCACTTTTTGTGTCTGGCTTTATGTGGATACTGGGGATTTGAACCCAGGCCAGTAGGGTTTGCAAGCAAATACCTTTAACCACCTTTAACCATCTCCCTAACCTTGAGTATCACTTGTCAAAAGGAAACAATCAGCCGGGCGTGGTGGCGCACGCCTTTAATCCCAGCACTGGGGAGGCAGAGGTAGGAGGATCGCCATGAGTTCAAGGCCACCCTGAGACTACATAGTTAATTCCAGGTCAGCCTGGGCCAGAGTGAGACCCTACCTCAAAAACCAAAAAAAAAAAAAAAAAAAAAACAATCAAGGCTGGGGATATAGCTCAATTGGTACAGTGCTTACATGAAAGCCTGGATTCAATCCCCAGGACTACATAAAACCTGGTATGGTGGCACATGCCAGTAATCCCAGAACTCAGGAGGTAGAGGCAAGAGAATCAGAGTTGAAGATCATCCTCAGTTACAGAGCAAGTTGGAGTCCTGTCTGGACTGCATGAGATTCTGTATTAAAAAAATTAACAAGCACTGAGAGATGGCTTAGCGTTTAAGGCACTTGCTGGCAAAGCCGAAGGACCTAAGTTCAATTTCCCAGGACCTATGTAAGCCAGATGCACAAGATGGCATATACATCTGGAGTTTATTGCAATAGCTAGAGGCCCTGGAGTGCCCATTCTCTCTATCTGCCTCTCTCTCTTAAATACATAAAATTACAAAAATAAACAAACAAACAAATCTGTTCATCTTTCCCATAGCGACTCAATTTCCAGTCCAGCTAAAAATGCCTTACCTATCAAAAGATTAGTGTTCTCTTTTGTTTTTCTAGTATTTCACATATTTAGACCTTTAACAAATAAAAATCTGTGTAAGGGATAAAGTTAATTTCTTTCCTCTCAAATTAACTAAACTGTTTACTATAAGCCATTCTTTTCAAAACTTACAAATGACCCCAATTTGGGTCTCTAAGTGAGCTTTATCCCTTCCTGCTTTCTCATGGGCAGGCGCTCTTCATAATCTCTCCTTTCCTTTTCTTAATCTAATAAAATTTCTATAAACCTCAAAAAAAAAAATCCTGGTCACAAATAGCCAAAACATTGAAATATTTTTAAATGATTAGTTACATTGTACCAACAGGTCTGTACCTTCTATCACTTCAGCAATTGCCTTAAATCATAATAATCAAATTATATTATTTGAGAGGACAAACGCAGGAGAACTGGAAAAAGTGGGGATGGGCTTGTGTCATTGTCAGAAAGCTGATGACAGATCTTGGGGTTACAGAAACAACTGTAGAGAAAGGACAGAAAGTAATTATCTGTCTACAAAAATCATCCTCCAATGATATACTTTGGGAGTTTATGAAAAAAAAAAAAAAACCCTTGCTGCAAATGCACAAAGATAAAGCTTTCAGAAGAAATCACATGTCCTTAAAGACAGTAAACAGGAAGGGAACATAATCCTGTTCATGCATGTATTAAATGCCAAGTCAGGTTGCAGTTTCTTAAAGGCAAACACTTGAAAATTCTCAGGCTCAAGAGAGATGCAACATAGTAGATCAATCCAAAATTGGTAAGCCTATAAAATTGCCCTCCACTAAGTTGGCAGACCACACAAAGAAAATGGGAGTCACTCTCAGAATCTAAGACACTTGTAAATGTCCATAGGAGAGTTCAATAAAGACATTAATGCTATAGACATTCAGCCTATAGCAAATAAGGTTTGTATGACCTCCTAATTCTACTTCCATCACAAAAAGGACATGAAAATTCAGCTTTCAGACAAGGGAGAACCCTCACTCTTGAAAATACTCCTACAAACTCAAAGGCTAGGAAAGAGGAGGGAGGCAGGGAGAAACTCCAGAGGGAAATCTTGATATTCCACTATATGGCAATCTTCCTACCTGACTGCTGGAATTAAAGCCATGTCCACCATTCTTAACTACAAATTTAAAGTCTGGGACTCCCAAAACCCACTGAGCACAGAAATAAACTTCTAGAAGAGTACTATACTGTGTTCCAACACGTTCCCGTAAGTCACTGGAAAGCACTCTTCATTTGGCCATGTGTATCACTCAAGAATACAGACAAGGAGCCCAGAACTCAAGAGTCAGAGGAAGAAGGAGGATCACCGTGAGTTCAAGGCCACCCTGAGGCTACAATAGTGAATTCCAGGTCAGCCTGGGCTAGAATGTGTCCTTACCTCAAAAAAACTTTAAAAAAAAAAAATACAAAGACTGTAACATGAAGCCTGGGGCTGGAGATGTAGCTCAGCTGGTACAGCACCACTTAAAACCTGGCATAGTGTCATAAACCTGTAATCCCAGCACTTGAAACGTAGGGCAGAAGACCACAAATTCAGAGCTGCAGAAATGGCTTAGCAGTTAAGATGTATGCCTGCAAAGCCTAAGGACCCAGGTTCAATTCTCCAGGTCCCACGTAAGCCAGATACACATGCTAGCACATGTGTCAGAAGTTCGTATGCAGTAGCTGGCAGCCCTGGTGCACCCATTCTCACTCACTCTCTTGACTCTAATAAATAAATAAAAATGAAATCTTAAAAAAAAAAGACGACGACCATAAATTCAGTCATCTTTAGCTACATAAGGGAATTCAACAGGTGACAACCTATCTAGGAAGAAAAGACAAAAGAAGGGCTGGAGAGATAGCTTAGTGGTTAAGGCACTTGCCTGCAAAGCTAAAGGACCTCAGTTCAATTCCCCAGGACCCACGTAAGCCAGATGCACAAGGTAGCACATGCATCTGGAGTTTGTTTGCAGTGGCTGGAAGCCCTGGTACACCCATTCTCTCTGTGCTCTCTGCCTCTTTCCCTCACTTAAATTTTAAAAAAAGATAAAAGAGAGAAGGGAGGGAGCTTTCCTAGAGTACATGGAATCCTGATTCAATCCCCAGCATGCACACCTGTGATTCCAGAACTCAGGAGGTGGTGGCAATAGACCAATCAGGTGGTCATCCTAACTACTACTGAGTTTAAAGCCAGAATGGGCCTAGTGTATTCCTATTTCCACCATGCCTGTTTCATAAAATAATGCCAATGCATGCAAAATGTTGAAGAACATATGTCACATTGCTAACAAACAATTCCTAGTTTCAATTAGAAAGAACTAAGCCCTACCCTCCAGTCCAGAGGTAAGTCAGCAGGAAAAGGAAGACTTTCTAGATGTTTAGAACTGCAGTAAGAAAGCCACTATCATACTAATGCAACCTGAATAAAACAAAAACAAGGAACAATAACAAACATTTATACTTGAAAAAGAACATTTCATTTTTCTTAAATGTATTTATTTTAGAGAGAGAGAGAGGCAGACAGAAAGAGAGAATGGGCACGCCAGGGCCTCTAGCCACTGCAAACAAACTCCAGATGCATGTGCCCCTTGTGCGTCTGGCTTACATGGGTCCTGGGGAATCAAATCGGGGTCCTTAGGCTTTGCAGGCAAATGCCTTAACTGCTAAGCCATTTCCCCAGCCCCTAGAAACATTCCATAATCTGACCAAAAACAACAATGAATGTCCCACATCACAGAAATGTTAATGTGATACAGTTAAAAATTGACTGAGGTATAACTTAGAGATAAGGTATCTGTTTAGCATATGCAAGGCTCTGGGGTCAGCATTACAACAAAACTGTCATTGCCTATCAAACCATTTTAGAACTAAGACAATTTTTTTTTAATTTTATTTTTAGAGAGAGAGAATTGGCATGTCAGGGCCTCAGCCACTCAAACTCCAGACACTTGCACCACCTAGTGGGCATGTGCGACCTTGTGCTTGCCTCACCTTTGTGCACCTGGCTTATGTAGTGGGATCTGGAAAGTCAAACATGGATCCTTAGGCTTCGTAGGTAAGCACCTTAACCACTAAACCATCTCTCCAGTCTTTTCATGAAATTTAATTTTAGAGAGAGCAAGAGAGCTAAGATAGTATTTTAGTATTTTAAATGTAAGAAGTGTGTATACAACTTAGAATTCAGTGTTCTTAGTAACTAAAAAAACAAAACCCAAAGCACTTTTCTCTTTACAAAATAAAGTTACACAAACCTACAAGTGTACCTTTGCTTTTCAAGCCCAGTACGTGAAAGTTCAGACTTACATAAGTAAACCCAAAGTATCCAGCAGACCAACCACTCATGAATCTTCTATTGGGGCTGTCACCTGCTTTACTGTGTGCATTCCAAGGAAAATCACAAACCTGACCTAAAACAAAAACAAAAACAAACCTAGCTTCCATCACCAGTACTGTAGAGAAATCCCATGAGGAAGGCTATCACAGGAGTAGGGAGGGTAGGAGAAATCACAAACGCCACTCTTTTGCTCCTCCCCTACTCATTAGTCCCAGTACTTTCACAAGCCACAGGAGTTTGCACTCCAGCTCAAGTATCACCTCCTTATGAAGTCTTCCAACATCTGCTTATCATCTTCCTTCCTGTGAGAACCCAAAACACTTTGAATATACCTATTAGTTTATAGATTATGCTTGTTTTAAGTCTTTGCTTCAGAGATGGACATTTTAATGGTTCATAATTGAAATATCTATCCCAGGAAACCTAGAAAATATTTCACAGTATATATTCAGTGTGTCCACCGAGTTCAGGAATTTGTTTTGAGAAGGAAGGAAGCAGCATCACAGAACAACAGCAAGGAACTGTGTGTCCGTGTCTGGCATTGGGCTGTAATCCCCAGGAGAACAGAAAACCTGGTGGGCTGGCCTGATGAGCTGTGATCACTCCTGTACCAGCAGTGTAGTAATAATCAATCTTAAAATCACACATGAAAGTTAACTACAACCAAAGTGAAATTTAAAATTCTTTGTATTTTCTAAGAATTAGAAATAAAGGAATACAGAATAAGGCATAAATCAGCCAGTAAAAAGTTAGCCTAGCCAGGTATGGTGATACATGCCTTTAATCACACCATTCAGGAGGCAAAGGTAGGACTGCTATGAGTTTGAGGCCAGCCTGGAACTACAGAGTGAGTTTCAGGTAAGTCTGGGCTGGAATGAGACCCTACCTCAAAAATACAGAAGTCAGCCTTTGTTTTACTGAATTGCTAGAAGTGGACCTCAAATAAACTCACTACCGTCATACGGGATCACAGCTGATGGGTGAAGAGGTTACTCCCTAGACATCTATCACTTTGTAGTGCTTCTACTCCAAGTTAAACACTCTCTCACCCCAGTCCTTAAGCCTACCAATGATGGCAGCAACAAGAAATTTGAGAGACAATATATTACCTTTAGCATTAGCAAGTTAAATATAACATGAGGGTAAACAAAAATCTGAATTTCTGTAATTGTCCCACATTTATTTCTCCATTCAAATTTGACATTCTTCAAAAAATTTAAATCTAGAAATGTTTTGTTCTTCAAGTCCATTTGCTAAATATAGTATGAAGAAAGGTGTGGTGGTTATTAAATCAGACCTAAGGTGAGAATGGTACCACCAAGATAAATACTCAGGCTACTGAGAACTTTTTTTATTATACAAAGTGCTATTAAAATGAAACAATGTCTTTGTCCTGGCTTTCAACACACAAACAGGGTGCAGCATGAAGATCTTTCATTAGCCACTAGAGGGCACAAACACATGGGCAAGCAACCTTGTGTATTTCATTTTTTAGAAGTTTTTGACCCAACACTTTAGAAATCTTTAGTAAAGAAAAAAACCTTAAAGCTTTCCATTACAGGTATTTGTAATGGATTTAAAAGGAAATAAACAAACATCCAGTAATTAGGAAATGATCACATACATTATGGTAAGTACGTTTATTAGATTGTTACACAGCCACTAAAATATTCTCCAAGAACATTAATAACATGCCAGAACAAGGAAAAGTAGGTCAAATATTAAGGACACAGCGTATTCCACTTGTCAGCACACACAGTATCTACAAAGCAAGAGATGTCAGCAGTGGCTCAGTCTCAATGCACAACTAGCAATGCCTTGCTTTCCTCTTTAAGCTTGTGTGCGTTTCCCAGACATTCTTACTGAACATACACTCAAGGAAGACTTTAGGCAAATACACTGCATTATACTTTCTACACATTTATATAGAAACAAATCTTATGTACTAAAATCCAGAAGCAATACCAGCTTAACGGGGTTTTTTATTATTAAAACAAAAACCCAAATAAAAACTAGAGAATACAAATCCCAACTTAAAATGAAACTTGCCTGCAAAGCCAAAGGATCCTGGTTCAATTCTCCAAGACCCATGTGAGCCAGATGCAGAAGGGGGTACATGCATCAGGAGCTTGTTTGCAATGGCTAGAGGCCCTGAAGCACTCATATTCTTTCTCTCATTCTCTCTCTCAAGTAAATAAATAAATAAAAATAAAATATTTTTTAAAATTCAGTTCAAAACACACATTCAAAAGCCAGGTATGTTGGTGCATACCTATAATCCCAGCACTTGAGAGGCAAAAACAGAATGATCACCACAAATCTGGGGCCAGCCTGCTCTACTATGTGTTCCTGGTCCATCAGGAAACAAAGCAAGATCCCATCTCAAACAAAACTAAACAAAACAAAAAAACAAAAATGCAACTCAAGCCAGGTATGATGGCACAGGCCTGTAAATCAACACTCAGGTGTGACAATGTTTAAAAAGTAAAAAATAAAAAAATAAATTAAAAAATTAAACCTTCCAGGCGTGGTGGCGCACACCTTTAATCCCAGCACTTGGAGAGGCAGAAGTAGATTACCATGAGTTCAAGGTCACCCTGAGACTACATAGTGAATTCCAGGTCAGCTTGAGCTAGAGTGAGACCCTACCTTGGAAAAGAAAGAAAGAAAGAAAGAAAGAAAGAAAGAAAGAAAGAAAGAAAGAAAGAAAGAAAGAGAGAGAAAGAGAAAGAAGGGAAGGAAGGAAGGAAGGAAGGAAGGAAGGAAGGAAGGAAGGAAGGAAGAAAAAAGGAAGGAAGGAAGGAAGGAAGGCAGGCAGGCAGGTAGGCAAGCTACAGAATTATAAAATATGATGTAATCTAGCTGACAAGTTTCAAGTTTCCCATCAGCCTTAACTCACGAAGTTTTCACAGGGCTACAGATACCACTACATTGGAAAAGCACTTACTAGCATGCACAAAACCTTGGATTCAAATCCCCAGTGCTAAAGTGGAGGCAGGAGGATCAAAGTTCAAAGTCATCATCAGCTACATAGCAAGTTGGAGACAAGCCTGGACTACATAAGATCTAGTTTCAAAGGAGGGGAAAGTGTTTATAGATGCTTTTATACTGCTAAAGACAATTTGGTAAATTCTTGCATTCCTAATCACAAAATTCAAGCCACAGGAAGAAAAGAAGCCAATTCTTTACATATTTTGCAATTGAAAAAAATTAAGCTTTTTATTGTGAGGACCAAAGTAAGCAAACTAACTTGAGACCTACATTGTTGATAGCTGGCACAACAAAACCTCGATATTCTCTCATTTTCCCACTCTGATAAGGGAAGGCAATACCTTCATCTCATGTGATGCATGTTATGGCATATTTACCATCTGGTCCAATCTCTATTCCATTTCACAAATTTCCATACAGCCCTCCTGGCCTTGTATAGTTTCCTCTGTGCCATGTCTGCACCTCCTCCTAACTGCTATGGTCACCAATAAGAAAGAGAGAAATACAACAGTAGTATCACCTGATTGTGATAAATGATCCAAATAGACAAGTAAAAGCAGACACACAAAGTTACCTTTGTGAATCCCAATCAACAGGAAACAAGTTGAACATTGAAAAGGAACAGTTAGAATGGGCTCTGTAATACCTCGCAACCCTCCAACCTCCAGAGGGTTTCATCTTTCCCAGATTAAATAGAAAGCTAAAGGATGCTAATTCTAGAATCCTACACAAAAACTTTCTGCATTATCCTCCACACATCTTTTGCCAAGTGGTAAGGGGAACTGACTTCCTGTCATCCACTCTTCCTGCCAAAGCTATGACTTCTAGAGTTGTAGTCCTGTCTCCTTACCTCTCCATGCATCAAAACACCATGCATAGACAGTATAGCACTACACTCACTCTCAACACCCATTTTACCATGTCAGCCCTTAATTCCTTCTATATGATCCAAAAGAAAAGAAGAGCAAATCCAAACTACTTTGCCAAGCATTGAAGGCCCTCCACAGCTAACCTTTCAACACTCCCAATTCTCTCTCACATACTCTGTATTTGAATGAGTTATAGCCACCAGCCTCCTAACTGGCTTTCTCTACGTTAGCTCACTTTGCCTTTCGCTCTTTCTAGGATACCCTTCCTCAGTGGACATCCAAATTATGGCCTCAAACTCCAAGAGTGCTGGATTGCAACTACGAAGCCAGCTCTAGCCATCGTAATATCTAAATTGGTTATAGTCATTCTTTGCTACCAAGGGCTTGAACATCTGTCTGTTCACTGACCCTCAGCATCCTCTATGGGTACTCTCATTTTTCTTATATCTCAAAATGGAATGTCTACAGCTCTTTAATAGATAAACCATAGACTGCTGCAGTTTGGAATCAATCCTGCAGTACAGAACCACTGCAGGAGCAGCAGCAGGGTTCCCAGTCCCAGGCACCAAGCTGCAACTCAGTCTGCAGAGCATTTCCTCATCTGCTTGTAGTGACGTCTGGAGAGTCCTTTTGGATTGCTCTGTAGGGTAGAAAGGTCGGATCTTAAGGAAGAACGGTAGCCCACAGTCTCTGCTTTTATGGGCTTGATGACATGGCCTGGCTTGGTGCTAACCTTGGGAATGGTCAGCTTTTGGAAGGCCCTCTGAGTGTTCCACGTGGCCCCTACAGGGTTCTGTATGGTCCTTTCAAATTGCTGATAGTGGGTGAATGGGTGTGGAAGGACCTGCACCTGATGACCTGCTATGAGGATGTTGCGCCTTTCGTTGACAATCACATTGGGCAGATTCTTGTCTTTCCTTTGAGAACCTTCAGGGGCTTTAAGAAAACAGTGTCTTTTCTTGGTGCTGGGCATCAGGCCTGCACCAACCCACTCACCCCAGCCAGGCAATGTCAGGTCCAAGTTTGGCTTATTTGCCTCGACAGCTTCCCTCTTGTCTTTCAAGAAGTCTTTGATGACATCATCCCCAGCAAAAGCTTCCTTTATCAGCTGTCTAATGTCTCTCTCTACTTCATCTTCCAGCTCCTCTATTGTGGGAACTGCCAAAGACTTCACAGAAGGAGTTTTTATACTTAGAAGGTTCTGTAGATCAATCATTTGCTGCTTCTTTCTCTTCTCCTTTGCAATCCCCACGGAACTCATTTTTTGCTTCCTGAGTTGATCATTCAGTTTCTGAGACAAGACCGTTGATTCAGATAATACCTTCTGGCTGTTAGAATCTTTGGTTTTTTGTCTGCTCACTGGCTTGGCATTGTGGTTGAGCTCAGATCTTTTTCTAAGGAATCCCCTTTTCTCATAATCTTTCAACAAATTATCTTGCACTGCCACTGGTCTTTCATCTCCCTCCCTTTCAGAAAACTCATGAGCCACTAGCTCAGGCTCTGTCTGGATTGTATCTCCTTTGGGCATCCAGGGGTTTGGAGCATCATCACTCATGCACAAGTCATTCATCCCGACCGGGGTGAAGGGCATTACCTCTGCTCGGCATTCCTCCTCTTCCTCACTCTCTGGAACCACCTGGAGTTTCTGTGTCAGTGCTTTGTTCTTTGCCAACTGCTCCTGCCTGGCTTGGCGGGCCTCCAGGTCAAATTTAGCCATTTTTGCCTTTGACTTGGCCCATTTCCCACTGTCCTGGTGCTTAAGGCTCATTCGCTCCATCATTCTGGCCTTTTCAATTTTTCCTACTTCTTCCAATCCAGCATTCGGACTGACCTTCTCAAACTCTCTTTGGGCTTTCTTAGCTTTTCCTTTCTTCACAATTTTGTGGTATTTTTTACTTTTGATTTTCTTCTCTCTTCGAGCCCTGGCCTCATAGTAGGACTGCAGAGCCCGGGCCCTCTGAAGCTCTGCTCTGCGTATCTTAGCCTCTTCCAGGCTCATGGCTCTGAGGGAGGTTTTTTCCACAGGAGTCAATAAAGGGTCTGCCACTGGCTGCTTGTTCTTATGAAGAAGGTTAAGAACATCCTGCTCCAATGGGGTTCGGGCTTTCCAGCCACTGAACATGTGTTCCATGGGAGCAACAGCTGATGGCTCCTGCTCCACGGAGAAGACCAGCTGCTCTGCTTGCCTGTTCTTCGCAACTACAGGGTCCCATTTGGAGAGGGCCTGTGAGGTTCTGCTGAAGGCTATTTCCCTAAGGATCCGCTCAGCCTCTTCTTTGTTAAGAGGCGTCTCTAGAGTCTTCTTTGACCTGACTCTATTCAGCTGCTTTTTCACCACAGTCAGTAAAGGTAACTTTTTAGCAGCTCCAAGCAGATCTGAAAGGACCAATTTTTCACCTGATCCTTCACAACTGACATTGAACTCTGACACCTTCAGACTAGCCTCAGATCTCTCTGCCAATTTCCACCTATTCTTTCCATCAAGAGCACTGATTGCTTCCAAAAGCTTTTGACACTTTCTTTCTCCATCACTGTCCCCCTCATCTTCACTTGCACTCAATGGGTAGCTGTGTGACAAATCCACTAGTTGTTCCTGATGGCTCAAAGCAAGAAGGCCCTCTATATTCCTGGTCAGCTTCATTGTAGCAGCCTGCTTTCTCTCACACGGCCTGAAAGCTCTTGACTTCAGAGAAGCGTCTTGTCATCTTTGGCTCCATCTACGTACTGCCCACTGCCTCTGAGATAGATGTTTTCTGAGATCTTATTTATTGAGATGTCTAAAGAAGAAAAGACCCATGTAAATAACCCAGTGAATTCCATGTACTCAACACATAAACCATGTACTACCAGATAGTGTGGTGTCATTCAAGGATAGCCTATGCTACACAGGACTACCATGTGTGTCTGCCTGCCTCTGTGCCTCTCTCTCCCTGTGTACATAAACATGTATGTGTGCATACAAAGCTAACTGGCAAAAGTATTACACTTTAAAAATATCGCATTGGTAACAAAGATCCCAAAGCAAGGAAAGGAGAAAGAGAGGTAAAACAAAAAGGAACCATGATGGAGAGGCAGACTGGTTTAAAGCAAGGCAAGGACTGTAGAGCAGGAAATGGTGTCCAGGAAGACAATGCCACACCACCAGGCCCAGAAGCATAATGACGAAAAGCTCAGACAAGATGCTCAATGGTCTTCAACAACAACTCAGAAGACAACCTTGTTTTGCTGCTGGGCTCCCTTCTTACTCCAGGAATCATTTAGTCTTTCAACAACTACTTTCTAAGATGAATTTGTAAATGAGTAAGTTTATGTAAGGTCTTACTTTTTTATCCCTCCTGTCTCTGGTTCTAGGCCTCCCCACAAGATGTAATCTATTCCTACAGCCTCCTTGTTCTTCCTAAGCAGTTGATGGCTCAAGGATGCCTTCAATGTACTCTTCCAAACTCCACGGCCCCTGAACAACCATTCTGAGCACCTCCCTCCCTCAAAGCCATGTCTTTTTATGCCCATGTGAAGGTTTACTTTTCTTAGCTGATGCTTCACAGCAAGTTCAAGGCCAGCCTAGAGTATACAATGAGACCTTCTTAAAGAGAGAGAAATGCTACCTGAGTTGAGTCATATGACATCAGGTAATTTTTAAAAATATTTATTGTTATTAATTTGAGAAAAAGAGACAGAAAGAATGAGTGGCAGACAGAGAGAATGGGTGCATCAAGGCCTCCAGTCCCTACAAACAAACTCCAAACGCATGCACCCCTTTGTGCATCTGGCTCACGTGTGTCCTGGGCAATCAATCCTGGGTCCTTTGGCTTTGCAGTGAAGCGCCTTAACTGGTAAAGCCACCTCTCTAGCCCCAAATAAGGTATTTTTAACTGTTAAAAGTAGATAGTTGTTAATTATGTGAATGAGAACTATACAATGTCAATCTACTTTCAATGTGTTGTGTGTGTGTGTGTGTGTGTGTGTATAGTATGTATGTATGTATGTATGTATGTATGTATGTATGTGTAATCTCCAAGAAAATTAAGGTACAAGGTTAAGTCCTAAGACTGATGAAGGGCTGGAGAGATGGCTTAGCAGTTAAGGTGTTGCTGGCAAAGCCAAAGGACCCAGGTTTGATTCCCTATTACCCAAGTAAAACCAAATGCACAAGATGTCACATGTGTTTGGAGTTTGTTTGCAGTGGCTAGAGGCCCTGCCATGCCCATTCATTCATTCATTTATTCATTCATTCATTCTCTCTCTCAGACAAATAAATAAATAATAAAAATACTGACTACTGATAAAATATAACAAAATTAGGAGCTGAGAAGATGGCTCAGAGGTAAAGTGCACACCATACAAACATGAGGACCTGAGTTTACATCTCCAGAACCTATATAAGAGGCTGGGTGCAGCAGTGTACCCTATTGTCCCAGCGCTGGGGAGGGGGAGACAAGCAGGAGATCCTCAGGGCTTGTGGCTGGCTAGTTAGCCAAATCTGTGATGTCTAAGTGAGAGACCCTGTAACAAGAGTAACATGGAGAGCATTTGAAGAAGACATCCAACATTGATCTCTGGCTTCCAAATACATACACACACATGCCCCCCCACACACAAACACACATTCAAAATATATAACAAAATCTAACTAATGCTCCTCAAAGTACATTTTGTGTTGTTGTTGTTGTTGTTTTTGTTTTTCGAGGTAGGGTCTCACTCTAGCTCAGGTTGACCTGGAATTCACTCTGTAGTCTCGGGGTGGCCTTGAACTCTCAGCAATCCTCCTACCTCTGCCTCCAGAGTGCTGGGATTAAAGGATTTAATGCAATATTTTCTCCCAAACTCCACTAAAAGGAGGCTATGATACATGAGACATTTCCTTGTGGTGCTTTTATATATGTGATGATAATGTTGCTTCAAGAAAATAAAGATAATAAAGAATGAGTAGAAAAACAAAATGTTGTATCCTCTAAACACAAATGAAACTGATAAAAATAGTTCATGTTCAGAGACCTCTATTCCAGAAACATACTTCATTTACAACCTCACAAGAAATCTACAGGTAGGTCCAATTATTAACTCTATGTGACAAGGAAACAGGCCCAGAAAAATTATATACACTGCCCACTGACAGCCATCTAGTAAGAGAACCAGGATTCAAATTCAAGCAATCCGAAGTATGAGTTTAAGTTTCTACCACCAATCTGCAATGGAGAAAAAGATGCTATATTTTAGAGGAAAATTCTTGAAGCAAACAAGCATTAATATACATGACTGGCAAAATCACAAATCATTAACCATAAAAAGGAAAGGGTATAAGAAAAAAAAAAAAAAGGAAAGGAATATGTGAATTTCCTCCAGTTGTTGGTTTTTATGGAATAAGCGGTGAAATAGCACAACCATATAACTGTAAAATACTAAGAATTTCTTTGAACGTAGGAAAAAAGTAAAACTAGGTTGATTAAAAGTTACTAAAAACAGCCTTGGAAGGAAAGTAGCCATTATAGCTTTGTACTCTTAAGTATAAGAACAAAGGCATGTTAAGAGAACTGATTTAAAAAATCAGCAGAGGGCTGAGGTGAAAATGGAAAGAATAAAGAAAAAGGAGTTCAGGGTAACTACAATGGATGTCAAAAAGAAATTAAGACAAACAGCCATATTCAAGAAGAACTTCTGATACCAGGATCTCCCCAGTAACAAAAATGAATGGAAACCTTTTCCCACAAAGCAAAAGGGCAATAAGTATGTGGCATAGCCCTGAAATTTATGATTGTGTCACAGTGAAAATAAATGAAATTTAAAAACCAGTCACCACTGACAAAACTCTACTGATGAAAACACATAAGAAACACTGGAGTGGGGTTGCAAGTTGCACAAGAATTGTCTAGAGGAAGTTTTTAAATGGAGATGCACAGATGTGTAACAAAACTATGGGAAAATATGTAGGAATAACAAACACCAAATTCAGAACTGGGGTTAACTGGAAAATTTGGGGAAAGTGTTTCTTCAACTGGATTAAATGTTAGGCAGTATTTTTCAGACAAAAGTAAAAAGCCAAGACAGGAACAATGGTGCAAGCCTGTAAGCCCAGCATTTGAAGTGGAGGCAGAAGAATCAGGAGTTCAAGGTCATTCTCAGGGAGTTCAAAGCTAGCCTGGGCAACATGAGACCCTGTCTCAATCTCACAACTACCATCACCTCCACCAAAAACAAGAAAAACAGAGGCTGGAGAGATGGCTTAGTGGTTAAAGTTCTTATCTGCAAAGCCAAATGACCCAGGTCCAATTTCCCAGGACCCACGTAAAGCCTGAAGCACAAGGTAGCACATGCATTTGCAGTGGCTGGAGGCACGGTCCGCCCATTCTCTCTCATGCTCTTGATAAATAAAACTAAAATATTTTAAAAAACAAAAAACAGCCAGGCATGGTGGCACATGCCTGCAATCCCAGCACTCAGGAGGCTGAGGCAGGTGTATTAACTTGAATTCACTGTTTCTGTATTTCCTCATAGCTTCTTCTCTTGCACTAAGTATACCACAGTGAAACCTATATGCCCATATGCTGTCTTCCTGAATACCACTGCAAGGTTGGGTCACACACTTCCTTCTTTTCACAAGCTCTCTACATCATTTCCAAAGTCCTAGTGCCATGCAAGACAGGCACTGAATAAATACATGAATGACTGAATCAATGTCCCTATACACATTATAACAAGCACCTCTGAAGACAAGTAGATGGCTATATTTGGAGGTACTTATCCAAAAAGGTGAGCTATTATTAAAGTGTCTTCAGCTCTAAATAAATTATACATCAACTGAGCCCAGTGAATCATCCTTCAAAAATGGGAAACAGTGCTGTATTTAAGTAAATATATTCTAGTAATAACAGATGCTGAAATTTTTAACTAAAAAAATGAAAGCACTTAAAATATCAGAAAAACGATAGCCTGAATTTTTTTTCCTATGAAACCAAAAATAACCATGTAGAGAAGGAATCACGAGATTTAACATTCTCCCTTCAGACCAGAGAATTATAACCACAAGTCAGATGAAAGTATATGCCCTACTGAGGTGAATGAAATCAAGACTAAACCACACACTAAATCAATTTCACACAATGTGTCATGTGGTTAGCTAAAAAAGATTTGGTCATAAGCTAAAATTGGGCTAGTTTTTAGGAATTTAACAATTCTTGACAATTTTAAGAAATGTGCTTCAGAGTCGGTGATGAAGAAGTGACAAATCCAAGCCTCCATCATGCTTTGGATCCCAATGCCTCAACTCCTGATCTCTCAGGTTATAAACCAGTAACCCTTTCTCATCTATCGAGCCTTCCCTTCGACATTTAAACATGTTGAATCAAAACTCTTGGGAAGTTTCCTATATACTAGTCTCCACTCTCCTCCCTTCTTGTGTACTTTCCAACTCATGCTACTGCCACATCAGTACTTCTCGCAAAGGTCACCAAGGACCTCCATGGTATTACAGTCAATAGATGGTTCTCAAGCTTTCTCTTACAGGAGCATTCCACAGTACTGTCTGTCTCCTACACTGACTGTTGTAGCTGTCCTCTCACTTTCCTGTCCACTTGTTATAATTAATCTTGACTGTCAACTTGATTAGATTAAGAAATAACTAGAAAATTATAAAGCATACCTCTAGGAGGAAGGGCAGAAGACAACTAGATCATGACAGTTCTGACCTAATCAATGCATGAATTCTTCAGTGGATTCATAAGATGGCATTACTGGAAACTATGGTTTTGGGAGGAAGTAGGTCATTAGGGGCATGCCCTTGTCTTTATATTCTGCCTTGGCCCCTTCCTTTTTTGGTTTTTCGAGGTAGGGTCTCATTCTAGTCCAGGCTGACCTGGAATTCACTATGTATTCTCAGGGTGGCCTCGAACTCACGGTGATCCTCCTACCTCTGCCTCCCAAGTGCTGGGATTAAAGGCGTGCACCACCACGCCCAGCTCGGCCCCTTCCTTTATCCCTGTTTCCTGGCCACATGGATGTGAACTGCTCTCTTTCACCAAGCCCAACCCCCCATGATGGAATGACCCCTTTGAAACCTTAAACCAAAATAAATTATTCTTCCCTTGCTTCTGGTCAGGTATTTTGATCACAATAACACAAAAGTAACTAATAAACCATTCCTCTATCTCTACAAATCTACTCCTCTGCCCAGTACCATCCCAGGCCTCCTGGTCTTATTCTATGTGCCCTCCATAAGCAGTGTGGCATGCCCAGTTTTAGCTATCGACTCTATATTGAAGGCCACACACGTCACAGCACTAGAACAGTACCTTCACCAGAAAGCCAACTGAACATTTCTCAAACTAGGACTATGCTCTCCCATATCTAAAAATCTAGTCCTCTCGACTAGAGACATGGCTCAACAGTTGAAAGTGCTTACTTGAAAAGCCTGCTGGCTAAGGTTCCATTCTCCACAACCCACATGAAGATAGGTGTGTATGTCTAGAGTTCATTTGCAGCAGCAGGAGACTGGTGTGTGCACACGTGCACACACACACACACAAAATGTTTTTTAAAACAAAATTGGCTTAGCAGTTAAGGTGCATGCCTGAAACTGACCTAGGTTCAATTCCCCAGTACCCACGAAAGCCAGATACACAAGGTGGCACATGCAATTGGAGTTCATTTGCAGTGGCTGGAGGCCCTAGTGTGCCCATTCGCTCTCCCTCTCTCCGTATGTGTCACTTTCTCTCACAAACCCTACTTCTCTCCCAGTGTCGGCTCAGTGAACAATGAAAGCATTCCCCTTCAGTGGTCTGAGTCACACATGCCTTCTCCTTCCACCTCACATTTATGACCATGTTATGACAATTTTACACCTAACATCTCCACTTTCTCATCATATCAAGCTTTTTGAAGGTACAACTGAGCTAACATGACAGTGCTTTGGAAAAGAAATGAGTGTTAATATTCATCATAATGAAATCTTGAAAGCAAGGACTATATCAAGTTCATCTTCATTTATTCCACATGAAACATACAGCTAAAGTGAGTACTTTGCATACAGCTGGCATTCAGCAATGAATTATCTGTATTGCTTTCATGCATGTTTAACTAAATACTTATGTACCTAACAGTTTATAATACCTGATTCATGCCATAGTTTTTGCCATCTACAAACTGAAACTTTCTCAATAAAGTATAAACCACCTGGATACTTTTGATAGTTATGAAGCTGTTTATCTGAAATTAGCAAAGTCTGTCACCTATAGAATAACTTCCATGGGGGGACGACTAAACCCTAAATCATCTTAAAATCTAAATCTCACAAAGAAGATTCCAACTATTCGTCAGAAAAAAAAGTAAGAGCTACATGAATATTTAAGGTTTAAGTACCCTGAAGGTAGGTGAATGACTGCTGAATATGTTCCCTACCTCATCTAGATATCCTGCAATGGAAACAGGAATGACATCCTGGGTGAACACAGAAAATGAAATCAAAAGAATTACCATTAGTCAAAACCTCCCAAGCTCTTGTTGTGATATACACTTGATTACAGCCTCAGAATGCAAGATTGTTACCTAGTTCATCTCACCATATCAGTTCTTTAAGAAGCTCCCTGGATTTCCATCTAAGTCACAATCTTGGTTATAATCTTCACTCACTCAATACCTTTTCTTTATTGCAAGTACCAGGACTTGTAATCAAGCGTTTATCTGTACAATCTTTTGCTTGGAGTCTGTTTCCTGCCTAAAGGCACAGGGACACATCAGTTCTGATCCTGCTGTATTCATTCCAAGCACTTAACAAGGTGTCTGTCTGACATGCAATCGAAGGCAGAAGACTTTAGGTGAGCAATTAATTAAATGAAGAACGAGCTAGTATTTCCTATTAGTTTTCCTTCGTTTCTCCCTTCTCTTCTTTCTTCAAGGAGGAAAATATCTTAGATGCACAGAATATTTGCGCTGTAAGTCACGTGGCCCAACTGCATTGCAAATTCAGAGCCCCAAAGACACCAGATGACTGTTACCTCCAAGAACACTGCAATCTCACAGAACCAACACTTTTGAAAGAAGATTCAGAAAATATTTAGAGACGCAAATGAAGCAAGCAACTCAGTCATCCCTACAGGTGAGGTCTGCACAAAAAGGTCACAGAAATAGCCTGTGCAATGGATTCCAACACTACTTCTCTGTGATAAACTTCCAACAGACTTTTAGGAACAACTCAGCAGCACCCTCAACAACTCTCAGAACCAATCTGGACATGCAAAATAGGCTGCAAAGATCATGAGAGACTGCGTCAAACTACAGCTAACTACAGCTCTCCTAAATCACTCACACCCAAATCCGCTGTGGAAACTAGCCCGCCAGCAACTGGAAAGGCTGCATGCTATGGTGGTGAGATGAGAAGGGCTCCGGATTTAGACAAGCTCTTCTGAACCCTCTTATCAGACCTGAGGCCAAATTAACATTGTCCACTGTGCAGTTTCTCCAGCTGTAAAATGGGAATAACAGGATAGTTGCATATAAAGCTCTCAGTGCATGGCCTGCAATAAGGGCTCAATTATGCCACCTCTTTGTCACTTTCTCGAAGCCTGTCCCTCTCTAGCTGCCATATAAAATTTTCAAGACGTCGCTCTACCTATTTTGGAAGGGCCTTGAATACGCAAGGGTTTAGAGTACATTTTCTAAAACCAGATTACCGGGGTAAACCAGTTCGATCTGTGCCTCGGAGTGGAGGGGGGGTCTTCATAGGTGAAATACCTTCAGCTAATTACATCAACCCCCACGGGGCTGCTACGTGTGAGCATCCTACGTGTGGCATACTAGTGTGGAACTAAAATGCGCTGAAAAGTGAACGTGCAAACTCCCAACCCGAACCAGGGGCTCCAATCCCTAGTCCCATGCCCAGCTGGAGGGGTCCAGACCCACACACACCTCACGGTGGTCTCTCCCCGGCCCGGGAGGCAACTCCCACCCCTCGGGCCGGGGTTTTCGGACCCCGCAGGGCTCGGGTTCCTCCCTCCCCACCCACCCACCCGGCAAGGCTGGGTCCAGTGGGCGACCCGGCCCCCGCGCCCATGCCCGTGCCCGCAGCGCAGACCGATCGGCCGGGCGGGAGGACGGGCCCCGGGGCATCCTTCCTCCCGGGGCTCCCGCTCACCTGCCCCGCGCCCACGCCTCCCACCCAGCCCCGCGGCTTCTCCACGGTGCACCGCCACGACCCAGGTTCGCGGGCGACGTGGAGCAGAACCTCCCCGCCCCCCTCGCCCGCCGGGTCCCCACCGCACCCGGAGGCCGAGGCCGCGTCCGCCCGCCCCACACACACACAACGGGCGCCGCACTCACCGCGCCGCGGTCCTCTGGCTCCGGCCCACGCAGGCCCGCCTGAGCCCCCGGAGCGTTCGCGGCCAGCGTCGCCGCCTCCAAGGACAACCCCGCCGCGGCCGCACAGCCTCCTCCTCCGCGCCGCCGTCGTCCCACAGCCCCGGCCACGGCGACGAAGCTGCACGTCGCTCCCCGGCGCCCGCAGCGCAGCGTCTGTTGAGCCCCAAGCCCGCGACGCGCAGCCCCGGCGCGAGCTCGTTGCATATGCAAAAAGGACGCCGCCCATTGGCCCGCGGGCGGTGGCGCGTGCGGGGCTGGACCTATCGCAGGCCGGCCGGGGGCAGCGCGGCGCAGGCGGCCCGGGGCGGGGCGGGGTTACTATGGGTCATTCTGTCGAGCCGCCGGGACCTGGCCGCAGCCGGCGTGGGGCGGGAGCTGGGCGACGGGTTCGCTGCGGGCGGGTTCGCGGCGGGCGGGCGGGCGGGCGAGGGGCGGGCGGGCGAGCGAGGGGCGGGAGCTGGGCGACGGGTTCGCGGCGGGCGGGCTGGCGAGGGGCGGGCGGGCTCCACGGCCCTCCGCGGCGGGGGAGGAGGAGGAGGGCCGGAGAGGCCCGGGCCTCCCGGAGGAAAGAGCTCCGGAAGAACTGCAAGCGGACTCCGATTGCTGTAACGCATGCATCTTTTTAATTTAGATCACCAAGCATGCCGTCTTTTCTCGTTCATCACCGCACTGCATTCGTTTGTCCGGTTTCTGCACCGATTTCTGTCAGGTCGTGCAAAACCAAATGACTTTTTAAGAAATGCGCGGGGCAGGAAAAGGCCTCAGAAAGCTCAAAGTGTGCTCAATGTTTTTTTTGTTGTTGTTGTTGTTTTGTTTT
Organism: Orientallactaga sibirica; assembly: GCA_036365145.1. NCBI lineage: Eukaryota > Metazoa > Chordata > Mammalia > Rodentia > Dipodidae > Orientallactaga > Orientallactaga sibirica. The sequence goes on along the minus strand of JAEOAD010000044.1, from coordinate 4,676,100 downwards.
GTTTTTCATTTAACCCAGTATGTGTCCCATTCTCCTTTCATCCTTGTAAACATGCTCACAAGGCAAGTTTCCTTTTGTTTTCAAAGGGGAAAATTCCAAATTATTGTTTATGAACGAAAGACACTTGTATATGTAAGTTTGCCATTTCGCTTGTTTTGGACACAACTCGGGGCAAAAGGCATTTACTGTGGGAAGACTGCCTCCCCCAACCCCCACAATCCCACCCCCAGCAGGACATAAATGTCTGAAGCAACTACAGTAGACTATAACAAAAACATCTTTTCATAGTGGGATTTTTTTTTTTCTGAACCAACGTATGATTGAGTTGATCTGTGAACTTTAAGTAGGTGAAAGGTTGCATTGGTGAACTAGCCTCCAGCTAAAGCAGGTATTCACTTCCCAGGAGAATCTTTCACATGGGGACGCCAAGCCGCCAGAACTTGATCTAGGTGGAGTGATGATGATGATGATGATGTGTTCAGAAAAGACAGCTCACTCCTGTTGGGCCGGAGCCAGTCCAGCAGCCTAAGGAATGGAGGAGATTCCTGACTCACGCAGCGTGCTCCAGCACTGGAAAACGTGGCAATGCACTAACTCCTAATACGGGGATATGCTGTCCAAGGAGACCCTGCTGGCCAGTGAAATGCAGAAATCCTGCTCCGCAGTAGCTTGCCTGTCTTGGAAGTGGTAGTTCCAGAATCGCGGACAAATCCCCAGAAAACCCAAGAAACGTCTAGGACATATTGAATCCCCGCCCCTCATCAATAAGCATAAAGCAAATGAGAATAATTCCAGCCTTTCTTCATTATCTCCATACTATGGGATAGATTATGGACATGTGCTTACTTCTAAGCGAAAATATTCATTGGAATCAAAATGCTAAATGCAAATCGTGTTTGCTATTTAACACTAAAGCCACATTTAAAACACAGTATTTTTATTCTCTAGGCTGTTGTGCTTGGTTGGTTGAGTGTTAAGGTGGGCAGATTGACAAGGTCTCCTTTTGTAACTGAGATTGGCCTAGACCACATTGGCCTCAAATTCACTGTGCTCCTCCTGCCTCAGTCTCCTGAATACAGGGATAAAGTTAGTTAGTTGTTACTTGGTGTTGTGTAGCAGATTCCTCCAAATTGAAGAGAGAAAGAAGGCTCTGAAGATTCAGGAAGTCTGGGAGACTTTAATCTTAAAGGTCACACAACCACTCCCCAAGGTCATGTTAGCTAGAAACAAACATCCCTGGGGATTGGGGAGAGGGGTCAGGAAGGAAGTTCAGAGACTCAGGAAGTCTACATGTCTGAGAAAGGGTGGCAAGAACCCGCCCTAAGACTATATAAAGGAGAAATAACTGCTTGGAAGAGAGCCTTTCAGAAAGAGCTGCCTGCAAGTGGTGCAGTGTGCTGGGGACTCCGACTGAGTTGCTCCAGAGACTTTCCTATGGAGCCCCCTGCGAGCGGTGCCACTTCGGGGATTGGACACCTATGCTGAGGTGGGCTTTCTGGTAATGCAGCTACCTTGGAGTCTTAAGCAGCTAAGAGGAAAGTCCTAATCCAGGATGGGATGAGACTTGTGCAGTTGTTTGCATCATCGATGGCTCCTATCAGGAACCCTTCACCCTGCTCTGTAAGTAACCCCAGTAAATTCACTGGTTCACCAAACTGGTTTTGGTGTAATTGTCCTTTGGTGTGTTGTCTGTCTGGGCCCCATCTGGGAAGAAGATGGTGTTCTGGTCACCCCAGTGGTTGGTTGGTTTGTGACAGGGTCTTAATGGTTGCCCATGCTGGCTTGGTGCCCACTATGTAGCTCAGGCTAGCCTTGAATTCCAGGCAATCCTCCTGCTTCACCAGGGCTTCTTTTATTTTTAATGGAAAAAAAACGCCCATGCACAGCTAGGTGTAGAGGCTTACGCCTGTAATTCCAATACTAGGATGCTGAACTGAGAGGATTGCCACAAAGTTGACATGAGCCTAGGCTGCATAGCGAGTTCAAGGCCAACTTAGATGACAAAGTAAAACCCTGTTGTCCCAATGTAAGCAAAAAAATCACGTACACATTTGCTTTTTTTTTCTCTCTCTCTTTCTTCCACGCCTGGGCACCAAATCCAGGGCTTTACATATCTTAGGCAAGTGCTTTACTACTGAGCTAAATCCTCAACCCCATGTTTCCTTTTCTTTTAAAGAGGTTTTCAGTGTAGTTTTGTTTTTATTTATTTACTTCTTTAATTGCTTGTATTTTTTTGTTGTTTTTTTTGGTTTTTTTTTGTTTTTGTTTTTGTTTTTTTTTTTTTTGGGGTTTTTCGAGGTAGGGTTTCACTCTAGTCCAGGCTGACCTGGAATTCACTATGTAGTCTCAGGGTGGCCTCGAACTCTCGGCAAACCTCCCACCTCTGCCTCACAAGTGCTGGGATTAAAGGCGTGCGCCACCACACCCGGCCGGTTGCTTGTATGTTTATAGGTGTGTGGGCCACAGCATGTGTGTGGAGGTCAGAGGATAGCCTCAAAGTGTCTGTGTTCTTCGTCCTTGGACACAAGGTCTCTTGCCACTGCAAACTAACACTGCCTCCCATTGTCATTGGTGCCTTGGGATCATGGACGTATGTGCCAGTTTGCGTCCAGCTTTGCCGCTATGGTGGGGAACTGAACTCCAGTTGACATGAGCCTAGGCTGCATAGTGAGTTAAAGGCCAACTCAGACTTGGGAGTAAAACCCTATTGGGGACCAAAGCCAAGTTTCTAAGCACTGAGCCATCTCCCTAACCCTTCAGTATAGTTTTTGAAGGTTTTGACAGTGACTGAGTTTGGCTGCATTTTTCCTTCTTTTTATTAAAATTCAATACACGGCTGGAGAGATGGCTTAGCAGTCAAGGCACTTCCCTACAAAGCCAAAGGATACAGGTTTGATTCTCCAGGACCCATGTAAGTCAGATGCACAAGGTTGCACATGCATCTGGAGTTCATTTGCAGCTGCTAGAGGCCCTGGCATGCTCATTCTCTGTTTGTCTCTTTCCATCTCTCTCAAATAAAAATAAATAATCAAAATTTCTTTATAAGATAAAAACTCAATTCAGAAACTGTTAATGGCCAACTGAATAAAAATGTATAACCAGGTGGTCCCTTTTATCACCTTGATAGTTTTCCAAATTACAGTGACATCAATGGGAGATAGATGAATACCTAATGGTGTGTTTCTCCATGAAAAGTCATGTGGCCTATGACTGTACTGTGAAATGGTATGTAAAACACTAGCTTTTTCCACATAGTACAATGCCAGGACTAGCTGAAAGTTAAAATTTTAGCAGAAATGTTAAATTTGTTGTTGTTGTTGTTGTTGTTGTTGTTTTTCGAGGTAGGGTCTCATTTTAGCTCAGGCTGACCTGGAATTCACTATGGAGTCTCAGGGTGGCCTCAAACTCACAGTGATCCTCCTACCTCTGCCTCCAGAGTGCTGGGATTAAATGCGTGTTGTCCCCTTTTCTAACCTTCAACAAAACAGAATTTTAGCCAGGTGTGGTGGCACACACCTTTAATCCCAGCACTCAGGAGGCAGATCACCATGAGTTCAAGGCCACCCTGAGACTATATAGTGAATTCCAGGTCAGCCTGTGCTAGAGTGAGACTCTACCTCGAAAAAAAAAAAATAGAATTTTAAAGACAGAAATCTGTAAGATGCTCAAATAATCTTCATAGCGCCCCTGTACAAAATGACAAGTCTCTCAGAAATCACCATCCATTGGCAGATTATAGGACAATGGGAGCTTATGGTTCTTTTCTTTTCCTTTTTTTAAATGTTTATTATTATTATTAACAAGATGTTTCGTATGGATACATCATGTGTTTGTACCATCTTTTCCCTTGTCCCAGCCCCCATTCTGTTGAGGACACTCCTTAGTGGGGTTGCAGGTATTCCCTATGGGGTTGTAGTTTATGTATTGTGGAGCAGCAGTCAGTTATTTGGGGTATGGGAGGAAATGCCTCTGGGCATGATGGGTGAGGGTTTTTTTGTTGTTGTTGTTTTTGTTTGTTTTTTCAAGGTAGGGTCTCACTCTAGCCCAGGCTGATCCAGAATTCACTATGTAGTTTCAGGGGGACCTTGAATTTAGGGCAATCCCTCCTACCTCAGCCTCCCAAGTGCTGGAATTAAAGGTATGTGTCACCACTCCCAGCTGAGGTGGGTAAGTTTTAAGTCTACTTCAGTGATGAGGTCTTAGGAGCTTCTGGATCTCTACTTTGGTAAGCGTTGAGTATCCTCAGGGTCTGTCTCCTACACCCTGGCGATGATTATCAGGTTCAGCATGGAAGCGGCACTCTTGCTCGTCTCCCCATTCTCTGTGGATTCAGCTGTGGCTTGTATAGGGATGGAGAGAAGGCTTAGCAGTTAAGGTGCTTGCTTATGACGCCTAAGAACTCAGGTTTGATTTCCCTGTACCCATGTAAGCCAGATGCACAAGGTGGCACATAGTCTAGAATTTGTTTGCAGTGGCTGGAGACCCTGGTGTGCCTCTATCTCATAAATAAATAAATAAAATATTTTTTTAATACTGTACATACGCCGGGCGTGGTGGCGCACGCCTTTAATCCCAGCACTTGGGAGGCAGAGGTTGGAGGATCGCCGTGAGTTCAAGGCCAGCCTGAGACTACATAGTTAATTCCAGGTCAGCCTGGGCCAGAGTGAGACCCTACCTCGAAAAACCAAAAAAAAAAAAAAAAACTGTAAATAGATGTTTATGTTTGGAGAGGTGGTTGTTGGTATGGACAGCTCACATTTACATCTCTTTTGCATCAGTGTTTCTTAAATATTTAATGGAAAACCTGTTCTCGTGCAGTATGGCTTCAATTAGTTTATCACTCTGTATATAATGAATTTTTTTCTTAATATTCTATATATTTATTTGTTGGAGAGAGAGACAGACTGAGTATGGACACACCAGGGCCTCTTGCCACTGTAAACAGACTCCAGACATGAGGGCCATTCTATGCATATGGCTTTTTGGGTGTGCTGAGGAATCAAATTTGAGCCATCACGCTTTGCAAGCAAGTACCTTTAACCACTGAGCCATCTGTCCAGCCCCATGAATCTTTTCTTCATCATGTGTTTTAACCCACACATAATTGGTGATTTCATCAGACCCTGGTCTAGTCCCTGGTACTGTAAGTGTGCCCTATGGGACAGTAATTTCATACCTGGAATTTGTAAGAACATAGAATCATAGCTCCCCTCCAGACCTGTTTGACTCAGATCTACATTTTAGCAAAATTTTCAGGTAATTCATTGGCACATACAAGTTTATGAATTCTCTAGATCAGCACTATTATTATGATTGATACAAGAGTAGTCATGAAAATTGTCTGATAACATTAAAACATAAAAAGACAAATTAATTCCAACAATATATATTGCATAAGCTAATAAATCCAAGATATTTTTTCAATTTCTTTCTTTTTTTTTTTTAATATATTTATTTGCAAGCAGAGAGAAAGAGGAGACAGAGAAAGAATGGGTGTGCCAGGGCCTCTAGCCAATGCAAACTGCAGACGCATGCGCCCCCTTGGGCATCTGGCTTACATGAATACTGGGGAATCAAACCTGGGTCCTTTGGCTTCACAGGCAAGGGCCTTGACTGCTAAGCCATCTCAGCCCCTAGTTTTTCAATTTATAACCAATTTTATAAAAATTATTATCTTGATACTCTGGGAGAGGATATTCTTTTCGTTTGTTTATTGGTTTTTGTTTTTTTGGTTTACCAAGGTAGGGTCTTACTCTAGCCCAGGCTGACCTGAAATTTACCAGGTAGTCTCAGGCTGATCTCGAATTCATGGTAATCTTCCTGCCTCTGCCTCCCAGGTGCTGGGACTAAAAGCATGTGCCACCACACCCAGCTGTCAAATGTTTTTGAGACAAAGTCTCATATAGTCCAGGCTATCAGAGAACTGGCAATATATCCAAGGATGACCTTGAACTTCAAATCCTCCTGAATGCTAAGGTTATAGGAATGCACCTACATCTAGTGAGAATCTTTTTATTCATTTATGTATGTTTGTATTTACTTGTACACAGAGAGAGAGACAAAGAAAGAGAGAGAGAATGGGCACATCAGGGCCTCCAGCCAGTGTAAATGAACTCTAGATGAATGCACCACATTGTGCATCTGGCTTTACATGGGTACTGGGGAATCAAACCCATGTCGTTAAGCTTTGCAGGCGAGCACCTTAACCAAGCTGAACCATCCCTCTAGACTGAGAGTCTCCTTTTAAACCTGGTGTTTATTTTACCCTTCCAACACATCTAAGCTTGGACTAGCCACCTTTCCAGTACTCATTATCCACACACAGCTCATGGCTAAGGTTCATCTCAGCACAGCTCAGCTGTAAGGTGCATGAAAGTAACACACCATGTCTGTCTCACTCACTGCTGACAGAATCCCGAATGATCTTATAATCATCTCCAGAATTCAAACACAACCATAGGAACATCTTGTGCTGGACATGGTGACACACCTGTAATCTCAGTGTCCAGAAAGTAGAGGCAGGAAAGAAAGTTTCAGGGTAGTCTGGGCTACACAGCAAGGCCCTGTCTCCAAAACACTCCATCAAAAGGTCTTGTATGTGCTATTTTTCTATTTTATACATTGCCTATGTTCTTTAACCCATAATATCCTAATATTCTACATGAAAATTGTGGATGTCAAAGTAAAACATCCACTAAGATACAAAACAGCTCTGTGTGTGGGGGGTGTGTATGTAGAGAGAGAGAGAGAGAGAGAGAGAGAGAACAGGGTCATACTTTATCCTCCAAGTTGTCCTGGAATTCATTGGCCTTGAACTCACAGCAGTCCTTCTGCCTCAGGCTCTCAAAACTGGGATTTGCCAAACATGGTGGCACACACCTTTAATCCTAGCACTCAAGAGCCAGAGGTAGGAGGATCATGGTGGGTTCCAGGCCACCCTGAGACTATATAGTGAATTCCAGGTTAGCCTGAGCTAGAGTAAGACCCTACTTCAAAAAAAAAAAAAAAAAAAAATTGGATTCCCAGCATTCCCTAGTCTTGTTAAAAAGATAAATTTCTCCGCCCTTACCCCACACCTTCTCCTCAAATGAATGGTGCCTGTGATGCTCACAAAATTATAGCCTGTCTCCCAGCTTTGTTATATACCAATGATGTAACATGGATCTAAATTTCCCAACAGGCTTTTCTTTTGAATGTAACCTTTAGGGGCCTAGATTTTGGAGGCAGGTCATTAGGGGGCAGGCTTTTGAAGGTCATATGAGGCCCCTTGGTTCCTATCCCACCCTCTCAATTTCCAGTTCAGCAGTCATGTGAAGACAGCTGCCTGACACTCCCATCTACATATATGGAGTCACTCCCCTGCTGTGCCTTCCCTGCCATGGTAGACTGAAATCTGAAATTATGAGCCCAAACAAACCTTTCCTCCCCTAAGTTGGTCTGTCAGGCATTTGGGTCACAGCAATGTAAATACACAAAGTAATTCACCACATACTAGCTTGAACTACAAAATCCCCAATTCTCAGGCTGGAGAGATGGCTTCACAGTTAAAGCACTTGCCAGCAAAGCCAAAGGACCCAGGTTCGATTCCCCACTTCCCACATAAAGCCAGATGGACAAGGTGGCACATGCATCTGGATTTTGTTTGCAGTGGCTAGAGGCCCTGGTGTGGCCATTCTCTTCTTCCCTCTCTCTCTCCCTCCCTCCTTCTCTCCTTATGGGCCTCTTTATCTCTTTCTCTCTAATAAGTAAATAAAATAAATAAATATTTTTTTAATTCCCAATTTTCATCTATCCCCCTTTCCATCAGCTTGCTACATTCAGCAAATGCAGAAAGAAGCAAATCTCCAAAGAGCAGTTAGTGAGAACGTGTTGGGTTTGACGAGCTACCCTAATATAGCCCTTCATCTTCATACTATTTAAGCATCTCTGAGAAACGATAATTTCTCTCTCACTGCCTTTGGATCTGTTTTTCAAAAGTAACAGTGTGACAAATACAGTGTCAAAGGGGATAAAGAAAATGCAATCCAAGCAAGAGCCCATCTCCAGCATGGATATCTGTCGTATAGTCTGTCCAGCATCCTGCATCCTATCCACCATTTTTTCTTTTTCTTTTTTTAAATTTTTGTTTATTTTTATTTATTTATTTGAGAGCGACAGACAGAGAGAGAAAGAGGCAGAGAGAGAGAGAGAGAGAGAGAATGGGTACACCAGGGCCTCCAGCCACTGCAAATGAACTCCAGATGCATGTGCCACCTGGTGCATCTGGCTTATGTGGGTCCTGGGGAATTGAGCCTCCAACAGGGGCCCTTAGGCTTCACCGGCAAGCGCTTAACCACTAAGCCATCTCTCTTGCTCCTCCACCACTTTTTCTATTCAAAACCATCTCTTCCCTTGGGCAACAGCCCCTCCTCGTTCGATGTGTTTCTGGAAGAACTCTGGGTCACCAAACCTATGACCACACCAGCCACAGTAATAAGTACAGGCCCCAACCCTGTAATCAGAGCATCACTTTCCCTTGCCACAGTTATTGGTTAAAAGGGTGGTCACAAGCCGGGAATGGTGGCGCACACCTTTAATCCCAGCACTCGGGAGGCAGAGGTAGGAGGATCACCGAGAGTTCAAGGCCATCCTGAGACTACATAGTGAATTCCAGGTCAGCCTGAGCCAGAGTGAGACCTTACCTCCAAAAACCAAAAAAAAAAAAAAAAAAAAAAAAAAAAAGTGGTCACATGATCTGTGGCGGTCCAATCAGAATCCATCCCTAACTTTTACACCTGTACCTTAAGAAAGAGAGATTTGGAACCATGTAGGCCTGAAGTTCATCAAGACTGTAGTAAAGTCTCTCAGAAGCCATCAGGCCAACATACACGGAGGGGAGCCCAGGAGAGAAGAAGGGGGTGAGAGGTGAGAATCCCCAAATGGAGTGTTGAGGTCAGCACTTACCTCTATTCTCCCAGAAAAGGACTGACTTTTTAAATGGATTTTTATTTTTTAATTATTTTAAATTTATTTTATTTATTTGAGAGAGAAAGGCAGAAAGAGAGAGAGAGAGAATGGGCACACCAGGGCCTTCAGCCACTGCAGATGAACTCCAGACACATGTGCCCCCTTGTGCATCTGGCTAACATGGGTCCTGGGGAATCGAATCTGGGTCCTTTGGCTTTGCAGGCAAGCACCTTAACTACTAAGCCATCTCTCCAGCCCTAAAAGGAGTTAATTTGCTAAGTGTGTGTATATGTTTAACATACTTTTGGCTCTTTTTCAACTCACTTCCTGACATACAAACAGGAAAATGGGGGAAAGGAAGGGGAGAAGGATATAAAGATGAAATTCAATAAAGCTCAAGACAGTTTGTTGCTATTGTGAAATTGAGCTCAGGCAACATTTAGTCAGGCCTCCACTGGTTCCTGAGTGCCTGCCTGCATTCTGTCATCTCATCTCTGTAAAGCAGGAATCATGTTTCCCTGGGTTTCTTTATCTCCCTGCTGTAGGACACACAAGCTCAGGTTTCCAAGTGAATACAGAAAAATTGATGCAGAAAGCAGTATTTTCTTTTACACAGCTCTTCTTACTGAGTGTCCTTCTCATTTTCTGTCCTGGTTAACTCTGGGGATGTATGAAATTTCCACTAATTCTTTTTAGAATCAAAAAGTTAGGATGGGAAAATAGTATCCATTTATTAAATTAATGTTACTTGCTGGCATAGTTACTCTACTTACTGCTGTGTCCAAATGACAAGTAGCTTAAGGAAGGAAAGGACTTTTTGCATCTTAGAATTCCAGGGGTACAGTCTATCATGGCAGGGAACATGTGGGGGTTTGATTCAGGTGTCCCCATAAAGTCATGTGTCCTGAATGCTAGGTCTCCAGCCAATGGCAATTTGGGAATTGGAGCCTCCTGGAGGTGGTGTATGGTTGGGGGTGAGCTTACAAGTGTTATAACCAGTTTCCCCTTGCCAGTGTTTGGCACACTCTCCTGCCACTGTTGCCCGCCTGATGTTGGCTAGAAGGTGATGTCCAGCCTCTGCTCATGACATGTTTTTCATGCCATCCTGGAGCTTCCCCTCAAGTCTGTAAGGCAAAATAAATGCTTTTGTCCCAGAAACTGTTCTTGGCCAGGTACTTTCTGCCAGCAACAAGAAGCTGATTGCAGCAGAAGGTACGCGGCTGGGATATGAAGCAGGATTGGTCAAATTGTGTGCACAGTCAGGAGGCATAGAGTGTCGGGTGCCTGTGCTCAGCCACTGTGTGTGTGTGTGTGTGTGTGTGTGTGTGTGTGTGTGTGTGTGTGTGTAAAATTTGAGAGAGTGTGTGTGGGCGCGCCAGCAGCCTCTCAGCCCATGTGAATGAATTCCAGACACATGCGCCCCCTTATGCAACATTGCGTGCTTGCATCATGTTTGGCATCTGGCTAAAGGTGGGACCTGGAGAATCGAACTGGCGTTCTGAGGCTTCACAGGCAGGCACTTTAACCACTAAGCTACCTCTCCAGCTCTGGTCTGCTTTTTATGCAGTCTAGGACTCCCAGCCCATGGAAGGGCTGAGCCCACATTTACTTGGTCTTCCCACCTTAAATAAACCTACTCTAGAAAATCCCTCATAGACATGCCCAGGGATTTGTTTGTGGTGATTCTATTTTTCTATTCTGTTTTGTTTTCAAGGTAGGGTCTCACTCTAGCCTAGGCTGACCTCGATCTCACTATATCGTGCCAGGCTGGCCTCCTGCCTCTGCCTCTGCTTCCCCAAGGCTGGGATTAAAGGTGTGCACCACCATACCCAGCTCTGTGGTGATTCTAGATCCCATCAAATTGACAAGATTAACCATCACACATGTATATAATTCGATATAATGAATCCTTGCTTCGTTTCTTTCTGAGATCTTGAAGTCAGTGGGAGGTAGAAGATGGACATCCCTCCAGGTTTCTGTGATTTCCTGACTGCTCAGCACTACGTTGCCTTCCAGAGAACAGCACAGTGCTATCCCCGTGCCATGCCTCACACCACATCAAAGCCAATGTGCTTGAATATTTTACAAGTGTACTTAACATTCTGTAAGCTTCTGTGTAAAGTAGCAGGTTAAGTAAGTGTGTTAGTCTGGGTTCTCTAGAGGAACCGAACCAATAGGAAAGAAGATACAAGGAGAATTAATTAGATTAGCTTACAGAATACAGGCTGGGCAATCAGGCTGCAGTCTGAGAACCTATTAGGTGGATGCCTCACAGTCCCAATCTGAAGGCCTGGAGAATTCCTGGAGAGCCGCTGGTTCCAGTGTCTGGGAAGGGTGGCTGTGACAGGGTACATGTAAGCACCAGAGAGTAACAAGGGCAGCCAGACAAAAAAGCACTGTTTTCTCCAGGAGCTTCTTTATCCAGCATCTGCCATTGGAAGAGCTGCTCATTCTGGGAGGTCTCCCTTCCTCTGTTAGTCCTTCCTGGAAACACCCTCACAGACCCCACCCCCAACAGGCGTATCTCTTACTTATTTCCTGATGGATCAAGCTGACAATAGAACTGAACTGTCACAATAAGGAATCATAACATTGAGCCTGGAATACATGAATATTTTACACGGAAAGAAATTTGAGAAAATGCATTTGCGGTCCTCCTCTTCCACTACCAAAATCTACTACTGGGAAAGATGTCAGACTAATGAGAGAGCTGAGAAATAGGAAGAAAAGATGGAAGAGGAAGACAAGAGAGGGGAAATTTCTGCCCGATAAAAAGAAGTTAAAACAGACTCAGTTTTCCAGGACTGGGGATGTAGCTCAGTTTGTAGAGTACTTGTCTAATATATAAAAAACATTGGGTTCAATCCCCAGTATGACATTAAAAGAAAAAAATCCTGGCATGGGGCTGGAGAGATGGCTCAGCAGTTAAAGCACTTGTCTACAAAGCCTAACCACCCAGGTTTGATTTCCCAGTACCCATATAAAGCCAGATGCACAAAGTGGCACATTCATCTGGAGTTCGTTTGCAGTGGCTAGATGCCCTGGCATGCTCATTCTCATTCATTCATTCTCTCCTCTCCTTGCAAATAAATAAATAAAAACTTAGCATTGTGTCTAATGTCATAACCCCAACACTCAAGAGGTGGAGGCAGGAGGATCAGAAGTTCAGGTCATCCTGGATCAGATAGTCAGGGAGGCCAGTATGGCATGAGATCCTGACTCAAGAAAAAAAACATCATTTTCCAAAACCCATCTATTTTAAGTTATGAATAGGGAGGAAAAAGATATCTAGCCTGAATTTATTTGAAAAAAATTGTGGTGAAAATGCTGAATCTAAACAGAAATTAGGAACAGCATTATTGCCAGTTGGTAAGTTTTGGGATTTCAGAAGCGGACTAGAAAAATTGGAAAAATGGGAAGTTCAATGCAGTTTACTTTTTTTTTTTAATTTCTTTGAGGCAAGCCCAACAGACTGGCCTTTTTTTTTTTTTCATGTGAGAGAGTAAGAGAGAGCATTGGTGCACCAGCCATTGTAATCTTCAATAAATCCCATTCTTCCTATAAACTGTGTCTGGTATACTGTATTTCTCAGGCTATCCTCCAACTCTCAATCTTCCACCTCAGTTTTCCATGAGTGTGATACAATTACATCTCACATGCTCAGTCTTAACCTTTTTTTTTTTTTTTTTAATTTGAGACAGAGAGAGGGAGAATGGGTGCACCAGGGCCTCTAGCCACTGCAACAAACTCCAGATGCATGTGCCACCTTGTGCATCTGGCTTATGTGGGACCAGCAGAATCGAACCTGGGTCTTAGGCTTCGCAGGCAAGTGCTTTAACCATTAAGCCATCTCTCCAGCCCAGCTCTTAACCTTCTAATCATGTAGCATAGGTAGAAAAGTTACTAAAATATATATACATAAAAGGCATAGTGAAAGGACAGAGAAAAATGGACCATATACTCAGGAGGAGAGGGAATAAAGTGAGACTATAAAATGAGAGATTTTCATCTTTTGTTCTATATGTATTTCTATATTATTTAAATCTATTTAAATCTATTTAAATCTATTTAGGTCATCTATAATATTACTTATGTAATTTTTAAATGAATAAGAAAAACCAGAAAAAAAAAGTTAATTCATCTTCCTTTTCTCGGGAAGTTCACTTAGAGAACATTCTTTAAAAAATGCCTGGTTAGGCCAGGTGTGGTTGGTGGGTCAGCCTAAAATCTCAAGCCCTGGAATGCAGAGGAAGAGGTAGAGCTACATGGTTAGGCTGTGGCTAGCCTGGGCTACAGAGTGAGACTGTCTTAAGACAAAGCGTCAGGTCAGTTTCAGTTATCTCTCGGTCTGCATGATAGAGGGGAGAAGAGATGTTTGTTGTGGGAGTTTTCTTTCCTTTGTTTTGCTTCCCATGTTTGTTTGCTTGGTTGGTCAGTTAATTTTTTTTTTTTTGAGACAGGTTCTCACACTGTAACCTAGGCTTGCCTTGAACTCACTATATAGCCTAGGCTGTCCTAGAGTCTGAGCCAGTCTTCCTGCCTCAGCTTCCAAGGGCTGGGATCATTGTCATGCACCACCACACACAGTAAGAAATAATTTTATAGACACATATCACTTATTCAATATGTCCTTCCTTTTCTTCTCCTCTTCTTCCTCTTCTCTCTCTCTCTCTCTATATATATAGTCTCAAAGGGTTCTATGTGATTCAGAGTTGAACTTGTAACCCACTACACACCTGGCACCATGCTAATCCCCAGCAGTAGATACATGTCATTAAACTTCTCTATACTGTCTTGATATATTCTCTGCTGCTCTGTTTCCTTTTGAAGCGAACTTGTCAGTGCCTTATCAATAGGCATCATTCTACCAGAACTGCACACGGTATCTGTAATTCCCACTCCCCTCTGCTCTTTCCCTAGATAGGGTAAGTTCAACACTCTCCTCGTGTTTAAACTCCTTTGGTGATTAGCCTTTGTAACCAATTCCAATATGTGCTTTCTTTAAGCTCCTTAGTTATTTGAAATTTTACCTATAACCTTGATAATAACAGATGTACTTTCCCTAATAAAAGATGAACTCCCTTTTCAACTGTGTGCATCTCCAATCGAAGTTTACCCCTTGAGGTTGCTCAGTACAAACTTTGTCTGAGATCATGTTTTTGTGTTACTGCACCATAAATCACTCCTGGATTGTTGCAATTACCTTCTGGTTGTTGGGGGTGGGGGAGGGCACCAGCCAGAAGCAACTGATGGGAGGAAGGACTTTAGTTTGGCTTACAGTTTTGAGGGGCAGCTCCATGATGACAGGGGAAAGATGTGGCATGAGCAGAGGGTGGACATCACCTCTGCCACAGCAGATGGGCAATAGCAGCAGCAGAGAGCCAAGTTCTGGTGAGAGGGAGCTGGCTAGAACAACCCTAAGCTCACCCCAGAAACATACTTTCTCCAGCAAGGTTCTGCCTCTCATACTGCCATCAACTGGAGATCAAGCACTCAGAACACATGAGTTTAAGGGGGATATCCAATCAAACCATCACAAAGGTAAAAACTAGAGTCCCTCTTCTACAGGGTCTCATATAACCAAAGTCCCTGTGCAGCCAAGGATAGCCTTGAACTACTGGTCCTCCTGCCTCCACCTCACAACAGCAGCATTACAGGCATGTGCCACCATGCCTACCCCTTTCTACTTCTCAAACATATGTCTTATATCATTTCATTCTGTAATAATTAGCTGCATATAGGTACTATAAACACAAATCAATGTGACAACAGTGTGACAAGGTGGAAGGCAGAGTGTTATACAGTCTGAGCAAAGGAGAAGCCTGTGAATTAGCTCAGGGTGATGAGAAAAAGCTTCTAAGAGATTATATTTGAGCTATGTCCTTAAGGACAAGTAGGAATTGGGCAAAGAAGTGGAAGATAAGGGAGTGGACAGCCATTCTAGGTGAAGGACATAGTATTTGCTAAAGCAAGAGCCAGGATGGGCCATGGCAGGTGTTCGAAGTCTTGATAAACCAATATAACTATGGCTGAGCCTGTGCAGTAAAATGGCATGAGAACATGTGGGAAAGACCATGAATGTACTTGTCTGCCAGTCCAAACTAGATGCTTACATTTATCTTGTAAGCAAGCATTAACCAATAAATGCTGTTAGGTAGAAGACAAATAGAAAAATATGACCAATGTGGTTTTGCTTGTTTGTTTGTTTGTTTGTTTGTTTGTTTGTTTGTTTGTTTAATCACTCTGGGGAGTATATTGCAGAAGACATCCTGGAATCAGTAGTCTGAACAGGTTTTGAAAGGGGGAGTTGGGCACTGCAGAATGAGAGTGGAAGAAAACTGGATTTGCTGTGTATAGGAGACAGAATGGACAGGACTGGGAAAATGAATAGGATGATGGAAAAGCAGAGAAGAATGGGAGGCGTCTAGGGATGGTCCTTAGGGGTTTCTGGATTGGGTGAGTGGTGGGTTGATGTCATTCAAATAGAATCTACAGTTTCAGAAGAATGATTGTTGTTGGAGGCACCCACTGGAGAGGTATAAAGGATATGATCTAAATTAAGGAGAGAAGAACAGATGTCATCAGGGAACAGGGTGGCAGTTACATTAGGTGCCAGACAGGCTCATCAGCACTGTGTTTTGCTGCATGGTTGGGAGGGTTCACAACATGAAACCCTGCATGTTGCTACCCTTCTCATTGCTGGGCACACAACCAAAAGCATGTGCTGGGAGCAAAGTTTTGATTTTGGCTTATAGTTCTGAGGAGAAGCTTCATGATGGCGGGGAAAGCATGGCAAGAGCAGAGGCTGGACATGGCCTCTATCACCGCATGTGGAAAACAGCAACAGGAGATTGAGCCAACTAGCACTGGCAAACTGCATGCTGATAAACCTCAAGATCCACCCCCAGCCACATGCTTCCTTCAGCAAGGCTCCACCACCCCCCAACTTGCCACCACCTGGGGACTCAGCATGCAAAACACATGAGTTTATGGGGGACGTCTGATTCAAACCAACACACCGTGTGTCACCAACATCTGAGTCGTGTATATCTGAAGAGAAGTCAGGCAGAGGATCAAAGCCGGGAGGGGTGGTTCACACCCATCATCCCAGCACTCAGGAAGCTAGAGCAGGATGACTGCGCTGGGTTCAAGGACAGCTCAGCTGAGTTCAAGGTCAGCTTGGGATACAGAGTGACCCTGTCTCAAGAAACCAGATCACAAGCCAAGCATGGTGGCACAAGCCTATAATCCTAGCATTTTGGAGTCGGAGGCAAAGGAGGATTGGTGCAAATTGGAGACAAGCCTGGTCTACATAGCTAGTTCCAGGTCAGTCGGACTACAGAGAGAGAGAGAGAGAGAGAGAGAGAGAGAGAGAGAGAAGAAGAGAAGAAGAAGAAGAAGAAGAAGAAGAAGAAGAAGAAGGAGGAGGAGGAGGAGGGGGGGAGAAGAAGAAGAAGAGGGGGAGAGGAGGAGGAAGAAGAAGAAGAAGAGAGAATATGTATCTGAAAGGGTACAATTACAATGAGGAAGTCTACCTTAGCAGGAAGGGTAGAGGCTCTATCGTCACTTGAAAGGCTCAAGCTGCTTGCTTCCCCCGCCTGCTCTGGCCGCCAACAGAAAAGCCAGATGTGGCACGTTGACGTTATTTGACTTCTCTCTGCTCTCCTGTGTGTTGTTAGGCAGGTGTTTTGGTTCACTTCTGCACGCTTGGCTGTCTTCCAGGTAACGGATGTCATCAAATACATGAGGCATTGGTTCTAAGCAAATCTTATCTTTATGAATAATCAAACAGACTTCACGGGAAAGCTCAATCTCTCTCTCTCTTTCATTGGTTTGTTTTGAAACACGGTCTCACTGTAAAGTCCTGGTTGGCCTGGAACTTACAGTGATCTCTGCCTCTTAAGTGGTGAGATTACAGACGTGGGCTACCATGCCTGGTTTATGTGGTTCGGGCATCCAACCTATGGCTTCATGTATTCTAGGCAAATAATCTACCAACTGAGCCACCTCCCCAGCTATGAGAATTGTCATTTTTTAAGATATATATTTTTTAAAGATTTTATTTATTTATTCATTTGAAACAGAGAGAGTGAAAGAGAGGGGAGACAGTGAGAATGTGTGCGCCAGGGCCTCTAGCCACTGCAAATGAACTCCAGATGCATGCACCCCTGGCTTACGTGGGACCCGGAGAATTGAACCGGGGTCCTCAGACTTCGCAGGCATTTGCCTTAACTGCTAAGCCATCTCTCCAGCCCTATTTTGCTTTTTAAATTTTTTTTTTTTATTTTGGTTTTTGAGGCAAGGTCTTACTATAGCCCAGGCGGACCTGGAACTCAGTCTGTGGTCGAGGCTGGCCTTGAACTCACAGAAATCCTCCTACCTCAGCTTCTTTAGTGCTGGAATTAAAGGCATGAGCTACAGTACCTGGCAAAGATTTGTCATTTTAAGTAGACATTTTATTAGCATTAAGTACATGCAATATTCCATAACTTCACAACTATTTTCAGGACTTTTCTATTTCCACAGAAAAACCCTGTAGGGGCTGGAGAGATGACTTAGTGGTTGAGACGCTTGCCTGGGAAGCCTAAGGACCCTGGTTGGATTCCCCAATACCTACATAAGCCAGATATACTAGGTGGCACATGCATCTGGAGTTCGTTTGCAGTGGCTAGAGGCCCTGGTGCACACATTCTCTCTCTCTCTCTTCCTCTTCCCTCTCTTCTCTTTCTCTCTCTCAAATAAATAAGTTAAATTAAAAAGGCGACTAAAGCAGAATAAAATCTTTAAAAAAAAAAATCCTCTATACCCATGAAGCAATGGACTCCCATTCACCTTTATCTCATCCCCTGGTAGCCCTTTCCATCTCTAAGCTTGTGCTCATTTTTGATATTGTATAAATGAAATCGTATTTATTTGTCCTTTTATACCCGGTTTATTGCACTTAGCACAACATTTTCAAGGGTTATATTCATGGGATCATGATTAGAACTTTATTCTTTTCTATGGCCAAATAAGTTCCATGGTGTGGATAGAGCAGCTTTTATCTTATCATATGTGAGCTGCTGCTTCAACCTTTCAGCTGCTGCAAATGATGCTGCAACAAACACTTGTCTTTTTAAAATATTTATTTTTATTTGTTTATTTGAGGGAGGAAGAGAAAAAGAGAGAGAGAGAGAGAAATAATGGGTGCACCAGGGCTGCTGCAAATGAACTCCAGACATATGCACCACCTTGTGCATCTGGCTTACGTGGGTCCTGGAGAATTGAACCTGGGTCCTTTGGCTTTGCAGGCAAGCGCCTTAACCGCTAAGCCATCTCTTAAGGGGCTGGAGAGATAGCTTAGTGGTTAAGGCGCTTGCTTACAAAGCCTAAAGACCCATGTTCGACCTCCAGATCCCATGGAAGCCAGACACACAAAGGTAAGGCAAGCACAATGTCACACATGCCTACTAGGTGGCACAAGCATCTGAGTTCAATTGTAATGGCTGAGGCCCTGGCATGCTAATTCTCTCTCTGTCTCTCTCTTGCACGCTCTCTAAAAAAATTCATGTATTTATTTGAAAGAGAGAAAGAGGGAGGCAGCTAGAGAGAGAGAGAGAATGGGCGTGCCTGCTCAGTATTCAGTCAGCTACTTGAAAACACTGCCACGTTCTCCAGGACATCTGTTATTCTAATCTTCAGACTCTGAGGAAGTCTTCAGAAGTTTCATTCTCAGTGCCTGTGGGCCTACTTAACTTTTAGCACTGGTTCCAAAGGAAGGTCCTCTTTATGTTCATGTTGCTTCGAGCCTTATTTTTGAAATAGTTTCCATTTCCTATGGATTCACAAAGTTTAGCCTATCTAGAAAAGAGTATTTTAGGTTTCCAAAATATATTTTGAAACAGACATTCATTTATTAAAAGTTATCATCTTACCGGGCGTGGTGGCACACGCCTTACATCGCAGCACTCAGGAGGCAGAGGTAAGAGGAGTGCTGTGAGTTTGAGGCCAGCCCGAGACCGTGAATTCCAGGTTAGCATGGACCAGAGCAAGACACTACCTTGGGGGAAAAAATGGAAAAAATAAGCTGTCATCTCAATTTCTTTTCTTTTTTTTTTTCTTTATGTGACTACTGGGGAATTGAACCTAGGTCATCAGGATTTATAAGCAAGCACTTTGAACGGCTGAGCCATATCTCCAGCCCTGAATGCATGCACCACCACACCTAATTGCTATTGCATTCTTTCTTTCCTCCCCCTCTCCCCAAACCCATGCTGACCTGCATCTCACTTTGTAGTCCCAGGCTGGCCTCGAACTCACAACGATTCCACCTCTGCCTCCCACGGGCTGGGATTAAAGGTGTGCACCACCACGCCAGGCCAGGCCTTTGATTTTTATCTTAAAGAGAAAAAAATGGGCAGAAGATGAAGGAGTGAGGGATATGTGAATGGCTAGCTTCCCAGTCTTTCCCTCCTTCAGGCTGGAGGACATACTCCCCAGCTGCAGAGAATGCTAGCAGCTAACAACTTTGCTGCCAGCTCTTTGTAGGAATCTCTTTCATTTTTTTTCTCTCTCTCTCTCTTTCTTTTTGGTTTTTCAAGGTAGGGTCTCACTCTAGCCCAGGCTGACCTGGAATTCATTATGTAGTCTCAGGGTGGTCTCGAACTCGTGGCGATCCTCCTACCTCTCCCTCCCGAGTGCTGGGATTAAAGGTGTGCACCACCACATCTGGCTCTGTGTAGGAATTTCTGATTGCAGTCAAGCCTCCATGCCCAAGATCACTGGCTCCCGGAGCAGCCTGCAAGATCACCAAAGCTAAGCTTTTGCATCAACATGGGACACCTCTGAGGAGACAGAGCAGCTGGAGAACTCCCTGCGGGACAAGTTCTTTTTGGCATGCTTCCTCCCTCCACCCAGCTCTCCTTCCCCCCTCCCCCCAGTCCACATGTGGTGGGTCTCAAAAGGCATTCCTCAGCATCTTCCTGAACCTCCGAGTATGTAGACTGAGAACCCAACCTGTGACAGGAAATATGGAGGGGTCAAGAGAAAGAGTCAAGCGAGAAGAAAAAATGGAGTGAGGACAAAAGTGACTGAGTGGATCATTTCCAAAGCAATGATCTCCTCCAGCATCCCAAGCCCTTCATGAACCCCAAAAGCCAAGCGAAAAGTGAACAATAGGAAGAGAGGCCTGGAAAAACTTCCGGGTCAAGATCTTAGGAGAAAATGCCTATAATGGCTAAAGAGAAGGTTCAAAGCCAGGCGTGGTGGTACATGCCTTTAATCCCAGCACTCGGGAGACAGAGGTAGGAAGATCACCGTGAGTTCGAGGCCACCCTGAGAACACATAGAGATGGTTCAGTGAATTGAGCACTTCCCTTGCAAACCTCAGTTCGGATCTCCACACCCTACATAAAAGCCGGAAGCTGTGGCAGCTTCTGTAATCCCATTGTGCTGATGGCAAGAAGGGAGGTGGAGATGGAAGAATTTTCTGGAAGCTCACAAAGGGAGCAGTGAATCACAGTGACAGACCCTGCATCAAACCAGGTGACAGGTGAGGACCAGCCCATAAGTTGTCCTCTGACCTCCACTCATGCCCTCACACACACGAATACACACACACACAGAATTTTTAAAACAGCAAAAGCCTATTGTCTTAAAATGGGGACAGGATAAACATTAAGTGTCAGAAAATATTTTTAATATTTTGGTGGTTATTTATTTAGTTTTTTTTTCAAGGTAGGGTCTCACTCTGGCTCAGGCTGACCTGGAATTCACTATGTAGTCTCAGGGTGGTCTCGAACTCACTGTGATCCTCCTACCTCTGCCTCCCAAGTGCTGGGATTAAAGGCGTGCGCCACCATGCCCAGGCAGAAAATATTTTTTATTTTATTTTTATTTTTTTTCAGAAAATACTTTTTAATGATTCAAAGTTAGGACAAGCCACCAGAACTTTTATTGGTTTTTGGGGTTTTTTTTTTTGTTTGTTTGTTTTTTTGAGAGGGACTCATGTAGCTCAGACTAGCTCCAAATTGCATCTGTAGCCAAGGGTGATCTTGAACTCCTAATGCTCCTGTCTTCATCTCCCTAGTGCCCCTGGAAGCCTGGCTCAGCAACAAAGAAACTTGTGTCTGCACTTGTAATTCAGTTCAACAAACACCTTGATATTTCCTCATACTCTTCTAACAGGCTGTTTTGCACTTTGATCTTGCTGAACAGGATGTGTTTAGAATAAAGCTGACAGGCCCAAGGCTGGGAGAAAAGGACATGGGTGTTTGTTGTGCATGTATTTGTGTGTGGTGTGTGTGCATGTGGGCACACGTGTGGATGGGTCCATGTGCACCTGTGTGTGCCTGCGTGGAGGCCAGAGGTTGACACTGGGTGTCTTCCTCAATCACTCTTCACTTTACTTACTGAGTCTCTCACTTGAGCCCAAAGCTCTCCAACCTGGTTAGTCTAGCTAGCCAGCCCCAGCAACCCCTGTCTCTGCTTCCCCCAGTGCCAGGATTACAGGCCACCATCACACGCGTCAGGCATTGATGTGGGTGGGGAGATCCAAACTCTGGTCCCCATACTTGCAGGGCAAGTGCTTTCTCCATTAAGCTATCTCCCCAAGCCCCAAGGACACGTGTGTGTGTGTGTGTGTGTGTGTGTGTGTGTGTGTGTGATGTTTTTGATGGATTCTCTTACATGGACATATCCTTGTTCTCATTGGGTTGGTTTGGATCTCCCCCTAAGCAGAACCAGGATTTGAGTGCAGATAGCTTAACTGGGAGGTGATTGCTGGGAACAGCAGTTAAGAGAGAAAGTAGAAATAGGAAAGGAAGACCTGCCACTAAAGAGGTGTTGCCAGGCTGGGGAGATGGCTCAGTGGTTAAAGGCATTTGCTTGCAAAACCTGCCAGCCCAGGTTTGGCTTCCCGGTAGCTATGTAAAACCATATGCACAAAGTTTTGGATGGGTGGAATTTATTTGCAGTGGCCCTGGTGCATCCGTTCTCATTCTTTTCTTTTTTTATCTGTAAGCAGAAGGAGTCAGAGAGAAGAGACAAACCCAAAAAGAGGGGGAGAGAGAGAATGGGTGTGTCAGGTCCTCCAGCCACCACAAATGAACTCCAGATACATACACTACCTTGTGCATCTGGCTTTCCATGGGTACTGGTGAATCAAACCAGGGTTATTAGATTTTGTAGTCAAGCACCTTAACCACTGAGCCATCTCCCCAGCCCTCTCATTCTTCAATGAATAAATAATTTCTCTGAATAACTCTTTTCTTTAGGCATAGGGATGTGGTGCCACTGACCCTTCCTGAGAACTAGCTATCCCCAGGACAAGAAGCCTGGAGCACTTACTCAGGACTCCTCCCTAGCCCTGGGCCCTGGGCCCTGGGCCCTGGGACTGTCTGTGGGCTGAGCTCCCTGCAGTTGCAGCCTGTACCTGCTCATCGTGGGCTGAGCAGCCTCCCACACTAGTCTGTGGGGATGAGCAACACAGGCATCTGCTGGGATTCAGTTCAGTCTGAGCTCACCTCTGCTGTAGCCGCGCTGAACACCTGGAGAGCCGTGATGCTGGCCCCGCTGCCCTCCCTCCGCTGCAGCCATAAAGGAGCACACGTCCTTAGAACAGCCAGCAAATGTATTAAAAAGGCACATCTTAGTGAATTACTGTTTGTTTGGTTGATTTTTGGTTTTTCGAGGTAGGATCTCACTCTAGACCAGGCTGACCTGGAATTCACTATGTTGTCACAGGCTGACCTGGAACTTGTGGCGATCCTACCTCGGTCCCCCAATTGCTGGGATTAAAGGTGTGTGCCACCATGCCCAGCCTAAAATACTTTTTTGTAGATATATCAGATTCATTTAATAGAGACCTGTGTATTACAAAACCAAAATTAAAAAGTAATCAAGGGGCTAGGGAGCTGTCTCAGCAGTTAAAGGCACTTGCTTGCAAAGTGCCTTTGCCACAGCCTGAGTTGGCCCGGGTTTGATTCCCCAGCACTCACAAAAAGTCAGATGCATATGGAGTTTATTTGCAGCAGCAAGAGGCCCTGGCATGCCCATATACTTCCCCCTTTTTCTCCCCACCTCCCTCCCCCGTTTGCAATTAAAAAAAATTTAAACCGGGCGTGGTGGCGCACGCCTTTAATCCCAGCACTCGGGAGGCAGAGGTAGGAGGATCGCCTTGAGTTCAAGGTCACCCTGAGACAACATAGTTAATTCCAGGTCAGCCTGGGCTAGAGTGAGACCCTACCTCGAAAAACCGAAAGAAAGAAAGAAGAAAGAAAGAAAGAAAGAGAGAGAGAAAGAAAGAAAGAGAGAGAGAAAGAGAGAAAGAAAGAGAGAAAGAAATTTAAAAAAAGAAGTCATGAAAACTAGTTTTTAAAGAAAAAGTAATCAAGGAACTGGAGTTATAGCTCAGGGGTACAGCATTTGCCTACTATGCCCAAGGACCTGGGTTCAATGCCCAGCAGGTCACCAAAAAAGTTAAGCCAGGTGTAGTGGTGCACACCTTTAATCCCAGCACTCCAGAGGTAGAGGTAGGAGGGTTGCCGTAAATTCGAGGCCAGCCTGAGAGTACATAGTGAATTCCAGTTCAGCCTGGTCTAGACCCAACCTCAAAACAAAATAAAACAAAACAATAATAATAAATTTAATGAAACAAGCAACCAACCATGTGTTTCAAACTGTTTTGTCGTGTTAGGTTTTGAGACAGGGTCTCAGGCAGTTCAGGCTGTCTGGAACTCAGCATGTGGTGGAGGATAACCTTGAACTCCCAATCCTCCTTCCTCCGCCTCCTGAGTGCTGAGACTACAGATGCACCACCACACCACGCAGCAAGCAGATGCTTTGAACACTAGTCTGGCCTTTCAAGTTCAGAATCGGTGGAGATGAGGAGCTGTGCGAGTAGCCGATTCCTCCAAATTGAAGAGAGAAAGGAGGCTCTGGGCATTCAGGAAGTCAAGCTGGGAGACCTGACTCTCAAAGGTCACACAACCACTCCCCAAGGTCATGTCAGCTAGACACTGGAACATCCCTTGGGGGCGGGGGCAGGATGGACGTTCCAGAGACTCAGGAAGGCTACAAGTCTGAGAAAGGGTGGCAAGACTCCCACCCTAAGACTATATGAAGGGGAACCCCTTGGAAGAAAGACTCTCCAACAGAGCCGCCTGCAAGTGGCGCAGCTTCCGGGAGAGGGCACCTATGCTGAGGTAGGCTTTCTGGTGATGCAGCTGCCTTGGAGTTGAAGCAGCTATGGGGAAAGTTCTGATCCAGGATGGGATCTGATAAGAAACCCCTCATCCCGCTCTGTAAGTAACCCCAGTAAACTCATTGGTTCACCACACTGCTTTTGCTGAGATTGTCCTTTTGTTGTTTTTGTTTTGTTTTGTTTTTTCGAGGTAGGCTCTTCCGTGCACTATCTGAGGAGAAGGTGAATGTCTGCCTTACCACAGGGGAAAGGTTTCCTGCCACAGGACTGTTCTGTAATGGATGGACTATGCACAAGGACTCGGCTGCATGTGAATGATTCCACTAACTGGCTTCTTGTCTTGACACAACCACAGGCCAAAAGGGTGAGGAATTCACACTCAAGCAGAGGATAGTACAAGAAGTGTCTCCACAGGTAAGGTTTCTGAGGAGAGTAAGTAGGTTTTATAAAGAAGTTGGGTCTGGGAGGCAGAGGTAGGAGGATCGCCATGAGTTCAAGGTCACCCTGAATTCCTGGTCAGCCTGGGATAAGTGAGTGAGACCCTACCCTGAAAAATTAAAATAAATAAAAAAATAAAGAAGTTGGGTCTGACAGTTACGTCTCACTTGGCTCAAGCGTGATGACATCTAGGCCACGGGTCCCCCAATCCAGCAGACAGGATGGGACTTTCCATTCCACTTACAATCAAGAAAGGGTGCCAGGGGCTGGGGAGATGGCCAGGTCCAATTCCCCAGTACCCACATAAAACCAGATATACAAAGTGGCTCATGCACCTGGAGCTTGTTTGCACTGTCAAGAGACCCTGGTGTGCCCATTCTTTTTCTCTCTTTACCTGTTCCAAATAAAAAACTATTTTCTTAAAAGGAAGGGTGAGTGTACTGAACTGCAAATTAAATTTTGCTCATTTGTTTTTTGCTTTTTTCTGTGACAGAGTCTCATGCAGCCTGGCTGACTTCAAACTTGCTGTGTAGGTAAGGATGAGTCTGAATTCATAATCTTCCTGCCTCTCCTCCCAAGGACTGGGATACAGGCATGCACCACCACAGGTGCTTGAAATGTTGATAAGGGGGCTGGAGAGATGGCTTAGCGGTTAAGGCACCTGCCCACTAAGCCTAAGAACATCAGTTCCAATCTCCAGGTCCCACGTTTAGTCAGATGCAGTGACACAAGGGCGCAATGCTGCACTTGCCCACAAGGGGGCACACACACCTGGAGGTCGTTCACAGCAGCTGAGAGGCTGCTGGTACGCCCATTCTCTATCTGTCTTCCTTTCCCTCCCTCTCTCTCTCTCTCTCTCTCTGTAAAAAAAAAGATTGATAAGGAAGTATTCCTTTCAGTTCTTTTTTTTGTGGGGGGATGGGTAGTATCTCACTCTTAGCCCAGGCTTACCTAGAATTCACTATGTATTCTCAGGCTGGCCTTGAACTCACAGTGGTCCTCCTACCTCTGCCTCCCAAGTGTTGGGATTAAAGGCGTGCCCTACCACACCCAGCCCTTTCAGTTCTTTTGACTCAGTAATCAAGCCACAATATTTGATGAGTTTTAAGTATAATAAATGGTTTGATTTTTGACCCTCCCTAGATAACTTGACATTCAGCATTCCTCCATAAGTGCACAATTTGGTTTGATGGACGAGGGTAGAATTGTCTTCTGTGAGACCTGTTCCCCAACCAGACTGTGGATCCAGGAAGGGTCTCTGACTACTTCCTTTTTTTGAAGGAATCAATTCTCCTAATCCCTAGGAAAGTGCAATCATTTAAATCATGGTCATTTCTATCCATTCCAAATCTAAACATTTGTTTCAGAATTACTAAATTGAATTGTACAGTTGGATTGACAAGTGAGGTTAAGCATTATCTATAACAATAATATAACATGGTAGGTGCTAACAAGGTGCGGTATCCCTGGGGCCAGGGAGAGGCCTATGGGATCAGGACTAGCTTTGGCACTGGGAAGCAGAGGTCGGTATCCAGTTTCTGCCACTTTCTACCTTGGCCTCTTTGTGTTTTATTTCTATGGTACTCAAATCATAATGTCCTTGGGGATTTGTTGTAAGGAATTAATAATGTCACGTAAGTGAAATGAAAATGTAGTGCTGAGGGGGTGTTCCACAGATGACAGTGATTCCCTTTGCTATCTAGAAAGGGAATTTTAAAACACCATGAACAGATACCAGGTTTGAAAATAGGAGCCTTTCAAGGATTATCTTTGAATAGCTAATTAACAACCTTAAACTTCTCCAGGCATTTCCAGGTAAGAGTGGGTGTAGTTACATTTCTATGAAGAAAAGCTCTTGGCAGGAAAAATCAAAAGATTGTCCCCTCCGCTCCCATCCCCTTTGAGTGTATTGGATCTACCAGACATGGCAACACACTCAGTCTGAAGACATGGGAAGAAAAGCACAAAACCAGGCACATCAACACACATGTACTGAATGGACAGATAAAATAGTGTAAATAATAGTGGAAAGAGTTACAGCCACTAAGGAAGTTCCAGCCTTGTCTTGCACTATGGAAGCATCCAAAGACAGCGTGCTATTCCTAAGGACACAGGGCTGGAAGCAACATTTATTTATATTTATTTATTTATTTATTTATTTATTTATTTATTTATTTATTGAGGCAGAGTCTCACTTTGTAGCCCAGCTAGCTGACCTGAAGCTCACAGCAATCCTCCTGTCTCCATCTCCCAGATATGAGCCACCACACCTGACCTGGGTAGCTATTTTCTACATTCTTGTGTTCCTAGTAAAAGGCAACAGGAAATACAGTCTGAAGAAAGGGGGCGGGGAAGCATCTGTGCCCTATCTGCACCCACTAGCCCACCTTGTACCATTTGGGAAGGCAGGGATTTTATTCCCCTGCCACAGGATCCAGGAAGGGAAGGGTTTATTCATGTTTACATTTCTAGGGATAGAGTCTATCATGGTGGGGGGAGGCGTAGTGACAGGAGTAGGAAGCCAGCTGGTGGCATTATTACATCCAGTCAGGAAGAGAAAACAAGCAAAAAGTGGGGCCTGTCTATAAAACCTCAAGTCCCACCCCCCAGTGATCCACTGCCTCTAGCAAGGTTCCCCCATCTCCCCCAACCCAGCCATCTGCTGGTGACCACGTGTTCAAACACACATGCTCAGAGGGACATTTCACATTCAAACTACAAGTTAGGTTAGGCTATTTTAATCTTTATTTTATTTACTTTTCTTTGGTTTGTCAAGGTAAGGTCTTGCTTTAGCCCAGGCTGACCTGGAATTCACTATGTAGTCTCAGGGTTGCATTGCATAGAAATGGACTGGTGTGAACAGAGGGTTTGGCACAGAAAAAATGAAATCTTTGGGCCAAAATTGCTGCCTGTTCAGCTGCAGTTGTATGAGAGATTACAACCACTGAGATTGGGCCAGCTGACCTGCACTGGGACAACAGAAAGAATGCAGTCTTTTAAAGGGGCCTGGATGCTAAAAGAGTGTCCTGTTCTTCAAAGTCTGCTTTATCTCCCCTGGATTAATGAATTGGCAGCCCACCTGGTATTATGGAGTATAAGAAATGCAGGAAAGAGAGGGTCATTTGATTTGCAACATGGTCATATTTTGGAAATGGCCATGGGCAATGTAAAGCAGGCTTCTTGGATTACCTGCATGGAGACCCTATGGAGCCATGAGGATGAACCGTGGGTTGCAGTGGAGACCCAATGGAGAATGCCGGGGCTATGGGATGACTGCCAAGGAAAGCTGCGGGCACCCAGTGAAGTTTTCCAGGACTGTGAGTAGCCTAGCTGGAGAGGCAGAATTGGAACTCTAGAGACGTGTTGCTGGTTAGAATTATCAGACTTAAAGACTTGTCACTGACCAGAGTTGTTGGACTTGGAGCTACAGAGTTTGATGTTTGTCCTGTTTAAATCTTGTATTGGTTGAATATTTCTTTGCTATGCCCAATGCCATCTTTTGCAGTGTGAATGTTTTTATTCTGTGCCATTATGGGTTATTTGGGGATTTTTTTTTGTTATTACATCCCAGTTAGAAGACCTTGGATTATGGAGATGTTTGAACTTTAGGGACTTTTAAAGTAGGACTGAATGCATTGTATTTTATATCATGTATGGTTATCAGTTAATGGGGGCCAGGGCTGAATGTGGTGGTTTGATTCAGGTGTCCCCATAAGCTTATGTTCTGAATGCTTAGGCTCCCAGCTGATGGCAATTTGGGAATTGGATCCTCCTGGAGGAAGTGTATTATTGGGGGCGGGCTTATGGGTATTACAGCCAGCTTCCTCTTACCAGCGTTTGGCACACTCTCCTGTTGTCCATCTGATGTTGGCCAGGAGGTGATGTCCACCCTCTGTTCGTGCCATTGTTTTCCCCTGCCATCATAGAGCTTGCCCTCGAGTGTATAAATCAAAATAACCCTTTTTTACCCACAGGCTGCTCTTGGTAGGGTGTTTTCTGCCAGCAAGGCGAACCTGACTGCAACACAGTGAAACCATGGTTTGCCAAGCCTGAGGGACATAATCACATTGAAATCCATCTGCGACAAGTCCCCAGTGTCCCCCACTGTATGTTACTCAGGCATCATTGATTTCATGCACAGTTCTCTGACAAGAAAAGAGCCACTAAGTTTAATAAAGGTTTTTAAATGTGCTGAAAGTTCAATTACAAGAAACAGAAAGTTAAGAGGTGTTTCTTGGCTACGATGGACCACAACACTGGAGACATGTCATGCACGTTTCTTCCTCCAGCTGGCTGTGGTTGGACAGACCTGTAACTAAATCCACCAACTAGGGAGAGGTTGGACGATTGGGAGTTCAAGGTCATCCTCAGCTTCATAGCAAGTTCAAGGCCAACCTGGGCTACATGAGATGCTGTCTCAAACAAACAAAATGCTTCTTCATGCAGAAATAGAGAAAATTCACCCACATGACTGGAAGGAAAGTTTCATGCAAGAGGAATGGAGAAGGTGGTTCTAGGCTCTGTAACACTTTATTATTTTACTGCTTGTACTGAATGTGAAATTACCTGGTCACTTAAGTGACACTGAACACCTCACAGCCCACATGGCAGTGGCAAATAAAACATGGTTTCTTGGTTTAAGAAACAGTTGTTTCTAATTCACTCATTAAATCATTCATTTAAAAAAATTTATTTATTTATTTGCAAGCAGAGAGAGGTAGAAGAGAGACAGAGAGAATGAGCACTCTACGGCCTCTAGCTACTGCAAACGAACTCCAGATCCATGTGCCCCTTGTGCATCTGGCTTACATGGATCCTGGGGAATTGAACCTTGGTCTTTTGGCTTTGCAGGCAAATGCCTTAACTGCTAAGCCATCTCTCTAGCCCTAAAATCATTCATATTTGAGACGGGGTCTCAGGTAGCCCAAGCTCCCTCTAACTCACTGTATAGCTGAGAATGACCTTGACATTTGATCCATCTGCCTCCACCTCCCAAGTGCTAGGATTACAGCCATGACAGTTTATGCAGTGCTGTGAATCTAACACAAGGTTTCATGCATGCCAGCCAAGCACTCTGCTAGCTAAGCTATAGCCTCAGCCTCTCATATTTACTTATTTATTTATTTATTTATTTATATTTTTATTTGTTTACAGGCAGGGAGAGAAAGTGAGCACACATTTATTTTTTAATATTTTTATTTATTGTTTTTTAAAAGAGGAAGAGGGAGAAAGAGAGAGAGAAAAAATAGGCACACCAGGGCCTCTTGCCACTGCAAATAAACTTCAGGAGCATGCATCACTTTGTGCATCTGGCTTTACATGGATACCAGGGAATCTGGGCCTATTGGCTTTGCAGACAAGCACCTTTGACAGTTGAGCCATCTCTTCGGCCCTTACTTTTATTTATTTGTTTATTATAATAATAATTATTATTATTAGTTTTTATTTTTCCAAGACAGGGTCTGGCTCTAGCCCAGGCTGACCTGGAATTCACTATTTAGTCTCAGGGTTGCCTCAAACTCATGGTGATCCTCCTACCTCTGCCTCCCAAGTGCTGGGATTACAGGCATGAGCCACCATGCCTCGCATTATTTTTGTCATTTCATTTTATTCCAGGGATTTTTTGTTTGTTTGTTTGTTTTGAGGTAGGGTCTTACTCCAGCCCAGGCTTACCTGAAACTCAGGCTGGCCTGGAACTCATGTCAATCCTCCTACCTCAGCCTCCTGAACGCTAGCATTAAAGGCATGTACATTATGCCCAGCTTATTTTTATTTTTTAAATATTTTATTTATTTATTTGTTTGTTTATTTACATACAGAGAGAATGGGCACACCAGGGCCTCCAACCACTACATACAAACTCCAGATGCTTGCACCGTCTGGTGTATCTGGCACTTTATGTGGGTACTGGGGAATCAAACTGGGGTCCTTAGGCTTTGCTGATAAGTTCCTTAAGCACTGAGAAATCTCTCCAGCCCTTATTTTATTTTTCAATATTTTATTTTTATTTATTTATTTTGGAGAGAAAAGGGAGAGAGAGAGAGAGAGAGAGAATGAGTATGTCAGGGTATCCAGCCACTGCAAATGAACTCCAGACACATGCGCCACCTTGTGCATCTAGCTTATGTGGGTCCTGGGGAATCAAATCTGGGTCCTTTGGCTTTACAGGCCAGTGCCTTAACCACTAAGCTATCTTTTCTGTTTTGCTTCTGGCTTACAAAAATCTTCCCATACTCTGAAGTGTGCAGTAGTATGTTTGAGAGACAGCGTGAGCAAATTTGCGTGGAGAAATGGAAGTTTGGGGGGAAAGGTAGGAACTTACCATTCCCTGTTGTCACAGAGTTCAGAGTCTCTTTATGGGCTGAAATCTCGCCAAGCAGGAAAGGGCAAACTACTAACCTAGACTCTCCGAGGCCCAGTGTCGGGGCCAACGACTGAGAGCTGGTTCCAGGAGTGTGCATGCGGTACTCCCACATGGGTATGTCCGGGGACTGCGGCTGAGTGACACCCACCAGGGGCATTCACAAAAGAGGCTGCACATAGCATGTGACATCTGTCAGTGGGACTGGTCAGATGCTCTAGGCTGTCATGGAAAGACATTGGGAGCAGTGCTGGCCTGGCTGAACTGTGAACCCCTTGGTGGTTAAGGGGAGAGACCTTTGAGAGAGAAAGCCAGCTTCCCGTATGTCTGAACAAGTAGAGCCACAGATAGATATGAACGGGAGAGGTGACCTTATTTGAACCTTGAACATGAGAGCACAGGTTAGCCTAATTAAAACACTATCACGCTATGATCTCAGCAGGTACTGGATACTCTACAGCTGTCATTATGCTACATCCATAAATGGCCAGATGGATAATTTTTCTTCAGTATAACTGCTTTGTATAGCCATGTCCAGATGACAGCAGAATGCACTTGGCCTTTAACTACCTATAGACTTGGTTTAATTAAATATAGCTTGTTTCTCAAAAGTCATGATATATATTGTCCCATTTGTTAGTTTGTTTCAGAAACGGTCTCTTGTAGCCTAGGATGGCCCTCAAAATAGGATTGATCATCTCGTCTCAATGTCTGGAGTGCTGGGATTACATTATGTGCCACCAAGCCTGGTTTATTGCCTATAGCTTAATGTTTCTCTCTCCTCAATATTTTACTTAAGTAAATACAACCAGTTATGGGGGCAGGGGATATAGTTGAGTTGGTAGAGTGCTTTCCTAGCATGCAGGAAGCCATGAGTTTAATCCCAGTACTGCATAAACCAGGCATGGGAGTATATGCCCACAATCCCAGCACTCAGGAGGCGGAGGCAGGAGGATCAGAACTTGAAGGATTAATAACTTTCAATAGATTAATGATCATATCCTGTTTCCTATTTATTTGCTTCAGAATTGTCCTTAGATAGAAACTTTCAGAAATGTCTCCCAGGGCTAACCCACTTTCCAGAACCCCTTTTTGCTGCAGTCACTTCTCAATAAACTTGACTTGTTTGCGCCCCACCCCCCCAAAAAAATGAAAAAGTCGTCTTGAATTATAAAAATAAATAAATATATGAATTTGAAAACAAGCAGTGTTTGTATATCTGAATCACAGTGAATAGAAAATAGCCAAATAAGGGCTGGAGAGATGGCTTAGCAGTTAAGGCGCCTGCCCACTAAGCCTAAGAACTCTGGTTCCAATCTCCAGCAGTTCCAATCTCCAGGTCCCACGTTTAGCCAGATGCAAAGTGACGCAAGGGCGCAATGCCGCACTTGACCACAAGGGGGTGCACACATCTGGATTTCATTCGCAGCAGCTGAGAGGCTGCTGGCATGCCCATCTCTGTCTTCCTCTCCCTCTCTTTCTCTCTCTCTCTGTCTCTCTCTCAAAAAAAAAAAAAAAAAAAGCCAAATAATAAATCTAACCTCTCCAGGTGTGGTGGTGCATGCCTTTAATCCCAGCACTCGGGAGGCTGAGGTAGGGGGATTGCTGTGAGTTCAAGGCCAGCATGAGACTAATTCCAGGTCAGCCTGGGCTATAGCAAGATCCTACCTCAAGAAAAAAAAAAACTATATATACATATTGGGTGGGGGAGGTTTTTGAGACAGTGCCTCACATAGCCTTGGCTAGGCCAGAACTCACTACATAGCTGAAGCTGGTCTGGCTCTCCTGATCTTCCTACCTCTACCTCCTAAATGCCAGATTACAAGGCATGCACCACCACGTGTGGATAATTTTTAAATTAATTTTAAACATCCCTTTTGTTGCATCAGGTTCACATTGCTGGCAGAAATCACCTGACCAAGAGCAGCTTGGGGGGAAAAAAGGTTTATTTTGGCTTACAGGAAGCTCCATGATAGCAGGGGAAACCGATGGCATGAGCAGAGGGTGGACATCACCTCCTGGCCAACATCAGGTGGACAAGAGGAACAGAAGAGTGTCCCTAACACTGGAAACGGACACTGGCTATAGTACCCATAAGCCCGCCCCCAACAATACACTGCCTCCAGGAGTCGTTAATTCCCAAATCTCCATCAGCTGAGAATCTAGCATTCAGAACACTTAAGTTTTGGGGGACTCCTGAATCAAACCACCACACCTATTAAATTATTACTTTGTTTTTGACACAGAGTCTTACTCTTTATCTCAGATGGGCCTGGACATCACTAGGTGGCCTAGGCTGGCCTTGAACTCAGGAGGATCCTCCCGCCTTGGCCTCCTGAGTACTGGAATCATAAGAGTGAGTCACACACCCAACTAAGTGATTGAGGGGCTGGGAGAGGCTCAGCGGTTAAAGGTGCTTGCTTGCAGTTTGCCAGCCTGAGTTCAGTTCTCCAGCCACCCACTAAAGCTAAATGAGCATTTCTTTGTAGGAGCAAAAGAGTCTGGCATGCCCATACATACACACAAATAAATTAATAATTTTAAAAATGATTATATTTAATACTTCAGGTAAGATATCTTCATATAGATCCCCTTAGATGATCCAGTTGACTATTTATTTATTTATTTAGTGGAGAGAGAGAAAGAGAGAGAGAGAGAAAATGTACATGCCAGGAACTCTAGCCACTGCAAACGAACTCCAGACACATGCATCTGGCTTATATGGGTTTAGGGGAGTCAAACCTGGGTCCTTAGGCTTCACAAGTCAACGTTTTAACTGCTAAGCCATCTCTCCAGCCCCCAGCTGGCAAATTCTATTTTAAAAGCCATTTGGGCTTATTATAATTCAAAACATTTTTTTTTCTTATTACTGGTAGTAGTCAAAATACTATTTTTCTTTAAAGGATTGACAGATAGGGTCCCATAGAGACAACTTCCTGCAGTGACAGTTTCATCGAACTTTCTCAACATCAGTGGCATTCCTTATCCAATTGATGAAATGATCACCAGTTGAGCCGGGCGCAGTGGCGCACACCTTTAATCCCAGCACTAGGGAGGCAGAGGTAGGAGGGTCGCTGTGAGTTTGAGGCCACCCTGAGATTACATAATGAATTCCAGGTCAGTCTGAGCTAGAGTGAGACCCTACCTCAAAAAAACAAAAACAAAATAGAAAGATCACCAGTTATCCAAGGGGCCGTACTAGCTGAATTCTTGCTGTGCTTGATAGAGAACAGTCATGTTAGGTGGGGAAGCTCTCCAGACAGATAAAAGATTCAAGTCCAGCAAAATACAGGTGTCATTGCTTCGTGCTTTCTGTGCTAAGCTTGGGAATGTGTGAGTGAAAAAGGCAACTGAGCGGGGCATGGTGGTACACAACAATAACCCCAGAACTTGGGAGGCAGAGGAAGGTCAGGAGGCCAAGATCATCCTCAACTGGACCAGAGGCGCAATTCATACAGGAGATCTTGGGCTCCTCCCAGTGTTCTGGTCCTGGTAGGTCCCCCTGAGGCTGGCTTGGGGCCACTTGGACCCTTCGAGAATGC
This sequence comes from Orientallactaga sibirica, assembly GCA_036365145.1. NCBI lineage: Eukaryota > Metazoa > Chordata > Mammalia > Rodentia > Dipodidae > Orientallactaga > Orientallactaga sibirica. Next base: position 4,641,632 of record JAEOAD010000044.1, on the reverse strand, counting down.
TGCAAAAGCAGGCCCCTTGCTCCACCATCCTGACGGAAGTGCCCCTGGGTCTCCAATTCCAGGATCCCCTGCTCCGGAGGGTACGCGGGGCGGGCAGGGAAAGAAAGGTAGCAAGATCCCAGGAGATAAACTCCCGTCACACTTCAGCCAAGCCACAGCTGAATGCAGAGGAGTGGGGAGACGAGCAAGAGTGCTGCTTCCATGGTGAGCCCGACAATCAGTGCCAGGGTGAAGGAGACAGACCCTGAGGATACTCAACACTTACCCAAGCAGAGATCCAGAGGCTTCTAAGAGCCCATCACTGAGGTAGACTTAAAGCTCACCCACCACGGCTCAGGGAATTTTGTAGAAGAAGGGGTAGAGCCACAGATTGAGACTTCATGCCCAGAGACATTCCCTCCCCCCAAAATGCTGCTCCACAATGCATAAACCACAGCCCCATGGGGAATACCTGCAGCCCCACTGAGAAATGTTCCCAAGTGAGTGGGGGCAGGGACGAGGGAAAAGAGGGTACCAACACATGATGTATCCATACGAAACATCTTGTTAATAATAATAATAATAATAAACGTAAAAAAAAATCACAAAGAAAGGAGATCTTTTGCTGAGTCGCAGTGGAACTTTGTCTCCCTCAGCAACTGAGAATTCAAGTCCTACAAACCCAATCAGAACCTCCGCATAGATGGGCAAAGAGCTAGAACGCACTTGCTCAGCAGCCGTTTTTGAACTTCCCCTGTGTACCAGGCACTGTGTGATTTCTTGGCAGTGCCAATAGTAAGCAAAACAAACACAGTCTTTGTGACCTTAAACGCAGAAGAGGATAATGACTGGATAGAGAGCCTAAGAACTCAGTGCAGAATGCATTTCGACTGGAGATCCAGGGGAAACTGCCTAGAGGAAGCGGCTTCACTTGTCTGCTTCTGGACTTGCTCCTCCCTCTCTCCTGCTCCCTTCAGTTCCACTAAAAAAGAAAAAAAAAGAAAAAGGGCAAGGCAATTGTGTATATCAAATGAGTCACGACTTTTAGCTAGAAGGGAGTGAGGTTAAGAACCACTGTGAACTCCATTCAACCCGAGAAAGGAAGACTGTTATATAAGGGTGCAGAGACAAGCAGGGCCCAGTTTCCGCTGCCAGAACAAATGACAGCAAATGCCCCAATAGGTTGTCCAGTGACTGTCACTACTGCAGCAGTTTCTCCGGGATTGCTCTGATTTTGTTTTCCCTTGATTCGATGCAAGGCCTATAGAAACTCATTTCTAACTGGCTTTGCAACTGGGGAAGTCCTGCCCTGAGCTGTGGAAAGTACCCAGTTGCCAATGGATCTCACTGGTCTGTCAAGGGAAGGCCTCCCGTGAATGAATGCAGGATTTTGTCCTGTTCTCAGGTGACAGTGTTTTAGTAAAGGCCTGAGCTTTTCTTCAATCACTCCCTTGAAAGGCTTTTTCTCACATGTACTTGAATAGAATATTGATTGCAACAGGTACAGCTATCCTAAGGAGTAGACACGTGGCAGAAATACAAAGATCGAGCCAGCAAACTCCATTTCAGGGAGGCCTTGTTAAAGCTGCTCACCCTTTTTATTCAAACAGCCCGTTTCTCCCTGTGGAGGGTGGAAAGTGAGTCTGTACCGACAGTCCTGTAGAAAGTGGCATTGCTTGTGAAAACCATTACACAGGTAAAGCCAATATACTTGATTTGAAATTTACTGCTCCATTCGGTGATACAGAAATTACCTGGAAAAGTCCAAGGGCATGTATGTATGTGCTAAGAATTAGCAGCTCACCTCCCTAACCCCCGTGACCGCTTGGCCAATAGGGAGGCTAAGACGGTTTTGTGAGACCACCAAGGCTCAGGTTGCCCAGCCTGGTGACGACAGAATCTTCTGGAAGATCATCAGTAAGGTAGTCGCAGCCAGCGCCATTTTCCAGGATGACAGCCTCTTGCCTTCCTTGGCATTTCCCCTCAAGCACCGACACATTTTCTGGCCATACCAAAGAAACCTATAGGTCCATTGTTTCTGTAACAGAAGACGATGATGGAAATAGTTTGGACGTTTAATGATTGTTGCCAAGAATTGTGCTGCTGATGTTGACCAAAAATGGGTTATGGAACTGTGGTGAATGGAGGGCTCAGTGTGGGGCAGTCTGTCTGTCACATTCATCTCCATGTTCTTGGAGGTTGACGGGTAGATTAGCCTTTTGTTAAGATTGTTAGGAATGAGGGCTGGAGAGATGGCTCAGCCGTTAAGGTGCTTGCCTGCAATGCCTGACGACTTGGGATTGATTCCCCAGTATCCACTTAAAGGTGGATGCACAAAGTGGTGTATTCATCTGGACTTGGCCAGAGGCCCTGGCACACCCATTCTCATTCTTTCCCTCCCTTTCTCGCCTTGCAAATAAGTAACTAAAAATTGTTGGGGATAATTTTCCCTTTCCTTGGTAATGAGTAAGTTTGCAAGTGCCAGTATGTTAAATGGCACAGTTATTTTTGCCTGTATTTGGGAAGAGATAGAAGAAATAATTTTAAAAACTTATGCCTAGCCGGGCTTGGTGGCTCACGCCTTTAATCCCAGCACTTGGGAGGCAGAGGGTAGGAGGATTGCCGAGAGTTTGAGGCCACCCTGAGACTACATAGTTAATTCCAGGTCAGCCTGGACCAGAGTGAGACCCTACCTCAAAAAAAAAAAAAAAAAAAAACTTATGCCTAGCCGGGCGTGGTGGCGCACGCCATTAATCCCAGCACTCGGGAGGCAGAGGGTAGGAGGATTGCCGTGAGTTCAAGGCCACCCTGAGACTACATAGTTAATTCCAGGTCAGCCTGGACCAGAGTGAGACCCTACCTCGAAAAAACCAAAAAAAAAAAAAAAAAAAAAAAAAAAAACAACAACAACAACAACAAAAAACTTATGCCCTAATAAAAGACATTGTTGCATGGTTTAAAAAAATAAAAAGATGGGCTGGGAGATTACTCAGTGGTTAAAGGCACTTCTTTGCAAAGCCTGATGGCTCCGGTTCAATTCCCAGTACCCACGTAAAAAGCCACATGCACAAAGTGGCATATGGATCCAGAGTTTGTAGTGCCAAAAGACCCTGGTGTGCTCATTCTCTCTCTTTCTCAAGTAAATAAATATTCAAAAACAAAATAAAATAGAATTATCAGCTGGATATGGTGGTGCGTGTCTGTCATCCCAGCCTTTGAGAGGTGGAAAAAGCTCCAGACCAGCCTGGGCTACATAAGCCCCTCTCTAAAAAAAAAAAAAAGAATGGGTGAATAAGTAAACAACAACTAACACTGAAACTTGGGACTTGGGAGATGAGGCTGAGGCAAAAGGAATGATGAAGGCTGGGCTAAATTCAAGGCAAGCCCTGGGCTACAAAGCAAGACGTTGTTTCAACAGAAAACAAACAGGCTAGAATTAGCAATAGCTCAGCCTAGTTGTTAATAATACAAATAAGTAAATCCACTAGAAAAGGCTGAGACCTCTTCTGTGACTTTTTTTTTTTTTTTTTTTTTTTGGAGGGAGTGTAATGTCTCATATAGCCCTGGCTGGTCTTGAACTCTCTATATAACCAAAGCTGGCCTCTAAATCTTGATCCTCCTTCCTCCATGTCTCAAGTGCTGGGATGACAGGCCTGCGCCTCCACACCCACGAAGTTTGCTTCTTCACCTAGGGAAAGTTTCCCTCCCTCTTGAAATGCACGGAGCCTGCAGCCCAAGTTTGCCTGTAACCCAGCTCTGTATGTGCTGCCAGAAGAAGGGGGTCGAGTGAAAGGCCACAGCCCTGCCCACAAGCTGTTTGCCACTTTGGCAGGTAGGTTTGGAGAGGTGGATGGAATTTCTCTCTCTCACCAGGTGCAGTCTGTGGCCCAGAGAACACAATCCCAAAACAAACCAACCACAAAACGAAAACCAGGATGTGTGGGTGTGGGTGTGGGTGTGGGGTGGTGTTCTGATGCTGCCCATCGGGACAGGTGCTCAGGAATAGACAGAGATCCCTGCCAAAAGACAACGTGTATGCACAAAGGACTTCCTGGGAATGATCCAAGGACAGAAAGGAGTTGAGTCTTAGACATAGAAAATGAGAAGACACTTCCTGGAATCTCACCACATCTCATTCACATGTATGTCTGGCGCAGTCTCTATGGAGACAAGGGAGGAAAGGGCAGGACAGGGAGGACCTATAAGTGAATTTCACTGAACCCGAGAGACCACGAGTGACTCAGAGCCAGGCTATTCTGGTTTGATCCCCAAAGTGTCAACTTAACACCCATTGGCCCTAGATATTGGGCAGATTGTCTTGAACTTCCTGTGTCTCCATTGCTTGTGGTTTTTTTTTTTTTTGTTATTTGTTTTTGATTTTCATTTTGTACTCTGCAACTTTATTAAATTTCCTTGCTACTTACAACAGGATATTTTTGGATTTTATTTTGTAAAATATTTATTTATTTGATAGAAAGAAAGTCACAGGGAGGGACAGAATGGGTGTGACAGGGCCTCCTGTCACTGCAAATAAGCTGCAGACACATGTGACACTTTGCAAATCCAGCTCTATATGGGCACTCGGGTCGTCAGGCTTTGTAAACAAATGCCTTTAACTAAGCCATCTGGACAGCCCATTTTTTTTTTTTTAATTTTATAAGTGTTTTCTACATATAGAATAGTGGCTTTTGCTTAATAGAGATAATTTTACTTTTTTCTTTTCAGTTTGAGCACTTTCTTTAAAAAAATTTTTTTCAGTTATTACATCTTTTTTTAGAAAGGTATTTACATAACTTTATTGGTGCTTATTATAACAAAAAAAATTAGACTGGTTTGTTAAATCCATCCAGTAATGTATGAAATTGAAATCCACTGTTCAAGGGCTGGAGAGATGGCTTAGCGGCTAAGGCATTTGCCTGCGAAGCCAAAGGATCCCGGTTCGATTCTCCAGGACCCACATAAGTCAGATGCACAAGGGGCATATGCATCTGGAGTTCGTTTGCAGTGGCTAAAGGCCCTGGCGTGACCATTCTCCCTGTCTGCCTCTCTTCTCTCTCTCTCTCTCTCTCTCTCTCTCTCTCTGCTTGCAAATAAATACATAAAAAGTAAAAAAAAAAAGAAAAAAAAACACTATTCAAGAAGACACCCGTTGTAGCGGAATGTAGCGGATGCTCAGCGTGCAGTGTAAGTCCTGCATGCCACGTGGTTCTTGCTGGAGTCATTTATATTCATCTCTCAAGAAGCTGAAGAATCCATCTGACATTTCAATAATTGGAAAAAAAAATAGGTTCCGTGGACCAGAGATCCAAGAATGAGCAGTCTGATGATTGATTTCCAGAATCAAGCGAGTCCTCCTTTAGTGCGATGAGGTAATGTCAGGAAGGTCTCACTCCTGCTGCCGGATGAACTCACTGGTGAGTTCATGGGAGCTGGTGGTGGTGCCGGACTGACTGCTTGCTGTCAGGGGTGAGGCGAGACTATCCAAAGGCACAGGAGGACAGTACTGGGGATCAACTGGAATAAGGGACAGAAAATCCAAACCTGACAAGTCTGATGACGTGCTTGATACTGGCGTGTGGTGGAACAGTACTGAGTAGTCTGTTAATGAAGGCGGAAGAGCAGCGGGATCAAGCAAAGTCACACTGGGCACCCTTACAGAAGATGGCTGACACATGAGAACCCCGTTGGTTGGACTGCTTTGTGTTTGTGACATAAAGATGCATTTCCTTTAGGCGGGGGGCGGGGGGGGATGTCTTCCTCTTCATCAGAAGACCTTTCTAGAGCTTTCTATTGTTAGATCAGTAATACCCACCTTCTTCTTATTTACTTCACTAGCTACAGTCACTGAACAAGGCTTCCTGAAGATGCGTGAACTTTCTATTGTGGGGCACAGTTGGCTGGACACTTTCATAGCTTCTTTCTTTGGTCTCACTGGACACCAAGGACCATCTTCTTGGAACTCACAGTCCTCCTGCCTTAGCCTCTGGAGTGCTGGTTATCCCTTCTTCTTCATCATCACATTTATTTATGGAATTCCAACAGCTTGGGAGCATGACAAACTTTAAAATTCTTCTTATAGGGCTGGAGAGATGACTCAGCAGTTAAAGGTGCTTGTGTGCAAACCCTGACAGCCTGAGTTCAATTCTCTAGTACCCATATAAAGCCACATGCACAAAGTGGGGCACATGTCTGGAGTTAGTTCACAGCAGCAAGACACTCTGGTGTGCCCTTCCTCTCTCTCCTTGCAAATAACTTTTTAAAAAGATTTTTTAAGACCCTTAAAATGTACCTTGATTATAGAAAATGTTTTCAAATGACGCTCTGCTTATGAATTGGTAAAGAGGTTTATGACAGTTTCTGCCAAGACTATCACTCTCAGTTTTGCCATGTTCCAGGCTCAGTTTCTCTTGAAGGACATTCATACAAATGTCACTAACAAATCTGTTGAATCAGGCTCCCTGCCTCACGCTGGTTTTCTAATAGCAGTACAATGATGCACTTTTTCCAAAAGAGAATTTAGATAAGGCAGTATCATCACAATTGACCTGTGATACACAATTATGAAGTGCTCAACCAAAACTGGATGTGTATTTAGGTAGTTCTAGGAGCAGGTCTTGTATATATTGCTCCAAATATTTCATCTGGGTTGTAAAAATGTCCCATCTAGATCATCAAAATTATCTCAAGGTCTGCCTTTCACCTCCTTTTATTATCTATTTTGTATGTATATATGTGGCGTGTGCGTGTGCGTGTGTGTGTGTGTGTGTGTGTGTGTAGGTAGACCAGAGGTCAGCATTGGCTGTCTTCCTCAATTGCTCTCCATCTTATTTTTTGAAACAGGGTCTCTCACTGGAGCTCCCTCACTGATGCAGCTAGGCTGCCTGGCCAGCAAGCCCCAGGGATCCTCCTGTCTCCACCTACTCATGCATCCAGCTTTTTATATGTGTGCTGGGGATCTGAACTCAGGTCCTCGTGCTTGTACAACAGGCACTTTACTGACTGAGCCATCTCTACAGCCCTCTCAAAGCCTTGAAAAGAAGGAGGCAGAGAAAGCTGGGCATGGTAGTGGACACCTTTAATCCCAGCACTTGGGAGGCAGAGGTAGGAGGATCGCCGTGAGTTCGAGGCCACCCTGAGACTTCATAGTGAATTCCAGGTCAGCCTGGGCTACAGTGAGACCCTACCTCGAAAAAGCAAAATTAAATAAATAAATAATAAATAAATAAGAAAGGGGCAGAGAGAGAGAGAATGGGCACAACCAGGGCCTCTAGCCACTGCAAATGAATTCCAGATGCATGCATCATCTTGTTCATCTGGCTTACCTGGGTACTAAGGAATCAAACCTGGGTCCTTAGGCTTTGTAGACAAGCGCCTTAATCGCTACACCATCTCTCCAGCCCCTCCCAAAGCCTTTTATGAGAGAAGTTTCGGGTTCACCTAAATCCTGAGAGTACGTTGGAGCTAGCTGAAATTAATTTCTTGCACTGACCACTGGCAAAATCTAAAGTAATACAGAAATTTAAGTGACATGCTGATATATGTTTTTGAGTCTTTAAACACTGGTGTGATAATAATGAATGTTTTGTGTGTTTATAACCACTCAGTAGAAAAAGTTTTGCCCACACCGATTGCATTAATAGTTAAGTAGGACTCATGTCAACTTACCAGCTGTCGGCCCTTTACCTCAGGGTCTTTGATCTAATGGACCTGACATGCCAGCTGCATTCTCATATTTCACTAGACCTCACTTGCTGTCGTTTTTTTTTTTTTTTTTTTTTTTTTTTTTTTTTCAAGGTAGGGTCTCACTCTGGTCCAGGCTGACCTGGAATTAACTATGTAGTCTCAGGGTGGCCTCGAACTCTCGGTGATCCTCCTACCTCTGCCTCCCAAGTGCTGGAATTAAAGGCGTGTGCCACCATGCCTGGCTCACTTGCTGTTTTTTTTTTTTTTTTAAGTATTCTTTTTTATTTATTTATTAGAGAGAGAGAGAGAGAGAGAGAGAGAGAGAATGGGTGCACTAGGGCCTCTGGCCTCCATGAACTAACTCCAGATGCATGTGCCACCTTGTGCATCTGACTTATGTGGGACCTGGAGAATCGAACCTGGATCCTTAGGTTTCACAGGCAAGTGCCTTAACCGCTAAGCCATCTCTCCAGCCCTCACTTGCTGTTTTTAATTCCTGCTGTTTCCCTGCTCCCTCTCCAAGTGGGCTAGCATGTCTAGGTTCCTTTGAAGTGACCTTTTGAAAGATTTTCTCTGAAGAGTCCCTGGAGAGCAGGCACAGCTTTCACAGGATGCTGGCGTGTACGTGGAATTAACGTTAAAACCATGCTCGCTTCACAACACATCATTTCTTAACTAAATACCAATAACTGTGTAGATCATTCTTTACAAATTCTATAAGATTTTTCCCTGATACATCTAAAAATGATTTCACACCTTTACAAAATGATGCTTTCATTCACTTTTGATTGCTTAAAAATCAGTAAACTATGTTCACCAGGTTTTTGCTGTCTATAAGCCAAGGAGGAGGGCCAAAGGGCTCTGGGCTTCACCCTTTAATCTATTTTAGGATCATATTAGCATCCCAGCTGTTGAAGTGCCCTGAGCCAGACCACGGGACAGTTAGAACCAGAAGCCTAATTGAACTGACAGGGAGAAACGCGAGGGCTGTTTAGGGAAGGCTGTCCCCTTCTGAATCAGATAAACCTACTCTTTGTTCAAAGAAGCCTGGCAAACTTGCTTCTAACACAATGGGATAACTGCCTTTCTGGGCCTATACTAAGCACAAAAAATAAAACAACCCAAAAAAACCAACAGTGCATTGCAGACTCGAGCTTTCTCTCCCTTCAGGAAAGCTGCCATGTCAATGCTGTATGGTGACTCCCTGCCCGTGCTGCTAACGCTGCTGCTGCTGCTGCTGCTGCTGCTGCTGCTGCTGCTGCTGCTGCTGGGGAGGAAAATGGCTTCCTCTGCTCCCCTCTGTTTTCCTTTCAGTATAAATGAGGAGCAGGGCAGTGCAGGGAGCTGCTGGTCACCATGATGACTCGGCCTGGTGACGGTGACTGGTGACTGCTGTCCAACAAGATTAACCACACAAGCCAGGCGCGGCTCGTCATTCCACTCTAGCTCAGGCTGGTATGCACCACTATGCCCAGCTGCTTTTGCCTTTTACGGATGGTTTTTACAGCCCAGTATGGTGGAATACAATTATAATCTCAGAACTAAGGAGGCTGAAGCCAGAAGATTGCTGTGAATTTCAGGCTACCCCGGGGCTAGATAGTATATTTCAAAAATGGCCAAGATCAACGCTGGATGTGGTGGCTCATGCCTGCAATTCCAACATTCAGAAAATGGAGGCAGAAGGATCATGAGTACAAAGTCATCCTTGGCTACATAGTAAGGCAGAAATCATCCTGGAATACATGGAGGACCCATTTAAAAAAAAATGACAGGTAAACAAATGACAATGTGACCAGAGACCTGCAGGATTCCCTCTCTGTGCCGCCTGTAGGAGCAATGGCTCAGTATTTGCTGATTCAGAGGTTATGACTCATGTACTTTATGTAGAACAAAGCTAACATGAAAAAGTAGAGTAACTAAGTGGGGTCACCCATCAGAGCATTCAGCTTCTGAAGGAGGGTCTCATCAGCTGGTGGGTTATCTTCCCCGCTGACAGCTGGAAGAATTTTATTGGCCACAGCACCGGCACCCAAAGAGCTTTTTTTTTTTCTCCTTTCTTCTTCTCCCTCCTCCTTTTCCTCTTCTTCTTCCTCCTTCCTCATCCCCTTCTCCTCCTCTTCCTTCTTCTCTCCTCTTTCTTCCTCCTCCTCCTCATTCTCTTCTCTTGCTTTTTTTTTTTTTTCTTTTTGTTGGCCAAACAGAACCACACCTCAGGAGCACTTCTATCTCCCTGCCCCATAGCAATGAATCACCGATCTGATCCCTGACACCTGTTACTGCTGGGCTCCAGTCACATGCCTGGCTCCCTGGGGAAGCATCAGGCACTTACAAGTCTAGGCAGGTTTGTTTCTGATTTTGCTTGAGGAGTGTTTGTGTCTGAGTCCTGAGGACCTGGCCCCAAGCCCTGCCTTCACCATTGTGCCTTTTTGGAGGTGTTGGGTAACACACTGGAGAATTCCTGCTGTCCTGCCTTGACACCTCAGAGTCTCCCCCTCGGGGACACACAGCTCAACACTGAGCAGCAGTGCTCCTTGAGAGGTCAAAGTTCACCTCTCATAACAGGCAGCTGAAGGAAAACATGTGTCCTGTGCGGGAGTCTCAGATTCTCTATTCATTAAGATTACTTCTTTACTATAAGGGCTGGAGAGATGGCTTAGCAGTTAAGGCACATGCCTGTGAAATCTCAGGACCCAGGTTCGATTCTCCAGGTCCCATATAAGCCAGATGTACATGGTTGCGCATGCATCTGGAGTTCCTTTACAATGGCTGGAGGACCTGGCATGCCCATTCTCACTCTCTCTCTCTCCCCGCCTCTCTGTCTCTAATAAATAAATAAAAAAAATAAAATGTTTTAAAGGGCTGGGATGGCTTAGTGGTTAAGGCATTGGCCTGCAAAGCCAAGGACCCAGGTTTGATTCCCCAGGACCCACGCACAAGGTGGCACATGCATCTGGAGTTCGTTTGCAGTGGCTGGAGGCCCTGGCGCACCCATTCTCTCCCTCTCTCTCTCTCTCTGTCTCTAATCAAATAAGAAATAAAAAAAATAAAATTTTTTTTTTTAAAAAGCTGGGAATCAGAAGCATGAATAAATTGCCTAATCCCCCAGGTTCTTAGTTTCAAAACCACATGCTCAAAGTGTGGTGGCATCTGGAGTTTAATCCCAGTGGCTGGGGGCAGAGGTACCCAGGATCCTCCCTTTCTTCTCTCTGTCACCCTGAGAATAAAAATTAAAAAAAAAAAAACTGGGCTGGAAGTAAATCAGAGCATAAATAAATTGGCTAATCCCTTAGAAATCTTAGTTTCAAAAGCACATGCTCAGGGCTGGGGATATGGCTCAGCATTTAAAGGTGCTGGTTTGCAAAGCCTTCTAGCCCAGATTCCTTTGCAGCTGTTAGAGGCTCTGGTGCATCCATTCTGCACTCTCTCTCTCTCTCTCTCTCTCTCTCTTCTTATCTCTATCCCTTTCAAATAAATTTTTTTTTTTCACAAAAAGCACAAGTTCATTTGAGAAATGGTAAGGGAGACTAGATCAGGTATAATGGCACACACCTGGGACCCTAGCACTTGTGAGCTGGAGTTCAAGTTCATCTTAGGCTGCATAGTGAATTTGAGACCAGCCTCGGCTACATGAGGCCCTATCTCAACCTTACCCCACCCAACAAAAAGAATATTCAAAGGGCAAAAAAAAAAAAAAAAAAAAAAAAATTGAGACAGGGTCTCACTCTAGTCCAGGCTGACCAGGAACTCATGGTGATCCTCCTGTCTCAAAGCCTCTTGGATGCTGAGATTAAAGTGCACACCATCACACCCAGGTTTTTTTTTGTTTTGTTTTGTTTTGTTGGAGGTTTTTGTTTGTTTCTTTCATTGGTTTCTTTTCAAGGGGTTGTTTTAGGCAGGAGGGGACTTTTTCCTCACCCCAGGATACCCTATTGCTAATGGTTTTTTTCTAAGAAATTCTAAGTGCAATTGGTGGCAGGCATCTGGCACATAATGAAGTGTTTCAATTGGTTACACAGAGATGTTTTGTTTTTATTTAGCTGCAGATTCATGATAAGAACAGGGATGTTGTCAACCAAGCTGACATCACTAGTGGAAGATGACGCTTTACTCAACTAACCTAGGAAAATTGTTTGGGAACAAACGAGTCATATTCCTTCTAATTTGTACATTATGAAAGATAATTATTTATGCTTAAAATATATATCTTCATTATAACTATCAGTGTGGAGATGCAAAATGTTAAAGATATGAAAATCAAGAACTGTGGAAAATGAAATTATTATAGTTGACAGACTTTAATCATCTCTAATGAATCCAAGAAAATGTAGTTCCAGGACTCACAGAGAGTTGTCAATAAATATCATATCATTCTCAACCCTAATGAGAAACGTTCAAATGAAAGTACATGGGGGTCCCTCATTTGTCTGTCTGTCTGCCTAGACAGGATCTCACATAGCCCAGGCTGCCCTCAAGCCTTCTATGGAGCCAAGGATGACCCTGAACTATTGATCCTCCTTCATCTACTTCCTCCTCCTCTCTTCACTTCATACATGCTGGGATTGGAGGCGCACATCACCACATCAAATTTAGGTGGTGCTTCGTTCATTCTAGGCAAGCACTCTACCACCTGAACTGCATGATCTACATCCTCAGCACTTCCGTGTGTGTGTGTGTGTGTGTTTGTTTGTTCTGAGATGGAGTCTCATGCAACCCAGGCTGGCCTCATACCTGCTATGTAGGCAAGGCCAGCTTTGAACTTCTGATCCTCTTGCCTCTTCCTCACAAGTTCTGGGATTACAGATGAGCACCACCATGCTTCTTCTTGCTCTCTCTCCCCCACAGATTGGCAAAAAAAAAAAAAAAAAAAAAAAAAAAAATGCATGAGTTTGGCAATATGCAATGCTGGCAAGACTAGAGAAAACAAGATTTTTATACATAGCTCGTGGGGCTGCAAGAAAGTAATTTCACAATCTTAAAAAATTAGAGTTGCAGTTATCTGCTCAAGAAATCTCGGTTTTTAAAATGTGCTGTACATAGATGCTAGCACATGTAGGAAAAGAAATATGTTCAAGCTCTCCTTGCTGCCTTGCTCAAAAGAGCAATGGCTAGACGCCACCCATGAGTCTGATGGGGGAATGATTAGGTTAACAAACTACTGTGCCTCTGCAAAGCAAAATACTACAGAAAGTGGAGGCGGCGGTACATCCCTGTGACCCCAGCTTGGGTTCAAAGCTAGCTAGGGCTGCATATCAAGACCCTGTCTCAAAAAACATTATGCAGTTATTCAAAGGAAGAAGTTAGTTCCAGGTCAGCCTGGGCCAATGAAACCTTTATTATTATTCAAAGGAAGAAGTAGTACATCATGAATAAACCTTCATTATGTTACATGAAAGAAGTTAGTCACAAGGGACCACAAATTCCATGATTCCATTTAGATGAAATGTTCACAGGAGCAATCTATGAAGACATAGTGTACAATAGAGATTGTTTTGGGCAAAGAGTTGGGAACAAAGTTGGAAGCAGGGAAATGATGGCTCAGGGGTGCAAGGGTTCCTGTGGGGGTAATTAAAATGTAATAAAATGGATTGTGGTGACGGGTGAGTGTATAACTCTGAATGCAGCAAAGGTCACTAGGCTAGACTCTGGAATGGATGCACATGAATTACAGCGTGTGACCTGTACCTCAGCAAAGCTGTTGTTCAGACCAGAAGTGGATCTTCTTGTCATGCTCGTGCAGGAAGGTCCCTAGGGCATAGTAAACGGAAGTACAAAGAACAGAGCAGTCAACATGTCACGAAATCTTTTACGTAGGAAAGAGGGAAATTAAAAATGTATCCTCGGGCTGGAAAGATGGCCTACCAATTAAGGTGTTTGCCTGCAAAGCTAAAGAACCAAGGTGCCATTGCCCAGAACCCATGTAAAGCCAGATGCACAGGGTGGCACACGCATCTGGAGTTTGTTTGCAATGGGTAGATGTCCTAACAGGCCCATTAATTCCTCTCTCTCTCTCTCTCTCTCTCTCTCCTCTCAAATCGGTAAATGGGATGTGAGGGCAACCTGGCTGCGATCTCTGTCACCCCACTTATCTCCAGGGTTGATTAGGCTGGGTGTCCTCTCCGACCCCGCATGTTCGTCCCTCCCAAAGCTGCCTGCTCAGAAGAGGGCCTTTCCCCAGGGGAGGAGGACCTGTCTTCGCTCAAGGGTGTAAAAGTAACTGCGCTCCCCTGCTAGAACCTCCAAACAAGCTCTCAAACAAAGAAATAAATATATTGCAAAATGTATCCTCTTTTCTTGTCTTAAAGAAACGCTTGGGGGGGAGGAGCTGGAGAGACAGCTTAGCAGTTAAGGTGTTTGCCTGCAAAGCCAAAGGATCCTGGTTTGATTCTCTAGGACCCACATAAGCCAGATGCACAAGGGGGCGAATGCATCTGGAGTTCATTTGCAGTGGCTGGAGGCCCTGACACGCCCATTCTCTCTCTCTCATATATAAATAAATAAATAAATAAATAAATAAATAAATAAATAAAGAAAGAAAGAAAGAAAGAAAGAAAGAAAGAAAGAGAAACACTTAGAAGTAGGACATGCAGAAAGATAATGAAGATCCTTACCTGGTAAGGAAGGTATAGACAGCCAAGCCTCCAGGGACTGTTGTATTTCTTGACTGGATATTAATTTGATATGATTAGTTTAGGCAGCAAATACATTGATCACTGTTATGTCAGTATTGGGACAACTCGTTTACATTCTCCAAACATATAATAAGTACTTCTTTCAGGTGGATAGCTGAGTCAAGTTACCCTACTATTTCATCTCTGTGTTCTAATAGGAACTCAGGGAAAGGACAAGGCAAGTCCCAAACAGGAATTGGCAAAGAAACATGCTGGCTGGACTGAGGAGCTGGCTTCGTGGAGCATGTGTCCCTAACCTCCATTCACGATGTTACTAGCCTCCATTCTGACAACAGAAGCCCCCACAGCTGAGCTCCCTGGCACCCATCGAGAGCCACCCACATGCCTGCTGATGGGCCTTGAGAAGGGGATGCGGGCAGGTGACACAGGGAGCTGTTCACCAGCAGACACTTTGCTTTGGAGAGGAAGCAGCCGCTGTCGGGTTCTGCTTGCAGTGCACACCTGAAAGAAAGTTATAGCTCACAGATTTCAAAATATTAATACAGCCTCAGCTTTCCCAACCAGTTCTCACCCGTCTCCACAGTGAAGACAGATCAAAACCTGGCGCTGTGCACTGTCGTGTGGAATAGCTGGTGGGAGGCACAGCACTGCCTCCGACACGCAGTGGCGCGGGAGAGGAGTCTCAGAAACACACTTGAACAACGTCCCAGGGCTTCACGTGTCAGTGTCTCCCTGGTGGGTGTTCTGTGGGATTCTCTGTCTTCAAAAATACGGACATCAGTGTCAAAGAAGGTCATTGCTTTTAGGCCATAAACAGCAAATTGTTCAGTTGATCTACTCTGTTAGGATTACGGAAAGACAAATTCAAACAAAATCTGTAATAAAAATGGTGGAAACCTCTAAAGTAGGGATGAAGGATGGATAAGAAGTACATTCTGTTTTCTTAAGACAAATCGTGACAGGAACAACATACTTTATAAAAACGTGTGTGTGTGTGTGTGTATGTGTGTGTGTGTGCCAACACACTGTTTATAAAACCAGTTCTCACAGAGAAGTCACTTAACTCCCTGGGATACAAAGACAGCCCTAAAACAAAGTCACTGTTGTATTTTTTTTATTTAGTCATTCTGTTTTATCCAAGCTATACCACAGGGCCTGAGAAAGATGTAGCTGTGGAAGAGGCAGCAGAAAGAAGGTAAGAGTCAAATGAAGAAAAGGAATGTGTACAATGCTGTCTCCCAGACACGAAGTGATCTTGACATCCATGGCCTCACAGTGGCTGTCACTACCTACACAAGACCTGCATAATAGGAGGGAAAAAATGATGACATCAAAATAGAAGAGGGGACCTGGAGAGATGGCTGAGCAGTTAAGGCACATGCCTGAGGAGCCTAAGGACCCTGGTTCGATTCTCCAGGTCCCATGTAAGCCAGATGCACATGGTGGTGCATGCATCTGGAGTTCATTGCAGTGGCTAGAGGGCCTGGTGCACCCATTCTCACTCTTTCTTTCTCCCTCTCCCTCTCTCTGTCTCAAAGAAAGAAAGAGAAAGAAAAAAGAAATAAAGAAAGAAAGAAAGAAAGAGAGAAAGAGAGAAAAAACAAAAAAAATAGAAGAGGGAATAGTTAGGAAGATGAAGGGATTCATTGGGAGGGAGAAGAAAGAGGGTGGTGGGAGGGAATTATGACCATGTATGTCGTCAATAACAATGTATAATGATTCTGTTTTACAATGTTCTTTGTTCATTTAATATTTTTCCATGTCAATACTGCCTGGAGTAAATGTCTTGCTTGCCATGCAGTATTTTGCAGAGCTGAATCAGCTGTGGGCAACATTACGCATCCGGAGTGAGTTGGATGCTGGGCCATAGACGTGAAAGCAGGGCTCAGTGCTCATGTTCCCTCCTGAGCCTTAGAGGCTGTGAGAGAGATGTCTCACTTAGTGCTGAACACTCCACTGTCACTTCTTTTCAGCACTTTGTTTCAAGTCACCTCTGTAGTCGTCACTATCTGAGAAGAGAAGCTTCTCTAATCAAAAGTGAGGGTAGGGGGCAGCAGAGATGGCTCAGTGGTTAAGGCGCCTGCCTGCTAAGCCCAAGAACCTCAGTTCCAATCTCCAGGTCCCATGTTTAGCCAGATGCAGTGATGCAAGGGCGCAATGCTGCACTTGCCCACAAGGGGGTGCACGCATCTGGATTTCGTTCTCAGCAGCTGAGAGACTGCTGGTGCACCCATTCTTTGTCTCCCTCTCCCTCTCTCTCTGTGTCTCTCTCCAAAAATAAAAAAATAATTAAATTTTTTTTTTAAAAAGTGAGGGTAGGGCTAGAGAGATGGCTCAGTGGTTATGGCGCTTGCCTGCAAAACCCAAGGACTCTGATTCAATTCCCCAGGACACACGTAAAGCCACATGCACAGTGGCACGTGCATCTGGAGCTTGTTTGCAGAAGCTGGAGGCCCTGGCACACCCATTCTCTCTGTCTGTCTCTCTCCTCTCTACCTTTCTGCTTGCAAATAAGTATATAAAAATATTTTTGAGGGCTGGAGAGATGGCTTAGCTGGAGGCAAGGCCAAATTCTCCAGGACCCATGTAAGCCAGATGCACAAGGTGGCACACATTGGAGTTCGTTTGCAGTGGCTGGAGGCCCTCTGCCTGTTCTCTCTCTCTCTCTACCTGACTATTTCTGTATCTCTCTCAAATAAATAAATAATATTAAAAATATTTTTTTTTTGAGAAAAATAAGTAGAGGACAGTTTGATGGGCATAATAAATCCATTTTAGTCAGATAACTGTAGTAATTTCCCCCTAGGGCTTACTGCCTCCTAAGCCAAAGACTTTTCATTAGTTTTTCAGTACCAGACAGGAATTTTCTCCTGTGGAGCAGGCCTCAAATACAGTCAGAAAGCAGTTGGTTTCCCACATAATAGACATGCCACCATTGCCTTAGTTGATACGTTTGGCCTGTCTGGCCAGCCATAGAACTTGCAGGGTCTACTGCTGGTTAAGACTTGAGGAATTTTCTTCTCCAAGAGGCTGCACAGCTCTTTTCAGCATCCTGACAGCTAGTCAACAGACAGGAGGCTTCCAGCTCAGCACCAGCTTGACTTCTCTGTGTCCTGCTGCCCAAGTATTTGGAGTCTTCAGCAATAGGGATGGTTAGTTTTTAAAGTAGGGATTTTATTATACTTACCAAAAAAAAAAAATCTAGAAGATGGGCTGGAAAGATGTCTTAGTGGTTAAACACTTGCCTGTGAAGCATAAGGACCCCAGTTTGAGGCTGGATTCTCCAGGACCCACGTAAGCCAGATGCACTAGGGGACACATGCATCTGGAGTTCTTGCAGTGGCTGGAGGCCCTGGCACGCCCATTCTCGCCTCTGTACCTGCCTATTTCTGTATCTCTCTCTCTCTCTCAAATAAATAAATAAGTAAAATGTTTTTAAAAATCTAGAAGAGGACTGAAGAGATGGCTTAGTGTTAAGGCATTTGCCTGAGAAACCTAAGGTCAGGTTCCCCAGAACCCACATAAGCCAGATGCACATGGTGATGCATGCATCTGGAGTTCATATACAATTTCTAGAGGCCCTGCCATGCCCAATCTCTCTCTCTCTCTTTTCATAGATAAATGAAAGTAATTTAAAATATAAAAGAAAAAGATATATAAAACTTTTATCAGTGACTATCTTTGGGAGGTAAGATTATTTCAGAATGGTATTTATTTTCTTTTCATTGGCCTCAAACTCTCTTGTAGCTGAGGATGACTTTGACCTCTTGATCCTCCTGCCTCCAGTCTGAGGGATGACATTATGGGTGTGCACTACTATGTCCTATTTCTATTTTATTTACGTTCATTTCTTATCATTAGTATAATTTTTCTAAAGTCTCAAGAAATAAAGATATTCTATTTTTTTCATTAAAACCAAGAATATAAATATTGATTCTGAAAGGTAATTGTGTATTCAAAATAACAGATCTCAACAATTTCCAATGTGATTTCTGGGAATAATTCACAGTTCCAAACCGTGCTTTAGAAAAATGTTTCCAGCAGTCTGCAAGATTTATTTGTTTCCTGTCATTGGTAGTAATTGCATTTGTTGCTGCGGTTATTTTAAAGTCTTCTAGAAACTTTATTTTACTTATTTGAAACAGGGTCTCATTATGAATGCCACACTGGCCTAGAAATCACCATGTAGCCCAGGCTGGCCTTAAACTCAGAGCATTCCTCCTGTCTCAGCCTGCTGCCGCACGTAAGGCTGCTATGAAGGTTACTTTCAGGAACACTGGTACTTTGTGTGACACCCACAGGCCAGACATCAGTATGATTACAGAGGAAAGCTTAAATATGGTCGAGCCAAACTCGACTGGGGTGAGCCAGTCCCACTTCCTCCATGGTGCAAGGGAACACCCCCAAAATACTCTGTTTTAGAAAAGAGATACAATTCTAGCCGGGCATGGTGACACACACCTTTCGTCCAGCACTTGGGAGGCTGAGTTAGGAGGATCTTTGTGAGTTCAAGATCAGCCTGGGGCTACACAGTGAGTTCCAGGTCACCCTGAGCTAGAGTGAGACTCTGTCTCAAAAAAAAGGGGGGGATGTGTGGCAGAGGGATTGCTTAGCGGTTAAGGTGCTTGCCTGCAAAACCAAAGGACCCATGTTCGATTTCTCCCAGGACCTGTGTAAGCCAGATGCACAGGTGGCACATGCATCTGGAGTTCGTTTGTAGTGACTGAAGGCCCTGGGGTGCCCATTCTCTCTCTGTCTCTATCTCTATGTCACTCTCTGTCTCAAGTAAATAAATTTTTTTAAAGTTAAAAAAAATTAAAAACAGACAAAAGAAATCTAAGAATTCTGACAGATAATCCCCCACCCATGCTTATGCAAAAAACCCTAATCAAACTCAGTTGGTCAAACACACACACACACACACACACACACACACACACACACAGAAAAAGTCTTCAATGTACAAAAAGGGGTACTTAGAAAAAAGAAGGGGTTCCATGTGAGGCGAGTGGGAGGGGGAAGCAAGAAGAGGTAGTAGGAGGGGATTGTGATCAGAATACATTGTGCATAAAACTGTCAATTAAAATAGGATTAGCAGGTAGAAGCCTACAAAGCATGGTGGGAATTATCAGAAGACAGTCTGGAGCATTCAGGGTTTCTGATACAAATAGTCTTAATATTAGACTGAATTTCTCTCCCATAAAATGGGAAGTCATGCATAGAATAAATTACATAAAAGCTAAACCTGGCACACTGGATGATTGATTTTTTTAAATCTATTTCTAAAGAGTGGTTTCAATAGATCAATTTACTTGCATTCTGATATTCAAATTAGATAGCTGGCAGTTGGTCAGGTTTTTTTGTTGTTGTTTTGTTTTTTTAATTAATTAATTTGTTTATTCATTCATTTATTAGAGACAGAGAGAAGTAGAGAAAGAGAGAGAGAGAGAATGGGTGCACCAGGGTCTCTAGCCACTGCAAACGAACTCCAGATGCACATGCCCCTTATGCATCTGGCTTACATGGGACCTGGAGAATCGAACCTGGGTCCTTAGGCTTTGCAGGCATGTTCCTTAACCGCTAAGCCATCTCTCCAGCCCTGTTGTTTTGTTTTTTTTTTTTTTGGTTTTTCGAGGTAGGGTCTCATTCTGGCATAGGCTGACCTGGAATTAAGTGTGTAGTCTCAGGGTGGCCTTGAACTCAGGGCGATCCTCCTACCTCTGCCTCCCAAGTGCTGGGATTAAAGGCGTGTGCCACCATGCCCAGCTAGTTGGTCAGTTTTCAAAATAAAAACAATCTAACTAAAAAAACTTGAAGAGGATTTTTCAAGATTTTTTTTAAACCTGTTTGCACAGTGCCTCAATATTTACTAATGCTTTCTTAGGCACATGTTATAACCACAGGACAATCCACAAGAAATACCTAATTGTTTTCTTATGCAAAAGAATGTAGAATTGATCCAAAGTTAATGTAAGGATTTTATTGTTTTTCTTTCTAATTGCTTTCTTATGTAAAAGAATGTGGAATTGATCCAAAGATAATGAAAGGATTTTATTGTTTTTCTTTTTTTTTTTTTTTTTTTTTTTTTTTTTTTTTTTTTTTGAGTCAGGGTCTCATGCAGCATAGACTGGCCTCAAACGTGCTGTGATGAGGAAAATAATCTTAAAACCCTGATCCTCTTGCTTTTGCCTCCAAAGTGCTGAGATTACAAGCATGCCAGGCTTCAAAAGGAGAGAGAAAGAAAGATAGAATGAGAGAAAGAGAGAATTGCTGTTGTAAACAAACTTCAGATGCATGCACCACTTTGTACATGTGGCTTTATGTGGGCAATGAATCTGCACCTGCAGGCTTCAGAAGCAAGTGCCTTCAACTACTAGGCCATCTCCCCAGCTCCAAAAATAATTTTTACAGTCCCCAGCTCCAAAAATAATTTTTACAGTCCCCAGCTCCAAAAATAATTTTTACAGGATTGGTAGCACCAATTTTGTCATCTTGGCTAAGGTATTTATTCTATACAAATGTCCTACGAGTTTAGTAAATCAATTTTATTTTTTTAATTCTCTGTGTGTGTATGTGTGTGGTGTACAGTGTATGCACATGTTCTGCAGATGTGTGCAGAGGCCAGATGTGAAGATCAAGCATCCTCCTCTATCACTCTGCTGAAGCCCTTCTTCAGAGAGATGGAGTCTCTCACTAAACCTGGAGCTGCTATGTTGTGGTCCGAGTGGCTGACCATCAAGTCCCAGTGACTCTCCTGTCTCTGCTCCTCTGCGGCATTGGGCTTGCAGGCATGCAGCCTCACCCCAGCATTTGTACATGTGTGCAAGGGATCAGACTCGGGTCCCCATGCGTGAGCAGCAAGCGCTCTTCCCCATGAGCTATCTCCCCAGCCCTGAGGGTCCTTTTCAAAATACTTTATTTACTTATTTATTTAAAACAGGAGAGAGAGGGGGAGAGAGAGAGACAGAGAGAGAGAGAGAGAGAATGAGCACACCAAAGCCTCTTGCCTCTGTGAACAAATTGCAGGCACATACACCATTCTGTGCATCTGGTTTACATGGGTACTGGGGAATTGAACGCAGGCCATGAGGCTTTACAATAAAGCATCTTTAACCACTAAGCCATCTCACCAGCCCAAGGGTCCATTAAATTTTTTTTCTTTTTGTTGACAACTTCCATAATATAGACAATAATCGGTGGTAATTCCCTCCCCCTCCACAGTCCCCTTCACAACTCCACTCTCCATCATATCCCCTCCCCCCTCAATCAGTCTCTCTTTTATTTTTTATTTATTTATTTTTTTTATTTTTTGGTTTTGCGAGGTAGGGTCTCACTCTGGTCCAGGCTGACCTGGAATTCACTATGTAGTCTCAGGGTGGCCTCGAACTCTCGGTGATCCTCCTACCTCTGCCTCCCGAGTGCTGGGATTAAAGGGGTGCGCCACCACGCCCGGCTTCTCTTTTATTTTTGATAACACCATCTTTTCCTCCTATTATGATGGTCTTGTGTAGGTAGTGTCAAGCACTACAAGGTCATGGGTATCCAGGTCAATTTGTGTCTGGAGGATTTGGTTTTGCCAGATAGGGTCTCTCTCTAGCCCAGGCTGACCTGGAATTCACTATGTAGTCTCGGGGTGGCCTCGAACTCACGGCGATCTACCTACCTCTGCCTCCTGAGTGCTGGGATTAAAGACATGTGCCACCACACCAGGCCCATTTTTAAAAGGAAGAATCACCGGGCATGGTGATGCACGCCTTTAATCCCAGCACTCGGGAGGCAGAGGTAGGTGGATCGCCGTGAGTTCGAGGCCACCCTGAGACTACGTAGTGAATTCCAGGTCAGCCTGGGCTAGAGCGAGACCTTACCTCAATCAATCAATCAATAAATAAATAAATAAATAAATAAATAAATAAATGGAAGAATCTTTTTTAGCTTACAAGGAAAATGTTTAGCCAACTAAAGAGGGCTGTTAAGTAACACATTGGAAGCCATAATAAAACTTCAAGCAGGAAACAACCAATAAGACCTTGAGAAATGTCCTCCCTATTAAGGTGGTATTCATGAGGTTTCATAATATGATTTCCAAAATTACATTTGCAATGCCAGAAAATAAAATGTTTTGAATCAGTCCTTACATACTTTAAGGCATTTAGTATGATTATCTGAATTTGGAAATAGGAAATCATGAAGGTTATGGGAGAAAATAATTTTTCTATGGACAGCCAGAAGGGAGTGGGATACAAAACTGCTCAGACCGTGTGCAAAGCTTTCATGTCCAGAACTTGGTAAATTGTTCCCTTTAAGGTACTAGCTAGAAGGGAGATACAAGGCTTTTATGAACCCTTGACCCCAGAAGGGATGCTGGTAGGTGTCATTAAGCCACGGACCCACCCTGTGTGACATCCAAATCCTCACCTCTGAAGACCCTGGGATTGGGATCTGGATGGGATCCAGTTTTGCACCTGTGAAGAGATTCCAAGCCTAGAACCCAATGGTTTCCTGCACAGGCCTCTCTAGTACAGTGGGAGGTCAGTTCTGCAAGGAGCTGACCTGGCAACGTAGGGTCTCTGGCTCAGCGAGCTGCCCTGGGACTCACCTACGCCTTCAGGGTTGCTGTTCATCTCAGTGCAGCCAGTGCAAGAAGAGGTGGCAGAACCCTGAGTCACCTGCCAACACGTTTGAGTCACCTCTCAATGTGCCAAGTAAAGGCTAAGAATTAGACTGGGACTTTTTGTGGGACCCAGGGGAAGCCCATCCACTCATTCTTTAAGTGTGGTCTTGCAAGATTGATCAGGGGAATAAAAATGAAAAGGAGGGTACTGGGGAGAAGGCTCAGTCATTGAAGGTGCTTGCTTGGAGGGCCTGCTGGCCCAGAGTTTCTGCTCCTCGGTGCCCGCATAGAGCCAGATGCACAGAGAGGGGCATGTGTCTATGGTTCTTTTGCAGCAGCAAGAAGCCCAGGAATGCCTATTCATTCTCTCTCTTTCACAAAAATAAATAAATAAATAATATGTTTAAAAGAAAAGGAGAGGCAAGATGTGGTGGCGCACGCCTTTAATCCAGCTCTTGGGGAGGCAGAGGTATGAGGATTGCTGTGAGTTCAAGGCCACCCTGAGACTACATAGTGAATTCCAGGTCAGCCTGAGCTGCAGTGAAACCCTACCTTGAAAAACCAAAACAAGAAAAAAAGAGAATCATGTTTCTGCCTAAATACCAATTGAAGAAGGAAGTTTGCTTGTTTGAGTCACTAGAGTTAAAATGAGTCATTAATCATTTGCTGGCTGAGTTTAAGCCGTCCTAAGAAGTACAATTACTGAAACACAAAAGCAATATTTACAATTACTTTAAAGCAAATACGTGTCAGGGATAAAGTAACAAGCAGAAAATGGATCACAGCATGTCTAGAACTAGGGGGAAAAACAGACCAGAGTGGCTGGATTTATAAACTTTCACATAATTCCTTTGAAAAGCAGTATTAGGACAATTCTTTGCTGAGGCAAGTGGTATTTGTTATGTTCAGAAGGAATAAAGTCCCAGTAGGGAGCCCAAGAGCATAAGCTATAAGAAAGACTATTTGGGAGAGAACAGAGGCTTTTGGGAAGAGCTGGTAACACCATTACTGGAGATAACTGGAGAACGACTTTTGAGCAAATGCCATCTGCATTTATTTGCCAAGAGTTCAGAGGCCCTGGGAGCAGTCACATGATTAAAGGATTTTATAAAATTTATTTATGAGGTGGTGGGGGTAGATAGAGATTGGGCACGGCAGAGCCGCTAGCCACTGCAAACTGACCCCAGACTCATGCACCATCTTGTGTGTCTGGCTTACGTAGGTCCTAGGGAATTGAACCTGGACCCTTTAGTTTTGTAGGCAAGTGCCTTAACTGCTAAGCCATCTCTCCAGCCCAATGGATTTCTTTAAAAAAATGTGTAGGGGTTGGTATAGCCCAGAGTGATAGCCTGTTGCAGGGAGCCAAGGGCTACCTCCTGGGGGGACTACGTCTGCTACCTCTACCTTATTTGCCTCTGCATGTGATAGGTTAGCTGGCCCTCATGCTTGAGCCATCTTCCCAGACTCATTTAGAGGTTTTTGATAATGACCTCTGAAGTGGAGACCCTGGGGAGTCTTCCTCTTAACATTACGGTTAGGACTTGCTGGGGGTGGGGGCCACTTTTGTTTTTATTTATTTATTTATTTTATTTATTTATTTATTTATTTATTTATTTATTTATTTGACAGAGAAAGAGAGAGAGAGAGAGAGAAAGAAAGAATGGGCTGGGCATGGTGGTGTGTGCCTTCCTCTCCCTGTGGGTTGGGTGGCACTGGGAACATGTGTGGTTAAGTTTGGATGCACAGGATTGCCTTTTAATCTCAAATGAAGATTAATTTCAAACTGGGCCTTTCTGTGGATTGCTTGTAGATGTCAGGGTTTGATTCAGGGGTCCCCCATAAACTTAGGTGTCCTGAATTCTAGGTCCCTAGATGATAGACATTTGGGAACTAATGCCTTCTGGAGGTGCTGTATTGCTGGGGGTGGGTTTATGGGTATGGTAACCAGTTTCCCCTTGCTAGTGTTTGGCACTCTCCTGTTCCTATTGTCTACCTGATGTTGGCCAGGAGGTGATGTCCACCCTCTGCTCATGCCATCCTTTTCTCTGCCATCATGGAGCTTCCCCTCGAGTCTGTAAGCCCAAATAAACCTTTCTTCCCACAAGCTGCTCTTGGTCAGGTGATTTCTGCCAGCAATGTGAACCTGACTGCAACGGTAAAGTTGGTACCCAGAGTGATGTCATGGCTGATAGAAACCTGACTATGTAGCTTTGGCCTTTTGGAGCTGATTTTCAAGAGGAATGTGGGAGGATTTGAAACCTTGAGGCTAAGAGACATCTTGCAGTGCTGAAAGTACATCTTGGTGGACTATTCTGGTCAGAGCTGAAAGACCTGAATGCAGTAAGAACCATGAACTGTGAGGTTTGGTTTATGAGGGTGAAAAAGAGCTTTGCTTGGACTGGGCTAGAAGCAGTTTGGAGAGGTTTGCTGTTATGGCCCTGTCTTGAGAACTTGTGCAGGGTTGCAGTGCATAGAAACAGACTGGTGTGTGCAGGGGGATATGGCACAAAAAATGAAATCTTTGGGCCCAAACTGCTGCCTGTTCAGCTTCAATTGTATGAGAGATTACAACCATTGAGATTGGGCCAGCTGACCTGCATTGGGACAACAGAAAGAATGCAGTCTTTTGAAGGGACCTAATGCTGAAGGAGTGTCCTGTTCTTCAAAGTCTGCTTTATTCCCCACCTGGACTAACGAATTGGCACCCTACCTGGTATTATGGAGTATAAGAAACATAGGTAAGAAAAAGGTCATTGAATTTGCAACACGGTCTTGTGTTTTGGAAATGGCCATGGGCAGTGTGAAGCAGGTTTGCTGGATGCCTGCATGGAGTCCAGAGACTTGTTGCTGGTTAGAATTATCAGACTTGGAGATTTGTCACTGACTAGAGTTGTTGGACTTGGAGCTACAGAGTTTGATGTTTGCCCTGTTTAAATCTTGTATTGGTTGAATATTTCTTTGGTATGCCCAGTGCCATCTTTTGCAGTGTGAGTGTTTATTCTGTGTCATTATGGGTTTGGGGAGGGATTTTTTGGTATTATGGTTTAGTTAAAAGATCTTGGATTATGGAGCTGTTTAAACATCATTAGGTTTGATAAAAACTCTGAGGTACTTTTAAAGTTGGACTGAATGCATTGCATTTTACATCATGGATGGTTATCAGTTTATGGGGGCCAGGGGCAGATTGTGGTGGTTTAATTCAGGTGTCCCCCATAAACTTAGGTGTTCTGAAAGGTAGGTTCCCAGCTGATGGAAATTTGGGAATTAACATTTCCTAGAGGCAGTGTATTTTGGGAGTGGGCTTATGGGTATTATAGCCAGTGTCCACATGCCAGTGTTTGCCACACTCTTCTGTTGCTATGGTCCATCTGATGTTGGCCAGGGGGTGATGTCCACCCTTAGCTCATGCCATTGTTTTCCCCTGCCATTATGAGTCCCCTTGAGTCTGTAAGCCAAAATACCCCCCCCCTTTTTTTCCCCAAAAGCCGCTCTTGGTAGGGTGATTTTTGCCAGCAGTGTGAACCTGACCACAACAGGGACATTGTGATTGAAGGTGAGGCTGCAGCTGAGCCCTGAGATGGGGAGCAGATAAGGGGACAAAGGTCAGCACACAATCTGCAGGGTGAGCAAGGGTCAGTACACAGCCTGACCCCACCATGGAGGTCAAGTTCATTCAAGGATGCTGAGACCCTGACACAGAAGCCCTGGAACAGTGTCAGCTGTGTGACCAGCAAAGGAGAGCCCTTGCCACCTAGGTCTGGTCAGTTCAGGGAGGATAGGACAGAGTCAAACTGACCTTGGTACCGAAACAGTCTCTTTCAGGACAGGCTCTGTAATGATGAGGGGAAATGGCGGAAGGGCTCACTGAGGCAAAGAAATATGGCAGCCTCCCGCAAATGGCTTCTGGCCAGGTGTCAGAGAGGCACAATGATGCTGAGTCAGAGATACTGTGTCCTGTCCCTGCTCCCAGTGGCCAGCTGTGTGAATTAGTGCAGGTCATTTAGCCT
Organism: Orientallactaga sibirica; assembly: GCA_036365145.1. Taxonomy (NCBI): domain Eukaryota; kingdom Metazoa; phylum Chordata; class Mammalia; order Rodentia; family Dipodidae; genus Orientallactaga; species Orientallactaga sibirica. Next base: position 4,614,723 of record JAEOAD010000044.1, on the reverse strand, counting down.
CTCCAAGGTCTCTCCAGGATATCAAGCCAGTCATTGTGCCTGTGTAACCTATTCACCCAGTAGGTGGTGGCAGGAAGATTATGAGTTCCAAGCCAGCCTGGACCACTTAGCAAGAACCTGTCTCAAAAATTAAAAAAAATAATTCCAGTATACAGAAAGCTGAAGCAGGAGGATCAGTTATCCATTTGAAGCCAGCCTTGGCTATATAGTGCAAGCCTGTCTCAGAACAGCCAACAAAAAAAGACATCAGAAAGCTAGCTCCTCTGTACACAGAGCGAAGGCCACAGCTTTATGAGGACATCATGAGAAGGTAGCCAGGTGTAAGCTAGCAATAGAAGCATCACCGGAAACAATTCCGCCAGCAGCTTGATCTTGGCCTTTCCAGCCTTCAGGACTCAGAGGAGATAATTCTGTTACGTTACCACGGCTGGAATGACACTGGCAGAGCAAAGATGGATCCCACAAAACCATCAACTTTTTTGTGCCCACAGTTTAGAACTATGCCTAACCTTAGCAGGGACAGGGCATCTTCTGATGTGTGGTACAGACCGCTGAGTCCTTCTGTAGGGCAGGCTGCATGGATCTGCCTGGGATGCTTCATGGTGACATAAAATCATGTACTGACCACCCCTTCTCCTGGGAAAAATAGGACTGTCTTTTCTGCACCCTGCGGTGACAATCATGTCTTGTTTTAAAAGGGTTCACCTACTATATCAGAACACACACATACAGACCATCTCTGGAAATATACACAAGAAACTGAGTAGTTGACTTCAGGGGGAAATCAAGGTTAAGGATGGATTTTGTTTTTTCAGTATTTCAATTACATTATAGTTTAAGGGAATCGTTTCTGCGCTTTACATAAACAATGCTACTTTATAGTTTTTCTTTTTGATGCTCTTGAATTTTAACCTTGTCCAGAAATAACGCCTTACTGAAGGAGAAAGAGGAAAGGGAGAAGTTAATTTTAGAAATAAAGATAAAAAAGGAGTCCCACAGTCCCCCACCAAAAAAAAAGGAAAGAAAAGAAAAAAAAAGTGCCACAGCAGTTTTTGTCACATTTGGGTATCTCTTTGGAAGAGCAATAGATTTAGAGAGAGGAGGAATACAGCTGCCTGTGTGTGCCACACATGGCCTGCTTCCCCACAACTCCCTGCAGCTCCCCTGCCAGCATCCTCTCAAGGTCTTCTCTGACTCCACATGCTGAAATGTTCATTCGCCATTTTTTGCATTTGTCTGACTCCAGGGAGCCTTGCCCTGCATCCACCTATTCCTTTGCTATGACAGCTTTAGGCTGGGGAAAGACAGGAAGAGTGGCCGATCAGAAAAGTCTTCTTCAATGCCAAGGCCCAGCTTCCTGCTACCGGGTCTGTCCTAAGAGGAGGACAAGTTCCAAAACTCTTTTCAAAGCCTGGCGTGGTGGTCCATGCCTTTAACCCCAGCACTCAGGAGGCAGAGGCAGAGGCAGGAGGATCGCCGTGTGTTTGAGGCCACCCCGAGACTACATAATGAATTCCAGATCAGCCTGGGCTAGAGTGAGACCCTAATTCAAAAAAAGAAAAAGAAAAAAATTTAAAAAACACCGCTTTTCAGACTTTGAGATGGTATTTGGCCTTGGTCCTAATGTTTGTCACAAAGTGCCTGCAATGAATTAAATGACTTCAAAAGGAAGTCATGAACATTAGGAGATTGTGCCCAATCAGCTGTAACTGTTGAAGTCTTGGCCAGACTTTCCATGGGCACCAAATGGAAATGGCACAGTCGATGGCACACAGCTTTGGTGCTCCGTGTTCCCTGGCAGCGGGGGGTAGTTCTGTGCAGCTCAGCCTGAATGAGGCACCGGCTTCAGCACCGACTGTCCTACTTACCATGAGGAGAAAGGCCCGGGGCCTGAGCAAAGAGAAAAGACAGCTCTCTAATCGAGGCCCCACAGCATTCGCCCATCACAGCTCAAACACTGGCCCAGTTCAGAAGACTTCGTGAGAAAATCTGCGTCTCTGTTTGTAAATCAGGCCCATCAAATGGAACCGTGGGCCAGAGAGCAAAGGAAGGACACAATCCAAACATCACTTTTAAGAAGCTAGTTCCTGGTTTAGTTTCAGGTGCCTTTCTTTATTTGACTTAATTAGCTGATTTTTTTCATTATTGTTGTTTAGAAACAAGGTCTCATGTAGTCCAGGCTGGCCTAAAACTTGTAGGTTGTCCTGTCTCTGCCTCTTGAGTTCTGGGATTTCAGGTGTGTAGCATCACGACAAACCTATTTTATTTATTTATTAAATTTATTTATTATTTTTATTTATTTATTTTATTTATATTTATTTATTATTTATTATACTTAATTATTTATTTATATTTTGAGTGGGTTTTTTTTTTTTTGGAAGTAGGGTCTCACTTTATATTTTAATTCTAAAAAGAAAAGAGTTTTAAGTGCTTTGAGCAAATTCAAGAAGACATCACTTCTTAGTTTCTCTCCTAAGAGGGTTGATGGCTTTTTCCTCAGGACTTGGGGGTTGGGGTGGAGGCGGAATCCCAGGCTGCCCCAGCTGCCACAGTGAAGGACCTAGAAGGGAGCTTCAAGAACAGCACTTGTTTCTCATGGTTCTGAAAGTAGCAGTCCAAAGTCAAGGTGAGGATGGGTTCACTTCCTGCTGAGGCCCCTCCTTTGACCTGCAACAGAGGCCTTCCCACAGTCTTTACATGGTCTCTCCTCTGTGCGTGCACCCTGGTGTTTCTTCAGTCTTAAAGTTCTTCTGATAAGGACACTGTCAGAATGACGGGACACAGTCCTGAAGCCATCATTTTAACTCCATCGTCTCCTTCAGGATGTCATTTCTGAAAATAGTCACATTCTGAAGCACTGGGGTAACAGTGGCAGCACGTGGATTTTGGAGGGTCACAACTTGGCCTACATTAGAGAGAAATAATAATAGTTTATTCTAACTCAGTCATTCAAACAATCCCTTCAGAGAGTCACTGGTCCATGAAGGTCTTTCCCATTGAGGGGGAATTAGGTCACTTTATTTTCAGGTTTAGGACATTTAGGACAGGGCCCAAAGAGGGAACCAAGATGTCACATGGCCTGCTTCAGCAAAATGTGAGTTCAGCATCTGATCCAGTTTCATCCAATCAGCTCTTTCCCCACTACCCAGGTGTGCTGGCTCTCTCACCAGAACCTGAGCGTGTAGTGGGTAGTTCTTCAATGCTGGGATGAACATCCAACCAAAAGCAGTGTTATGGGAGGAAGGGGGTTTATTTCAAGCTCGCAGATCCAGGGGAAGTTCCATCAATGGCAGAAGAAGCTGGGTCCCATTCATAAATCCAAGCAGGGAGAAAAACTGCAGCAAGCAAAACACCAGCACCAACACACGTACAAATCTGCCAGCAAATACACACACACACACACACACACACACACACACACCACCACCACCACCACAACAACAACAACCACACCACCAACACCACCATCACCACCACCATCACCAGCAGCAGCAGCAGCAGCAGCAGCAGCAGCAGCAGCAGCAGCAAACAGGGACCCTGGCAAATCTCAAACCTCTACATACTTTTGGGCTGGAATTCAGATCCATCCCCAAACACACCTTTGGGCTGAACCCCAGTATCTGCCTCCAGTGACAACTCCTCCAGCCAAGTGGCTGGAGACCCAAGTTACATGCTTAATAAAACACCTGAGCCTAAAGGTGGTGTATGACTTTAATCCCAGCACTTGGGAGGCAGAGGTAGGAAGATCACTGTAAATTAGAGGCCAGCCTGAGACTACAGAGTGAATGCCAGGTGAGCTTGGACTAGACTGAGACCCTACCTTGAAAAAACAAACAAATAAACAAACACACCTGAGTCAATGGGGGACATTCATTGAAACTCCTAGAGTAGGTAAAGCCCACCACAGTAAAATTATAAATAAGCCGGGCATGGTGGCGCATGCCTTTAATCCTAGCACTTGGGAGACAGAGGTAGGAGGGTCGCTGTGAGTTCAAGGCCACCCTGAGACTACATAGTAAATTCCAGATCAGCCTGGGCTAGAGTAAAACCCTACCTCAAAAAACAAAAAAACAAAAAAAATTATAAATAGATGCTTACCCAGTGGGCACGGCCTCTTTTTGACTGTTACGTCTCCTGAACCTCCAGATACCTGCTCTAGTAAGGCTGGGTGATGGAGGGAGGGAACCCCTAATCCCACATGGGCTCCCTACCCCTCCTGCCTTCAATAGGAGCTCTCTTCACCTTCTTTCCAGCTCTTATTCTTTTTTAAACATTTATTTATTTATTTGACAGAGAGAGAGGAAGAGAGAGAGAGAGAGAATGGGCGTGCCAGGCCTCCAGCCACAGCAAATGAACTCTAGACACAGGCGCCCCCTTGTGCATCTGGCTAATGTGGGTCCTGGGGAATCAAACCTGGGTCCTCTGGCTTTGCAGGCAAACGCCTTAATCACTAAACCATCCCTCAAGCCCCCTTTTCTTATCCTTGTCTGTGGGGTTTAATGTTTTAAATTCATAAGACAAAGATCTGGGGATAGCCCAAATTTATTGGTATATTGGTATTTATGGGTGTATTGGCAAGAATCCTGTTACACCATCTCTTTTCCTGTCTGCTTTTCTCCAAAATAGCATCTGAGTTAAAGGGTGTGTGGAATTCACAGGACCTTAGGGTGCATGATGGTCCTCAACTGTGTCTGCTGGACCACTGACGGCCAGCAGTTGGGCTGCTTGCTCCCTGCTGGTCTATAGGAGAGCTGAGCTGTCCTAAGCCCATTGTGGCTTCAGAAATATTCTAGTCATTAGTTGGCACCTGGGCTGCTTGTGTCCCACGTCTTAGGATTCCCACCTGTGGTGACCCCAGGTCTCTGCTGGTCCACTACACGGATGGCAGAGTCCTCACCTCTCTTCCAGACATCCGAGGAGGTAGCATTCCCCTGCATGCCCTCTGAAGGTTTTGAGAAAACAGGAGTTCTGCCTCAGACGGCCGCATTCCCACACTGCCGCTGTCCTTCACCATCTCAAATCTAAAGATTCTGCTCTTCCAAGGCCTCCAGTGCTCTTCAAGCTATGTTCCCGGAAGCAGGTTCCTACGCCTGCTATTCTCTGACTTTCCCAAATCTCGCCAGGTGTCCATTTCCCTCTGCCTCCCCATTGCGTTCTGATAGGATCTCACGGTATTACCCAGGTTGATCTGAAACTCACTATGTAACCCAGCCTGGCCTGGAACCCATGGTAATCCTCCTGCCTCCACCTCCAAAGTATTGGGATTAAAGACCTGAGCCACTCTCCTTGTTAAGACTTGTGAAGATCATTTGCAGGTCTTGGTTCCAACAGGATCTGGGTGTGTGAGGAGGTGGGAAGTGAGAATCACAGCCAGGGCCTTCCACAGGCCAAGCAAGTTCTCTGCCACTGAGTTTCACCTCAGAGCCATGAAACAGGATTCTGAACTCGGAAAACCCCACTGCCCACCAGTGACAGACCACTAAGCTTTCCAAAGCTCCAGCCTCATCTGTCAAGGAAGATAATATTGTGGCCATAAGATGATGTGAGGACGTTGCAAAGCAGTGCTTGTAAGGCCCAGAAACCTAGTCAACGTTCCATAAGTGTGGAATCTGATTCTTGGCAACAGCTGCTCAGGACTTAAGCTTCCCAGGAAAGTTTACACAACGCAGGCCCTTGGAGCAACTGTTCTGGGTGTGTCCCAGCAGCTGGCTAGAGAGTTGGAATTCTTGCTCCCTCAGAGAGCTCGCCCCACCCCCTCTTTCACTGAGGAGGAGTCTAAACCAGGAGCACAGAGCACAGCCCTGTGAAGGTTGACACTCTCCTGAGGGGACAGGATGGGACGCTGCACTGCAGGAGGTCTGAGGGGTATGACATCACCAGGTTTGCCCAGTCCAAAAGGAAAAGGAGTCCATGAGGAAACCTCACCCAGTCTGAAGTGTGAGGTGGTATTCCATTAACATTTTCTTTTGTTTTTTATTAGCAGATATTATACATAATAAGAGGCTTCGGTATGGCGTTTTCATACTTTACATGTCATTGCGGTTTTGATTAGCTTCTCCATTATGGCTAATGACAATGTTGGCGTCTCGTCATGGGCTTCACTTAACCAAAATGCAGTGTCACGTATTTATTGGTTATTTGTATTAACTCCTTTGGAGAAATGAATATTGTGATCCTTTACTAAGTCTCAATAACTGGGTTATTTATCCTCTAATTACTGAGTTGTAAGAATCTTTATATGTTCTAGGTACCAACCCTTTATCAAATTATAACTTTGCAAAAAAATTTTTCTCATCCTGTGGGCTATTATGTTTTTAATGCTCCAGGTCTGCTCTGCCTCTATTCAATTCCACTAACTGCTCAGACTTTTGCATAGGGAAGGAAACTTTAGATATAATCTAATACACCTCCCTCATTCTTCAGTTGAGGAAACTGAGGATCAGAAAGATTAAGTTATAGGATCTGTACAGTTATTTTCCTGGCATAAGACTTTCCTTATTTTTTTGTTTGAAATTTGACATTTTATTAACACAATTTTGAAATCAAATATCCATCAACAGAGGGTGGTTGAAAGCCAGATGAGAGCGCAGGAGAGTACAACACAGCTATTAAAAGAAAGAAAATAAGAGGCAGAAAAGAAGATGGCTCCGTCAGTGAAGTGAGCATAGCAAGCACCAGAAACTGAGTTCAGTCCCCACAACACACATGGAAAGCTGGTCTGGGTGGTGTGGCATGAATTTCTCATCCCAGTGCCGGGACGTGAAGATCGGTGGATCCCAAGAACCTGGAGACCAGCCAGTCTAGCTTAACTGGTGATCTCCAGGCAACGAGAGACCCTGTCTGAGAAAAAGTGGACGGTGTTCCTGAGGAATGACATTCAAGGTTGTTCTCTGATGCGTATGCATGTGCGTGCGCACCCGCACCACCACACACGCACCCAGGAAATGTGGAGTAATTTTCCCAGTATATTGTCATTTAAAATTTTTAAATGGAAGAATTTTTTAATGGATATACTATATCATCCTGTCACTTTTGTATAAGAAATAGAATGTTGGGCTGGAGAGATGGCTTAGCGATTAAGCACTTGCTTATGAAGTCTAAGGACCCCAGTTCGAGGCTCGATTCCCCAGTACCCACATAAGGTGGCACACACATCTGGAGTACGTTTGCAGTGGCTGGAGGCCCAGGTGCGCCCATTCTCTTTCTCTCTCTCTGCCTCTTTCTCTCTCTGTTTCTCTCAAATAAATAAATAAAAATAAACAAAAATTTTTAAAAAGAGATACAATGTTTTTATATATACATATACCATGAATACATTTAGCATAAAACATCATTACATATTTATAAAATAAATATACTTTATCCCAATCAAACAGGAGACAATCAGACATAATATGGCTATTTATGTGTAGCATATGCTATGTATCACCCCAATGATAAAGCCATCTCCTTCCTGGCCATAAACATCTGAATTTAAAGTCTAATAAAGTCTCCAGATCTACCTTCTGACCCATTGCTGTCTCTGAGATACAGGAACAAATTAAAGGTCACCATGAGGTAGCACCTACACCCAATCTGTAATACATGACATTTGGCCCCATTTCTTTAAAAGTCAGTTGTACAGGAACAGATACTTTCCTTATTTTGGTTTCTGTTTGAGGGGACGTGAACTCCAGAGGCATACACCACTGTGCATCTGGCTTTACGTGGGTACTGGGCAATCAAACCTGGGTCATTAGGTTTTGCAGGAAAGTGCCTTTACTGCTGAGCCATCTCTCCAGCCCCCTTAAAATTTTTTTAAATCAGAAATAACTTCTGTTGTTATCAACCCTTTCTATGAAGTTAACAGTATGTTTTGAAAAGCCTTAGACTATGTGGGCATCGGCTGTCTAACCCAGCCAAGAATTCCTGCATTCCTTCCAGACCAAAAATAGTGCACTTAGGAGGGTTCTTAAGTTCTCTTGGCTTTATGATTATAATTATTTTAGTTTTTATTTTTATTGTTTTGAGGCAAGGTCTCACTTTAGCTCAGGCTAACTTGGAACTCACTCTGTGGCCCAGGCTGGCCTTGAACGCATGTTGATCCTCTTACTTCAGTCTCCCAAGTGCTGGCATTGCAGGCATGAGAAAATATGCTCGAATTATTTTAATGCATGTTACAATATCAAATCAAAAGGACGAAATGTCAGAATTAATGAGCAAAATTATAGAAATAAAGGTAGAGAATGCTGCAGGAAATAAATCACTGGCAATGAGAAAGAAGTAAACAAAAACAGCAAGAGAACAAGCCATCCATCAAGTAGGAACAGGGTTGGAGAGATTGCTCAGTGGTTAAGGCACTTGCCTGCAGAGCCTAATGATCCAGTTTCATTCCTCAGTACCCATGTAAAGCCAGATTCACAAGGTGGCACATGCATCTGAAGTTCGTTTTCAGTGGCTAGAGGCCCTAGCACACCAGTTCTCTCTCTCTGCTTGCAAATAAATAAATAAAATATTTTAAAAATAAAGTATGACCATTAGCATGCACCAAAAGCAAAAGTCAGCCAGAACATGTCATTGAAGGTCAGAGAACTTTGTTTAATTGATATCGGCTAGTGTCCTGGGTCATTTGACTTCCAGCTAGTTCAGTCATAAAAATGAAACAAGATACAACATGTCCTGAAAATTGTAGTTAAAACGAAGCATTTTATTGTTTGTTTTTGCTTTTGTTGAGTTTTCTTTTTTCTTTCTTTCTTTCTTTCTTTCTTTCTTTCTTTCTTTCTTTTTTTTCTTCCTTTTTCTTTTTTGGTAGCAGAGTTTCACCCCTAGCCCAGGCTGATCTGGAACATACTCCATAGTCCCAGACTGGCCTCAAACTTATGGTGAGCCTCTTACTTCAGCATCCCAGGTGCTGGGACTGAAGGCATGCACCACTGTTGCAGTCAGGTTTGTATTGCTGTCAGAAAACACCTGGCCAAGAGCAGCTTGCGGGTGGTGGGGGAGGCTTTATTTTGGCTTACAGACTCAAGGGGAAGCTCCATGATGGCAGGGGAAAACGATGGCATGAGCAGAGGGTGGACATCACCTCCTGGCTAACATCAGGGGGACAACAGGAACAGGAGAGTGTGTCAAACACTGGCAAGAAGAAGCTGGCTATAACACCCATAAGCCCACCCCAACAATACACTGCCTCCAGGAAGGTTTAATTCCCAAATCTCCATCAGCTGGGGTTCTAACTATCAGAACACCTAAGTTTATGGGGGACACTGGAATCAAACCACCACAGCCACCATGTCCTGCTACTAAAAATCAGGGATTTTTTTTTAATGAAGCATATTAGTGAGACTACTAATCAATAGCATTCAAACATTGTTGACCTTGACTCATAAGAAGAAATATTTTACAAGAAAATCTGTTACACACACACTAGTAAAAGTTGCGCATTGGTTTTACTGTAAGGAACACACGGGCATTTTCTTTTGAGACAATTTCGTTTTACTCATTTCTCACTTATTAAATATTATTAGAGGGGTGAGGCACCAGCTCAGCGGGTAAAGTGTTTGTCTTACAAGCATGAAGACCTGAGTTTTATTTCCAGAACCCACATGTAAGTGACAGACACAGTGTGGCGCGTGCTCACAATCCTAGGGCTGGGGAGATAAGAGAGTTCCTGGCGCTCATTGGCTCATCAGTCTAGCCGACTTGGTGAGCACAAGGACAATGAAAGAGCCTCCCTCAAAAAAAGGTGGGCAACATGCCTGAGGAACAACATCCAAGGTTGTCCTCTGGCCGTCACACATGCACACACACATATAAAACATATTAAAACATATAAAAGACACATTAAAAGAATACTATCAGAGGGGCTGGAGAGATGGCTTAGTGGTTAAAGTGTTTGCCTGTGAAGCCCAAGGACCTCGGTTCGAGGCTCCATTCCCCAGGGCCCGCGTAAGCCAGATGCATAAGGTGGCGCATGTGTCTGGAGTTCGTTTGCAGTGGCTGGAGGCCCTGGTGCTCCCATTCTCCTCTCTTTCTCTCTGTCTGTTGCTCTCAAATAAATAAATAAACCAAGAATACTATCAGAGACCCACTGAGTTGATTTCATAATCCCTAGAGGGTTTCAGTTCACAATTTGAAAAAAAAATTTGTTTCTTGAGACATGATCTTGCCTCATATCCCATGCTGCCCTCGAACTCATGATCCTTCCGCCTCATCCTCCTGAATGTTGGGATTACAAACAGGAACCACTAGCTCAGGCTTGAAAAAACATTTATTAACTGCCCTGATGTGCAACGCCCTAATGATGAGGGCATACCTGCTACACCTGTGTTAAGAGACCTCCTCCCTGAGTTACCAGGGAGGCTTTACTCAGCCCAAGCCCACGAGCAGTTTCTGGAATGTGTGCTTGCCTTCCCAGCTCTTTTTCTCCCCATCTCTTAGAGGAATGTGGTTCCTATTCCTCCTCTGAACTGCCTGAGAAGAATCCCCTGGCAGAGCAGAGCCTTTAGGATCCGAGCTCCTGTAGCAGTTACCATTTCACTGCGGGACCAGAACACTGACCAGAAGCAGCTACGGGAGGAAAGGGTTTATTTTGACGCACTGTCTCGAGGGGAAGTTTCATCGTGGTGGGGAAAGGACAGTTATAGCAGGGGCAGGCAGGCATCACATCTCCACAGAAGCAGAGATGAAGTAGCTTGGAACTGGCCTATGTTACCCACCCCACCCGCTCCCAGGGACACACCTCCTTTAGTGAGGCTCTGCCTCCCAAAAGCCCCCCCCCCATCAACTTTCATAAACTACCATCAGCTGAGGACCAAGTATTCAAAATGCATGAGCAGTGGAGGGCATTTCATGCAAACCGCTGTGGCTCCCTCTCCTCACTTGCGCTCCTTGGTGGTGTTGGGTTCTGCCAAGGCACCAGGATAGGCTTGCCTCTGCTGGTGATCAAAGTGAGGCTCAGCACCCTCCTGGTTCCTCAGCTGACGCTAGAATTTCTGCCCAGAACCTTCTTTGGTATAACGGCTCAGTGAGCTCAGAATTGATTCTTCATTTTCTTCATGGGTTGAAAATGGGTTTGCTACCATCCTTCACAAGTGGCACTGTAAGCCGATCTCCCGGCCCCTGTCTGCCTTTGCCAGGCTTATTCTCAGCTGGAAGGTTTCCGGATGGCATTCAATCAGCATGTGCTGCTACAGCTGCACTAAAATGGAGACACCATCTTTGGAGGAAGAGGGGCAGTGAGGGGCAGGGGTCTTCGCCCACTGGGCTGGGACTGGGGCCCTGCAACAGGTCTTAAAGCAAAGCAATGGCTATGCATTTCCTTCTGGCTTGGGTCTACACTTTCCCCAGAACATCTTCTACGGTAGTTTTCATATGGCATTATCCCTGCCTCCTTGTGATGATGAAAGGGGGTGACAGACTAAATGTATGGAATCTGTGGAAAATCTCAATACACTCTTCACAGGCCCCGTGCCAAAGGGCATAATCCCTTTCAAACAAATGCACATCAGAAACAGTGGTTATAGGTTATAAAATTATACTAAAGTGCAATCTAAACTTACTTAGGAGCTGCAGAGGTGGGTGAGCAGTTATTTCACTTATTTCAAAACCTGACGAGTCAGATTCAAATCCCCAGTACCCACATAAAAACCAGAGGCATAAAGTAGCACATGCACCTGGAGTTTGTTCACGGTGGCAGGAAGCTCTGGCACGTCCATACTCACTCTCTGTCTGATTCTTTCTATCTCTCTCAAATAAATAAATAATATTTTTAAAAATCCTATGCCTAGGCTGGGGATGTATCTCAATGATAGAATGCTTGATTATATGCACAAGGCCCTAGGTATTTTTTTTTAAAAAATTTATTTATTTGCAAGCAGTGAGAGAGACAGAGACAGACAGAAAGTCACACACACACAGAGAGAAAAATAGAGTATGGGCACATCAGAACCTCTAGCTGCTGAAAATGAACTCCAGGTGCATGTGCCACTTTGTGCATCTGGCTTTATGTGGGTACTGGGGAATTGAACCCAGGATATTAGGCTTTGCAGAAAAGTGCCTTAACCACTAAGCTCTCTCTCGGCAGGCTCATAGAATAATACTTGCTTCAATATAGAGACTTTCAAACACATTCATTTAGCTTATACATGAAAAGAATCTCAGGATTTGAGGTCTGTAGTGTTAAGCTAACCTCCTGCCATTTGGCTCTCTGGGTTCTGTTTTCCTGTGAGCACTGTGCTTGGCAAGAAACAGCAGAACATTTGGCTACAGGGACTTAAACAAATAGGGATGCAGTTTTCTTACACAGCAAGAGATCTGAAGGTATGAAATCGTTGGCTTGGCTGGGGCAGCTCAGTGATGTCAGAATGGATCCCCCTGACCTTTCCTCATGGTGTGAAGGTGACTCCTGCAATTCTTAGCATCAGGTCTGCATTCTTGGCAGAAGGAGAGAAGAGGTGGCCACCATTACATTCAGTCCCTTCTATCAGAAAACCCGAACTCATCCAAATGGCCCAGCTGCAAACTTCCCTAAGATCTGAGCTTCTCACTGGCTCATTTGTTCACCACCAAGTCAAACCAAGGTGTGGAAAAGACAGAAAGCGGACAGTGAATATTAAATAGGCCATTGCAAATGACAGCCAGGTTTCTTCCTTCAGGAGCTATTCCTACTTGCTTGAAAATCTCCAGGGCAAAGGGCTAGTCTGTTTCGTGACTGGCAGCTCTAGGATGCTTCTGAGTCAAAACCAGCCTCCCTCTGACGGGTCCCTGCAGTCCCTGGTTCTGCCCTGAGGAAGCTTTGCAGACACATTTGTTCACTGCCTGGAGAGAGCCCCCAGCTCCATGGAGACAGCTGTCAGTGTTCCTCTGACTCTTCGCTTACATCCAGGAAGCAGCTCTGGTTGGCTGCTCATGTAACATGATTTCTAGTGTCCTCCCCTTTCTGTTTGCTCCACTGAGGTTTTGGGGTAACACCTGTGGTTGACAGGCGGTGAGATGGGCAGGGCCAGCGAAGGCCGATGAAGATCCACACTGTTCTGGGCAGACACGGAGTCCTAGGATGAGGTCAGCAATGCCCTCTGCACACTGCCCGCTTGCTGATCCTCTGAAGGCCGAACATCTTTTCTACCCCTTTACCTTCCATTCCTTGGGTAACTGCTCTAGGGATCCTGCAGCAGAAATCTATATTTGTTATATATTCCGTGTTGTTAGACCTGACGTATGCTTCCAGGTTACTGTTCTTTTCAGATCTTGATTCTTTCCCAAGGCATGAGTTATTCTTTGCAGATGGATACTGTCTGTACCTGTGACAATTTATGCTCTTTGCAACTATCAGTTGGGCTCTGCTTTTCTTTGGTTGGTCAGTGTGTTTTTTGGTTTTTTTTTTTTCATCATATTTTATTTATTTATTTGCCAGCAGAAAGAGTCAGAGGAAAGAGAGGCTGGGAGAGATAATGGGCACACCAGGGCATCCAGCCATTGCAAATGAACTCCAGATGCATGTGCTGCTTTGTGCATCTGGCTTTATGAGGGTACTGGGGAATCAAACTCAGGTCGTTAGGCTTTTCCAACAAGTACCTTAACCACTGAGCAATTTCTTCAGAACCCAGTTTTTTTTTTTTTTTAATTGAGACAGGGTCTCCTTATGCCACTCAGACTGGCCTAGAACTTACTATGTAGCCCAGGTTGGTCTCATTATGTTCCTGTGTCTGCTTGGTGAGTTGCTCGGGTTACACGTGTGAGCTGACATGCCCACAGTATTTTCAGCAAGAAAGCCAGGAGAAGTTGGTGTGTGGTGGCTCATGCTTTTAATCCCAGCACTCAGGAGGCAGAGGTAGGAGGATTGCCATGAGTTTGAGGCTACCCAGGAGACTATATCATGAACTCCAGGACAGCCTGGGCTAATACAAGAACCTACCTTGAGAAGAAGAAGAAGAAGGGAGGAGGAGGAGGAGGAGGAGGAGGAGGAAGAAGAACAAAGAAAAGAAGAAAGAAGAAGAACAAAGAAAGAAAGAAAGAAAGAAAGAAAGAAAGAAAGAAAGAAAGAAAGAAAGAAAGAAAGAAAGAAAGAAAGAAAGAAGAAAGAAAGAAAGAAAGAAAGAAAGAAAGAAAGAAGAAAGAAAGAAAGAAAGAAAGAAAGAAAGAAAGAAAGAAAGAAAGAAAGAAAGAAAGAAAGGAAGAAAGGAAGGACAGGAGACAGTCTTTTGGTTGGTCTCCTGCTGAGGTCTTTATAAAGTGAAACTGATCACCAATTAGATCTTCAGCACTTGATAAATCCACCTCTTGATTGCGTAGTTTGTTCTTCTTCTGTCCTGCAACAAAGTGAGATCCTCTTTCCACTGTGAAGATTCAGGTGAACTGTGCACAGTGGCTCATTCCTTATTCCAGCACTTGAAAAGTTGAGAGACAAGAGCATCATAATTTGAGGCAGCCTTGGCTGCACAGGGAGGAGAAAGAGAGACTGACTGACTTCTGGCCACAACAGACTTAATGAATTTTATGTGAAAGCATTTTTTTTTCCAGTGAATCCACATTGGCTCCTAGACCACACCAATCCTCTTGTGTGTTCTTCAAATTAACCTTGACATAGTCTAGTCCAGAAGTTTCTGTGATCACACTGCCTATCTACCCTTGGATATTGGGGAATCCAGTATAACATTTGGAGGTGAATCATGTAAACTGTTATGAAATTGCGCATTAAACTAGGGGTTAGCACAAAAGGAGAAATTATGTATAATTTCAGTGATTGTAGAAAATCTCTTAAGTGGCTCACATGGTGTGCCATGAGTAATCTTTTTAAAAAATATATTTTATTTGCAAGCAGAGAGATACAGAGAGAGGGAGGAGGGAGGGAGGCATGCCAGAGCCTCTAGCCACTCAAATGAACCCCAGTTGCATGTGCCCCTTTGTGCATCTGGTTTTACGTGGGTACTGGGGAATCAAATATGGTTTTTTAGACTTTGCAGATAAGTGCCTTAACAACTGAGCCATCTCCCCAGCCTCTTTCTTTCTTTCTTTCTTTCTCTCTTTCTTTCTTTCTTTCTTTCTTTCTTTCTTTCTTTCTTTTCTTTTCTTTTCTTCCTTCCTTCCTTCCTTCCTTCCTTTCTTTCTCTTTCTCTCTCTCTTTCTCTCTCTCCCCTTCCTTCCTTCCTTCCTTCCTTCCTTCCTTCCTTCCTCCCCCTCCCTCCCTCCCTCCCTCCCTCCCTTCCTTCCTTTCTTTTTTTTTTGATCTGTTTGTTTGAGATAGGGCCTCACTCTAGCCCAGGCTGACCTGGAATTCAGTATGTAATCTGACGCTGGCCTCGAACTCACAGTGATCCTCCTACCTCTGCCTCTCCAAGTGCTGAGATCAAAGGCGTGTGCCACCACATCCGGCAATAATCTTTTATTGTTTGTTTTCTTTTGTTGACAGGTCTCACTTTATAGTCCTGGCTGGCCTGGAATTTACTATGTAGACTAGACTGGCCTTGAACTTGTGGTAATCCTCCTATCTCTCTATCCTGGAATTACATATTTATACCACCATGCTAAGCAACAATTTTATATAGTAAACCATTTTAAAACAGTACCATTGAGCTAAAGAAAGATTCAAAAAGCTGTCCATCACTAAACATTAAATATATTTTTATCAAATCTCTAGAAGTGAATGATGGAAGGGTGGAGACGTCTAAAGTATCCCCTACTCATCAGTAAGGTGTAATTTCTATTTTAATATCAACACTTTGAAAAATATTTGGGGTATTTTTTGAGATAGGGACTCACACTATAGCCCAGGCTGGACTGGAATTCTCTACGTGGCCCAGGCTAGCCTCAAACTCTCAGCATCCCTACTTCCTCAGCCTTCTGAGAACTGGGATTTTAGGCCTGGCTTAATATGAACCCTTCAGAATCCTGATGCATAGAAGTGAATTGTTCTGTTGTCATGAGGATTGAAAGCGAAATATATATTATAAAAAACGAGGCTGGGTGCAGTGGCTCACATCTTTAATCCCAGCACTCAGGTAGGCAGAGGTAGGAGGATCACCATGAGATCGAGGTCACCCTGAGACTACATAGTGAATTCCAGGTCAGCCTGGACTAAATTGAGACCCTACCTTCAGAAAGAAAACATAAGACAAAAGTAAATAAATAAATGGCTGGGCGTGGTGGCCCACGCCTTTAATCCCAGCACTCGGGAGGCAGAGGTAGGAGGATCTCCGTGAGTTCGAGGCCACCCTGAGACTACATAGTGAATTCCAGGTCAGCTGCGACCAGAGTGAGACCCTACCTCAAAAAATAAAAATAAATAAGTAAATAAATAAATAAAGGCATAAAAAAAGAAAGATATGAAAAGTATATGGCATATAGGTGACATTAAATGTGAAACTAAATCTTTCTGAAATATATCAAATTTACATAATCATGGAGCAACTATATGCATTTAGAATTATGTGAAAAACTGAAGAAAAGGTTTTTAGTGACCAATAACTTATTTTTTCCAAGCAGCCTCTTCTCTTTGTGACCTTGGGAACTGGTCTTAACATGATACCTTCATGTCCACTGATCCTTGGTTCCTAGAGTAATGGAAATGTGCAGTACAAAGGCAGACTCTAAGATGGCACTTAGAAAATAAATTTTAAAAATGTTTTGAGGCAATCACAACTGACTGGCCTTTTTTTTTTTTTTTTTTTTTTTTTTTTTTTTTTTTTTATGGGCGAGAGCAAGACTGAGAGACAGAACTAGCACGCCAGGGCCTCCAGCCACTGCAATTGAACTCCAGACACATGCGCCACTTTGTGTGCATGTGCAACCTTGCACGCCTGTGTCACCTTGTGCATCTGGCTTACGTGGGATCTGGAGAGTTTAACATGACTCCTTAGGTTTTGCAGGCAAGCGCCTTAAACAATAAGCCATCTCTCCAGCCCATAAATAAAAATTTTTAAAGATGGCAGTTAATTCTGTGATTGGCTTCATTATTTATCAGTTATGTGACTTTGGAAAATTAAGGTACATTTTTTGTTGGTTTTTTGTTTTTTCGAGACAAGGTCTCAATATGTAACCCTAGCTGGTCTTCAATTTGTGTCATCCTCCTGCCTCTGCCTCCTAATGCCAGGATGATAGGCATGTCCCACTATGCCTGACTAATGTAACATTTTTGTGATTCTCTCCCCATCTGCAGAAATAACCATCTCAGTAAGTTAAGACACACACGTAAAACCCCCATCCAAGAGGAGACCAAAGTCTACATCTTATGCATGAAAGCTATATTTTAGGAAAGGACAAAATGAGTTATAAAGGAAAACTACTTCTGTTAGGAATTGATGTATGGTAACTGGGAAGCCAGCATTCCATTCTTTTTATCCATTAATACTGCCTTAAATCTCATTAAGTAGCAGTTTAAAATGAATTACATATGTAGTTACAAAATAATGAAATGTTTGGTCAGATCTTTTTTTTTTTTTCTTGTTGAGTCTGGATATATTAGTTTCGTAGGGCAGCTGTGATAAAGTTCTAAAAACTAGGTAGGGGCTGGAGAGATGGCTTAGCATTTAAGATGCCTGCCTCCTAAGCCTAAGAACGTCAGTTCCAATCTCCAGGTCCCACATTTAGACAGATGCTAAGTGACACAAGGGCGCAATGCTGCACTTGACCACAAGGGGGTGCACACATCTGGAGTTCATTCCCAGCAGCTGAGAGGCTGCTGGCGCGCCCATCTCTGTCTTCCTCTCTCACTCTGTCTCTCTCTGTGTCTCTCCCCCCCCCATAAAAAAAAAAACAACTAAGTTTGTTGTTTCACCCAGTGTGGCAGTACATGCCTTTAATCCCAGCACTAAGGAGGCTGAGGTACCTGGAAATGTATCCCCCCACAAACACACACACACAAACAAGTTTGTTTCCCATTCTGGAAGCTGGAAATCTGCACTCAGGGTCCAGGTAGGTCTGGAATGACTGTAGGAGAAGGTCCTTTCTCACAGAGGTTTTCTCTATTCTGATGTTTATCCATAAGTCTTGATGTTATTTTTATTCTTTTAGACAGGGTCTCACGTAGCCCAGGACAGCCCTGAATTCTTGATCCTCCTGCCTCTACCTTCCAGGGGCCGATAATAGAGTTTAGGAGCAAAGTAGTCCCGGCTCTGTAGGGAGGGACACAGGCCCCAAAGGATATAAAATATCAGCTTCCCCTGGCAAGAGGGAAGAGCAATTCCAGTCCAGGAACTGAAACCCCAGAAGGCCTAACTCATGAAGATGCCTGCTGGATACCAACCTTCTCTTCTTGCTTCTGGGTTCTCCCTCCCTCTTGGAACTTTTTCGCAAGCTCCCTCCACCCACCAAAGGCTTTGTTCTGAGCCTGCGCTTTTCTACACAACCCCTCTACCAATTAGAATCCCCCATACATACCTCAATGAACCTATCAGACTCATCCCAACTGGATGTCTGATATCCGTAAGGAGCCAAACCAATCAGGCTCATTCTCGGTGCATAAAAGCCTCTGTAGCAGATTGCAGCCCTGGTGTCCTTTCGGGACCTCTCTCTGTCATAGGAGCAGCTACTTGACCGCAGTAAGAGTTTGTTTGTGGCCGGGTGTGGTGGCGCTAACCTTTAGTCCCAGCACTCAGGAGGCAGAGGTAGGAGGATCTGTGAGTTCGAGGCCAGCCTGAGAATACTGAGTGAATTCCAGGTCAGCCTGGACTTAAATTAAACCCTACCTCGAAAACCCCGACTTTGTTGGCATGCTCTTTTTCTGTCTGTGGTTGTTGTTCATTGTGTTGGTAAGACACTGGACTCCCAGCCGGTAACGCTGTGACTCCGTATATGTACCACCACACCCGGTTTGTTGTTCCTTTTATTTTATTTTTCTTTACTTACTTATTTATTTGCAACCAGAAAGAGAGAAGAGACAGACACAGAGAGAGACTGGGCATACCAGGGCTTCCAGACACTGCAAACAAATGCCAGATGCATGCACCACTTTGTGCAGCTAGGGAATCAAACCTGGGTCATTAGGATTGTCAGACAAGCACCTTAACCTCTAAGCCATCCCTCCACCCCTCCTTTTATTTTTTTATTTTTATTTCTTGATTTTTTGAGGTAGGGTCTCACTCTAGCCCAGGCTGACCTGGAATTCACTATGTAGTCTCAGGGTGGCCTTGAACTCATAGCGATCCTCCTACCTCTGCCTCCCAAGTGCTGGGATTAAAGGCATGTGTCACCATGCCCAGCTCCTTTTATTTTTTTTAATTAACTTTTTTGTTTAAAGATTATACTTTCATCCCCCCTCTCCCAACTCCCATTCTACTGAAGGTCTTCCTCAGTGGTGTTGGTATTCCTTCTAAATGTATCCCTCCAGCTACATGGCTGGCTTCTTTCTTTGTGTCTGCGTAGTGCCATCATCCCTCTGCATGAATCTGTCCCTGTATCCAAATTTCCTGTTTTATAAAGACACCTGCCATGGAACTCTACTATAATGACTTCATTTTTAAGAAGGCCACCTCTGTAAAGACTGAATTTCCATGTTAGAGAGATGGCTTAGTGGTTAAGTCGCTTGCCCAGAAGCCTTTCACTTCCCAGACACTGGTAAGTGCAGCTAGGGAATCAAACCTGGGTCATTAGGATTGTCAGACAAGCACCTTAACCTCTAAGCCATCCCTCCACCCCTCCTTTTATTTTTTTATTTTTATTTCTTGATTTTTTGAGGTAGGGTCTCACTCTAGCCCAGGTTGACCTGGAATTCACTATGTAGTCTCAGGGTGGCCTTGAACTCATGGTGATCCTCCTACCTCTGCCTCCCAAGTGCTGGGATTAAAGGCATGTGTCACCATGCCCAGCTCCTTTTATTTTTTTAATTAACTTTTTTGTTTAAAGATTATACTTTCATCCCCCTCTCCCAACTCCCATTCTACTGAAGGTCTTCCTCAGTGGTGTTGGTATTCCTTCTAAATGTATCCCTCCAGCTACATGGCTGGCTTCTTTCTTTGTGTCTGCATAGTGCCATCATCCCTCTGCATGAATCTGTCCCTGTATCCAAATTTCCTGTTTTATAAAGACACCTGCCATTTGGATTGGAACTCTACTATAATGACTTCATTTTTAAGAAGGCCACCTCTGTAAAGACTGAATTTCCATGTTAGAGAGATGGCTTAGTGGTTAAGTCGCTTGCCCGTGAAGCCTAAGGACCCAGGTTCACTTCCCCAGAACCCGTGTAAGCCAGATACACAAAGTGGTGAATGCATCTGGAGTCCATTTGTAGTGAATAGAGGCTCAGGAGGACCCATTCTCTCTGTCTCTCTTCTACCTCTCTCTGCTTGCAAATAAATAAATGAAAGTATTTAAAATTACATATACATTTTATATATTATATAAAATAGATTATACATTACACACACACACAGAGAGAGAGAGAGAGAGAGAGAGAGAGACGAGAAGAAAAGGAAAGAAGGAAGGAAAGAAAACAAGACCTTCCCAAATAACATATAATATCTTAGAAAGAGAATTTCAAGAAGACTTTACAGGTCAAGTGTCTACAGGCAAATTTTATTTTATTTTATTTTTTTTTATTTGAGAGAGAGAGAGGCAGATAGAATGAACATGCCAGGGTCACTAGCCACTGCAAATGAACTCCAGACCCATGTGCATCTGGCTTATGTGGGTACTGGGGAATCGAACCTGAATCCTTAGGCTTCTCAGGCAAGTGCCTTAACCACTAAGCCATCTCTCCAGCCCCCTGTAGGCAAATTTTGAATACAGAAAACTCCAATAATGGACCCAGTATATGACAATCATAGAGGGTTGCTGAGTATAGCAATAGAAAGGTTTCTATGAGTAAGCAGTTGTCTAATGGATAAATATTTTCCTCAGGTGAATGATCTGTTTCCTGATAAGAAAGCTGTTACTCAAGTGAGCAAACTGTTTTCCTAGGTAAATTAGTTTGCAAGGCTGGGCGTGGTGGCGCATGCCTTTAATCCCACCACTTGGGAGGCAGAGGTAGGAGGATAGCCATGAGTTCCAGGCCACCCTGAGAATACATAGTGAATTCCAGGTCAGCCTGAGCTACCTGAACTAGAGTGAGACCCTACCTTGAAAAACAAAAACCAAGCCGGGTGTGGTGGTGCACGCCTTTAATCCCAGAACTCGGGAGGCAGAGGTAGGAGAATCGCGGAGAGTTCGAGGCCACCCTGAGACCACATAATTAATTCCAGGTCAGCCTGGACCAGAGTGAGACCCTACCTTGCAAAACCAAAAAAAAAAAAAAAAAAAAAAACAAAACAACAACAACAACAACAAAAATAGTTTGCAAGGAGTTCCTGAAGCAAATAGTTTTAAAATAAACTATAGCTTTACTTTACACATATTCTCTTGGACAATAATTTCATGAATATTCATATAAGTGCTATGATTTGTTTTACCCCATTTATATTCTTGGACACAATCTGAAATTTTTCTAGCTGGTGGATCTAAGTTCATTAAGGACTAAAATGCTAAGAATACCTTTGAGCATTATGTCTGATAGATGAAAGGACCTACCTCCTTTGTCATAGAATACCATATAGGACAGGCATGTTAAAGGCTGCTTTTGTGCCATCTTACTGTTGGAGCTGGGTACACAGGCAGAGCTGGGTGCCAGGTTCCCAGAGGATGGGGAGGAGTGCTGTGGAATTATGTCTTCTGGAGATAACATGGTTGTCACATTCAAGACCTCACAGTGGCTGCTGTTACCTGTGGAAGACTTGCACAATATTGGGCCCATCAACATTCCATCATGGATGCTGGGGGTGGGCATGAGGCCCCCATTCTTCCTTGAGGAGTTATTGACAGTATTGCTGGGGGAGCTGAAGATATTTTTTTACACAGTTATGTAGTAAATTGCAGGTGTTCAGGCAAATAATCCCCCCCACATGCTCATGTACGTAATGCTGATTAAACTCTGAGTCACACAAGTACTAAGGGCAAAAAAGACATTAAAGTAGAGGAGGGACTAATTGGGAAGAAGAGGTTCAGTGGGCACAGGAGAAGGTAATGGGAAGGATTATGATTAAAATATGTCATATCCAGGTATAAAAATTGTCGATAAGGGGGCTGGAGAGATGGCTTAGCAGTTAAGGCACTTGCCTTAACTAAAGACCCAGGTTCAATTCTCCAGTATCCACATAAGCCAGATGCAAAAGGTGGCTCATGCTTCTGTAGTCTGGAGGCCCTGGCATGCCTATTCTCCTTCTCAATCTCTCTTTCTCCCTCTTTCTCTCTTAAATAAATAAATAAATAATATATTTTTAAAATTGTCAATAAGAGGCTGAAGAGATTGCTTAGCAATTAAGGTGCTTGTCTACAAAGCCTAAGGACCCAGGTTTGATTCCCCAATACACACATAAGCTAGATGCACAAGGTGGCACATGCATCTGGAGTTCATTTGCAGTGGCTAGAGGCCCTGGTGCACCCATTCTCTCTATCTGCATCTTTCTCTCTTTCTCTCTCCAATAAATAACTAAATATAAACAAATAAAATTGTCAATGAAATTAAAATCTTAAAAAAGTCAGGCTCCTAGGCCATTTCTGAAGATGTGTCAGGAACCACAAAGCAAATTCAAGAAAGCAGCCAGGTATGGTGGTATGTACCTATAATCACAGCACTTGAGAGACTGAGGCAAGAGGATTGCCACAAGTAAGTTCAAGGCTAGATTAGACTACAAAGTGAGAGCCAGGCTCTATATGTTACTGAGCGTAATCTTGAACTCCTCGTCCTCCTGCCTCCACTTCCCTGGACCCTGCAGAGTCATGTGAGTCACTCAAGGAGTGCTTGCCTACCTAAACCTATCTCATCCCCTTCAAAGCTGATGGCACCAAGAGTAACTGGGGCATCCTACTGTCAGATTTTTACAATATCTATTCCACACCCTCTAAAGAGATTAAAAAGCCTCCAGTCTAACCTTGAAGTCACCTTAGATTCCAGGAATAGCCAGAGCTTTGTAGGAAAGATCCCTCCTCCTCAGAGGGGAGCCATTTTCCAGGAAGAGCAGGTTACCCTGGAACAGAGGTCTTCATTTCCTGGGAACCAGCTTGTCCCATCGAGTCATGAGGCTTCTTCAGGCCACTCTGCAGGGTCAGAGCTGAGCTAATGAGGCGTGCAAGCACACTTGACCGGGATTGCTTAATTTTGCACAGTTCTCGCCCATGCCCCAATCCTTCCCCTAGTCAAACCTGTTACAACTCATATCATTAGTATCCTGAAGATGGACTTGGGGTCACTGGGCCCCATCATTTGTTCCTTTTTAACTCTCTTCTCTCTGATTTTCACCATTACTCATCTGTTTCATTGGCCTAAAGGGGGTGGGGAGCCACACTGCTGCCCTAAACCTCCAGTCACAGACATAGCAACTATCCTTTTATTTTATTTATTTATATTTTTTGGTGTTTCAAGGTAGGGTCTCACTGTAGCCCAGGCTGACCTGGAATTCACAATGGAGTCTCAGGGTGACCTCGAACTCATGGCGATTCTCCTACCTCTCCCTCTCCCTCCCAAGTGCTGGGATTAAAGGCATGCACCACCACACCCGGCCCAAGCAAGCCATGCTGCTCACCTTGTGGTCAATCCACATGCTCATCACATCATGGTCATTGGTTTGGGTTCTGAGCAGGTCTCAGAAGTGTTTGCTCTTTTATGACCCTGATCATAGCTGTAGCCTCAATTTTCCATTATGAGGGAACTTTAATCATAAAAGAGGAGACGTGTAAAACACTATGAATGGACGAGTAATTGAAGCAGAAAAATCTGTCTCCTTCACTGTAACCTGAACTCAAAGCCCATGACATTCAGAGAAGCATTTCTTGCAAAGCTCAGCATATCAGCCAGAAAGTCAATACACTTCTCACCTCTGGCAAGGTTTACTGCTCACGGGCAAGGTGACTGGATTGGGAATTGGGAATATGACAGCATCGAAAGAAATCTCTATCATCAGCCATGGGTATGATAGCCAAAGGATGCGGAAGCAGGGTTACTACACAGCCAGCCCCAGGGACTTGCCTCTAAATAAATGGACCATGTTAAAATAGCAACTTCCCCTGATAGCATATCTGCATTTCTTCAGTCACTGGCTTGATGACATAAGCATCTTTCCAGTTCTTAGTTTGAGAGAAATTAAATTCCACTGGAAAATTTTCAAGCCTCGAAATATATTTTGGTCTAACATTTTGTTGCCAGCGATACCAAGGACAAAGTCAGAGTAAAGCCAAGTTTTTCTTGAGAGCAGTCCCAACGTGGCTTGTGGCTTTAAGAAAATCTCTCTTAAAGGGCAGCCTGACTACGTGAATATTCATGACTGTGACCTTGAAGGTTGTCAGCCAGAGAAGAATAAAGGATCTTTGCAACATAAGAAGTCCAAGATGTATCCTTATGCATAAATTAGGTCAGTTTGAGGGCTAGTGGGAGGTGAGGAACAATAGTGGCCCCACGAGCAACTATGCAAGCATCCTGAAGGACACAGACCCTCAGTGTACTTGGAGAAGGCTTCTAACTTCCCGGCTGTCTTTCCCTTGACCAGTTTGATGGCACCACAACTTTCATGTGTCATAGTACTTGATTGTTCCCACATTCAGGTGTGTTATACTTTTGATTTATTTCATTTCTTATTTTTTAAGCTGGGCCTAATGTAGCTCAGGGTAGCCTCCAACTTGTTTGTAGGCATGGCTGGCTGTGAACTCCTGACCCTCCTGCCTTCACCTCCCAAGTTCTGGGATTACAGGTGTACACACCATCACACCCAGTTTCTGTAATACTTCTAGCTAATAGATTTTTTTTGAAAGAGAGAAAGAGGGGGGAGAGAGAGGGAGAGAAAGAATGGGTGCAGGGCCATCAGTGGCTGCAAATGAACTCCAGACACGTGCACCCCTTGTGGCACATGTGCAACATTGCACACTTGTATCACTATGTGTCTCACTACATGGGACCTGGAGATGCGAACATGAGTTCTTAGGCCTCGCAGGCAAGCGCCTTAACCACTAAGAAATCTCTCCAGCCCAACTAATAGATTTTGCTTTTCTTCTGTACTTCAGAATGTCACAAGAGGTTGAAGGAGATGGTAGGAAATGGACTGGGCTCCCCTGACTCTACCCTGAGGCTGTTTTTAAACTTTGATCTACCTGTAAAGTCCTTGCTTTTTCTATTAATCATTCATTCATTCACTCACTAACATTTCAGAACTTTCCATATTTTTGTGTCAAAACAGATGGAACCATTCAAGTAGGTGATATGAGGACAGTTTAGTAAACAAGCTATTTAATTTTTTGTTTATTTTTATTTATTTATTTGAGAGCAACAGATAGAGAGAGAAAGAGGCAGAGAAAGAGGGGGGGGAGAGAGAATGGGTACACCAGGGCTTCCAGCTACTGCAAACGAACTCCAGATGCATGTGCCACCTTGACAATCTGGCTACATGAATACTGGGGAATTGAGCCTCAAACCAGGGTCCTTAGGCTTCACAGGCAAGTGCTTAACTGGTAAGCCATCTCTCCAGCCCTATTTTAATTTTTTTAAAAATATTTTATTTACTTATTGGAGAAACAGAGAAAGAAAGATGCAGATAGAGAGAGAATGGGTGTGTCAGGGCCTCCAGCCACTGCAAATGAACTCCAGACACTTTGTGCATCTGGCTTACATGGGTACTAGGGAATCGAACCTGGATCCTTAGGCTTTGCATGTATGTGCCTTAACCACTAAGCCACCTCTCCAGCTCTAAACAAGCTATTTTAAAGACTAAGACAGGAGAATAGTGAATTTGAGGTAAACCTGCCTGGGTTACAAAACCCTGTCTTAAAAGCATAAGTTAGGGGCTGGAGAGATGGCTTAGAGGTTAAGGTGTCTGCCTGCAAAGCTAAAGGATGCCAGTTCAACTCTCCAGGCCCCACATAAGCCAGATGCATAAGGGGGTGCATGCATCTGGAGTTCGTCTGCAGTGGCTGAAAGCCCTAGCGTGCCTATTCTCTCGTAAATAAATAAATAAAATATATTTAAAAGCATAAGCTAAAATAGACAATGAATAAAAGGTTTGCCAAGGCAAGAGAAGGCAAGCATGGGGAAACCAACAGAAATGGTACAGTGGGTGCTTTTGGCAGCCTTAAGCTAAAAGGGACCAGACAGCTGGGTGTGGTGGCACACGCCTTTAATCCCAGCACTCGGGAGGCAGAGGTAGGAGGATCACCATGAGTTCGAGGCCACCCTGAGACTACATAATGAATTCCAGGTCAGCCTGAGCTAGAGTGAGACCCTACCTCGAAAAAACAAACAAACAAAAAAAAAAACTAAAAAAAACTAAAACTAAAAACAAAAACAAAATAAATAAATAAAAGGGACCAGAGAAGGGAGCAGTAAACAGAACTTGGACACAGAGACCTCCCTGCAGAGTGGCCTCCCTCTTAGGAACTGTGACCTTGGGTTGAAGGACTTAGCTAGCTTGGTGTCACCCTTGGGGAAGAAGCCAGGGGAGTAAATAGAACAGTCTCCTTTCTGATCTGGTATTGTTAGGTTCAGGCTTTGCAATAAAGGACCAAGACAGACAGTTTCTTGGATCCAAGACTTTGTTGTAATAGGGGAGAAAGAGAAGGGAGAGGGGAGGGGAGAGAGAAGAAAAGAAAAAGAGGCGAAGGGAAGGGAAGGGAAGAGAAGAGACGAGAAGAGAAGAGAAGAGAAAGGAGGACGGGGAAGAGAAGGAATAGAGAGGGAGAGAAGAGGAAGGATTTGAGCACCTGGAGGAGGAGAGCCAAAAGAAAGCTGAGGGCCAGGGAGAGGGTTTTATGGAGAGGAGAGAAACGGGCCTGTGAGGGAGGGGCTTCGGGTGGTGAGCAAAGGTAGGAGATGGGCTGAGGTGGCCTCTTCTCCTCTCTAGGAGGCAGTCCCAGAGTTCCGTGGCTATCCTGGCCAGCTGTTGGTGAGAGAGAGGGTGATATAGGTAGACAGATCTAGGATGCTAACATTTCAGCATTTTTTTTTTTTTTTTTTGAAAAAAGGAACAAAAAGACAGTTTTTGGAAGGTAGATGGAGGGGGCAACCTCCTGGGATGATGAACATAATCATATATCTAACTACTTCGAGCTGAAATGGGGCATTGTGCTGAGATGGTATCCCCATTTCAGGGTGTCTGAGTCAGGGGTTCATATCTATTCTTGCATCAGGATAAGGAAGTCCGCAGGGGGTGGTCTGAATGACTCAAGTTAGCAGAGGGCCAGAAAGGGGCCTATGAATATAAGAATTGAAATAGTCATTGAGGAAGTCACAACGGGGATATCTGAAATCATTGGGAATTGGATCTGCTGAAATAAATTGTACAAGATAAGTAGGCAGAAAGAAGATTGACTCATGACATTGTAAAGCAGAAAATCTCAGTAGCTGTAAGGGAGCCCTGGCGTTTAAGATAATGAGCTTCACTTCAGAGCAAACAGGCAAGATCTCCTGCACAGGTATAGCTTCATAGGATATGTCTAGAAGAACTGTAACCAGAACAAGAGATACCTCAGCTAGTCACAGAGATGTCAAGTCATAACACAGAAAAAGATAGTAAGTTGATTATTTTAAAAGACTAATATAGCCCAACTAATTTTGGTTCTGGACCTCTAACATTTAATTCTCCACACTTACTGGAGTCTGTTGTTGAAGTTCTAGTAACACAAGCGTGGCTGCTGGGAGCCTCAGCTTTCCATCCCATTTTTGCCAAATATCATGTTACACTTTGTACCCTTGGCAAGCTGTTATCCCAGGTGGCAGGGGGCTGCCTCTTGGGGCCTGTTATAGATGACACTGAATAGACAGGAAGGCAGTTTTGGGGAGAGAGATAATTAACAGAACCATTAGGAAAGAAATTCTTGTGTCATAATAATCTACTAGCCATTGTGATCTGCTCTTTATATATCTATATATGATTTTTTTCTTTATGTGACATGACACTAGACACATCATAGGATTGTACCTAATGTTTAAATAGTAACTCATAGGCAGTGGATGAGAAAAAAAAAAAGTGTTGTCTATAGAAGTAAGGAAAAAGACAGGTTTGTTTTTTTGTTTTTGAGGTAGGGTTTCACTCTGGCCCAGGCTGACCTGGAATTCACTATGTAGTCTCGGGGTGACCTTGAACTCATAGTGATCCTCCTACCTCTTCCTCCTGAGTGCTGGGATTAAAGGCGTGCGCCACCATACCCAGTGGAAAAAGACATTCTTACTTCAGATGAGAAGAATTAATTTAAACTTTCATAAATGTGAATATTTGGCTTGGACAAGGTAGGAAATACAAGAAAATTGTTTGCATTGGCAGATGAACTGAAATTTAGATTAGCCTCATTTTTATATATCAAGTAACATTTGAAATATCTTGGATAACTTAAAAGCATTTAAACATGAAAGAATTTAACCAATTTTAAAGTTTTTAGTTATTATGTTTAAAAGCCCCTTATAAAAGTCTTTAATAGGCATGACACATAGTTTTTACTTACCTCATAGAGAAGAGATCTTATATTTAGAAAAACTAATGGAAGTGTATCAGCCTAAAATCGTTAAAATTTTTGACTAATCTTGACAATTTGTCAGTTGTTCATTTCATAGGCACAATGAAATTTTTATAATCTGGCCCAGTTCTTATCCATTAGAATTAGTTCTCTACCAAATGTTTTACCCAAATGGAAAAAAAAAAAAACCAACATATAAGAACAGAACAGGGCTGGAGAGTTGGCTCAGTGGTGAAGGTGCATGCCTGCAAAGCCTAACGATCCTGGTTCAATTCCCCAGTACACATGTAAAGCCAAATCACAAAGTGACATGTGCATCAGGAATTCATTTACAGTGACTAGAAGCCCTGGAATGCCCATTCTCTGCCTGTCTCTCTTCTCTCTGTCTCTCTTTCTCTGCTTGCAAATAAATAACTTTTAAAAAGAACAGAAGAATATTTAAGAAACCTTGTGGTTGTAAACAGAGAATCAGGTGCTATATCAAACAAATAAAGGCTTTATTTAATGGGAAAATTTACCATTTTGTAAATATTGTTGAGCAAAACCATGATTAAGAAAACTTGAACTTTTGACCTTAGAAATTTAATAACCTCAACTAATATAATCATGTTATCATTTTAGTTTAATTCTCAAATATACCTTAATCAAAAACTCAATAAACTTTAATAGACACATTTCATTTAATCTTTTAATTCAGAAGTATATATTATCTCTTTTCTATCTCCATCCAGGACCAGTCCTCTGGTGAAGAGGAAGTGGCTCTTCCCTTTCTAATGTTACCATGGGAAAGGAAATCGGGTCTGAGCTATACAGACACCTGTCAATCCCTCCTCCAAGAGTTGAGACTAAATTCACATAGGGGATGGGTATTGACTCAATCTAGTACTTCAGGTTGGAGTGGGGCATAGAGTAGGATCTTAGGGCTTGTACTCTTGTTGACTTTTAGGCCTTGGAGGAAAACCAAAAGGAACCCAGATAGACGGGTTAGATAGTTGTAGGACCATCTAAAAGTGGATTTATGGAACTATAAGAACCTTAGAAGAGTCCTGTTGTCTCCTGGTACCTGCTTGACTTGGGGGCATTGATTAAAACATTGGTTTCTCTTTTAGTTCTTCTATCCTCATTGGCTTTGGAGTCTAAGTCAGGTTTATTGAACACCCAGAAGGCCAATTATAGCAGTGTCACATTTTTTATTTTCATGTAACACTTAGATGATACTTAAATAAATAAAACAAAACAGCTTAAATAAATTTAATACTCAGTTTCCCCAGTAGCTAAAAGCCTAATAAATATAGTAGAAAACATATTAATTGATTGAACATTTTAAAGCTAGTTTTTAAAAAATGTTATTATAGACAGGCATGGTGGCATACACCTTTAATCCCAGCACTTGGGAGGCAGAGGTAGGAGGATCACCATGAGTTTGAGGCCACCCTGAGACTACATAGTTAATTCCAGGTTAGCCTGGGTCAGAGTGAGACCCTACCTTGAAAACCAAAAAAAAAAAAAAAAAAAATGTAAGAAAATAATGTTATTATGAGCAGACCAATGTCAGCGAGTTGAATTTTAACCTTGATATCATGAGACATGGCAACATAAACAAATATACCATCATATTAAAAGGAGTTGAGTCTGAATTACATTCTGGCAATTATAAAGGTAAGAGAGCTAGCCAAGACCACGGACAATGACACACCATACAAGCAATTAGAGCAAGAGAGAAAATACAGAGAACTAAATTCTTCTCATGTTAATCCTTTTTACAGGCATCTTTGGCATTTTGATATGATAGGATAAATAATAGAAAATAAATAACAGTAAACCTTTTTTAGTTAACTCTGTTGCAGTCAGGTTCACATTGCTGGCAGAAATCACCTGACCAAGAGCAGCTTGTGGGAAAAAAAAAAAAAAAAAAAATTCATTTTGGCATACAGACTCGAGGGGAAGCTCCATGGTGGCAGGGGAAAATGATGGCATGAGCAGAGGTGGACATCACCTCCTCACCAACATCAGGTGGACAACAGCAACAGGAGAGTGTGTCAAACACTGGGAACAGGACACTGGCTATAATACCCATAAGCCCGCCCCAATAATAAACTGCCTCCAGGAGGTGTTAATTCCCAAATCTCCATCAGCTGAGAATCTAGCATTCAGAACACCTAAGTTTATGGGGGACACCTGAATCAAACCACCACAAACTCCCATAACCTTTTTACATCAACTCTCATAACCTTTTCACAACATAATTTAATCTTTTAGTTCATCCCCCTAACTTCAAAAGTTCTTTCTCATCTAAAAGTATTTCCCTTTCATTTAACCTTTTTTTACTGAAAACTTTATAATTTAATTTATATCTTTTAACTTGATGGGCAGGTCATGTATGTGCGCCATGGAGTAGCTGGGCAGGTCATATTAACTTCATCTAGTGCCATAAAGAACCATAGATGGGGCCACTGCTCCAGACCAATAAATGTGAGCCACCCAGGGGGAACAGAGACCCTGTCTTACCATATGAATGTTGGTCATCAGTAGATTTCTCTGTGAAAGCGAGTCATGTTGGAAATACCGAATGTGGAACTCAAGAGGCACTTGGAAGAAAACCAGTTGTATCTGAAGAATAGACTGGAGGCATTTCTTAGAAACGAGTTTTATAGCTGTACTTTGAGCAGAACCAGGTTAAGCAAAGCTGGCTGCAGGCTTGGGTCTGCCCTCTTGAAAGACAGAGAGAAGGAGCGGGAGGTTGCCATCTGCAAGAGCACATGAAGGAGTGCTGTGGTGTGAAACCCATTGTATGGTCCTGACAAGCTGCCCACAGGTCGCAGTTCCAGGAGGGTCCTCCGCAGCTTTGGGGGCAAGGAGCCCTTGGACTTCTGCAGTGAGGCAGTATGAGAAGAGAGTCTGCAGGTAATGTGGTAAACTCTACACTCTGGCAATGAGTCAGGAAGAGAGAAACAAGGGAGGTGAGCATCTTTCTTGTTTTAATTTTGTTTATTTGAGAGAGAGAGAGAAAAAAGCAGATAGAGAGAATGGGCATGCAGGGCCTCCAGCCACTGTAAACGAACTCCAGATACATGTGCCACGTTGTGCATCTGGCTTTCCATGGGTACTGGGGAATTGAACCTAGGACTTTAGGCTTCACAGACAGGCGCTGTAACTGCTAAACCATCTCTCCAGCCTGAGTCTTTCTTTTAAATCTTCCAAGAGTGTGAATAAAAGCCACACAGAAGGAAATCACAAATTAGAAATGAAACATCTTTGCATCTCTATCGGGTTCAGAGCAAGAGGTCCCAGACTGTGCCTGGAGGGGGTCACCTCAATCAACACTGACCACTGGTGTCCTGAACACCTGATTCTGATTCATCAGAAAAATGAAGCTGGTTTTGGATGTAAGGAAAGCCCTGGCAAAAGGTAGAATGAGGAAAAAGAGGTGTGCAGCCTGAGAATCTAGTCGGTCTTGGTAATAACTCCAATCCGGGGCTTCAGCACTGTATGTTAGGTCAAAGACTGAGAAAGGGGAGAGACAGGGTAGAGTCCAAGGACACCCGCAAATCCAGGGCTCAGCCTGGAATGAGCCGCCCACGGCTCTCTGGGTTGCAAGAGCTTCGCTGCTTCAAGCAGCTGTCCTGGGTTTTGGCACCGTAAGTTAAGTTCAGCGTTCACAACGGAGGACCAAGATGGACAGTTTCTTGGCTCCAAGACTTACTTGTAATGGGGCGGGAGGAGGGGAGGACATAGCGAAAGGGAGGAAGAAAGAGAGAGAAAGAAAAAGTGGGTGTACATGACAAAGGGAGAGAAGAGGTGGAGAGTGGGATGAGGAGGGAGGATTCAGTCACTGCTTCCCTGTGGGAGGACCATAGAGTGAGGACATTCATTTGTGCCGGCTCATTGCAGGGCCTCGGGTGAGTGATAGCTGTGGTCACATGGGTATGGTCACAGGATCTTATACAATTCCAAATGGAGAAGGAAATAAGACCCAGTTCTTGCTATAAGGCAGGAGGGGTCCTCGGAAATGGGAAAGTCTGCCTGGTGTCTCTGATTAGGGTTTTTCCTGAGAATTTATTGGATGGAGCTGAGCTGGTCAGTCCAGCCCCAATGCCAGTTCTTCAGGCTCTACTTAAAAGGGGGAATCATTAAGAATCTTAAGAATCTTCCATGAGAGCCGGGCATGGTAGCGCATGCTTTTAATCCTAGCACTCGGGAGACAGAGGTAGGAGGATCACCATGAGTTCAAGGCCACCCTGAGAATACAGAGTGGATTCCAGGTGAGCCTGGGCTAGAGTGAGACCCTACCTTGAAAAACCAAATAAATAAAAAATAATAAATAAATAAATAAATAAATAAATAAATAAATCTTCCATGAAAGAAAGTAATCCCGATTTGGAAGGGGTGATCATCTTCTGATGTTCCTTGCCTCCAGCAAGATGGAGGCTATAAGGGCTCTTTCAGGGAAAAAGAGATAAGGAAAACTCCAGATTCCCCCTTACATGCTCCATAACATTTATCCCTTAGTTTATTTTCAAGGGCTCTGCTAGCCCTAAATTGCCTTAAAACTGCTCCTGCACTGCATGGTGCTGTAAACGATCATGGGCATTTCGGCTCTGCTGAGGGAAAGTTTAGGAGGAGATAGTATGTGGTTCACAGTCAGGGCTGTGTGGTTGCCTGCTCGGTGTGAGAATTAAAAGAACTCCTTGTTCTGAGTCACCTAATGTCATGACCCGGAGGTGCAGCACCTGCCTTGCTGGAGACCCAAGAGAGAAGAGAATTGACTCAGTCAAGCCAAACTCCTCCTCAGCAGGAGGGAAGTAGGCTGCTTAGTCCTTTTTCTTTTTTTTTTTTTTTTAATTTTTTAAATTTATTTTTGGAGAGAGACACAGAGAGAGACAGACAGAGAGAGAGAGAGAGAGAGAGGAGGACAGATAGAGATGGGCGCGCCAGCAGTCTCTCAGCTGCTATGGACGAAATCCAGATGCGTGCGCCCCCTTGTGGGCAAGTGCAGCATTGCACCCTTGCATCACTTTGCATCTGGCTAAACGTGGGACCTGGAGATTGGAACCAGCATTCTCAGGCTTAGGAGGCAGGCGCCTTAACCACTAAGCCATCTCTCCAGCCCTGCTTAGTCCTTTTTCTATTGCACCAACCGAATTCCATAGCCTGGGTAGTTTATGAAGAGTAGAGGTTTATTTAACGCAAGGTCGTGGGGTCTAGAAAGTCCACATCAGGGTGCTGGCTTCTGGGAGAGGTCCTGGTTACACTCAACATGATAGAGGACATGGTGAGACAACATGACTATGCCAACTCAGGTCTCTCTTCCCCTTCTTATAAAGCCACTAATACCATCACTGGAACCCCACCCTTACTGACCATGTCCGTCCTAATTACTTCCTAAAGGCCTACTTCAAAACACTATTAGCAGGCTGCAGAGATGGCTTAGTGGTTAAGGCACTTGCCTGCAAAGCCAATGGACCTCAGATTGATTCCCCAGGACCCACGTAAGCCAGCTGCACAAGGTAGCACATGTGTCTGGAGTTCATTTGCAGTGGCTGGAGGCCCTGGAGTGCCCATTCTCCCCCTTTCTGCCTCTTTCTCTCTCTCAAATAAATAAAATAAAATAAAATAAAATAAAATAAAATAAAACAAAATAAAATAAAACGCTATTAGCATATGAATTTGGGAATTCATTTCCAATGCCTGAAGACTTAGTAGTAGTGTCCAAACCATGGTAGGAAACTAGCTAGCTAGGGTGCACTCATCAATAATTAATTTTTATCCATCGTATTAAAAGAAATTAGAGCCAGATGTAGTGGTGCACGCCTTTAATCCCAGCACTTGAGAGGCAGAGGCAGGAGGACTGCTATGAGTTCGAGGCCACCCTGAGACTACATAGTGAATTTTCAGGTCAGCCTGAGCTAGAGTGAAACCCTACCTTGAAAAGCCAAAAAAAAAAAAAAAAAAAAAGAAAGAAATAGCCCTCATTTTACAGTTAACTAGTTGGGGTTAACTAGGCCCCAAAGGAACAACAGGTAATTGTAATCATATTTTATTAATGATAAGTTTAGTGAACAGAGTCCAGGGACTGAAATCCAAAAATTCCTGACTCTGCTAACTCACTTAGTGGACCACCAGCTTCTATTCTTTTTATTATTATTATGATTATTATTATTATTATTGATTTACTTTTTTGTTCTTTCTCCTTCTGAGAACTCTTTGGAAGGAACCCACACTGCTTTGTCTAACTTAGGAACTAATCAAGAGCTTCCATACACACTGAAAGTACCCATCCCAGTGAACCCCAACTTGATCCCAAATTACATCCCCCAGGCTACAAAAACCCAGGTCCAAGTCATCAAGTGGTTACCCACTCGGGACCCCTCTCAGCTTGAGAGCTTTCTGCTTTACTTCCTAAAAGATAAAAGAAAATCTTGCTTAACTTGCCTTCTGCTGTGTCAGCATGCATCGCTCTTCCAGAGCAGCAAGGCGAGAATTCAGGAAATCCCCTCGCAGCATCACATAGGGAAACCGGTGGTCTTACGTGATGGGGGAAGATGCTATGACTGGCTTGTCATCGATGGGTGCCACCGAGCCATAATCCAATAGGGCCTGGTGAGCACTCCAGCGAGCAGAGTATGTTCAGCCCCTGCTTAGTCAGACCTGGGTTTCCTTAGGCTCTCTCATGTCCCTCATCCCTCACATCGAATCCATCATTTAGTCCAGACCTTTCTGCTCTCCCTTCCGTCTTTTCTCTTCTACCACAAACATGGTCCTGCCTATCTCCCCTACTTGCCCAGACTATGGCTCTTATTCCTGATGGCACTCCCCTGGCTGTTGACTGCTCTTGGTCCAATCTGCACAGACAGGCTCAGGCATACAGAGATGATTGTGACAGGACAGGTGCACGTGAGGCGTCTTAGAGAAAGCCACGATGATATGTTTGAAGTGAATCAGTAAAACTGGAAGCACCCAAAGGAAGAATCGAGGATGGGGAACTAGGGCCAAACCGAATCCATAGTCAAGGAGAATACTGGAAAACAAGAACAGTGAGAGTGATACCTTGTCCCTTGGGCCGCTCCCTGAGGGGAGGCTTGCATACATTTCTGGGAAGTGCCTGTAGAGCAGACTTAGTTACACTGAGCTGAGTGTGGTGGTGCACACCTATAATCCCAGAACGTGGGAGCCGAAGGCAGGAGGATCAGTTCAAGCAGAGTTCTAGACCAGTCAGGGCCACATGAGACTGTCTCAAAAAAGCAAAAGAGAGGCAGGCATGGCGCACGCCTTTAATCCCAGCACTCAGGAGGCAGAGGTAGGAGGATCGCCGTGAGTTCAAGGCCACCCTGAGACTACATAGTGAATTCCAGGTCAGCCTGAGTTAGAGTGAGACCCTACCTCGAAACACCAAAAAAAAAAAAAGAGAGGGCTCGAGAGATGGTGTCTGGAGTTCATTTGCAGTGTCTAGAGGCCCTGGCGCGCCCATTCTCATTCTCTCTCCCTCTCTCTATCTCTAATAAATAAATAAAAATAAAATAAAATAAAAGCAAAAGAGAGAAAGAAGGTTATGAGAATGTGAGGCTGGATTTCCTCAACCCATCACCATACCTATCCGAGCAATTTTCTGAAATCCAGGTCTTTCTACTAGAGCACAGTTTTTATTTTTTTATTTTTTATTTTTATTTTTTATTTTTGGTTTTTCAAGGTAGGGTCTCACTCTGGTCCAGGCTGACCTGGAATTCACTATGTATTCTCAGGCTGGCCTTGAACTCTTGGCAATCCTCCTACCTCTGCCTCCCGAGTACTGGGGCTAAAGGCGTGTGCCACCACACGCGGCTAGAGCACAGTTTTTAAATGGTGGCTCCTGACTCCAAACCCCGAACTGAATGTGGAGTTGTGAAAAACTGGTCAAAGGTTTCTGAATGCACAGTGACCGATGATTAATCCAAAGTCAAATGATCCCGTGTCCTTGCTGTGCTGACAAGTACAATAAACACTAAGGAGCAAGTATTCCCGTGGGAGGGGGCAGAGTCATTTTGGAATATGCCCAGGAGTGGTATAGTCTGGTCATATGGTAGATCTAATTCTAGCTTTTTGAGAAACCTGCATACTGATTTCCATAGCAACTGACCAATTTACATTTCCACCAACAATAAAGGTCCCTCTTTCTGTACACCTCACCAGCATTTGCTGTTGTTTTCTTTTTTATATATAACATTTTATTTTTATTTATATATTTAGTTATGAGAGAGAGAGAATGGGCATGCCAGGGTCCCCAACTCCCAGATATCCTGCTCTGGAGGGTGTGCATGTGGAAAGGTAGTGAGAGCCAAGGAGATAAACTTCCCATGCACTTCAGCCAAGCCACAGCTGAATCCACAGAGGAATGGGGAGATGAGCAAGAGTGCTGCTTCCATGCTGTTGCTGATGATAATCAGTGCCAGGGTGCAGGAGACAGATCCTGAGGATACTCAGTACCTACCAAAGTAGCGATCCAGAGGCTCCTAAGAGCTCATCACTGAAGTAGACTTAAAACTTACCCCCCCCCAGCTCAGATTTTTGTGGGAGAGGGGGCAGAAAGATTGTAAGAGCCACAGGTTGAGATATCATGCCCAGAGGCATTACCTACACCCCCAAATTGACTGCTGCTCCCATAACATATAACCCACAACCCCATAGGGAATACCTGCAACCCCACTGAGGAAGCCCCCCCTTGGAATGGAGGCAGAGATGAGGGAAAAGAGAGTACCAACACATGATGTATCTATACAAAATTTGTTTTTAATAATAACAAATAAATAAATAATAAAGGGAAATGGGGCTGGAGAGATGGCTCAGCAGTTAAGGCACTTGCTTGCAAAGCCTAAGACCCAGGTTCAAATCCCCACTACCCACATCAAGCTGGATACACAAAGTGGCGCATATATCTGGAGTTCACTTGCAGCAACTAAAGGCCCAAACGTGCTCATTCTCTCTCTCTCCCCCTTGAAAAGAAATAAAATATATAAATTGGAAAAAAAATATATCCTGTATTTTGAATGAAAATTATTTCAAACTAAAAAATAAATAAATAAAAGAAGTTAAGCCAGGTGTGGTGGCACACACCTTTAATCCCAGCACTTGGGAGGCAGAGATAGAAGGATTGCCATGAGTTTGAAGCCACCCTGAGACTACATAGTGAATTCCAGGTCATCCTGGGCTAAAATAAGACCCTATCTCGAAAAAATAAATCATGAAATGAATTTGGCTTGGAATCAGGCCAGTATTTCCAACAACTTCTGAAATTTCCAACAATTTCTGAAATTTCTGCCATTTATATTATATATTCCTGTGAAGCAGTGTTCTCAGCATTGACAATTATAAAATCAAAATACCGATCAACCCTGAAAAATGTTGAAAATGCTCTACATCTTGCAGTCTCAAATATTCAGCAAAAATTTAGTTCTTTTTGTCAAACTAACAAGCACATTCATCTCATTAGTATGCAAATTTGCCTTCATCTTTCATAAATGATAATATTATATGAATAGCAAGGAATGGTTCTAAAATAAATTTCTTTATAATTTATTATCAGTAAATGCTCACTTTGAACACCTATTTTGTATACTTACTGTTGCAGTCAGGTTCACATTGCTGGCAGAAAACACTGGACCAAGAGCAGTTTGTGGATAAAAAAAAAAAAAAAAGGTTTATTTTGTCTTACAGACTCAAGGGAAAGTTCCATGATGGCAGAGGAAAATGATGGCATGAACAGAGGGTGGCCATCACCTCTTGGCCAACATCAGATGGACAACAGCAACAGAAGAGTGTGCCAATACACTGCCTCCAGAAGACTTCAATTCCCAAATTGCCATGAGCTGGGGTCCCAGCATTCAGAACACCTAAGTTTATGGGGGACACCTGAATCAAAACACCACACTTACATACCTGGGGTCATGTAAAAATTTCTCTGGCAGTAGGAAGTGGTGAGTGGAAAAGGCTTCAGAAGTCCTGTGTAGACCACTGCTGTGATGTTTCAAAGCCTTCGGAAAACAGAGCAGTGGTACTCGTCTGTAATCCCAGCCCTTGGGAGGCAGAGGCATGAGGGTCAGGAAGTCAAGGTCATCCTCAGCTACGCAGCAAGTTTGAGGACGGCCTGGATGACATGAGACCTGGTCTCTAAATAAATAAACGCTCTTCAGAAGCCCTTCGGCCTCTGCGGCACAGGGTCCAGGTTTTCTTTCCCGGCTGGTGTCTCCTCCCTCTCCCATCCTGCCCCGTGCTGATCCTGCCTTGTAGCACGTGGAACTCCAAGATGCTGACGCTGACCTTGGAGCCTTCACACTTCCTGGCTTCTTGGCCTAGAATTCTGCTTGTCTTCCAGGCTCTCTCCTATTCTGTCTCCACTTCTGGCGCAGCTTTTCACAACATGCACGTTCAGTCCTTCCTTCTGTGCTTGGATACGGTTTGTCTTCCAAAGATTTGTGTTCGTTCCAAAGATGCTAGGTCCCCAGTGTAATGGTGCTGAGAGGAGCCGGACCCTTGAAGAGGCCTATGTGGAAGGTGACGAGGATGCTGGTGGTGCTGTCCTAGAAGGGACTGATGCTGTCACGATGGGAACCTAGCTAGATCTGCACTCTAAGGAAGGTTGCCACAAGCAAGTCCAGCCCTTTTCCTGGATCTCTCATCCTCGGACTCATGGCATGTCACAAACAACCTGTCTCGCTTACTGTGATGACCTTCCAAAGCCCTTACCAGAGGCTAAAAGCTGATAAGATCACCAGATTTTAGACTTTCAGCCTCCAAAACCACGAGTTAAACAAAACAAACCTCTTGTCTAAGAAGTATCTAGCCTCCGGTAGTTTGTTACATCAACACAACACAGGTTAAGACACCTTCCAAAATTCATCCCAAAGTTGATCACTAGCTCTTCTTTTGCCATCTTATTTGACATAATATGTCACCCTATCACAAGTCCCACACACTAGACCAATAGCTGCTTTATGGCCATGCCATTGTGGCCTACACACAGGTCAGTTAGGTAATAGAGATAAGAATGCTTATTGGCTTAAGGCTGCTTTCACATACCAAGACTAAGCTTATAACAGCTGCCAAAACCAAAATGCCACTGACTGGGTGATTTAAACAACAGAGATTCCATTTGCTCACAGTTCTGGAGGCTGGATGTCCAAGGACAAGCGGTGGACCCCTTGTTTTCTCCTGCGACCTCTCTTCTTGACTTACAGATGGCTGCTTTCTTGTGTTTTTTGTTTGTTTGTTTGTTTGTTTTGTTTTGTTTCTTGATTTAGGGTCTCACTCTGGCTCAGGCTGACCTGGAATTCACTATGTAGTCTCAAGGTGATCTCAAACTCACCGCAATCCTCCTACCTCTGCCTCCTGAGT
The DNA here is from genome assembly GCA_036365145.1 of Orientallactaga sibirica. Taxonomy (NCBI): domain Eukaryota; kingdom Metazoa; phylum Chordata; class Mammalia; order Rodentia; family Dipodidae; genus Orientallactaga; species Orientallactaga sibirica. The sequence goes on along the minus strand of JAEOAD010000044.1, from coordinate 4,574,922 downwards.
GCTGGGATTAAAGGTGTGCGCCACCATGCCAGGCACTTCTTGTGTTTTTTATGTGGCCTTTTCTCTGAGTGAGTGCATGTGTGTGTGTGTGTGTGTGTGTGTGTGTGTGTGTGTGTGTGTGTGTGTGCATATTCTCAAGGGGGGTCAGGTCAGAACAGGAGTCAGGGTCTTTCTGGAACCTTCTTGGGCAGTGGGCCTTGAGAAGCAGAGGAGAGGCCCAAGGCAGAAAACTGCCACCAATGATGTGGCTTTGAAGCACCAACTTAGGGACTCTAAGCAATAACTATACTGTAATAGGATTCAAGTTGTTGCATGAACGATGGAGGAACTTACAGGCACTGCTACTGTGGTTTAAGTAGAAAAACACCAAGATTTAGTGATTTTGTCCCCCGGGGAGGTAAAAACTGATACGACTGAGATGCTTAGAATGCTCATCCTCCAGATCTGGCACTTGTGGTCCGCCAGAGGCTCTGTTTTGTACTGTGGAAAGGGAAAGCTCAGAGGGGTTGAAGGATGGGCTGAGTGCTTATGGGAATGAGCTCAGAAGAGGCTGATAGGGCAGGTGGAGAGAAAGAGGAGGTGAAGTGAAGACACAGACACGTCCCAGCTGTAACCTCTCCATTATGGAAATGGCTGTCCTTCAAGCAAGCAGAGCAGGGCTGGTGGTGGGTGTGGGAAGCAGCCTAGACCATGCCTGAGCTGCCTAAGCTGGGGTGTGCCTTAGTCACCCCACGCTACATGACAGAAAGTTGTTTTTAGCAGCACTGGAGGCTGGAAGTCCAAGGTCAGGGTGCCAACATGCTAGGTTCTGCTTCCTCACCCAGCTTTAGACTGTGGAAGGCAGAGGCAAAGCTACCCCGGTGACCCTTCTTAGAAGGGCCTTATAACTCCATCACAGCTCCACTCTCCTGTCATGGTTAGCCCTCTCCCCAAAGACCCCAGCTACAAACACCATCAGACTGGGGATTAGGTTTCAATATGGGAACCTGGGGGAAGGGAGACCCTGCTGGCAGGGAGATCTTGCCTTTGTTCCTTGTTTTTCTGTTCCTCTTCTTGCTTGGAGGAGAGAGAGGTCAGAAGCTGAGGAATAAATGCATGGAAGAAGGGGAGAGGGTGGAGAGAGAGAAAGAGAGAGATGCCTCTTGGGCTGAGTTTAGCAGCTTGGGACCTGAGAGTTGCAAGGAAGAGAATGGAAGAGTGAGGGGAGGGACTTTGGAAATCCGTGCTTATGAAATATGGATTGGATTTCCTTTCGTTTTCTTTATAGGATGTTCGTAGGTAAAACAATTTATTTCTAATTACCTTCGGCTTCCAGATTGGGTTTCTTTAATGCAAATGGCTCTCTCAAATGTGAATCTGCACATAGCCAGAGACACATAAAACCTTCAGATAAATAGTTCAGGGCCGATTTATGGATCCCAACCTTTGGGCTCTTGTCTACTTAACAAAAAAAATTTGAAAAAAAATTGTAAAAAAAAGACTGCATGGGCTGGAGAGATAGCTTAGCGGTTAAGGCGCTTGTCTGCAAAGCCTAAGAACTCAGGTTTAATTCCCCAGTACCCACTAAGCCAGATGCACAAGGTGGGGCATGTGTCTGGAGTTTGTTTGCAGTGGTGGGAGGCCCTGGTGTGCCCATTCTCTGTCTGCCTCTCTCTCTCTCCTTCAAGTAAATATATAAATAAAATATTTTTCAAAAGACTGCAAAAGATAAATGATGAATTATTGAATTTACTTTAGGAATAAATTATGAGTTATGAGGTTTATTTAGGGAAAATTATGCTCCACATAGGAGGCTAGCCAAAAGATTTAAGCCAGAGCTAGACAGGGAGAGGGGTGATGGAGAGACCCTCCCCCACAGAGGCACACTCACCCACGTGGAAGGCGAGGCATGACAATCAAAGGCTCCCCTTCACATGAAAGACCACAGAGAACTCAAGAAATAGTAAAGGACTCAAGGGATCACAGATGACAATGTAGCACAGAGAGGACATACCAAAGGCCAGGACCTGGAAATTTAGAAGTCTGGAAAATGAGCAGTCAAGAGAGTTGTTCCACACGCGGCAGACCCAGAAAGGTCAGAGGGAAAGAACATGTACCCCAAAGTGACAAAGGCATCTAGAAACAGAATCCATGTGAGGCAGGAGTAGGAAAGCACCCAGACAGGTAATGAGAGGCGTCCCTGCCCCCAGCAGGCTGGGAGAGAAGAGACCCTTACCCACTGATACTCACATGAAAGAACCACAGGCCAGTCAGGTCTCCAACATGGACGAGAAACAGCACGTGACACGCTCTTTATAGTTGATTAGGATGGAGTTTTAATTTTTAAAATTTTTTGTTTGTTTGTTTTTTCGAGGTAGGGTTTCATTCTAGTCCAGGCTGACCTAGAACTCACTATGTAGTCTCAGGGTGGCCTCGAACTCATGGCGATCCTCCTACTTCTGCCTCCCGAGTGCTGGGATTAAAGGCATGCACCACCACGCTCCACAGATTTTTAACATCAGACTCAGTTACGTAAGAACCTGATTGGTTCATGGATTCAGGGCGCTGGCCCAGAAGCTAGCCCACCCAGCTAGGCGAGGTGAGGGAAGTAGCCCAGGGGCGCAGTAGCCACCTTGGATGAGATTAGGTCAGCCATGAGTTCTCGTTTTGGGCCTCTGTTCTGAACTGAACTGTTTAAACAAGCTATTTTATGGTTTGGAGAGATGGCTCAGCAGTGAAGACGCTTGCCTGTGAAGCCTATCAACACAAGTTTGAATCTCCAGGTCCTTCGTAGCCAGATGCAAAATGAAGCAAGTGTGCAATGTTGCACATGGGCAGAAAGGGACACACACATCTGGAGTTCGTTCACAGTAGCTGAAAGGCCCTGGTGTGCCCATTCTCTCTCTCAAAATAAAATAAAATAAAATAAAATACTTTAAAAAAGAATTTTTAGCCGGGCGTGGTGGCACACGCCTTTAATCCCAGCACTCGGGAGGCAGAGGAAGGAGGATCACGTGAGTTCAAGGCCACCCTGAGACTACATAGTTAATTCCAGGTCAGCCTGGGCCAGAGTGAGACCCTACCTTGAAAAACCAAAAAAAAAAAAAAAAAAGAATTTTTAAAACGCTATTTTATTCCTGTTTCTCCTTCAATATGACCAATAAAAATAGGAAGAAAGGATTATTTACTAGTAATCAAAAGACCCTAAATTAAACTGCAATTTTGTAGTCACCTTCCCAAATGGTCCTAGCAAAGGACTTAGGAAAAATGACCCCTCAGACACATTGCAAGATGGCAAGATTTTTTTTTTCTGAGAACAATTTGTACCTCATATCATTTTATTTCCAAGCTGTCCCCATGTGGGAACATATATGAATGAGAGCAAAGGCTCATCTTTAAGTATCTTTGTCACATGGTATCTAGAATAGTATTACCCCCAAAAAAAAACCAGTAACTTCATTCCTCCTAACAAGGTACTGGGTAAATAAATTACAATATACATAGCCACAGCTAGCCTTGACCTCATGACCTTCCTGCCTCTGAGCAAGGACCTCTTCTTTGTCCTGTTTTGCTAAGGGTACTAGATGGTATAAAGTTACCCAAAGTCATCATCAAATTTATCACATACAATTGGACAATTTGGGGGGGACTGGGGAGATGGCTCAGTGGATAAAGCGATTGTTGTGCAATCCTGAATTCAGGTGCTCAACATAGGTCTTCACAGTGCTTGGGAGGCAAAGGTGGGCAGTTCCCTAAAGCTTCCTGGCAGCTAGTTCAGCCGAATTGTGAGCTCTGTGTTCACGGAGAGATCATGTCTCATCAGACAAGGTGGAAAATAACCGAGGAAGACACCAGATATCAGCCTCTGGTCTCCATACAGATGTGTTCAAACAACCCCATATGCAAGTGCACCCACATACACACAAATGTGCATATGCACAGATATACACACTCACAAAAAGATTTGCTAATTTTATTGCATGTAAATTATGCATTAAAAACAAAACAAAGAAGCCTGGCGTGGTGGCGCACACCTTTAATCCCAGCATTCAGGAGGCAGAGGTAGGAGGTTCGCCGTGAGTTCTAGGCCACCCTGAGACTACATAGTTAATTCCAGGTCAGCCTGGACCAGAGTGAAACGCTACTTCGAAAAAATAAACAAACAAACAAACAAACAAACAAACAAAAAAAAGGATGGGGTAAAAATGTTAGAGAAAATTGATTCTAAGCAAAATGTTCAGTATAATTTTAGGTTAAAATTATTAGTATAGATAGAAATAATGTGGAATGCTGATAATTATTATCTATGGATGACTAAGATTATCAAAAAGGTTTTGTGTAGAAGTTTTTTTTCTGTATTTGACTTTCATAATCTATTCTGTTTTCTGTTTTGCTCTATTGAGACAGAGTCTCACATTGTTCCCCTGGCTGGCCTGCTGCTCACCATGTAACTTTACGTTTGCAGCGATCCTCCTGCCTCATGCACACCATGCAGGGCTTCTGCATGTCTTGAGAACCCAGGTGCGGTGGTGAGCTAGCGATGACGCAGGTCTACCTGTGGGCAAACGCATGGCTCTTCCAGGAGATTCCGTGAACACACTTGCTGCAGAGTGCTCGGGGCTTGAATGCGTGGGGATGGACAGGAAGTGGAATGACCACAATTGTCACCGTTTACTGGGACCCTGCAGTAGGCAGGCATTGTGCTACTACTGCTTTTATGTGGTAGCTCATGCAGCCTCAAGACACCAGATTGAGCTCATGCCGTTATGCTTTATTTTGTATGTATGTGTGTATGCATGTGCTAGTCTCTGCGTGTGTATTAGCCAGAGGTTGACACACTGTGTGTCTTCATCAATTGCTCTCCAACATTTTTGTTTGTTTGTTTGTTTGTTTGTTTTGGTTTTTCGAGGTAGGGTCTCACTCTGGCTCAGGCTGACCTGGAATTCACTATGTAGTCTCAGGGTGGCCTCAAACTCACAGGGATCCTCCTACCTCTGCCTCCTGAGTGCTGGGATTAAAGTCTTTCACTGAACTTGGAGTTTTTTTGAGGTGATTTAACCCAAGCTGGCCTCAAACTCAGCCAGCCTGTGATTCTTTCATTGAACTTGGAGTGGAGTGATTTAACTAGACTAGCCAGCTATTAAGCCAAGGATCCTTCTGTCTCCTCCTCTCCTCTGAGATTATGGCCATTCGTGCACTGCAGGGGGACCTCAATTCATGTCCTCATGCTTGCATGGCAAGAACCTTACTGAGTCATCTTCCCAGCCCCCATTATACCTTGTTTTAATGGGGGAGGAGATTCAGAAAGGTTGCAGTAACAATTGCCACGTGAAGGGATCCGACTCCTAAACTAGGTTAAGAAAAAAAAAAACTTCGAGACCAGGGCTGGAGAGAGGGCTTAGTGGTTAAGGCACTTGCCTGTGAAGCCTAAGTACCTAGGTTCAATTCCCAGTACCCACGTGAGCCAGATGCACAAGGTGGCGCATGCATCTGGAGTTCATTGGCAGTGGCTGGAGGTCCTGGCACACCCATTCTCTGCTCTCTCTCTCTCTCTCTCTCCTATCTGCCTCTTCTCTCACTTTCTTTCTCCCTCTCTCTCAAGTAAATAAATGAAATATTTTGTTAAAAGTTCTAGGATGAAGCTTGGTCTAGGAACCCCTCCCCCCAACATAGACTCAAAAGGATGGCTTCAGCTCATCCTCAAATGTCAGTCTCATGAAGTCACTTCGAGTTTGGCCTGGAGAGACAAGCAAATCGCAATGTCCCACTTTTGTCCCAATGCAATTGAAACGGCTCATTGTTTCTCAATCCTAGTCCCCTATGAGCCAATAAACTGTGGGCGGTTCTCACACAATGGCTGCAGAGTCTGTGTGATACTGGGATGTAATGGAAGCAGACAGGGAGCATGGGAGAGAGAACACTTTCACTATCTTAATTGTCAATTATGTTAATGAGGTCGGGTAAGGACATTGCCTGGCTCAGAATCCAGGGTTTGTTTTCTCATTTGCAATTTTGAATCAGTTCTTTTGTTTCACTGGTATTTTAAATTTTGCTAAATTTTTTAAATAAAGATTTTATTTTTATTTATTTATTAGAGACAGAGAAAGGGAGAGACAGAGAGAGAATGAGAATGAGTGTGCCAGGGCTTCTAGCCACTGCAAACGAACTCCAGAGGCATACGCCACCATGTGCATCTGTCTTATGTGGGACCTGGAGAATCGAACCGGGGTCCTTAGGTTTCGCAGGCATGCACCTTAACCGCTAAGCCATCTATCTCCAGCCCAAATTTTGCTAAATTTTTTAGGCAGATGAAATAGTTAATTTCAAATACTAATTTTTTAGATACAAGTTATTGATTTTAACTCTAGCTATTCAGGATTTTATTATGCTCTCCAGATTTAAAAAAAAAAAAAAAAGAAAGTGCATGTTCCTGTCATGGCTTTAACCACAGTCATTGTTAACTCCAGACTTCCTCGTGCCTCGCTCTGTCGTGTTGCAGCTGTGCACAGTGGAGCCCCTGGTGCCAATCAGGTAAACCCGAGCATAGTTGATCAGAACAGAACCGTGTCAGCCCAGCCGCCAGCTCTGGTGCTCGGGGCTCCTGGACAGAGAGCAAAGCTGGGGCTGGAGATATGGCTTAGCAGTTAAGAGCGTTTCCTATGTAAGCGCGCGTGCATTGAATCTGATCCCCAGGACCCCCAGAAACAGTTGTGGGGTAGCCACACAGATCTATAACCTCAGTGCTCCAGGGGCACAGAGAACTGAGAACCTGGAGCTCCCAGATCAGCAAGATTCAAGCTCAAACGAAAAACCAGCAGAAGAGCAATGGAGGGGGCGGGGCTGCTCCAGCTACCCCAGGTGAGTGCACCCCACACAGGCAAACACATGGGTGCCATATGTGCATAGACCCGTGCCTACACCACGCACCACTCCACCCATCCCTTCCCACAGAGCCCATTCTACACAATCTGAATGAAGAAAGAAAACTCAATGTTCTCTGTCATTTTGATTGCCATCAAAAGAGAGCTCTCAAGCCGGGCGTGGTGGTGCATGCCTTTAATCCTAGCACTGGGCAGACAGAAGTAGGAGGATGGCTGTGCGTTCCAGGACACCCTGAGACTACATAGTGAGTTCCAGGTCAACCCGGGCTACAGAGAGATCCTACCTCAAAAAAAAAAAAAAAAAAAAAAGCTGGGAGTGGTGTTGCACACCTTTAATCCCAGCACTGGGGAGGGGGGAGGGGGGGGGGAGGTAGGAGGATTGCCCTGAGTTCAAGGCCATCCTGAAACTACAGAGTGAGTTCCAGGTCAGCCTGGGTTAGAGTGAGACCCTACTTCGAACCCCCCCCCAAAAAAAATAGACCTCTCTGATCACCCATGAGCAGAGAACTAAACACGGTTAAGCCTATGAAGGAATAAAAGCCAAAATTCTGAAAAGAAAATAGGTTATCACGCTGAAATGTCATTCTCTAGAGTGACGTCATCAAGAGCACTTGTTCTCTAATGCACTTGTGAAGGGAAATTCAACAAGTCAGTGAATGGCTCCTCGCCCGCCAGTGGGCTACAGGGCAGCAGTTAAACTACAAACAAAAGCCTGCATAAGAGAAAGTCATGGTGGCTTTTGTCTAACATCCCAGCATGTGGGAGGCTGAGGCAGGATGACTGCTCAGAGTTTGAGGCCAGTCTGGGGTCCAGAGCGAGATTCTGACTCAAAACAAAACAAATAAAACAACAAAAATGTTATGCCCTTCCCAGCTCTCTGAGCTCTCCCAGTCCTTCAGGAGAAATGGTAGCACCCTGTCTGGAGCACCTAGCTGAGGTGTGTGCACAGCACTAGAGGAATGAAGGTGTGGTAGATGGCATCCCATGGCCTGAGGCTCATCAGAAGAGTATGCTGTGAAGGACCTCCTCGCTGTGATGGGCCCAGTTTACTCGCTGTGTGTGGCGGTCACATTCCACTAAGGAGCTCCAGAATGAATGGAGGTGGGTATGCAGGATAAAATATGACTTTGGGTCCCATTATGTCCAAAACAATGGTCAGAGAAAGACTGAAAGCTAGTGATTATCACTGGCTCTGGAATTATAGGGGACTCTTCATCATCTTCGTCATCACCCATTTTTTTAAAAAAATTGGAACACAGTGCTAGAGAGATGGCTTAGAGGTTAAGGCACTTGCCTACTGAAGCCTAAGGACTCAGGTTCAGCTCCCTAGAACCCACATCAGCCAGGCACACAAGGTGACTCATGAGCACAAGGTCATGCGTGTGCACAAGATGGCCCACACGTCTGGAGCTTGACTGCAGTGGCTAGAGGCCCTGCTGTACCAATTCTCTCTCATATAAATAAAATAAATACATAAAGCCAAAAATTGGAACACAGGGACTTAATAGTATTTTTTGTTTGACTGTTTTGCTGAGTGAATGGCATATTTGAAAATTTGGCTAGACTCTGAAGGTGAGCGATGGCTCAGAAAACAGGCTGGCTTAGGGCAGTGCTGTGGTTTGAATGTGAAATGTCCCCATGGGCTCAGGTGTCTCCGAATGGGTGGGGCTGTTTGGGAAGGTTGTGGAACCTTCAGGGGTGGAGGCTTGCTGGATGAAGTAGATCACTGGGGTATGGGCTTTGAGGTTTCATAGCCCAGCCCCACTTCCTGTCCACTCTGTTTCCTATCCACCAATGTGATTAGCCAGCTTCCCACTTCTGCTACAATACCTTCCCCAACATGAAACTTCCCCTGGAAACTATAAGCCAAACGAAACCCTTTCCTTCCTTAAGTTGCTTCTGGTCAGGTGTTTGTTTGTAACAACAAGAAAATAACTAAATACTGGGGGCCTCGGGGACAGGAAGGTGCTTACCTCCTGGAGAGCTTCGAATCACTCAGGCTAACGACACAGCATTCTTTGGGGTGGTAAGATTGCAGGAAATATCACCCCAAAATATGCTACTAGGGTATACTGGCTCCTGTACCCTTTCTCTGAGCTTCTCTCTCTCATCTCCCCAAAGTTCTTCCAGAAAGAACTTGGGGTTTCGTATCTCCTCCTTAATATCTTATCAACCAAGGATTACCCTGATCACAGGAGGGGAGATACAGAGGATGTCACCATGCAGACCCACTTCATCATACATATAGTCACCACCCCCGGAAGCCCAAGCCCCGTTCTTTCTCGGGCTCAGAGTGCTTTCTCAACTTCAGTTGTCTGGCTTCCTTCTGGGAGTCTGGTGCATACACAGGTAGTTCAATATGGCTTTTCTCTTATTAACACTTATATGTGGTTTTAATGCATATCCCAGCCAAATAACCCAGAGTGGTGGGAAGCCACTTTTTAACCCCTGTGGTGGGATCCAAGCCCTAGTACTTTCCTTGGTGCAGTCTTTTTTATTTTATTTTATTTTTTCTTTTTGGCTTTTCAAGGTAGGGTCTCACTCTAGTCCAGGGTGACCTGGAATTCACTGTGTAGTCTCAGGGTGGCCTCAAACTCACAGCAATCTTCCTACCTCTGCCTCTCAAGGGCTGGGATTAAAGGTATGCACCACCACACCCAGCTCCTTATTTTATTTTATTTTATTTTTTAATTATTTATTTGAGAGCAACAGACAGACAGAGAAAGAGGAAGATAGATAGAGAGAGAATAGGTGCACCAGGGCCTCCAACCACTGCAAACGAACTCCAGATGCATGTGCCACCTTGTGCATCTAGCTTATGGGGGTACTGGGGAATTGAGCCTCAAACCGGGGTCCTTAGGCTTCACAAGCAAGCACTTAACCACTAAGGTCCCCTTGGTGGAGTTTTTTTGTTTGGAACTTTAAAAAAAATTTTTTTTATTGACAACTTCTATATTGTCAGGCAATAAACCATGATATTTTTCTCCCCTTCCCCCATTCCCTTCAGAACTCCACTCTCCATCATATCCCCTCCCTCTCTCCATTAGTCTCTCTTTTAATTTGATGTCATCACCTTTTTCTTCTATTTTGAGGGTCTTGTGAAGGTATTGCTAGGCACTGCGAGGTCATGGATATTGAGGCCAATTTCTGTCTGGACAGTTGCATTGTATGGAGTGGTACCCTTCCTTTGGCTCTTCCATTCTTTCCACCCCCTCTTCCGCAATGGACCCTGAGCCTTGGTTGGTGGAGTCTTTTAAGCTATAGGTGGATGTGGCCAAACACATGGACACCCAGAATAAGCATGCAGAAGTGGAAGAAGCCAGGCATGGTGGCTCAGGCCTGTAATCACAGCACCAGGAGGAAGACAAGGAAGATGAGTGGACATTCAGCCCAGCTGTGTCTATGTACCGAGTTCTAGGCCGGCCAGCACTATATAGAGACCCTGCCTGAAAAGAAATGAGGAGAAGCTGGAGGCCAGAGGAGCAGAGAGGCTAGATGGGAGGCAGGAAGTGCTGAGAAAAGCCACCGATGACATTTTAGGGAGAAGAGAATCAGGAGAGTGGGAGATGAAAAGGAGGGTATTTCAGACACAGAGGTGTGGGGGGATCAGAAAGGGGCCCTGGGACAAGGTACAGAGGGGACGTAGATCAGTCTGGTAAGGTTCATAATTACAGAGGGTTTGAGGTATTTACAAATCTATTTATAGTTGTGAATCAAAGTTCTGTAAAGAAGCTACATCTATACTCTAGACTCTGAAGACTGGGCTTGCCAAGCCAGCTGTCAGGGTTTGATTCTCCAGTACCCACATAAAGTCAGCTGCACAAAGTGGCACATGCATCTAGAGTTCATTTACAGTTGCAAGAGACTCTAGTGCATGAATACTTTCTCACACAAATAAATATAGTTTAAAAAAATAAAAATAAAAATAATTTAAATTTTAAAAAGATCCTGCTTAAAAGTAAAAGACCACCTGGCTAGGCACATGCCTTTAATCCTAGCACTTGGGAGGCCGATGTAGGAGGACTGCTGCATTTGAGGCTAGCCTGGGACTACAGAGTGAGTTCCAGGGAAACCTGGCCTAGAGTGAGATCCTACCTCAAAAAGGGGGCGGATGGAGAGATGGCTTAGTGGTTAAGATGCTTACCTGCAAAGCCTAAGGACTCCTGTTCGACTCTCCAGGTCCCACGTAGCTAGAGGCATATAGTGCATGCAACAAACACACAAGGTTGCACATGTGCACACTCTAGAGTTTGGCTTGCAGTGGCTAGAGATCCCGGTGCATCATTTCTCTCTCTTTCTCTCTCTGTCATTAAAAAAAAAAAAAAAAAAAAAAAAAAAAAAAAAAAAAAAGCCAGGCGTGGTGGTGAACACCTTTAATCCCAGCACTCAGGAGGCAGAGGTAGGAGAATTGTTGTGAGTTTGAGGCCACCCTGATACTACATAGTGAATTCCAGTTCAGCCTGGGCTAGAGCAAGACCCTACCTCAAAAAAGAAAGCCTGCCTGACCTCAGCTGACTAGAACATCATGATTGTGCAGAGATGGTATGCCAGAGGTTAAATGTCAAAGTTATCTTTGGCTATCTTAAGGACCTTTAATAGCCATTGACCTTAACTTTTGTATCTGCCGTAACATTCTGATGAATAACAGATAAGTGTCTTGGAATGTGTCATTAAGCTTAGCTGACCTCTGACCTCCATCAACCTTTAGGCTTAAAGTGAGATTAACATGGGAAACCTATGCAAGAGATTACTCGGCTTTGCTTTGGCTCACGTACCTGATGCTCCCACCAACATAACTGGCGAATGTTCTGATGTATGGATTTATTTGGTTCTGGTTCTCTCTTCTGTGTGTGTGTGTGTGTGTGTGTGTGTGTGTGTGTCAGGGTCTCATGTTGCTCAGGTGGCCTCAAACTCACTATGTAGCCAAGGATGACCGTGAGCTTCTGCCTCTTCCTTCCAAGTAATGGGATGGCAGGTGCATGCTACCATACCTATATTGGGGATTGAACCCAGAACCTCCTGAATGCGAGGAAAACACTTTACCATCTGAGCTACGCCTGTAGCCCCTCATGTATCTCTTCTTTATAAATGACTCATTCTGCAGTGTTCTGGGACAGCTGCAGAAAACGGAGACTGGCACGTTTGCATTGCCTGAGTATCTTGTTAAAATACATGGTCCAGCTCAGTAGGCCTTGGGTATGAAGCAAGCCTGAGAGTTTGCCCTTGGGACAACCTTCAAGGTGATACTGGCACTTCTAATCAGGAAACACTCTTGAGTAGACACATTGAAAGCCTCATATATAGTCAGCACCAACGTGGGTGCTGATCACATGGGCCAGGGCTCATGTTCATTGCAGTTTTCTATTCATGCATTTGAGAATGGCCATGACCTCTGAGAACTTGCAGGATTCACACTGTGTCATAGATTCCATGAATACTGCCCACAACTATGAATGTTATCATTTTATCCAGTAGCCTATGTTGATTAATATATATGGAATATTATTCACCAGTAAAGCTTTTTCTTTTACACCACACTGTTAAACTTTTCACCTATAAGAGAAACAATTACAACTTGGTCTTCATTGGCAGCATATGTTTCTTTCTGGTCGCAGGAAACTTCCTCAATATAAGTAAAGTCTGTCGTCTAATCAAAGTGCGTTTTTGCAGATAGTAAGACCCTATTGCTGAAGACATCTCATGCCTGAGAGGCAAGGTCACTGAGAAAGCAAGCTGGTGTAGAGCAGAAAACCTTCTCCCTGTAGACCAGCCAACTGAAAGCTGGAAAAAGCTGCACTGCACACAGCATATGGGAGACAGAAGCCATCAACAGTGAAAACAGTGGATGCTGAATATTCAAGCTTGGCCAGACAGGCCCAATGACTGAACGGGTGCAATAGTGGCGTGTCTACTCTTGGGGTAACCAACTGCTCCATAATTGGACTGAAGGCCCTCTCTACGGGAGGGAATGCATACCTGGTACTGAAAAACCTAAGTAAAAGTCTATGGTGGGTGAGGTCATGAGCCTTGGGGGTATAAGCCTGCTCATGTCTGACTAAATGTATATATTATTCCCACCAAGCTGCCCTGGGGACACTACACTAAATGTTCATGTTCACATATTAACGCTACTCTCACTTCTGGCTAGAGAAGCTTCTCTTTTCAGATGGTGATGACCACTGGGATGACCCAAAAGGCAACATAGTGCTGAGAAGAAGGGATGGAGGAGTGCCCAGCACTGAAACACCTCTGTCACACCCTCCAATGGCTCAGGGACCATTGCGGAAGAGGGGGCGGATAGAATGGAAGAGCCAAAGGAAGGATATGACCTCTTACAATGCAACTGCCCAGACAGAAATTGGCCTCGATATCCATGATCTTGCAGTGCCTAGCAATACCTTTGCAAGACCCTCAAAATAGAAGAAAAAGATGATGTCATCAAATTAAAAGAGACACTAATGGAGAGAGGGAGGGGATATGATGGAGATTGGAGTTCTAAAGGGGAATGGGGGAGGGGAGGGAAATATCAGGTGGGTTTTTTGGTATATAAGATTAAAAGTCAATAAAAAATAATAATTAAAAAATATCCTGATATATAAAATTGTGAAATTATAACTATTTTATTTAATAAGAGTAAATTTTTTTCAAAAATTTAAAAAAAAAAAAAAAAAAGTGCGTTTTTGGATCATGGCAAAAACATTGTCCCTTTAAGCTTCCTAGGAGTCTGCCATACAGCCTCTCATGGTGGAACAGATGACATTTGGAAGAGCTGAAAAACACTTCTCAGAATGAATTAATATTTTCTCCAATTTACATAATCAGAAGAGTACGAAGGTAACTGTGAGCGGTTGTGTTCAGGGCTGCAGATGTCTAGATCTGTTGATGCTCAAGGTCTCGTGTTTGCATAAAGCCTATGCACAGCTTCCTTTAAATCACCTTTGGAGCATTGTAACACCCAGTACAGAGTACATGCCACGTAACAGCTTACGCTCTGCTGCCTAGAGAACAATGGCAAGAGAAAAAACTGGTCAACACAATAGAATCTGTTTGAGCCTTGAAGAAAAATGAAGTTATGTTGTTTATGAGAAAATGGATGTGAGTAGAGGTGATCACCTTAAACCCATCTCAGAAAGGCAAATAGCATGTGGTTCTTGGCATTTATATAGATAAATAAAGTCATGTGTGCACAAACAACATGAAAACAGAAGTAGAGACCGACTGAGAGGGAAAATGTATGATGGACAGTGGAGTTGCAAAGGGGAAAGTGGGGGGAGGGAGGGAATTACCATGGTTATTGTCTATAATTATGGAAGTTGTCGATAAAAAAAAAGAAAACAGAAATAACTGTCTAGGTGGGCTGGAAGGCTTAGTGTTTAAGGCACTTGCATGTAAAGCCTAAGAACCCAGGTTCAAGTCCCAGTACCCACGTAAAGCCAGAGGCACAAGGTGTTGCATGTGTCTGGAGTTCAACTGCAGTGGATAGAGCCCCAGGCATGCTAATTCTTTCTCTCTCATAAAAAATTAAATTAAAAAATATTTTTAGGGGCTGGAGGGATGGCTTAGCAGTTAAGGCATTTGCCTGCAAAGCCAGAGGACCCAGGTTCAATTTCCCAGGACCCACATAAGCACAAAGTGGCACATGTATCTGGAGCTCATTTGTAGTGGCTGGAAGCCCTGGGGCACCCATTCTCTCTGTGTGTGTCTGCCTCTTTCCCTCTCTCAAATAAATAAATAAAAATAAATTTTTAAATTTTTTAAAAAAAATAAGAGAGCTGGAGAAAAGGCTTAATGGTCAAGGCGCTTGCCTACAAGCCAAAGGACCTAGGTTCATTTCCCCAGAACCCACATAAGCCAGATGCACAAGGTGGTGCATACATCTGGAGTTCGTTTGTAGCAGCTGGAGACTTTGGCGCACCCATTCTCTCTCCTCTCTCTGCCTCTATCTCTCAAATAAATAAAAATAAAATACTTTAAAAAAAAAAAAAAAAGAAAAGAAGGGACTTGTCCCTGCTCAGCCACTTACCAGCTGGAGGAACTTGAGCAGTGTCCCCAGAGCTTCTCTGCGTCTCAGCATGTGTCTGCATAAACAAGGGAGTGACCTAGATCAGTGGTTCTCAGCCCTGGCTGCATACTGGAGTTACCTGGGAAACTTTCCAAACGCTGATGACTTCATTGGTCTGGGGTACAGCTTTAAACCTGGGATTGTTAACCGTCCCTAGGTGATTCTAATGAACACAGCACCTTGAAAGCCCTTGAACTGGTTATCAGTGACGTTCCCCCACCCACTCTGCCACCAGCTGATAAAGGGCAGTGACCTTGGGGCAGCTCAGTGTCACTGGGCCTCTGCATCTCTGGCAGGGTTGTTGACCGGATTTCTCTATCCTCTTTCATATTGTAATTGTTCTACAGCATGTATGACTGTCTGCTTATTTAACCACAGGACTTAAATACCATCTTGGACCCACAGTCCTTTTCCCAGCTGGAGGCGGTAACGTGATATTCCCCTATTCCCCCCACAGCATTTCTTTCTCTTTCCTGGCCTCTCCAAAACAGATGTACTTTTCCAGCCCTCTCAACTGTAGCATTAAAAAAGAAAGAGAGCCGGGGCGTGGTGGCGCACGCCTTTAATCCCAGCACTCGGGAGGCAGAGGTAGGAGGATTGCAGAGGTAGGAGGAGTTCAAGGCCACCCTGAGACTACATAGTGAATTCCAGGTCAGCCTGAGCTAGAGTGAGACCCTACCTCAAAAAAAAAAAAAAAAAAAAAAAAAAAAAAAAAAAAAAAGGGGACACTGAAATATCTCTCAGCTTGCTTCCCAGGTCAACTCGAGACAGACTTAGAAACCTTGAACTTGGACCATCATCTGCCACATCACACTGAAAATGTATCTTGTTCTTCCACCATTTCATCCTGTGTCTTTTTTAAATTCCCTAAGATATAATCCAAAAAGCCAGGTAGGGTTTGCAAAGGCCAAGCCTCCCTAAAGGGCTTACCCTTGTTAATGACCGAGGCCACTAAATTCCTGCTCAAGCAGATTAGGCCACTTAAGTCCCTGGCATTAGGGTCTGGTCTAACACCTGGGCCTGCTGAGAAGTCTCCACCCTCCTGCTGGCAAATCCTTCCTAAACTCCCAATAATAGCAACTTAATCTAAGCAGAAAGCAACCAAGGAGAGGCGCTAAGTATAGCCTGTACCCAGAGCACAGCCCTTTAGACTAGAATGGGAGCCACAGGCCTGTTTTAAATTTTCCAGCTAGGGAAAAGAAACTCATGAAATTAATTTGAATATTTCATTTTCCCCTATGTAGTCATATGATCATCATTTCAACACATAATTGATACACATCTATACTAATGAGGTATTTTATAACCTCCATTTCTTTTCTTTCTTTTTTTTTTTTTTTTTTTTGAGGTAGGGTCTCGCTCTAGCCCAGGCTAACCTGGAATTTACTCAGTTGTCTCAGGGTAGCCTTGAACTCATGATGAGTCTTCTACCTCTGCCTCCCAAGTGCTGGGATTAAAGGCATGCACCACCACGCCCAGCTTCATTTCTTTTTAAAAATATTTTATTTATTTGAGAAAGCAAGAGAGAACGAGAGAGAGAGAGAGAGGCAAAAAGAGAATGGGCACACCAAGGCCTCTACCCACTGTAAACAAACTCTAGATGCATGTCACCTTGTGCATCTGGCTTTACATGGCTACTTGGGAATCAAATTGGGTCCTTGGGCTTTGCAGGCAAGTGCCTTAATCGCTGAGCCATCTCTCCAGCCCTGACTTCCATTTCTTACTCTCCAGAATCCCATGAGTATTTCACAGCACATCTCAACTCAAGCTAGATACATTTCATGTGTTCAGTAGGCCATATGGGGTAGTGGATGCTTTTTATGACAGGATGTCAGCAGATCCTGTTAGCAGTGGGGGTGGGTGATGGGGAGAGGGTACCAGTCCATTCAGGTTGCTGTAAGAAAATGCCATAAACCAGTTCTAGAGGCTGGGAAGTGCAAGATCAAAGGTGGGGGAAGGGATCAGTTAAGGTGAAGCTGAAGGACCCAGGCTCGATTTTCCAGTACTCCCATGTGGTGGTTTGATTCAGGTGTCCCCCATAAACTTGGGTGTTCTGAATGCTAAGTTCCCAACTGATGGCAATTTGGGAATTAACACCTCCTGGAGGCAGAGTATTGTTAGGGGCAGGCTTATGGGTATTATAGCCAGCTTCCCCTTGCCAGTGTTTGGCACACTCTCCTGTTGCTGTTGTCCACCTTATGTTGACCAGAGAGTGATGTCCACCCTCTGCTCATGCCATCATTTTTCCTGCCATCATGGAGCTTCCCCCTCGAGCCTGTAAGCCAAAATAAACCTCTTTTTCCCCACAAGCTGCTCTTAGCTGGGTGATTTCTGCCAGCAATGCGAACCTGACTGCACAAGGTGGCGTATACATCTGGAGTTCGTTTACAGTGGCTAGAGGCACTGGCATGCCCATTTTCTCTCTTTCTCTCTATCTGCCTCTTTCTCTCACTGATAAATAAATAAAAGATCAAAGGGGATCCAGTGTGTGGCAGGACCCATGTTCTGCTTCCAGGAAGACCCCTTGCAGCTGCACCCCCATGTGGTAAAGGGCAAGGCAGCTCACAGGGGTCTCCTTAGTTTTTATTTTTTAAGTATTTATTTATTTGAGAGAGAGAGAGAGAACAGGCATGCCAGGACATCCTGCCACTGAAAACAAACTCCAGAAGCATGTGCCACTTTGTGCATCTGGTTTGTGTGGTTATTAGGAAATTGAACCCCCAGCCATCAGGCTTTGCAAGCAAGCGCCTTTAACAGCTGAGCCATCTCTCCAGCTGGTCCTTTCCCTGAGGGCATTAATCCATACACCAGGGTCCCACTCTCAGGCCCTAATCACATCTCAGTTCCATCACCTTGAAGCTTAGGTTTGTTTTTTTTTTTAATATTTATTTATTTGAGAGAGAGAGAGAAAGAGAGAATGGGCACGCCAGGGCCTCCTGCCACTGCAAACGAACTCCAGACGCATGTGCCCCCTTGTGCATCTAGCTTACGTGGGTCCTGGGGAATCAAACCAGAGTCTTTATGCTTCACAGGCAAACGCCTTAACCACTCAGCCATTTCCCCAGCCCCGAGGCTTAGGTTTTAATATGTGAATTTGGGGACAACACAGACATTCAACTGTAAACTGGGGTTAGTTCTTCCTCATCAGACTCTTAAGGTGATCCAAGAAAGCCCAGCATGAAATATGTTTAAGAGGACAGATGCTAGGCCTGAACTAGGCCACAGATGGCTACATTTAAGCACTATGTCAATACTGCAGACACTTTCTGTAAACTTAGTACCTGAAGTGGAAGAAGGAAATGTGGAAGGACACAAACCATGCATGGAGCACTGAAGACCCACAGGCACCTCCTATGGCCTGTGTCCAAAGCGCTTTGCCCATATCAGGTGACCTGCACATGTTTTTCACTGTAGAGTCTCGGCATTGACAGAAGCAGCAGTCATGGACGGGGTTTCTTGTTCAAGTGCAAGAACCCAAAGCCATGCATATTCAGGTGAACCCAGGGCTGTTATTTTAGTGCATGTTTTCTTTAACATAGAAACTACTGTGTGGAGCAAATTATGCCATCAGTCAACATGACTCCAGTTCAGTGTTTTTTTTTTTTTTTTTTTTTTTTAAATAGAAAGAGAAAAGGGCAGGCCAGGGCCTCCAGTCACTGCAAACAAATTCCAGATGCATGCACCATCTTGTGCATCTGGCTTACGTGGATTCTGGGGAGTTGAACCTAGGTCCTTAGGCTTTGCAGGCAAGCACTTTACCACTAAGCCATCTCTCCAGCCCAAGTTAGCATTCTTTTTGAGACAGGGTCTCATGGACCCCAGGCGGGTTTTGAACTTGCTACTTGCCAAGGATGACCTTGAACTGATTTTCCAGCCTCCGTTTCTTAAGTGCTCGGATTACAGATGTGTACCACTTTGCCTAGCCAGGATTTAATTTTAACTTTAATTTTCTTTTAGATGAGTCATGTTTTACAGATATTGTACATTTCTTCTCTCTCAGATTCTCACAGTTTGATAAAAATTAACTTTCTTCCATTTTCTGCTTCATGAAAGTCCTCAATGAGCATTAACTCAGTGAGTGCATAGGGTCCTGTGAGTGTGTCTACCTCCCTTTGTGAGAAAGGTTAGGGCTTCCAATGCAATTCCAAGCAAAATTCCAATGATGTTTTTATTGAAAAGCAATCCTGGTCTGGGCAGCTGGCTTAGTGGTCAAAGGTACTTGCTTGCAAAGTCCGACAGCCCTTGTTTGATTCCCTAGTACCCAAGTAATGCTAGATGCACAAAGTGGTGTGCCTGTATGGAGTTTGTTCACAGTGTCAGGAGGCCCTGGTGAGCCCATGTTCTCTCTCTCTCATTAATAAACAAATGAATGAATAAATAAATAAATCAACAAACAAACCAAGGCTGGGTGTGGTGGCACAATGCCTTTAATCCCAGCACTCGGGAGGCAGAGGTAGGTGGATAGCTGTGAGTTCAAAGACAGCCTGGGCCAGAGTGAGAGCCTACCTCGAAAAACCACAAAATAAAATAAAGTAAAATAAAAATCCTAAAAAAGAAAACCAGTCCTAAAATTTACACAGAGCCTTCAAATACCCTGACTAGAACAATTTGGAAGAAGAAAAATAGCAGCCTCACATCCCCTGATTTCAAATTATAATATGGAGGTATAGCAATTGAAATATTATGGTGGTGGGACAAAAACATACACAGAGTCTGGGGAGATGGCTCAGACGGTAAAATTGAAATACTATGGTGGTGGGATGAAAACATACACAGAGTCTGGGGAGATGGCTTGGTTGGTAAAAGGCTTGCCATGCAAGCACGAGGGCCTGAGTTCTGATCCCCAGTGTCCATGTCAATGCTGGGTATGGAGAAGGTGGAGACCTGGGGCTCCCTGGGGCAAGCTGACTGGCTAGACTAGTGAGACCCTGTCTCAATACTCAGGTGGACAGCAACTGAAGAGGGCCTCAGGTCTCCACATGTACACACACCTATGCACACACATGCACCCATGTGTACACACATGAACACATATACACACATGCACACTACACTGTACACACACACACATAAGACACATAGGGCTGGAGAGATAGCTTAGTGAATTAGGTGCTTACCTGTGAAGTCTAAGGACCCAGGTTCAATTCCCCACTACCCATGTAAGCCAGATGCACAAGGTGGCACTTGCATCTGGAGTTCATTTGCAGTGGGTAGAGGCCCTGGTGTGCCCATTTCTCTCTCTCTCTCTCTCAAATAAATAAATATTTTTTAAAGCCCATCAACCAGTGGAACAACATAGAGAAATACTGAACTAAATCCATGTGTCTATGGTCAAGTAAGCTGTTTTTGTGCAAAAATTAACTTGAAATGGATTGATGACTCTAAATTTTAAGATTTGAAACCAAATCATTTTGGGGCTTGAAGATGGCTTAGCAATTACAGGTGCTTGTTTGAAACCACAACATGTTGACAAGAAAACCCAGGTAAAGCTCCTCACACTGGTGTTGGTGATGTCACCAGAAGTACATTGATCAAAAGTAAGTGAACCATGGGCTGGAGAGATGGCTTAGCAGTTAAGGTGCCTGCCTCCTAAGCCTAGGACCTCTGGTTCCAATCTCCAGCGGTTCCAATCTCCAGGTCTCACGTTTAGCCAGATGCAAAGTGAGGCAAGGGCGCAATGCCGCAATTGACCACAAGGGGTGCACGCATCTGGATTTTGTTTGCAGCAGCTGAGAGGCTGCTGGCGGGCCCATCTCTGTCTGTCTTCCTCCCCCCTCTCTCTGTCTCTGTGTCTCTCTCTCTCAAAAAAAGTAAGTGAACCAGTGAGCCCTCAGTTGAGATGGAGGGGCTGCTGCCGGCCCTGAGCTGCAGCTGTGCATCACCCGGCCCCCAGCTCTCATCTGAGGGGCTCAGCAAGCAGGAAGCCCAGCCTCAGGTCCCAGGGGCCTCCTGAATGCGTCTGCTCCACATCTAGAGATGGGAAAGTGCCAACAGCACAAGTTCTGTCCTTTTATGGAGGCTGGGCAAAGAGCAATGTGGGTAGGAGTTCCTAAACCCGGATTCTACTTTGGTACACTATTTAAAACGGCAGATAGGGCATTGCAGTTCAATTGCGCTGCTATACCAGTGTGAGTCTGCAGAGCAGATCCTGAAATAACTTGGTAGGGAGTTTGGGGGCAGAGAATGCCCATAGGCACTAAGGAAGGAGTGATGGTCAGAGATAGGGAATGAGCAGGCCTGAGACCCTCTGAGGTCCACACAGACGCTTCTCAGAATGGCAGCAAGGCTGGCCTGAGCTCATAAGATCATGGGTCTTGCAGGCTTCCCCAGACACCCCAAAAGAAAAAGGTCTCTGTCAGAATTGAGGTGGGATGTGTTCCTGGGATGGGCACTCTATAGCTGCTACCAGGGAGCAAAGAAAGACAGGTGTCAGAGGACAAGGAGGAAGAAAGACGTTGGTTCGTGGAAACTTTAAAGGCTTACCCATGAACTCATTTCATTTTATTAATTCACAAAAAATCCTCACTTCGTTGTTGTTGTTGTTGTTGTTTTCAAGGTAGGGTCTCACTGTAGCTCAGGCTGACCTGGAATTCACTACGTAGACTCAGAGTGGCCTCGAATTCATGGCAAATCTCCTACCTTTACCTCCTGAGTGCTGGGATTAAAGGCATGTGCCATTACGCCCAGCTTCTCACATGTTTTAAAAAATATTTTTAACTTTTAAAAATTTTATCTATTTATTTGCTAGCAGGGAGAGAATGAGAGACAGGGAGAATGGATATACCAGGGCCTCCTGCCACTACAAACGAACTCCAGATATATGTGCCACTTTGTGCCTCTGGTTTTAAGTGAGTACTGGGGAATTGAACCGGGTTGTTAGGCATTTCAGGCAAGTGCCTTGACCAAGCCATCTCTCCAGCCCAAATCCTCATTTTTTTTTTTTTTTTGGTTTTGCGAGGTAGGGTCTCACTCTGGTCCAGGCTGACCTGGAATTCACTATGTAGTCTCAGGGTGGCCTCGAACTCTCGGCGATCCTCCTACCTCTGCTTCCCGAGTGCTGGGATTAAAGGCGTGCGCCACCACACCCGGCTCCCAAATCCTCATATTTTTTAAGTGGCTTTCCTCCCTTCTCCTCCCCTCCCTTTCCTTCCTTCCTCCTTCCCTGTCCCCTTCTTTCCATCCTTCTTTTCACAGGAGGTTTTTGCTATGAGGTTCTAGCTGGTCTGATTCTCACTCTATAGCCATGGCTGTCCTCCAGCTGGAAGCCAGCGACCTGCCTCCATGTCCTCAGTTCTGGGATCACAGATGTGCATCACTCCACTGGTGCACGCCTCCCCACTCTCTCTTCTCTCTCTCTCTCTCTCTTCTTTCTTTTGTCTCTCTTCTCTCTTTCTCTCCCCTCCCTTTCTTCTGTCCCTCTCTTCTCTTTCCCCCTCTCTCTTCTCTCTTTTCTCTTTCTTCTCTATGCTCTCTCTGCTCTTGTCTTCTTATTTTATTTTATTTTATTTTATTTTATTTTATTTTATTTTATTCTTGTCTTCTTAATTAAAAGCAAAGTCACTGTTTTTCAGGCATCTCTGGGACAGGATCTGTGCCTCCCGTGTGGCTCATCACCACCCTGGTGGCAGGTCCTGGGATTGCAGGCAAAGTGCTTGCATGAAGAACACCCTGGACATAAATGCTCTAAATGTGGTTTTAAAGAGGAGCAAATGTGATCAAAATATCCTTCACACCTGCATGAAACTGTCAAATAATGGGGTAACATTTTTAGCTTTTGGAAAATTTGTATAAATCTGATTTAGCTTTTGTAGAAGCAAAGTCGCTGAAAAGAAAAATAAAGGCTCTTGCT
The DNA here is from genome assembly GCA_036365145.1 of Orientallactaga sibirica. Classification (NCBI taxonomy): domain Eukaryota; kingdom Metazoa; phylum Chordata; class Mammalia; order Rodentia; family Dipodidae; genus Orientallactaga; species Orientallactaga sibirica. The sequence continues at coordinate 4,552,151 of JAEOAD010000044.1, read as the reverse complement.
TGGGATAATACACTTTGTGTATGTGGTTCCAGAATTTTTTTTTGTCACATTATAGATGAAAATTCATAATTTTTAAAACAATGACACACAGAAAAGTGAGAGAAGCCACGTGTGGTGCACTATGCCTTTAATCCCAGCACGCGGGGGGGTGGGGGTGGGGGAGGGTTAAAAGTAGGAGGATCTTTGTGAGTTTGAAGCCAGCCTAGGCTAGAATGAGACCCTACATGGAAAAAAAGGCGAGAGGATGGAAGAAAATAATTGTATACATTTTAAAATCCTGCTTCAGTGAAAGTTAATTTTTTTTTTTTTTTTTTTTTTTTTGTTTTTCGAGGTAGGGTCTCACTCTGGCCCAGGCTGACCTGGAATTAACTATGTAGTCTCAGGGTGGCCTCGAACTCACGGCGATCCTCCTACCTCTGCCTCCCGAGTGCTGGGATTAAAGGCGTGTGCCACCACGCCCGTCTTTAGTGAAAGTTAATTTGATGATAAGAGGCAAAGGGAATGTTTTTGTAAAAACAGATCAAACAGTATCACAGAAATATGACACTAACCCCTGAGAACATTGAGTTTCTCTCTCTTTTTATTTTATTTTATTTTATTTTATTTTTTTTTAGAAATAACAAGAGAGAGAGAGAGGAAGAAAGAGAGAGAGAGATAGAATGGGTGCTCCAGGGCCTCAGCCAATGCAATCTAACTCCAGATGCTTGCGCCACCTAGTGGGCATGTGCAACCTTGCAATTGCCTCCCCTTTGTTCTTTGTGCTTCTGGCTAACGCGGGATCTGGAGAGTCAAACATGTGTCTTTAGGCTTCACAGGCAAGTACCTTAACCACTAAGCCATCTCTCCAGCCCTAGGTTTCTCTTTTATTACATGACTTCTCTGAGCTACTCTGTGGATGAGTGTTGGAGACTTCCCTGGAGGGGATTTGATTTGCAGTTTGAAGCTTCTCAAAGCTTAACAGTAGCACCAGTGAAGGTCTCCTCAAACACATCACTCTGTAGCATAATACATCCAAAGCAAATACTTCCTGATTCAACGTACCGGTGCTGGGGATGTAGCTCTGTGATAGAGGGTTTGCCAAGCATACACAAAGCCCTGAGCTCCATTCCCATCACTGAAAAAAAAAAAGAATAAAGAAAACTTGTTTGCTAAAACTTTAATACTGCTGCATTTTGCATGCTTTATTTTATCATATATGTGCTTTTTGTTGAGTCAGGATCTCACTATGTAGCTCAAATCAGCCTCAAACTCAAAATTCTCCTGCCTCAGCTTCCCAAGCAGCTGGTATTACAGGCCTGTGCCAGCAGGCCTAGCTAGCTAGCCTTTTTGTCAGTAATAATAGCTATTAAAGCAACATCTAACAACTGAACACTTAAAAATGACTAAAATTGGGGGTTGGAGAAATGGCTTGGCAGTTAAGGCACTTGCTTGCGAAGCCTAAGGACCCAGAGTCAATTCCCCAGTACCCACATAAGGCAGATGCACAAGGTGGCACATGTGTCTTGACTTCATTTGCAGAGGCTAGAGGCCCTGGCATACCCATTCATTTTCTCTCTCTCTCTCTCTGATAAATAAATAAATAAAATTATAGTTGTTATATATAGTTTACCACAATAAAAGGTTTTTTTTTTTTTTTTTTTTTGGTTTTGCAAGGTAGGGTTTCACTCTGGTCCAGGCTGACCTGGAATTAACTATGTAGTCTCAAGGTGGCCTCGAACTCTCTGCGATCCTCCTACCTCTGCCTCCCGAGTGCTGGGATTAAAGGCATGCGCCACTACGCCCGGCTATTTTTTTTTTTTTTTTTTTTTTTTTTAAAGATTTTATTTATTATTTATTTATTTATTTGAGAGAGAGAGAGAGAGATACAGAAATAGGCAGGTAGAGAGAGAAAGAGAATGGGTGCACCAGGGCCTCCAGCCACTCTGCCTCCAGATGCACGCACCCCCTTGTGCATCTGGGAATCAAGCCTTGAACCGGGGTCCTTAGGCTCCACAGGCAAGCGTTTAACCGCTAAGCCATCTCTCCAGCCCCTAACAAGGTTGTTTTTAAGAAAGGAAATTGGCTGTGGTGGTGCATGTTTGTAATCCTGGCACTGGGAAGATGGACCAGAAGTTCAAGGCAGCCTCTGCCAGGGCTACATGAGACTTTATCTCAAATTAAAGAAAAAAAAATGTAAAAAGGAAACAGAGGGACTGGAGAGATGACTTAACAGTTAACGCACTTGCCTGCAAAGACAAAGGAAGCAGGTTTGATTCCCCAGGACCCATGTCAGCCAGATGCACAAGGTGAAGCATGAGTCTGGAGTTCATATGTACTGGCTAGAGGCCCTGGCGCTCCCATTCTCTCTCTATAGGCTCCACTTTCTCCCACAAAATTAAAAAATTTAAAATATTTAAAACAATAATAAAGGAACCAGGAGGGATGGGGAATGCTTGTAATCTCAGAATTTGGGAAGAGAGGCCGCAGGATTACAAGTTTGAAGGCATTTTAGGCTACACAGTTAGATGCACTTAAAAAAAAATTAAAATGAGAGTTGGAGAGATGGCTTAGTGGTTAAGGTGCTTACCTGTAAAGCCTAAGGACCCATGTTCAACTCTCCAAGTCCCACATAAGCCAGATGCACAAGGTAACGCAAAAGCAAAAGGTCGCACATGCATCTGGAATTTGATTGCAGCTAGAGGCCCTAGTATGCCTGTCTCTCTCTCTCTCATTAAAAAAAAAAAAAAAAAAAAAAAAAAACCAACTCCTGGATAAGATGGTGGCATGGTAGCCATGCCAAAGCAGCCTAGGCAAGGAGCTAAGCAGAAAAACAGCCAAATACCCTCTTCTACTGAAGAGTGAACGTGTATGAGGAGTTACCAACCACAGAGAAGCAGGAGAGGCCAGATCTTCTAGCAAGCAGGAAACCGGCCAGAATCCCACCAAGGCACTGGCGTCCCCAATCCACGCACCCACCCAGCCAGCGCAGAGCTGCAGGAGCAGAAACCAGGTGATGGGATTTTCCACTCACACCAGCCTCCTTGCAAAGTCAAGAAACCTGAAGGAGAAGACACCAGGGACCAGCTGAGCGGCTGCTGGAGGAGACAAATGGGACCAGCTGAGCAGCTCCAGGCATCCTGCACCGACTCCCATCCCCCAACCACCAGTGCCCTGAACCACCTGAGAACTCATCCACCCTCTGGCCACATGGCATCCAGCACAGATGATCAGAGCACCAGATCCAGTGACCCAAGCAGCCTGACTGAGTCCACAGCACAACAGAGAGGGATTGAGGTGGGCACTCAGCATTGCTGAGATCGGAAGCCATCCCAAATGGTAACAGGGCCTACTTACACAAAGCCAGGTACATACTTCTGCGCTGGAAGTGCTAGTCTCACCTTCCATGTTAGGGCATGTGATGTGTTCACCTGTGTAGTCTCTGGATTGCCACTGAGGCTTCAGAGGTAGTAGGACTTCATCCTAGGGTGCAGACACACCAGCTTCAGCTTAGGGTTCCATACTTGGGAGGCAAGCATCAAGGACATAAACAAGGGCTGGTTTGGCTCCCAAGTCCAAGTCCGTGCATGTCCTGCCCATGCTGTGCATAGATGAAAAGCAGAGTGTTCAGAAAGCACCATAGTGCTGAGAAGAAGTGACAAAGCAGTGATCAGCACTGAAACATCTCAAACCGACCTTCCAAGGCTCAGGGTCCATTGAGGAAGAGGGGGTGGAAAGAATGTAAGAACCAAAGGAAGAGTAGGACTCCTTAAAACGTGCTCCTCCAGACACAAAATGGCCTGGATATCCATGACCTCACAGTGCCTGGCACTACCTACACAAACCATCCTTGTAGGAAGAAAAGATGATGACATCAAACTGAAAAGAGAGACTGATTGAGAAGGGGATGGGATATGATGGAGAGTGGAGTTTCAAAAGGGAAAATGGGGGGAGGGAGGGAAGTACCATGGGATATTGTCTACAATTAAGGAAGTCAATAAAATAATAATAATAATAATAATAATAATGAAAAAGAAAAAAACAAAGAAAAGGGGAGTGTTGTGGTTTGACTATATGGCCCCATAGACTCAGGTACTGTTGATTACGACTGAGCTTGCAACTTGAGTCTCTAGCAGAGCCCTGCTGGAGAAGATGCATGTCGCTAAGGGCAGATCTTCTAGTCCAGCCCTAAGGTGTGTTCAAAGCAGTTTGAGCTCTGGCTGTTTGTGTCTGCTGGTTGTTTGGTGATATCTAAAAGTGTTAGCATGTCAGAAATTCGACATACTACTGGTGAATGCCAAGAAGTCTGACAAAGGCAGTCCCCTGCTACCTTGAAAACATCGGGGGTGTCAGATACCTGGTAGGTGACCTTGGAAGAAAGGAATTCAAAGAAGTTCACTGCCTTGTACTTGCTAATGCTTCCCCCATTCTCTCTTTCCTTGGACCTAAAAGCCTTCCTGGGCCTATGCTGCGTGGACACCTCGCATTGCCAGTTCCACTGCTGAGATGTGAAGTGTCCCTCCACAACTAGACTCTCCTGCAATAAAGTCTAATTCCTCTGTTGTAGATATGTCTCCTTGTCTCCATCTTTTTTTTTTTTTTTTTAAATATTTTATTTTTATTTATTTATTTGAGAGACAGAGAGAGATACAGAAATAGACAGGTCGAGCAGGTAGAGAGAGAGAATGGGTGCACCAGGCCTCCAGCCACTGCAAACAAACTCCAGATGCGTGCGCCCCCTTGTGCATCTTGCTTACATGGGTTCTGGAGAATCAAGCCTCAAACCAGGGTCCTTAGGCTTCACAGGCAAGCGTTTTACCACTAAGCCATCTCTCCAGCCCATCTATCTTTTTCTAACAATATCACTCTGCTTGGACCTATGGAAGTGAACCAGCTTCTTTTGACATTGTTTCCCCTGGATTCTGGAAGACTGAAGTAAACCCTTTCCTCCCATAAGCTGCTTCTGGTTGGATGTTTATCCAGCAACAGGGAGTCTGGAGTCTGGGGGGTTGGTGACAGGAAGTAGCATGTCTGGTTAGGTGCCAGGAGAGTACCACCACCAACCATGGTTTTCAGAATCTTTTTTTTTTTTTTCGGAGAGAGACAGAGAGAGAGGGAGAGGAAGACAGATAGAGATGGGCGCGCCAGCAGCCTCTCAGCTGCTGCTAATGAAATCCAGGTGTGTGCACCACCTTGTGGTCAAGTGCGGCATTGGGCCCTTGTGTCACTTTGCATCTGGCTAAACGTGGGACCTGGAGATTGGAACTGCTGGACATTGGAACCAGCGTTCTTAGGCTTAGGAGGCAGGTGCCTTAACCACTAAGCCATCTCTCCAGCCCAGTTTTCAGAATCTTAATGGCAAATGTTCTTGGTCTGCTTCCTGTGTTGTGCTCCTCAGCCAACATGGTGACTGCACCACAGCTCAGCTGTCCTTACTGTCTGTGTCATGATGCCACGGGCTTGCATCATACAGCAGGTATGAGTTCAGGCATGCCTTAGGCTCAGATGACACAGTGTGAATAGCAAAGGATATAGATTTCAGTGCTGGGCTTAGCACGGCTCTGCAAGATTTCACAGCAGGTTGGCACTCCCCCACAGCAGACCAACATCACATCATACTGGCCTTTTCTCTCTTCTGCTAACAGGCTTACAGAGAATCCCTCATAATACTGACATGTGAATATATGAGGCACAAAAAGTGAATTTTAATCACTTAATACTAAAATGAAAGGTGCAGGAGAAAAATTGAAAGAGGGAAGTGAATCTACTGAATGCCCACTCTGTCCCAGACATCACTAGAAACTGTAAATATGTATCTTCCAGACTGAGCTATTATAGCAGCAGATAAGAATGCTTTTTCTTTTACTCTCTCCTTGGTTTCTTTTTTTCTTTTTTTGGAGAGAGTCAGAGAGAGAGAGAGAGAGATTGAGGAGAGAGAGAGAATGGGCGTGCCAGCAGCCTCTCAGCCATTGTGAACGAATTCCAGACACCTGCACCCCCTTGTGGGCAAGTGTGGCATTGCACCCTTGCGTCACTGTGTCTGGCTAAATGTGGGACCTAGAGAATTGAACGGGCATTCTTAGGCTTAGCAGGCAGGTGCCTTAACCACTAAGCTATTTCCAGCCCTCTCTTTAGGTTTTAATTCTCTTTACCACAGTGCAACAGGGATCCTGTCTGCAGAGAATGGCTTGAGCACCTTTTATGTCCCATCTCATTCTTTGAGTTGTGGCTTCTCTGTGGATATCCCCTCCCTAGCCCCAGCCTCAGCTGTGTCACACACGCTTGGCTTCCTGCCCCCAGGTCCCCTTGCCCAAGGTGTACTGCATTCCTATGAGGGTTCCCCTGGGAAGTTGGGGGCACTACAGTGTGAGGATGCTAACTCCTTAAAAGGCCGTTCTTGTCCAGCGGAAGATGACAAGCCCTAACTTTCACTAGCCGGACCAAGCTAAAACCCATTCAGGGCTCCTAGTGGACTGTGTTCCCTTTGCCCCAAGCAACATGACCTCAGTGGTAGATCCTTACATTAACATTCATGTGCCCATTTCATTCTCCTAGATGTCACTCCTGTTCTCTGAGGTCACAGTTCACAACAACCTGTTTACATGCTGATTCTTCAGCACAGCCAGGAGCTAAGAGGCTGAAACAGAGTCACTCATCCCAATTCCTCACACCTGGGGGTAAAAGTGGACAGCCACACCCCAGCAGTACTCTCATGACTCCTTTAACTGATCTTTTTCTCTTTGTTTTGTGATTATGGTCAGGTGAATTATACTCATAATATGATGAAGAGAAGGATGGGGCCTATCACCAAGAATCACTTCTCAAACTTCAGCAAGCCTCAAAGTCACCTGGAGGGCTTGCTCACACACACTGCTGGCCCCAAGGCTGCTGACAGGTCTGGGGTAAATTTGAGGGCATGTGGGTTCTAACAAATACCCAGGCCATGACAAGGCAGCTAGTCTGGGGATCACTTTCGGGAACCACTGATGTAGAACAGCCCCATCTGGAACGGGACTTTCTGTGATGGTGGAAATGGTCTGTATATGATCATCCAATATGGCGGCCACCCAATACACGTGTCTACATAGCACTTGAAATGTGCATAGTGCAACTGTGGGGCCCAATTTTTTTCTTTGATATTTTCTTTTAAATTCTGTATTTTAAAGCAGATTCTCTCTCTCTCTTTTTAAAATTATTTATTTATTTGAGAAAGAGAAAGAGGGAGAGAGACAGAGAGAGAATGGGCACACCAGGGCCTCTAGCCACTGCAAACAAACTCCAGACACATGGGCCACTTTGTGTATCTGGCTTTACATGGGTACTGGGGCCTCAAACCTGGGTCCTTTACCTTTGCAGGCAAGCATCTTAACCGATAAGCTATCTCTCCAGCCCCATTTCTTTATTTTTTCAAATTTTTTATTTATTTATTTATTTTGATTTTTTGAGGTAGGGTCTCACTCTAGCTCAGGCTGACCTGGAATTCACTATGTAGTCTCAGGGTGGCCTCGAACTCACCATTTCTTTAATTTTTAACAATGGCTCCAGTACTGGACTGGAGACCCCAACACACACACACACACACACACACACACACACACACACACACGTATATGCAAGCAGAGAGAGAGAGAGAGAGAATTGGTACACCAGTACCTCCATCCACTGCAGATGAACTCCAGACATATGTCATATGTGCCATTGTATCTGGCTTTATGTAGGTACTGGGGGATCAAACCTGGATCATTAAGTTTTGCAGGCAAGCACCTTAACCACTAAGGCATCTCTCCAGCACCCCCTGCCATACTATTAAATATGTTTTTGGACTGGAATTTGAATCAACAGTACTATGATAAATGTGCATATTTCCAGGGCCCCACCTGAAACCAACTGAGTCAGAAACTACTTTTTAACAAGATGTCAGGACATTGGGTGTACATTGAATTGTCAGGACATTGGGATGTACATTGAATTTGAGAGAAGCTTGCCAACAACTGTCTTCCCAGTTCTGGGCTAGATTTCCTATCCAACTGTTATGGGTTATAGTCTCTCACCCCAAAGAATATATTGCCTTAACTCAGGCATTTATAAAAGTGACATTCAGTTTGGAGAGATGACTTAGCAGTTAAGGCACTTGCTGCAAAGCCTAAGGACACATGTTTGACTCTCCAGATCCCATGTAAGCCAGACGCACAAAGGTGAGGCAAGCACAAGGTCACACATGCCCACTAGGTGGCATAAGCATCTGGAGTTTGATTTCAGTGGCTGAGGCCCTGGCGTGCCAGAAGCAACTTAAGAGAAATATTTGGTCTCCCAGTTTACAAGCGTACAATCCAACACGGAGCCTGCGTCTGGGATTCCTCCCATCTGTGGACTCAAGAACCAGAGAGTGGGGAATGTCAGAACTCGGCTCATTTTCTCATTTTTCCGCATTTCTTCAGTTCATTCTTCCAGTCCGTGGGATGGTGCTACCTACATTCAGGGAAGGCTTTCCCTCAGTCAATCCTTTCCAGAAATGTCCTCACACATATACCACTAATGCCTTAGGCATTTCTTAAGCCAGTCAAGTTAACAATCAAGATTAACCATCATAAACCCTAATCCGGCATCTCTGGCATCCCTGTAAGAGAGCGAGCCTTAGGCAGAGACATTCAGGAAGACCACAGGAGGCCAGAGACAGAGCTGCAGGCCCGCCAGCACCAGGAATCCAGGAGCTTGGTAGAAGCCAGATGAGGCAAGGAAGGTATCCCCCTCAGTTTTTAGAGAGAACGTGGCCCTGCCAACACCCTGATTTTTCAGTTCTAATCCCTAGTTAGGACACGACAGACTTCTGTTGGTTGAAGCCATTCAGTTCTGCTATTTTGTGTTGGCAGCCCTGGGAAACTTTGATCAACTTTGAGTGAATCTTTTAGCTCCTCTGAGCCTCAAGACGTCTGTCTGTGCAAAGGTGGGAATCATGATCTGCTATAGGATGTTGTAAGGATTAAAGGAAACAGCAGAGAGCTCTGAGGCAAGGTATGCAGGAGCTGCTACAATTTGACAAGCACATCTTGGGATCTGCCCACTGTTCTGTTAAGTGTTCCTAGGAAGACGTGAACACTTCTCTGTTCACCTGACAGGGTACCACCCACAGGCCAAAGTAATGATTCCACAGTTTAGGGAACCAGTGAGTCAACTGGGCTCCAGTACAGGAGTGTGGGTGATCCACAAGTAACTGCCTCACTGACAAATCCCACCCAGCAGGGGTGACGACCTATCTGAAGCTACACAGATGGACTCCCCCTTCAGTTAATTTTCTACCTGCTCCAGCACCTCTGGAGATGGCTGGGGCAGAATCACACACAGCTGGGAGGAGGGTTATGGGAGGGAGTGGTTGGACTCTCAGGCGAAAGCCCTCCCTCCCTTCCACAAGGCCTGCCTTGCTCAGAAGGCATTTTGCGGGTTAGTCACAGCTCCTCAAAGACGGCTCAGAGGACACCATTTCAGAACACTCAGGTTGAATTAAACACACCAGATAAACAGATGCAAAACTTTTCTCATGTTCACAAGTTTCATACGTTTTTATTATTTTATATTATTTATTTATGTATTTATTCGAGAGAGAGAGATAATGGGCACACCAGGGCCTCTAGCCAGTGCAAATGAACTCCAGATGCATGCTCCATCTTGTGCATCTGGCTTATGTGGGACCTGGAGAATCGAACCTGGATCTTTAGGCTTTGCAGGCAAAATGCCTTAACCACTAAGCCATCTCTCCAGCCCTCATACTTTTCTTTTTTTTCTTTTTTTTTTTTTTTTTTTTTTTGCAAGCAGACAGATAGAAGAGAGGCAGACAGAGAGAGAATGGGCACATCAGGGCCTCCAGTCACTGCAAACAAACTCCAGATGCATGTGCCCCTTGTGCATCTGGCCTATGTGGGTCCTAGAGAATTGAACTGGGATCCTTTGGCTTCGCAGGCAAATGCCTTCACCACTAAGCCATCTCTCCAGCCCCCTCATGCTTTTTAACATGCACATACACATGGAAGGTTGGCATTTGTGATTTTGTTGTTGTTGTTGTCGAGTTGACCTGTTTAGGAATCCACAGACATTCCTCTTGAGTGGGTCTCTGAGGTTGCTTCTAGGAAGGATTAACTGAAGGAGGAATCCTTCCCCCAGGGTGGGCAACCTCTCTCAGAGGGGGCTTCATCTAGGGAAAATCTGGGAGAAAAGAATTCCTTCCTCCCACCTGCTGCTAGGGCTGCTTGCTGCCTTCCAGCATGGACTGAAGAGCAGTGTCTCTCCAGGACGCCTCCAGGCCTTCAGTGCCAGATCAGGACTGCTGAGGCCTCCAGCCTCGTGGACTGAGCAGCTACTGGTTCCTTGACTCTCGGGCCTACAGACTAAATTCCCCTTTTAATACAATTCATTCTATCAGTTCTGTTCCTCTAGAGAACCCTGACTAATTCAGCATTTGCTATTATAACCTCCTAAACTGAAACACCCACTTGACCCTCTGCCCTAGTAGACATGGTACTCTTCACCCAAGAGGTGAGCTCAGATCTTTGCCCAAAGATGTGCTAAATATGTGTGCTTAATCCATTCTTCCTTCCCACCCTAAACCTCTGATAGGCCTGATAAAGGTAATTCACCATCAGTATTTCATGCTAACTTGATTTGAAAACAAACAAACAAACCCAGATGCCTATGATGAAAATCACATTAAAAATTTGTTGTATGAATGAGGCCAATAAGAATTCCCCTTTGTGTTGTCTCAGTGGATAAAGTGCCTGCTGGACAACTGTGGGGAGCAGAGTTCAGATCCCCATCACCCATGCTGGGTAAGCTTGGAGGCTTGCCTGTAACCTCAGGGCTCAGGAGGCAGAGACAGGATCCTGGGGCAAGTTGGCTAGCTAGACTAAGGGAATCAGTGAGCTCTGGTCAAGCAGGAGACCTTGCCTCAGTGAATAAAGTGAAGAGACATTGGGAAAGCACCTGACATCAACATCTGCCCCCACACACACTCACCCACACCCCTACATACATGCATGCCACATGTGTACACACGCAAAAAAAAAAAAAAAGACAGAATTCCTCTTTATTGTCATATCCCTGTTTCTTGAAACTTAACTTCAAAATAAAATAAAGTTGTTGATGGGCTTGTGGTCATCTGTGTAAAGTTGGTGTACATGTAATACACATACATACATGTAATACATATACATCCACACAATTTTCCATTGGTATTAATGTGGGATTGGTTCCAGATGCCTCTGTACATACCAAAATCCATAGCTGCTTTATTTTCTTACATAAAATGATCTAGTATCTGCATATAACCTATGTAAATTCTCTTTAGATTATCCATGCTCCCTGATACACTGATAATTCTACATGGATACTTGTTTGATTTATTGTTTATGGAATAATAACAAGAAAAAGCCCACACATGCTCAGCACAGATGCAGTTTTTTTCAAATACTTTTTGTTTGTTTGTTTTGGTTTTTCAAGGTAGGATCTCACTCTGGTCCAGGCTGACCTGGAATTCACTCTGTAGTCTTAGGGTGGCCTCGAACTCACGGCGATCCTCCTACCTCTGCCTCCCGAGTGCTGGGATTAAAGGCGTGCGCCACCACGCCCGGCTCTCAAATACTTTTGATCCATAGTTGATGAACTGGTAGAGGTACAGGACCTGTGGGTGTAGAGGGCCAAAGATTTGGGTGTGCATATGTGTTTGTAAGTGTATTTATGGGGGAGTAGCTGAAAGTAAAAGGAGAGTTTTCACTGCATATCTTTTAATATTTAAAATTTCTGAATGCTAGAAATATACTATATATTCTAAATGCAAAATACAACATACAAGTTCAATAAGGTTTGCTACATTTGGTTATTAATCAATAGTAATTATGCATCATAATTTGCATTATGATCCCTAAAGAATGGATTACTAGGGCTGGTGAGATGGCTTAGCAGTTAAGGCATTTGCCTGCAAAGCCAAAGGATCCCGGTTTGACTCGAAGCCAGATGCACAAGGGGGCACAGGCATCTGGAGTTCATTTGCAAGTGGATGGGGGCCCTGGTATGCCCACTCTCTCTCTCTCTCTCTCTCTCTGCCTCCTTCTCTCTCTCAAATAAATAAATAAATAAATAAATAAATAAATAAATAAATAAATAAATAAATAAAATATAAGAATGGATTACTAGAATATACATTTCTTCTGTGTGTGTGTATGTGTGTGTGTGCATGCATGTGCACACCTGAGCATGTTCATGTGTCATGTACAGGCACACACATGCTGTGGCCCATGTGTGGAGGTCAGAGGAGAACTGTGTGTTGGTTTTTATCTTCCACCTTGTTTGACGAAGGATCTCTCATTGTTCACTGCTGAGTTAAGTAGATTATCTGGCCCAAAAGTTTCCAGGAAATTCTCCTATCTCACTGTGGGCACACTGGGATTCCAGGTGCCCATCACAGCTCCCACACACCCTTTACAACCATCCTGCCAGGTTGCAGTCTCTGACAAAAAAGAATGTGAAAAATGTCAGCAGTGGATCCATGTTCCGCTCAGAGAGGAATTCACTTGCAGTATGGAAATTGCGCAGGCAAAGTAGGATGAGTTAAAGGGGGAAAGGGTAGAGGTGTGGGGAGTGGAGATAAGGGAACCCAAGCTTTGGCAGAAGTGTCACACTGAAGTTGGGTGACCTTGGAGAAATCACTCAACAGCTCTGGGTCTCTTTTTTCTCCTGAAAAACAAGAGGTTGAGGCCACACATGTTTCTTAACATTCTTAGCATGAAGGACAGCTTTGAAAATCTGACCAAGTTGGTCTATAGACTCAGCTCACATAAATATGCATATTGTGTTTAATCTTTTACCGTTGGAAAGGGACAAAAATAGAAGAGGTCAAAATTGTGTGTGTGCGTGTGCATTTTAAATTCTGAAGGTATTTGTTCTACTCTCCTCAGGACCTTTGTTAGATAGATCCAGGTAGTGTATAAAAGAGAAGAGAAGGTAACGAGAGAGGCGACATTGATTCACCTGAGAAGGTCGGGGCACTGATGCAAAGAGAAGAAGAGATCTGGGATAGATGAAAGGGACTTCCAAGCGGAGACCTTTGTGCTTCTCAGATACCACTGGGAAAGTGAAAACCCACTTTGCAAAGGCCTGGGTTCCAAAGAAACAAAATGAAAACTATGAACGGGGCTGCGGATGCAGCTCAGTTGGTACTTGCCTAGCTTGCTCAAGGTCTTGGGCTTGGTCCCAGCACCATAAAAACAACAATAGCAGCCAAAACAAAATACACAAAATCTCCCTCCATCTGGGAAGCCAAGACAACATAGGGATACCGTGCCATAAAATAATAACAATAATGATAATAACAAGAGTGACATATTTTGAGCCGCCTTAGGCCATTTAAAAATTTTATTTATTTACTTATTAGAGACAGAGAAAGGGAGAGAGAGAGAGAGAGAATGGCACAAACTCCAGACATATGCGCCACCACATGTATCTGGCTTACATGGGTACTGGGGAATCAAGCCTCGAACCAGGGTCCTGAGGTTTCACAGGTAGGCGCTTAATTGCTAAGCCATCTCTCCAGCCCCCCACCTTAGGCCTTTTCAATAGCCATTTATGATCTATCTTTGCATCTTATCTAACACCTTAACTTTGGGGATGTACTCTCAGGCTTGACATACCTAGCCTCCACTAACCCTAAAACTAACATGATGCACACAGCATAGAAACTCTATTGATGCCCCTCCCTTGCCTGCCTACCCTATGGCCCCACAGATGCACTTTGTGAACACATTGATACATGACTTTCTTGTCCAGACCTATAAAAAGCTCGCGGTAACCTTTTGTATGGTAGGACATATTCAGAAAAATTTAAGTCCATGTTCCCTCCACAATCACTTGTATTTGTCTCAGAATCAACTACTTTTTGATTTCCTCAAAGCAGAGTTGATATATATTTTTTAAAATTTAATTTATTTATTTGAGAAAGAGAGAAAAAGAGAGAGAATGGACATGCCATGGTCTCTAGCCACTGCAAACAAACTCCAGATGCATGCGCCTCCTTGTGCATTTGGTTTACGTGGGTCCTTAGGCTTCACAGGCAAATACCTTAACCACTAAGCTATCTCTCCAGCCCCAGAGTTGATATTTTTATGTTGACAAGACAGATGTGGAGAAATTAGTAGTGGGCAACATAGAAAAATGGTTCCACTGCCGTGAAAAGGAGTTGTGCAGGACTGGAATTGCTGAACATATGACAATTCTATGTTTAACTTTTTAAAAATACTTTTATTTATTTATTTGAGAGAGAAAGAGGTGGAGAGCGTGAGTATGGGCACACTTGCCACTGCAAATGAACTTCAGGCACATGCTCCACTTTGTGCATCTGGCTGTACGTGGGTGCTGCGAAATTGAACCCAGGCCGTCAGGCTTTGCAAGCAAATGCCTTTAAAAGCTGAGCCATTATTCTAGCCCTTAGGTGAGCTTTTTGTATGGTTAAATAATAAATAGAAGCCAGGCATGGTGGCACACACCTTTAATCCCAGCATTTAGGAGGCAGAGGTAGGAGGATTGACATGAGTTTGAGGCCAGCCTGAGACTACATAATGAATTCCAGGTCAGCCTGGGCTACAGCAAGACCCTACTTCAAATAAAATAAATAATAGACAACAGATACAAAAGGTGACACATTGTATGACCTAACTGATGGAGATAGATGGTTGACCAGTGGTTGCCAGGGCCACAGAGAATGGAGAGTGTGGAGTAACCTCTAACAGCTATGGGTTTCTTTATGGGGTGAGAAAAAAATGTTCGGGAATTAGTAGTGATATGTGCAAAATTTTGTGAATATGCTATAATAAAATTCTACCTTCTATAAAGGTAACTTTTATGATATCTAAATATATCTCAACTAATAATAGATCTGAGGGCACAGAGAAAGGGGAGAAATAAGGAAGGTGAGAGGTCCAGCATTCAGAATTTTGGTTTAGTGGACATGGGAACAGGATAAGAGAGATTAATGGGTGGAGGGTAAAAATGATCAAAATACATTATATACATGTATGAATAGTCAAAAGTAAAATTCAATAAAATTTAATTTTAAAAAAGATTTTTGAGAATAAGAAGGGAAATTCTCATAGGGAATGTGGAAGAGATGAAAGGGTAAAACAGATTTTTAGGAAGTTTGATGTGTATTTGGGATACAGCCCCGTGTTCCCTCATTATATATTGTAGACACTTTGGAAGCTGTATGTGTTGAAAGGATTTTGCTATTTGATTTGTGAGTTTGGGCAATGTGATAGTGACCTGAGACTTACTTGGGATTGTATATTCAGTCAATTCTTATTTTCATTAAATTTTAAACATATGTTCCTTGGGCATCTTTTGAATTCCAGGCCTCTTCAGTGGAAACTGAGGAACAGTAGTGAACACTGCAGGATAAATGTGCCCTCCTGGAGTGTACAGTCTTGTGTGTATGCTGTTCACTTACATGTATGTGTGTGTGTGCGTGCGCATGCATGTGCACACCTGAAGAATGAGGGCACAGGAACAGACTTGATGAAAACTGTAACAGCATATGCTAATTTCAAGTTGTGATACACATTTAAAAAAATTTTAACTTAAAAATTAAAATAAGCCGGGCGTGGTGGCGCACACCTTTAATCCCAGCACTCGGGAGGCAGAGGTAGGAGGATCACCGTGAGCTCGAGGCCACCCTGAGAATACAGAGTGAATTCCAGGTCAGTCTGGACTAGAGTGAAACCCTACCTCGAAACCCCCAAAAAAAAAAATTAAAATATACAGGCTGGAGACATGGCTTAGCGGTTAAGACTCCTGCCTTCGAAGCCTAAGAATGCCCGATAGAACCTCCAGGTCCCATGTTTAGCCAGATGCAAAAAGTGACACAAGGGCACAATGTCACACATTTGCCACAAGGGGGCGCATGCGTCTGGAGTTTGTTCACAGAGGCTGAGAGGCCGCTCATGCACCCATTTTCTCTGTCTCTCTCTCTCTCTGTCTTTCTCAAAAAATTTAAATATGTGATTTGATTACATTTATTTAAAATTAAAATATTAATTGTTATTTACATTTTTTTGTTTTTTTTTAAATTTATTGACAACAAAATATACTTACATACAAAAGGTGCATAGTATTTCCTCCCCCCCCCATTCCCTTTAGAACTCCACCTCCATCATCCCCTCCCTCTCCATTAGTCTCTTTTTATTTGATGTCATCATCTTTTACTTCTATTATGAGGGTCTTGCGGAGGTATTGCTAGGCACAGCAAGGTCATGGATATCAAGGCCAATTTCTGTCTGGGCAATTGCATTGTAAGGAGTCATACCCTTCCTTTGGCTTTTCCATTCTATCCGCCCCCTCTTCCGCAATGATCCCTGAGCCTTGGAGGGTGTGACAGAGGTGTTTCAGTGCTGGGCACTCCTCCATCCCTTCTTCTCAGCACTATGTTGCCTTTTGGATCATCCCAGTGGTCATCGCCATCTGAAAAGAGAAGCTTCTCTAACCAGAAGTGAGAGTAGCATTAATATGTGAATATGAGCATTAAGTGTAGTATTTTCCGGGCAGCTTGGTGGGAATAGTATATACATTTAAACAAGAGCATGCTTTATACCCCTAAGGCTCATGACCTTACCTACCATAGACTTTGCTTAGGTTTTTCAGTACCAGCTATGTATTCCCTCCCGTAGAGAGGGCCTTCAGTCCAATTATAGAGCAGTTGGTTACCCCAAGAGTAGACAGGCCACTATTGCACCCGTTCAGTCTTTGGGCCTGTCTGGCCAAATTTGAATATTCAGCGTCCACTGTTTTCACTGCTGATGACTTCTGTCTCCCATACTCTGCATGCAGTGCAGCTTTTTCCAGCTTTCAGTTGGCTGGTCTACAGGGAGAAGGTTTTCTGCTCAGCACCAGCTTGCTTTCTCAGTGACCTTGCCTCTCAGGCAAGAGATGTCTTCAGCAATAGGGTCTTACTATCTGTTTCTCAAGGGAAACCAAGGGCTTTGGCAAAAGCCTTTAATGTTTTGGGAGGCTGCCGACCTCCTTGGCCAACAACTCACTGGAAGGTATCCCATCCCAGGCACTGAAAAATTTCTAGTAACAGTCTACAGCTTCTAGATGTACCATTATTCAAAAAGTAATTTTACATAAGTCTTATTCACAATCTTTTGAAATTAGATTGACCCTCCCCTGCCCTTTCTTTTACGCATTCTCTACCCATGGCCTTGGTTAGGCCATTCCCTTCCTTGTAATCAGTCCTTCCACTTACATATGTGCAATACCATACACTTCAGTCCTTCCCTTTCCTCCCTCCCTTATAGCCTTTTACCAGCTTACTGGTTTCTGGTACCAATTTTGGTTCCAGTTCACACACAAGTCTGTCTATTTGTAGCTAGGATCCACATATGAGAGAGATCATGTGATGTTTGGCTTTCTGAGCCTGGGTTACCTCACTTAATATAATCCTTTCCAGATCCATCCATTTCCCTGCATAGTGATGGTTTGAGATTCCATTGTAAAGATATGCAAATGTACCTAGCAGGAGTTCCTGAAGTGTGCTGTGTGACCTTTTGGCTGTAGTTTTGCTCTGTGTGCTGTGGTGGCTGGTTGGCTTTTGCTCTCTCTGCCTGGCCTTGTGAGAGCAGGCTGTTTCTCTTGCCATTATGGAACTTCCCTGGATCTGTAAGCTTCAATAAATAATATCCCTTCCTCCATAACTGTGCCTGGTCTGGAAGTTCATCTCAAGCGAACCTGAAGCTGTCTGCAACAGTAAAGTGGTACCGAGGAGTGTGGGGTGAGATGAACCAGACTGTGTGATCTTTTGGAACCTTTGTTTTGGAGGAATGGGCATGGACTTGGTGCTTGCAACTGAAGATGCCTTCTGGAGTGGTAAGCCAAGTTTTATGGACTATTCTGATGAGAGTTTGAGAATGCTAAGTGCAGACAGTACTGAACTTCGAGGCTTGGCTTATGAGCTTTCTAAGGGAAGGAAAGACTGCAGAGGACTTTGTTGGAACTGGGCTACTGGCATAAGGGATGGCTACGTTCTGCTATCAGGCCCAGAAAGTTTGATCAAGGTTAAATTTGTAATGGACTGATGTGCTTGGCTAAAGATATCGGACTGAGATTTAAGATTTTAAGTTGGAAAACCTGAAGCAAGTTAAAAGTAGAGGCACTGAGACTGGTTTAGCTGCTATTGTTGTGCATTAGCAATCTTAAGGAAGGTGGAAGGAAGGTGGCCTGACTTGATTTACATTAAAACAATGGAGAGGATGCCTGAGGAAGACTGTTAGAAATGCAAACTCTTGGAAAGAGCTGACTGGAGAAGGAACCTGCTTTTCAAGGCTATGGTTTTATTTTGTCCCTGGATTAAGAATATGGCTGTGTCCTGCACACCTGGTATTAGTTTTGGAAGCATGAAAAATGCATGGAGTGGTCATGAGTTGCACAGAGGAGCCTTTGCTGAGTGCAGCATGAGGCAGGGCATGGAGACCCTCAGGAATGGGCTGGAAGAGCCTTTGGGAAGATGGACCGTGGTTTGCATGGAGACCTGAAGATGTTTTGGATATACCAGGACTGTGCAAAGGGCTACCATGGAGTGCAGTATTGGCATTGGATGAAAGTTTTCCCTGGCACTCTTTGCCCAGCTGGAAATTGGAAAACCTGGAGATTGTCAGTCTCTGGTTATATTGAACTTGAACTGCAGCCATTATTCCTCTCTTTGTTTTTTACCAGTTAAAAATGTTTACTCTGTGCCATGTTGAAAGTATTTAACTTGTTTGATTTTACAGGACTCACTCTTAAGTTGGTCAAGACTGTGAGAACCTTTGAAATTGGACTGAGTACAATTTACAATGTGTGATAGTTATAAATCTATTAGGAATATATGTCCCCAATATATTCAATGTTTTATTACTCTATAGTTTGATCTGCAATCACCTTGCTAGAGCAAGGTCACTGGGGGCCCAGTCTTAAGGTGTGGTGATGGTTTGAGATTCCATTGTAAAGATATGCAAATGTGCCTAGCAGGAGTTCCTGAAGTGTGCTGTGTGACCTTTTGGCTGTTTTTTTGCTCTGTGTGCTGTGGTGGCTGGTTGGCTTTTGCTCTCTCTGCCTGGCCTTGTGAGAGCAGGCCGCTTCTGCCATTATGGAACTTCCCTGCCATTATGGAACTTCCCTGGATCTGTGGCTTCAATAAATACATGGACTTGGTGCTTGCAACTGAAGGTGCCTTCTGGAGTGGTAAGCAAGTTTTATGGACTATTCTGATGAGAGTTTGAGAATGCTAAGTGCGGAAAGTACTGAATTCTGAGCTTGGCTTATGAGGTTTCTAAGGGAAGGAAAGACTGCAGAGGACTTTGTTGGAACTGGGCTACTGGCATAAGGGATGGCTACGTTCTGCTATCCAGGCCTAGAAAGTTTGATCAAGGTTAAATTTGTAATGGACTGATGTGCTTGGCTAAAGATATCGGACTGAGATTTAAGATTTTGAGTTGGAAAACCTGAAGCAAGCTAAAATTAGAGGCACTGAGACTGGTTGATAAAAACATTAGCAATCTTAAGGAAGGTGGAAGGAAGGTTGCCTGACTTGGATTTACATTAAAACAATGGAGAGGATGCCTGAGGAAAGACTGTTAGAAATGCAAACTCTTTGGAAAGAGCTGACTGGAGAAGGAACCTGCTTTTTCAAGGCTATGGTTTATTTTGTCCCTGGATTAAGAATATGGCTGTGTCCTGCACACCTGGTATTAGTTTTGGAAGCATGAAAAATGCATGGAGTGGTCATGAGTTGCACCCAGGAGCCGCTGCATGAGGCAGGGGGCATGGAGACCCTCAGGAATAGGCTGGAAGAGCCTTTGGAATGGACCGTGGGTTGCATGGAGACCTGAAGATGTTTTGGATATACCAGACTGTGCAAAAGGGCTACCATGGAGTGCAGTGTTGGCATGGGATGAAAGTTTTACTTAAACTCTTAGCTGAAATTGGAAAACCTGGAGATTGTCTGTCTCTGGTTATATGAACTTGAACTGACTGAGATGGAGAGTTGATTTGCATTAAGAAAGGGTTCAGATGACCAGTTAAAATTTGACCTGGGTTTGGAAAGGATCCACTTATTAGTTTGAATATATGTCCCAGTGGTGGAATATATTCAATGTTTTATTACTTTATAGTTTGCATCTGCAATCACCTTGCTAGAGCAAGGTCACTGGGGGCCAGTCTTAAGGTGTGGTGATGGTTTGAGATTCCATTGTAAAGATATGCAAATGTGCCTAGCAGGAGTTCCTGAAGTGTGCTGTGTGACCTTTTGGCTGTAGTTTTTGCTCTGTGTGCTGTGGTGGCTGGTTGGCTTTTTCTCTCTCTGCCTGGCCCTGTGAAGAGCAGGCCATTTCTCTTGCCATTATGGAACTTCCCCTGGATCTGTAAGCTTCAATAAATAATATCCCTTCCTCCATAACTGTGCCTGGTCTGGAAGTTCATCTCAAGCGAACCTGAAGCTGTCTGCAACAGTAAAGTGGTACCGAGGAGTGTGGGGTGAGATGAACCAGATCGTGTGGATATTCCTTTTGGAACCAGGAATGGGCATGGACTTGGTGCTTGCAACTGAAGATGCCTTCTGGAGTGGTAAGCATGGACTATTCTGATGAGAGTTTGAGAATGCTAAGTGCAGATAGTACTGAACTTCGAGGCTTGGTGGTTTCTAAGGGAAGGAAAACTGCAGAGGACTTTGTTGGAATGGGATAAGGGATGGCTAGTTCTGTCTATCCAGGCCCAAAAGTTTGATCAAGGTTAAATTTGTAATGGACTGATGTGCTTGGCTAAAGATATCGGACTGAGATTTTAAGATTTTTAATTTGGAAAACCTGAAGCAAGTTAAAGCCTGAGAGGTTTAGTTACTGGGCTCCAAACATGCATAGCAATCTTAAGGAAGGTGGAAATAAGGTGGCCTGACTTGATTTACATTAAAACAATGGAGGGATGCCTGAGGAAAGACTGTTAAAAATGCAAATGCCTGAGCAAGAGCTGTGAGAAAGAACCTATTGGGCTAGATTTTTGTCCCTGGATTAAGATGTATGGCTGTGTCCTGCACACCTGGTTTTTGGAAGCATGAAAATGCATGGAGTGGTCTGAGTTGCACACTCAGGAGATGCGGAATGAGGCAGAAGATATGCAAATGTGCCTAGCAGGAGTTCCTGAAGTGTGCTGTGTGACCTTTGGCTGTAGTTTTGCTCTGTGTGCTGTGGTGGCTGGTTGGCTTTGCTCTCTCTGCCTGGCCCTGTGAGAGCAGGCCGCTTCTCCTGCCATTATGGAACTTCCCCTGATCTGTAAGCTTCAATAAATAATATCCCTTCCTCCATAACTGTGCCTGGTCTGGAAGTTCATCTCAGCGAACCTGAAGCTGTCTGCAACAGTAAAGTGGTACCGAGGAGTGTGGGGTGAGATGAACCAGATCGTGTGGATGTTCATCTTTTGGAACCTTTGTTTTGGAGGAATGGGCATGGACTTGGTGCTTGCAACTGAAGATGCCTTCTGGAGTGGTAAGCCAAGTTTTATGGACTATTCTGATGAGAGTTTGAGAATGCTAAGTGCAGACTGTATTGAACTTCGAGGCTTGGCTTATGAGGTTTCTAAGGGGAAGGAAAGACTGCAGAGGACTTTGTTGGAACTGGGCTACTGGCATAAGGGATGGCTACGTTCTGCTATCCAGGCCCAGAAAGTTTGATCAAGGTTAAATTTGTAATGGACTGATGTGCTTGGCTAAAGATATCGGACTGAGATTTTAAGATTTTGAGTTGGAAAACCTGAAGCAAGCTAAAAGTAGAGGCACTGAGACTGGTTTAGCTGCTATTGTTGACACATTAGCAATCTTAAGGAAGGTGGAAGGAAGGTGGCCTGACTTGATTTACATTAAAACAATGGAGAGGATGCCTGAGGAAAGACTGTTAGAAATGCAAACTCTTGGAAAGAGCTGACTGGAGAAGGAACCTGCTTTTCAAGGCTATGGTTTATTTTGTCCCTGGATTAAGAATATGGCTGTGTCCTGCACACCTGGTATTAGTTTTGGAAGCATGAAAAATGCATGGAGTGGTCATGAGTTGCACACGGTTCCAGGAGCCGCTGCTGAGATGCAGCATGAGGCAGGGCATGGAGACCCTCAGGAATAGGCTGGAAGAGCCTTTGGAAGATGGACCGTGGGTTGCATGGAGACCTGAAGATGTTTTGGATATACCAGGACTGTGCAAAAGGGCTACCATGGAGTGCAGTGTTGGCATGGGATGAAAGTTTTCCTGGCGACTCTGCCCAGCTGGAGGGGCGGAATTGGAAAACCTGGAGACTGTCAGTCTCTGGTTATATTGAACTTGAACTGCAGAAGTTTGATGACGGCTGATGATAGTTGAGTTTGCATTATTCTAGTCTCTCTTTGCTTTTTACCAGTTAAAAATGTTTACTCTGTGCCTTTACATGTTGAAAGTATTTAACTTGTTTGATTTTACAGGACTCACTATCTTAAGTTGGTCAAGACTGTGAGAACCTTTGAAATTGGACTGAGTACAATTTACAATGTGTGATAGTTATAAATCTATTGGGGGCCAAGAGCTAAATATATTGGGGGCCAGGGGCGGAATGTGGTAGTTTGAATATATGTCCCCCAATATATTCAATGTTTTATTACTCTATAGTTTGCATCTGCAATCACCTTGCTAGAGGCAAGGTCACTGGGGGCCGGTCTTAAGGTGTGGTGATGGGTTTGAGATTCCATTGTAAAGATATGCAAATGTGGTGACCTTTTGGCTGTAGTTTTTTTTTGCTCTGTGTGCTGTGGTGGCTGGTTGGCTTTTTTGCTCTCTGCCTGGCCTTGTGAGAGCAGGCCGCTTCTCTGCCATTATGGAACTTCCCTGGATCTGTAAGCTTCAATAAATAATATCCCTTCCTCCATAACTGTGCCTGGTCTGGAAGTTCATCTCAGCGAACCTGAAGCTGTCTGCAACAGTAAAGTGGTACCGAGGAGTGTGGGGTGAGATGAACCAGATCGTGTGGATGTTCATCTTTTGGAACCTTTGTTTTGGAGGAATGGGCATGGACTTGGTGCTTGCAACTGAAGATGCCTTCTGGAGTGGTAAGCCAAGTTTTATGGACTATTCTGATGAGAGTTTGAGAATGCTAAGTGCAGACAGTATTGAACTTCGAGGCTTGGCTTATGAGCTTTCTAAGGGGAAGGAAAGACTGCAGAGGACTTTGTTGGAACTGGGCTACTGGCATAAGGGATGGCTACGTTCTGCTATCCAGGCCCAGAAAGTTTGATCAAGGTTAAATTTGTAATGGACTGATGTGCTTGGCTAAAGATATCGGACTGAGATTTTAAGATTTTGAGTTGGAAAACCTGAAGCAAGCTAAAAGTAGAGGCACTGAGACTGGTTTTAGGTTAGCTGCTATTGTCAACACATTAGCAATCTTAAGGAAGGTGGAAGGAAGGTGGCCTGACTTGATTTACATTAAAACAATGGAGAGGATGCCTGAGGAAAGACTGTTAGAAATGCAAACTCTTGGAAAGAGCTGACTGGAGAAGGAACCTGCTTTTCAAGGCTATGGTTTATTTTGTCCCTGGATTAAGAATATGGCTGTGTCCTGCACACCTGGTATTAGTTTTGGAAGCATGAAAATGCATGGAGTGGTCATGAGTTGCACACGGTTCCAGGAGCCGCTGCTGAGATGCGGCATGAGGCAGGGCATGAAGACCCTCAGGAATAGGCTGGAAGAGCCTTTGGAAGATGGACCGTGGTTTGCATGGAGACCTGAAGATGTTTTGGATATACCAGGACTGTGCAAAAGGGCTACCATGGAGTGCAGTGTTGGCATGGGATGAAAGTTTTCCTGGCGACTCTGCCCAGCTGGAGGGGCGGAATTGGAAAACCTGAGACTGTCAGTCTCTGGTTATATTGAACTTGAACTGCAGAAGTTTGATGACTGCTGATGATAGTTGAGTTTGCATTATTCTAGTCTCTCCTTGCTATGCCTTATACCAGTTAAAAATGTTTACTCTATGCCTTTACATTTTGAAAGTATTTAACTTGTTTGATTTTACAGGACTCACTATCTTAAGTTGATCAAGACTGTGAGAACCTTTGAAATTGGACTGAGTACAATTTACAATGTGTGATAGTTATAAATCTATTAAATAGGAGCTAAATATATTAAATAGGGCCAGGGGAATGTGGTAGTTTGAATATATGTCCCCAATATATTCAGTGTTTTATTACTTTATAGTTTGTATCTGCAATCACCTTGCTAGAGGCAAGGTCACTGGGGGCCCGGTCTTAAGGTGTGGTGATGGTTTGAGATTCCATTGTAAAGATATGCAAATGTGCCTAGCAGGAGTTCCTGAAGTGTGCTGTGTGACCTTTTGGCTGTAGTTTTGCTCTGTGTGCTGTGGTGGCTGGTTGGCTTTTTCTCTGCTCTGCCTGGCCCTGTGAGAGAGCAGGCCGCTTCTTCTGCCATTATGGAACTTCCCTGATCTGTAAGCCTATTCACAGTGTCCTTTGCTATACAAAAACTTTGTAATTTCATAAGGTCCCATTGGTTGATTAGTGGTTTTATTACCTGAGCAATTGGGGTTATATTCAGAAAGTCCTTACCTATGCCAATATGTTGAAGGGTTTCCCCTTTTTCTCTAGCAGGTTCAGAGTTTCAGGTCTGATATCAAGGTCCCTGATCCATTTGGACTTGACTCGTGCATGGAGAGAGACAAGGATCTATGTTTATCCTTTTACATACCGATGTCCAGTTTTCCCAACACCACTTGTTAAAGAGGCTATCTTTTCTCCAATTAATATTTTTGGCATTTTTGTCAAAAAATCAGGTGGCTGTAGCTGCTTGGATTAATATTTGGGTCTTCTATTCTGTTCCATTGATCTACTTGTCTGTCCTTGTGCCAGTACCATGCTGTTTTTGTTACTATGGCTTTGTAATATAACTTAAAATCGGGTATGGTTATACCACCTGCCTGATTTTTGTTTCACAAAATTGTTTTGGCTATTCGAGGTTTTTTGTGTTTCCAGATGAATTTTAGGATTGTTTTTTTCTATTTCCGTGAAGAAAGCTATTGGGATTTTAATAGGGATCGCATTAAATGTATAGATTGCTTTTGGTAAGATTGACATTTTCACAATATTGATTCTTCCAATCCAGGAGCATGGGATGTCTTTCCATTTCCTTGTGTCTTCTGTAATTTGTCGCTCGAGTTTTTTAAAGTTCTCATTGTAGAGATCCTTCACTTCCTTGGTTAAGTTTATTCCAAGGTATTTTATTTTTTTTGAGGCAATTGTGAATGGGAGAGATTCCCTGATTTCATCCTCTGCACGTTTGTTGTTAGTGTATAGAAAAGCTACTGATTTCTGTGTGTTTATTTTGTATCCTGCTACATTGCTAAAAGTGTTTATCGGCTCTAACAGTTTGCAGGTAGAGACTTTAGGGTCTGTTAGGTATAGAATCATATCGTCTGCAAATAATGATAATTTGATCTCTTCCCTTCCAATTTGTATCCCCTTTATGAGTTAAATTAATTGTTATTTACATTTTTTAAAAAAATTAAAGAAGGTAGAACCAACCCAACAGTGTGCTGGAAGCTGAGGGCCACACTTAGTGACTCACAGAGCACTTAAAAGCCCATTGGCTTAAAGACCCTAGACTTAGACTTGTCTTGGATAAGATCATCTGTAAACATCCCTTTTATTAAAAAAAAAACAGGGCTGGAGAGATGGCTTAGCATTTAAGGCACCTGCTTGCTAAGCCTAAGAACGCTGGTTCCAATCTCCAGGTCCCACGTTTAGCCAGATGCAGTGATGCAAGGGTGCAATGCCACACTTGCCCACAAGGGGGCGCACACATCTGGATTTCATTCACAGCAGCTGAGAGACTGCTGGCCATCTCTATCTGTCTTCCTCTCCCTCTCTGTCTCTCTTTGTGTCTCTCTCCAAAAAAATAAAAATAAAAATAAATAAATAAATAAATAGAAATAAATAAACAACAACAACAAAAACAACAACCCTGTAATTCAGCAAACAGGCAAGAAAGACATAAGAGTGACAAGCTCTTCAAATCCACAGTGGCGCTAATGTGTCAGTACTTGGGAACCTCCAAGTATGGA
This sequence comes from Orientallactaga sibirica, assembly GCA_036365145.1. Taxonomy (NCBI): domain Eukaryota; kingdom Metazoa; phylum Chordata; class Mammalia; order Rodentia; family Dipodidae; genus Orientallactaga; species Orientallactaga sibirica. The sequence continues at coordinate 4,526,026 of JAEOAD010000044.1, read as the reverse complement.
ACTGGTGCCAATGTAAAGAGGGGCTTGGCTGAGACTTACTGATATTTTGCAGTCATAAGAAAGGGTTTGCCAAAGAACAGTGTTAAAGTCCACCAACTCTCAGGCTTTCCTGAGAACTCACTGTACCGAAGGCATGAGATCCACAGAAGAGGTGGCATTTGGTGGCTGCAACTGGAAGGAACAATGGTGATGACCTAATGGGGACTTCAATCCCTTCATTGTGCAGTGCAGGAACTGATATTCAGAAGCTCCAGGGCCAGGGCCAAGTTTCCACAGCACAGATGCTGCTTACAGGTAGGGAGTATAGCCCAGGTGCTCCAATTCCAAGTTCAGTCAGAAGCAAATACTTGATATGTTAATGAAAGGTTGTCTGTTTGGTAAACGAAACATCCCTCTGAGACAAGGCACTGAGTCTTAGTTCTTTCTGCTCTGCCTAAGAACAACAGTGGAACAGCATTCTTTTCACTCACGCAGCTTCTCTGAGGCTGTGCATCTCTACTTAATTCTGCCTTACTTGTCAGTAACCATTGGCTGGTTTCATTCCTTCAGCCCTATGCTAAGGAACCATTAGGAATGGGAACCTCAAGATGGGCGTGGTGGCTCACCCTGGTAAGCCCAGCACTTGGAGGCTGAGGTCGGGATATCACCATGGGTTCTAGGTCAGCCTGCACCACCTAGTGAGTTCCAGTCCAGCCTGGACCGCAGTGTGAGACCCTGTCTCAGGAGAAGTGAGAACTTCATTCTGACACAGCCCCTGGCCTTGCAGAGGACAGTGAGGATGTAGGCAGATCCTGAGGACGCGGTTAGAGAGCCACCCCTGGTACATTCCAGAAGAGCTGGGCCACATCTGCCTGCAAGGAAGGAGGGCAGGAAAATCTATTCTGACTTCCCAAAGAGAAATAAAAATGAAAATTGTTTGAGTCTTTAGGCCACTGAAAGTATAGAAACTACAAGGGGAAATCAGCAATTTCCTTTAAACCACCCAAACAAATCTTTGTTTAACCACAGGGCACCTTTTTTTTTTTTTTAATTGATGGCTGAGACTTTTGGAATCCTATAGTCAGGACTGGGTAAATATCTATAACTGAGCCAAGCTGACCTCATTATGTCTACACTTAGAATAAGGTGAAAGTGCTTTTCAAAATTTCAGTTGATGGCTTAGCAGTTAAATGCCTTGCCTGTGAAGCCTCAGGACTCCAGAACTGCATCTGGAGTTCGTTTGCAGTGGCTGGAGGCGTGGCGTACCCATTCTCTCTCTCTCTTTCTACCTGCCTATTTCTATCTCTCTCTTTCTTAAATAAATAAATAAATAAATAAATAAATAAATAAATAAAAATAGCATCATTTTAAAAAATTTTTTAAAAATTCAGTTGCTTCTCAACTGATGCTTTCAGCCTTCATGCTCGAATTTGGCAGCTGGAACCGGGTAGGGATCTGTGGAAGTTATTTGCTTTTTTTTTTTTTTGGTTTTTCGAGGTAGGGTCTCACTCTAGCTCAGGCTGACCTGGAATTCACTATGTAGTCTCAGGGTGGCCTCGAACTCTCGGCGATCCTCCTACCTCTGCCTCCCGAGTGCTGGCATTAAAGGCGTGCGCCACCACGCCCGGCTAGTTATTTGCTTTTTATGAGGCTTGATGGCTTGCATTAAATATATACTTCAAAACAAGACAAAAATCAGGTTTATTAAATAATGACTAACAATAAAAAGCACCCGTTTAGGTGCATAGTTGTATGAATTTTGACAGACCAAAACCTTTTTTTTAGCATGGTGTATGTATGAGTGTGTGTGCACATGTCTGTGCATGTGGAGGCCAGAGGTGTCTTCCTCGACCACTCCTCCACTTTGTTTTCAGAGACAGTGTCTCTCACTTGACCCAGAGATCCATGACTGGGCTAGTCTCAGTAGCCAGCTTGTCCTGGGGGTGTCCTGTCCTTGTCCTGTTGTGCACTGGGTTTACAGATAGCCATAATGCTCACCCAGCAATTACCTGGGTGCTGGGGGATCCGAATTCAGGTCCTCACGCTTGCATGGCAAGTGCTTTATCTACTGAGCCATCTCCCCAGGGCCCTGGAAGCTTTTTTCATTTGTTTGTTTGTTTTCTCTTATCAGTACACTGAATAGGTTCGAAGCTGAAGGAAGAGCAGCCTCTGGCAGTCATAGCCGCACCACACCTCAGAGCAGCAGAGCAGTGGCGTCCAGGCAGTAGTGTTTGCTCTGGTCAGAAGTAATCTTAGCTAGTCTCCCATTTCTATAGAAAAGAGCGATCCTTTAATCCCTCCATCACAGACGTGGGAGCTCAGCTTGGAGAGGTGAAGTCCCTTGGCCAGAGTCACACCTCAGCAGTGGCAGGATCCTGCTCAGCTCTCCACCAGGAGGCTCAACTGGCCCCTCAGAATTTCCACTCTGGCCTGCCTCTGAGACTAGCTAGTTTTGTGATTTGGGGAAATTCATTCAGCCAAGGGAGGCTTCTTTTTTCTTATCTGTATCAAGAGAAAGCTTGACCTACATCTAGCCCCCCAGATGCTTGCAAATCGCTCCCACAGCCCCAGTGTCCTGATTGACAACCCAGTAGAGGAAATGTTCTGACCGCCAATAGCTGTGGAGCTGAATTCAGACAAACAGCCCCAGAAGTTAACAACGATTAAAAACAAACCAAGAAACAAACAAAAAAAGCTGAGCATGGTGGTACACACCTTTAATCCCAGCACTCGGGAAGCAGAGGTAGGAGGATCGCCATGAGTTCGAGGCTACCCTGAGACTACAGAGTGAATTAGGTCAGCCTAGGCTAGAGTGAGACCCTACCTCAAAAAACCAAAAAAACAAAAACAACAACAAAAACAAGTCGAAATGACACATGGACTTGTAAGTAGCCTGGTCTGCCACCCCTGCCAGTAACCCCTTCTCCCCTCCCCAGCAGGAGCAGCTGGCCCAGGGGACCCATCCCATGTCATCTAGTGGAGATCAGGAGGCTAAAGAAAAAAACGGAGAGGAAGCACATTTGGCCTCAGTCCAGCAGGACAATGTGTCCACTGTCTCTGCCTGACTGCCCTGCTCTTGTCACATCTTCACAGGCCACAGAACGAGACTGAAGCCACCCTCCTGCTCCCAGCTTTCAGTTCAGTGTTGGCTGGAGCATCCTACATCACATCGCCCTATCAGCTTCCTCCTCCCACCATGCTCCCTACGCCATGAAAGTCCGCTATTGTGAGCTAGATTTGGAGGGAAGTGCAACACGAGAATGGGAGAGCTGCGGAGTATCAGCCTGCCTGCTCTCTCTGTAGTAGAGAAGGTGCCTGGAGACTGACTTCCAAATTCTGACTCCACCACCTAATGGCTGAGTGAATGAAAGCACTCCATCATCTCAGGCGTGCTTGCTACAGAATGAGAGATTGATGGGCTGGAGAGATGGTTCAGTTGCTAAGGTGTTTGCCTGCAAAGTGTAAGGACCCAAGTTCAATTCCCCAGTACCCATGTAAGCCAGATACACAAGGTGGCACGTGTATCTGGAGTTCGTTTGCAGTGGCCAAAGGCCCTAGCACACCCATTCTCTCTCTCTCTCAAATAAATAAACAAACAAGATATTTTTTTAAAAAAAGAATGAGGGCTGGAGAGATGGTTTAGTGGTTAAGGTGCATGCCTGTGAAGCCTGAGGACCCCAGTTCAATTCTCCAGCTCCCACATAAGCCAGATGTACATGGTGGCACATGCATCTGGAGTTCATTTGCAGTGGCTAGAGGACCTGGCATGTTCATCCTCTCTCTTTCTCTCTCTCTCCCTTTCTGTATCTCTAATAAATAAATAAATAAATAAATAATAGTAAATAAAATATTTTTAAAAAAGAATGAGAGATTGATAATAACTTCAGAATGTTCCTGTGAGGCCCAAGAAAGAGACTGCATATACACATCATGAGGAAGTCCAAAGCCTGGCCTCTTGGTGTATTTTTTTATTTTAATTTTAATTTATTTATGAGAGAGAGACAGACAGAGACAGAGAAAGAGAATGGGCATGCCAGGGCTTCCTGCCACTGCAAACGAACTCCAGATGCATGCACTACCTTGTGCATCTGGCTTACATGGGTCCTGGGGAATCAAACTGAGGTCCTTTGGCTTTGCAGGTGTGGTAGTTTGAATATATGGACCCCAATATACTCAGTGTTTTATTAGTTTATAGTTTGCATCTGCAGCCACCTTGCTGGAGGCAGTGTCACTGGGCGGATCTTAAGGTGTGGTGGTGGGTTTGAGATTCCATTGTAAAGATATGCAAAGTGTGCCTAGCGGGAGTTCCTGAAGTGTGCTGTGCTGTGTAGCTGGTGGCTTTTCTCTCTCTTGTTTGGATCTGTGAAGACAGGCCAGCTTTTTCTGCCATTATGGAACTTCCCCTGGATCTGTTAAGCTTCAGTAAGTAATATCCCTTCCTTCATAAATGTACCTGGTCTGGAAGTTCATCTCAGCGAATGTGAAGTTGTCTGCTACAGCAGGCAAGCGCCTTAACCACTGAGCCATCTTTCCAGCATTCTTTTGGTGTATTTTATTGGTGATACTAAGAGTCACGAATCCTACTGGTACTGTGCATTGGGGATAAACAGAGGAGTCCCAGAGGAAGTTCTCCTGGCACCCATTTTCCATCTTGGCAAGTCCCGGAGATGTGGGGGGTCCCACATCTGTGAGAGACTTACACCTCTTGGGAGGCTGTGATACTTTTTTTTTTTTTTTTTTTTTTTTTTTGAGGTAGGGTCTCACTCTAGTTCAGGCTGACCTGGAATTAACTATTGTAGTCTCAGGGTGGCCTCAAACTCACACTTATCCTCCTACCTCTGCCTCCCCAGTGCTAGGATTAAAGGCATGCACCACCATGCCAGGCTTTGTGATACATTTAAAAAATATATATTTTATTATTTATTTACTTATTTGAGAGAGAGAGGAAGGATGAGGTAGATAGAGAGAAAGAGAAATGGGCATACCAGGGCCTCCAGCCACTGCAAACAAACTCCAGACATATGTACCCCTTTGTGTAACTGGCTTATATGGGTCCTGGGGAATCAAATCGGGGTCCTTAGGCTTCTCAGGCAAATGCCTTAACCACTAAGCCATTTCCTTAGCCCTGTGTGATACATTTTTATACATAGATACAAATGGAACAGAATGAATATATTGATGTGGATGAATCAATTCTTTTCACACAGCTGCTGTACAGAGAACTGCCCTACCACTGACACCATGGCATCATTCATAAAAATAATACAGGCTCTGGAGAGATTGCTCAGTGGTTAAGGCGCTTGCTGCAAAATCAGGCCCCATTCCCCAGTACCCATGTAAAGCCAGATGCACAAGATGGTGTGTGCACCTGGAGTTCATTTGCAGTGGCTAAAGGCCCTGGTGTGCCCATTCTCTCTCTATATATGTATCTGCCTCTCTCTCAAATAAATAAATTAATTAAATTAAAAAATAGCCAGGCATGGTGGCACATGCCTTTAATGCCAGCGCTCAGGAGGCAGAGGTAGGAAGATCACTGTGAATTCGAGGCCACACTGAGACTATATAGTGAATTCCAGGACAGCCTGGGCTACAGTGAGACTCTACCTCAAAAAACCAAAAAAAAAAAAATCATAATCATAATAAGAATATAATGATGGGCTTGTAAGGGGACTCAGCTAAAGGTGCTGTTGGCCCGAGTTAAATTCCCATGTAAGCCAGACACAAAAAAGTAGCATAAGTGTTTTGTATTTGTTTGCAGTGGCAACACACACACACACACACACACACACACACACACACACGTTAACAAATATTTTTTAAAAATACAATGACATACTTGGACACTGGTGAAAGTAGAATGCTTATGGCTGAAAGAATGGCAGAAACCCAGAATGATGTCATCTGTATTGTTCGTGGATAACAGGAAGACGTGAGTCAGGCACTTACTGGTATTGGTTTGGAATTCATGGATACTAGGCTTTGGACTGACGTCTGGAATTTCCTTGGAATTACCTTGTGGTTTTTCAAGATGACCACAGAATGCTCCAAAATGACTTCATCACACTATTCGAAAACAGGAGGCAGAGTCTCCTGACACTTCACAGGGAGGAAAGAACTTTGCAGATGTCCCTAAATAGACTCCTTCATTTTTCATCAATAAGAACTGCGGTGTCTGGGCACTGCTAAGAGAGAATGGAAAAGAAAGTCTCTGGCTTTTTCAATGGGATGGCAGCTTGGGGAAGGGGTGGTTTACGGAAGCCCATTACTAAGTAGAGTCTACTTAAAGCTCTACAAAAAGTTTCTGGTTATAACTGAAAATTAATGCAAAGTTTTCATTTCCCAATATTATTCAAACAAACTGACTTCTTATTCTGAAAATATATAAGCAAAAAATTGAAAGCGAGCATGTGCAACACCTGCAGCGTCTGCCAACCCAGCTCAGAAGCTGACAGCTTCGTCTGTAACAGTTCATTCACATTTCTTCTTTTTTAAAACTTTTAAAAATTTATTCATTTGAGAGCGACAGACAGAGAGACATAGAGAGAAAAAGGCAGAGAGAGAAAGAGAATGGGTTCACTGGGGCCTCCAGCCACTGCAAACGAACTCCAGGTGCATGTGAGAAATCGAGTGTCAAACTGGGTCCTTAGGCTTCATAGGCAAGTGTGCTTAACCACTAAGCCATCTTCCAGCCCCATTCAGATTTCTTAAAGTAGGAATTTCCTCTTTCTCTCCTGAAAGTTCCAGGATTCTTTCAAATGCTGTTGTGATTTTTGTCCATGAGTTTTCTTTTAAACTTCTTTTTCCCACCCCCTTAGTGCTACACGTCTAATTATTTCACATACAGACTAACCTCCTTTATATGTCAACATGTTGGGAAGTAATCTCTGAGATGTGAGGTAGTAATTATTATTTTAAGTACTAAGTACTTTAATATAATAAGGAAAGGAATAAAATGTTAAAAATATACTAGGATGTGGACTGGGAAGGTGGCTCAATGGCTAAAGGCACTTGCAAAGGGCTGGTGGCTGGGAGCCCGATTCCAGAGCACCCATTAAAGCCAGATGCAGCAGCCGGGGGTGGGGGGTGCACGCCTTTAATCTCAGCACTTGGGAGACAGAGGTAGGAGGATCGCCATGAGTTTGAGGACACCCTGAGATTACATAGTGAATTCCAGGTCAGCCTGGGCTAGAGTGAGACCCTACCTTGAAAAACCAAAAAAAAAAAAAAGCCAGATGCCGTTTGAAGCCCTAGCATACTTACGCACTTTCTCTCTCAAACAAATAAAACAAGTGCTTTCACACTATCATCGGCACAGATGAGGAAGTTAAACAGTAATAGCTTATCATGAAAAGCATAGGTCTTCTACCTCACACTAATCCGCCCAGTCAGTAACTCTCAGTTCTAACCTTTCTCTATGTATTTCCTTTTTCCTTTTCTTTCTTTTTTCTTTTTTTCTTTTTTCTTTTTCTTTTTTTTTTTTTTTTTTGGTTTTTCAAGGCAGGGTCTCACTCTGGTCCAGGCTGACCTGGAATTAACTATGTAATCTCAGGGTGGCCTCGAACTCCCGGCGATCCTCCTACCTCTGTCTCCCGAGTGCTGGGATTAAAGGCGTGCGCCACCACACCCGGCTTCTTTCCTTTTTTGTTTGTTTGTTTCTTTTTTTGAGGTAGATTCTCACTGTAGCCCAGACTGACCTGGAATTCACTATGTAGTCTCAGGCTGGCCTTAGACTCACGGCGATCCTCCTATCTATCTCAGCCTCCTGAGTGTTGGGAGTAAAGGCGTGAGTCACCACGCCCAGCTCATCTTTCCTCTTGTAAATTCAGTTTTCAGGTTGGCATATAAGGTAGTGGGCTTCAATATGGTATTTTCATATGTGTGCCATTATACTTTGTTCCCACGCGTTCCCCTTCATTGCTCACCCCGGTTTCTATGTATTTATATCCACGTTTCTAATTTGCATGATTTTTGTTTCTCCTTGTCTTCTTTTCATTGTTGCTTTCTCCTCATGCCATATAAGGATTTGGTTCCCTCATGTGTTCCTGCATTTATTTTTTTCCACTGCCCATCGTTTCTGTGCAGTATGCCATTTTCTTTTTCAGTTGCAACCACTTCTTATTTTACTATTGAAAAAAATTTTTCTTTTATCTTTTGAAAAAAATACAAATTCTTATTTTCAGAGGTTTTCTCCTGCTTAGCTCCACCTCCCTCATGCGTCTCACTTAACGTGTCTCCTCCTGTTGAAGCCTTTCCTGAAACATCTGGTGATTGTCCCATGTCCACGGCTGTCACTGACAGACTGACTGGCAGTTCGTGAAAATGGACCAGTGCGTTCATCAGTGGGTTTCATCATAGTGTGGCACATGGGCACCCACAGCAATCACACTGACAGGTCTCTCTCTTGGACTAGTTGGTAACCCCAGAGAGGACTCTCCAAGGTCCTATGTTGTGAGTATGAAATGGGCTGCCTCGGATTATGGGAATTAAGCTCCTGGAATTTATAGAACTATCAACAAACAATAGTAGTGGTATGTGAGGGTGTTAGGTTACAGCCTAGGGCTTAAGACCTTCCCAAACAGGCTTTTAATTTTATTTTTTAAATTTATTTATTTATTTATTTGCAAGCAGAGAGAGAGAGACAGAAGAGAGGCAGACAGAGACAGAATGGGCACACCAGGGCCTTTAGCCACTGCAAAAGAAATCCAGATGCATGAGCCCCTTGTGCATCTGGCTTATGTGGATCCTGGAGAATCGAACTGGGATCCTTAACTGCTAAGCCATTTCTCCAGCTCCCCAAACAGGCTTTTGATCAGTTTTCTGTACCAAGCATGGGCCTCATATCTAATTAGAGAGCAGTTGATTTCCCCCATAACAGACATGCCATCATTGCACCAGTTGGCATACTTTGCCTGCTGGTCAGCCCTGCGGCTTGCAGGGTCCACATTGCTGGTTAAGTCCATTGATGACTTCTCTCCTCCGTAGGCTGCGTAGCAGTTTCAGCACTAAGACAGCAAGTCACCAGGGAGGAGGCTTCCGGCTAGAGTAATTCTCAATGCCCTGTAGCTGCTTTTAAAAACAATATTAACTTGATTTTTTTAAACGTTTGTATTGACAAGCTCCGTACATATGCGTGATATACTGCGATCATAATCCCCTCCCAACACCTTCCTTTGTTGCCCTTCCTACATGCCCCCTCCCCTGAATCCCTTCTGTCTTCCATGTAGTCCCCACTCTGTTTTGATGTTGTCCTTTTTCTCTCCTATTGTGCGGGTCTTATGTAGGTGGCATCATCTACCGTGTGGTCATGAATGCCATGGCTACTTTGTGTCTGGTAATAGTGCAAAGCACTGCTCCCACTTCCTTTGGCTCCCTCGCTCTTTCCACCACCTCATCCACAGTGGACTCAGAGCTTTGGAGATGTCTCACTCTGTGCTGAACACTTCACGGACTCCTCTTCTCTGCACTATGGTGAGTGTTGAGTCACCCCAGGAGTCATTGCCTTCTGAAAAGAGAAGCTTCTCTAACAAAAAGTAAGAGTAGCATTATTAATATACCGGTATAAACATCCGTATTTAGAGGGCAGTGTGATGGGCACAAATGTATCCATTTAGCCAGACAATAGTAGTAGTTTCCCCGCTCTAGGGCTTATGACCTCCCCAGCCATAGGGTTTGGGTTAGGTTTTCAGTACCAGGCAGGAATTCCCTCTGGTGGAACAGGCCTGAAATCTAAGCAGAAAGCATTTGGCTTCCCCGGTAACAAACAAGCCACCATTGGACCTATTGATTGGTACTTTTGGCCTGGCTGGCCAGGCATGAAGCTTGCAGGTTCCACTGCTAGTTAAGACCGTTGATGACTTTTCTTCCCCAGCAGGCTGCGCAGGTCTTTCCAACATCCCGCTCTTCCAGCTCAGCTCCAGCTTGATTTCTCAGCATCCGTTGGCATCTTCTTACAGTGGCTTCCATTCTCTCACTAGTCTTCATCCCTCTGTCCCCAACTATAAGAGGTGGTGGCTTCCATGACTCAGCCTTTCTGAGAGAGACGACAGGGGAAGTAGCTTGCCAGGATGGGACTGTCCCTCCCCGCTCCCTCTGGCACCAAGTTTCCCCTTTTTTGCTCTGCCAAGCCAGTTTCCACTTCTCCATCTGTTTTCTATCTCTTGCAAAATTGTGGTGGCATTAATTCCTTTCTTCTCTTGCCCCCCTTTTTTTTTTCACTCTTTGACTTTTACTATTTTTTAAAAGATTTTTATATTTATTTATTTATTTATTTATTTGAGACAAAGAAAGGGAGAGAGAGTGAGAATGAGTGCGCCAGGGCCTCTAGCCACTGTAAACGAACTCCAGACACATGTGCCTCCATTGTATCTGGTTTATGTGGGACTTGGAGAATTGAACCAAGGTCCTCAGGCTTCACAGGCATGTGCCTTAACTGCTAAGCCATCTCTCCAGCCCAACTTTTACTATTTTTATGCCTTCATTCTTATTTCAGTAGAGTTTGATGATAGAATATTCACTTACATATCTAATTTACAAGGTTTGATTGAAAATAATGAATGATTAATTTTTAGCTGTCTAATTGTAGCTGGCAATATGCACACTTCATTGTTGGTGTGTGTGTGTGTGTGTGTACACATGCATGTGAGATAAAATATATTTATAACTCAGATGAAAAAAGGGTACTTTCTATCCTCCTTTACAACATGTTGTATGTATTAGTCTATTTCTGTTCCTATAAGAAAATATTTGAGGCTAGGCACTTATTAAAAAAAAAAAAAGAGGGCCAGGCATGGTGGTACATGCCTCTTTAATCCCAGTACTTGGGAGGCAGAGGTAGGAGAATCACCATGAGTTCGAGGCCACCCTGAGACTACATGGTGAATTCCAGGTCAGCCTGGACTAGAATGAAACCCTACCTTGAAAAACCAAAAAAAAAAAAAAAAAAAGAAGAAGAAGAAGAAGAAAAAGAGGGGCTGGAAAAATGGCTTAGTGGTTAAGGCGCTTGCCTGCAAAGCCAAAGGACAAGCAGCTGGAGGCCCTGGCATGCCCATTCTCTCTCTCTTTTCTCTCTCTCAAATAAATAAATAAAAATTAAAAAAATTTTAAGAGGCTGGAGAGATGGCTTAGCACAAGCCAAAGGATCCTGGTTCGACTCTCCAGGTCCCACATAAACAGATGCACAAGGGGGCGAATGCATCTGAAGTTCGTTTGCAGTGGCTGGAGGCCCTGGCATACCCATTCTTTCTCTCTCTGTCTCTCTCTCTCAAATAAATAAATAAAATATGTTTTAAAAAGAGGATGAGGAAGTGTAGAGATTGCTTAGTGGTTAAAGTGGTTAAAGTGCCTGTTTGTAAAGCCTGCCTGCCTGGATTCTATTTCCCAGTATTCATGTAAAGCCAGATGTACAAAGTAGTGCATGCATCTCTTTACACTCTCATATTTTTCTCCTCGCTCATTTTCTTTGACTCTCCATATTTTCTTCCTAATTAATATCTTAAAATGTGATATAGGGGCTAGAGGGTTGGCTTAATGATTAAAGCACTTGCCTGAAAAACCAAAGGACCCAGGTTTGATTCCCCAGGACCCATGTAAACCAGCTGCACAAAGTGGGGCATGTATCTGGAGTTCATTTGCAGTGGCTGGAAGACCTGGCAGGCCCATTCTCTTTCTCTCTCTCTTTCTCTCACTCACTCAATCTGCCTCTTTCTCTCACTCTTTTTCTCTCTCAAATAGATATCTCAAATATATAAATAAAAATAAAATATAAAAAGGAAAATATTTAATTTTTTAAAATGCAATATGAATATTATTGTAGAGGATAATTGTTCTGTTTTTCAAGATCCACTCACCCAGATTTTCCCTTGGGGAATGACTTCCTTTATTCTCAGTCCATGTGGTTCAGACAAACTAATGTGCACCATTATACCCTAGTTCTTGGGTGCACTGGAGCACCTAGCACAGGCTGGGCCAGGGAGCATAGTCCAGCCTCTTGTCCATGCTGATTGGCCAGGTGTGGACATGTGATCCAATCCTAGGAGAAAGAAGCTACTCCTATGAATGCTGGGCTGGTAGGATGTTGCCACCAATGGAGACCATCTTACTACCAAGCAGAAAGTCTGAGAGTGGAGTCCACAAAGTGAGGAGGAGGAAAAAGGGATGGAGCAAGACTACCCAGACAATTTCATGTGGGCATCTGGGTCCATGCCTGGATCCGTAGGCTTTTTAAAAAATACATTTTATTTTATTTATTTATTTGACAGAGAGAGAGAGAGAAAAAAGAGAGAAGGAGAGAGAAAATAGGTGCTCCAGGGCTTCAAGTTGCTGCAAATGAATGCCAGACACATGTGCCACCTTGTGCATCTGGCTTACGTGGGTCCTGGGGAATTGAACCTGGGTCGTTTGGCTTTGTAGGTAAGTGCCTTAACTGCTAAGCTATCTCTTCAACCCATAGAATTGAGAAAAAAAATTGTATTAAAAAAAATTTATTTGGGCTAGAGAGATGGCTTAGCAGTTAAGGCACTTGCCTGCAAAGCCAAAGAATCCCCATTCTATTCTCCAGGACCCACATAATCCAGATGTACAAGGGGGCTCATGCATCTGTAGTTCATTTGCAGTGGCTGGAGGCCCTGGTATGCCCATTCTCTCCCTCGCTCTCTCTCTCCTTCTTTCTCTCTCTCAAATAAATAAAGAAATAAATAAAATATATTTTTTAAAAAACTTTCTTCTCTCTCTCTCTCTCTCTCTCTCTCTCTCTCTGTCTCTCTCTGTGTCTCTCTCCAAAAAAATAAGATAAAATAAAATGTTTAAAAAAAAAATTAGAGTGACGCAAGGGCGCAATGCCACACTTGGCCACAAGGGGGCGCACACATCTGGATTTCGTTCGCAACAGCTGAGACACTGCTCGTGCGCCCATCACTGTCTCTCTCTCTCTCTCTCTCTGTGTGTCTCTCTCCAAAAAAATAAAATAAAATAAAATGTTTAAAAAAAAACTTTCTAAAAAATTTTATTTATTTATTTCTTTATTTATTTGAGAGGAAAGAGAGGCAGATAGAGAGAGAATGGGCATGCCAGGACCTCCAGCCACTGCAAACAAATTCCAGAGCATATGCCACCTTGTGCATCTGGCTTATGTGGGTACTGGGAAATTGAACCTGGGTCCTTAGACTTTGCAAGCAAATGCCTTAACCACTAAGCAATCTCTCTAGCACTAGAAAGTTTTTCTTTTTGTTTGTTTGTTTTCTGAGGTAGGGTCTCACTCTAGCTCAGGCTCACCTGGAATTCACTATGGAGTCTCAGGGTGGCCTCGAACTCTCCACCATCCTCCTACCTCTGCTCCCGAGTGCTGAGATTAAAGGTGTGCACCACCACACCCGGCTACCTAGAAAGTTTTTTTGAGGGAATGAATAGGTAACATCTTAGAGATATTTTCAAGCAAGCACCTTTAACATCTGAGTCACTTCTCCAGCCGAGAGATATTTTCAAAAAGAATAGTCACTGCATCAACATAGCCAACATCTCATTCTCCTGTTTAAATAGCATTTCGGGTAGTTTTCATGAAACTTATATAAATAGACTTTCTGGGATTAAGTTAATGTCTGTGCTACAGTGTCTACTAATTTTCTGGTTCTAGGCTTGCAAATGCAAGAGGATATTTTTTTGTTTTGGTTATTTTTGTTTTGTTTTGTTTAACTTTCTTTTTTTTTCTTTTCTTTTTGAGATCAGACTGGCCTGGAACTCCTGATCATCCTGCCTTTACCCCCCACAATACTTGAACTTGAAACAAAATATGTAAATCCAGAAGGTCTGCTGATCCCAGAGAATAGCAATGTAGACTTTCTGTGTTAATGGCATTTGGTAATTTTTTTTTTTAATTCATGAGAAAGAATGTGATTTGGAAGCAGGCCTTTCGTATCTATCTCAAGAAATTTAAAAGCCATCTCATGGAGTGAACTTGTCCTCACTTTCCAATATTCTATAATGTTCAAAGCTCTGTGACAACACTGAATGGGACTCCCCAGGCCATCCCCACCTTCCTCCCACAGGAAGGGTTTGGGAGAGCAAACTAGGCCAAATCCAACACATTGCTTGTTTTTGTACTGCTAAGAATGTTTTCAGCATTTTAAGTGGTTAAAGGAGGGGGAAAATGTCTAATGAAAATTATATTAAATTGAAAATTCATTGTTTACAGATAAAGTCCTCTCTAGCTTTGGATTTCTGACACAAGAATCAGACTGTCCTGAACTCAGAAACCAGCCCAACCTTCCAAGTGTCTGATTCCAGGCATGCAACACTTTGCTATTACAAATAATTTTTCTTTCTTTTTTTCTCCCTCCTTCCCTTCCTTCCTTTCTCTTTCTCTTTCTCCTTCCCTCCTTCCCTCCTCCTCCTTCCTTCCTTCCTTCCTTCCTTCCTTCCTTCCTTCCCTTCCCTCCTTCCTTCCTTCCTTCCTTCCTTCCTTCCTTCCTTCCTTCCCTCCTTCCTTCCTTCCTTCCTTTCTTTTTCTTTTTGAGACAAGGTCTTATGGAGCCCAGTCTGGCCTTAGTTTGCTGTGTAGCCAAGGATGACCTTGACCTTTTGGCCTCTACCTCCTGAGTGCCAGGATTACAGGCTTGGGCCATCACACTTGGCTTTGCAAGTAAGTTTTATTGGAATATAGCCACAGTCTCATTCACTTATGTATCACCTATGGCTGTTCTTGCTAAGTGGTTGTAATAGTAACCAAATGGCCTGCAGAGTCTCCTTACTGTTTAATAACTACAGAACAGACTGCAATAGAGAATGGAAAACCAAATACTTTCCCAGCTGTATATGTAGCCAAGAAGGACCCATGTGACCCAATTCTATCCAATGAGATGCCTAGGAAGATCTGCAGTGGGTATTCTGGGAAGAAAGACTGGTTTCTAATAAAGCAACAGCAGGGAGTCAGGTAGTCAGGGAGCTCTTTTAAGCAGTTAGGGTGATCCCTGAAAGTTGTGTATGTGTGTGTATAGATAGATAGATAGATAGATAGATAGATAGATAGATAGATATAGATATAGATATATAGATATATAGATATATAGATATATAGATATATAGATATATAGATATAGATATAGATATATAGATATATAGATATATAGATATATAGATATATAAAATTTGAGAGAGAGAAAGAGGCAGAGAGAATGGGTGCACCAGGGCCTCCAGCAACTGCAAACAAACAAACTCCAGATGCATGGTCCCCTTGTGCATCTGGCTTATATGGGTCCTGGAGAATTGAACCAGGATCCTTTGGCTTTGCAAGCAAATGCCTTAACTGCTAAGCCATCTTTCCAGCTTGAATTTTTTTTTTTTTTTTTTTTTTTTTTTTTTTTTGGTTTTTCGAGGTAGGGTCTCACTCTAGCTCAGGCTGACTTGGAATTCACTATGTAGTCTCAGGGTAGCCTTGAACTCATGGCAATCCTCCTACCTCTGCCTCCCAAGCACTGGGATTAAAGGCGTGTGCTACCACGCCCAGCATTTTTTATTTTAAAGTAGGACTGTTTGGCTGGAGAGATGGCTTAGTGGTTAAGTGCTTGCCTGTGAAGCCTAAGGACCCTGGTTCGAGGCTTGATTCCCCAGGACCCACGTAAGCCAGATGCACAATGTAGCACATGTATCTGGAGTTTGTTTGCAGTGGCTGGAGGCCCTGGTACACCCATTCTCTCTTTATCTCTCTGCCTCTTTCTATCTCTCTCAGTCACTCTCAAATAAATAAATAAATAAACAACAACAACAAAAAAGTAGGACTATCTTTGGACCAGGATCTGACTTCTTATCTTTTACCTAGATCTGTTTTTCCACAACCTGGGGCCCTCCTGAGAGAGGAGGTCTCTCCTAGGATTCATTGTGGTTGGTTAAAGTTCATCCCCCAGAATTTGACATCATGGCTAGCCTCTTCCTGAGACAGCCCCTAGCCCAAACCCATCAACTGTCCCTCAGGTAAGCTGAGCCAGAAGATAGGACCCACCACCCTAAGGTTATAAGCGGCTTGCTGTTTGCGAGAGAACAAGGTCTCTGAGCTGCCTGACCTCTCCTGAACTTCTAACTGCCAGTGAGCTCCTCCTGGGCTCGTCCCAGTTGGACCAAGTGGAGGGGAAAGCCCCATCCGCTTTTACTCTCCACATGGGCTCCTTACCACCTCCAGCTCCCCACATGGCAGGAGCTCTTTGAACTTTCTTTCTTTTTCTCCACAGTTTTCCCAGGCCCTCCACATAGGATCTCCAGTCATGTGCGTGCCTTTCCTTGGCTCTGTACTTCCCTCAATAAATATAATAATTTAATAATTATCCTTCTCAGCCTTATTTTAATCAGTTCATTAATCAAAATTAGGCACAAAGCTAGGGTTTAGGGTTCATGGACTTTGCTGAACCCCGCGAACTGCACCCCACCCCCATGGTCATATAACCTCTTTCTTGCCTTAATATCTGGAGC
This sequence comes from Orientallactaga sibirica, assembly GCA_036365145.1. Taxonomy (NCBI): domain Eukaryota; kingdom Metazoa; phylum Chordata; class Mammalia; order Rodentia; family Dipodidae; genus Orientallactaga; species Orientallactaga sibirica. The sequence goes on along the minus strand of JAEOAD010000044.1, from coordinate 4,509,595 downwards.
TGGGGTAACTTTCTTTTGCCACCACAGTGAAAAAAGTGGGATGTCGCCACCATTCCTATCTGATAGGCTGTTGGCTACATTGGTCAAAGACCCAATACTTTCTTGTTTCTGGAGCTGGAAATGATTTGAAAAAATCTATGGTTTTTCCAAACCTAGTTTCAACAGGGATCACTGATGAGGGCATACTGGGGGCAGATGCTTCTTGTGGGACACTATCCGTTTCTTTCAGAATTCAATTATGGTCACGTAACCTCAGTTCAGCCTCAGCCCAGATTAAATATGCCAAGGTATTTGCAGTGGGAGGGACGGGAAAACAAACTGTGTTCCAAGATTAAATGTGTTCGTTTACTGTGGCAAAGATGCCAAAGCAGCAGTGGCTAGTTCTAGTCCTTAGTGGAACTTTTGAATAGGAGAGACTATTCTTTGGTTTATTCAAACAGGGTCTTATGTTACCCAGGCTGGCCTTGAACTCACTATGTATTGGGGGATGGTTTTGAACTCCTGATCCTCCTGCCTCCACCTCCCAGGTGCTGGGATGACAGACATACACCACCATGCCTGGCTGAGAGACAATTTTGTTACTGAACAAATACTCAACTGAAATTTGATATTCATGTATCCAATTCATTTTCATTAAGCTCCAGAAGAGGCCATTATCTGTAACCCTTTGGGCAACAAAGTATACATTTATAAGATTTAATTATAGATATTTTCAACAAGTAGTAAACAAAAACAAAATCTTAAGTAGATCCTGAAATAAATAAATAACTGCTATTGAATAAAGAGTAGGGCATTTCCTAAAATTTCCAATCTATAAGAATATCCTAAATTTTAGAAGTCACAAGGTCTAGTTACCTCGTCATTTAATAAATGTTAGAGAGTTGGGGAGATAGCTCAGTGATAGAGTGCCTGCTCAGAGGCCCTGGGTTCAGTCCCCAGACACACACACACACACACACACACACACACACACACACACACGAGTTAATTCCATTACATGAGATATTTTTCTCCTTGTAGAAAAAGAAACTGAAGCCCAGAAACTATGGTCCCAATTGTTTAAAAAAAAAAAAAAGCCCTTTTGGAGGGGGGCTAAGACACCCACTCTATGGGCATAGTCACTGCTCCCAACAAACCTTGCCAAGTGCATGGAGCTTTTCCAGAGCCGTAAGCGCATCACTCACGTTGAATGCTCAGAAACTGGGAAATTCCAGGGTATCAGGGTATGTAACTGAGTCCAAATTATTCATTCTGTGAGTTTAGTTTAAAGCTTCTTTCTGGAACATTAGAAAAAACAAACAAACAAACAAATAAACAAACAAACAAACCCTGCTCTTTCCTCCTTACCAGCCCTCCTCAAGGGAGGAGAGCAGCTAGCTTGAACACTGGATCCCAGAGCCTGTGGTTTTCTCTTCACACCCAGGGGATAAACTCATTCCAAGACTGGGGGTGTTCCCAGGACTGAAACCAGAAACGTCCTGGCACACTGTGACAAGTTGGTCACCTTGTCCCTATCCTGGCTCCTTGGCCTGTGCTTTCCCCTGGCACCCCTAAGTTCCCCTCACCCTTACGAGCCAGGCTAATCACTACATGCCATGGCTTCCTCTTTTTTTTTTTTTTTTTTTTTTTTCGAGGTAGGGTCTCATTCTGGCCAGGCTTGACCTGGAATTCACTCTGTATTCTCAGGGTGGCCTCGAACTCACGGTGATCTTCCTACCACTGCCTCCCGAGTGCTGGGATTAAAGGCGTGCGCCACCACGCCCAGCGTCTTCCTCTTTTGTTTTTCTTCTTTTGAGGCAGGGTCTCATGTAGCCCAGGCTGGCCTCCAACTTGTAATTTAGCTAAGGATGACCTTGAGCTTCTGAATCTCCTTCCCCCACCTCCCAAGCTGGGATTACAGATGTGCACCATCATGCTTGGTTTATGCAATGCTGGGGACCAAACACGTGGCTTCTTGCATGCTGAGCAGGCACTCTATCAACTGAGCTACATCCCCAGCCCAGCATGACTTCCTCTTCATTCCACAGCCAGTGAATCTTCCCACATGTCCAAAGCACTACTGTGCTCTTTGTGGTTTGAATGTGAACGGTCGCCAGTGCTTGGACACTAGGTGACCAGCTTGTGGCACTGTTTTGCAAAGTGGCACATGCATCTGGAGTCCGTTTGCAGTGACTAGAGGCCCTGGCATGCCAATTCTCTCTCTCTGTCTGCCACTCTCTCTAATAAATAAATAAATAAAATAATAAAAAATAAAAAAAATAAAATAAACAAATAAAATACTTTAAAAAAGAAGTTGTTTCTATCAGGTAATTTGTCACAGCAGTGAGAAAAGTAAAACAAATACAGTCCCACACACCCAACACTTGCTTCCTTTTTCTTCCCTGTGAGACCCTCTTCTATGTGGGGAGCTGGGGAAGGCAGCTCCCCCGCCCCATGCCTGGATTCTTTTCATGGAATTGGTGCTTTATCACAGTGGTCCTGTTAAAAGCACCCTGGGAGCATGCGCACAAGACCTGGGCCCTGAGCATCTTCCTCAAGCCACAGCCAAGCTGCTTTTATTCCCTGGCAGAAACAAACCTTGCAGTTCTGGCCTCAGCCCTTCCAGGAGAATCTCTGAATCCCCTGGAGATGCAGAAAGTTCCCCGTGACTGCAAACAAGGCTGAAAGCAATTCCTCAACAGATCCCTCCCGGTTCTGGCAGAGAAATCTGACGGGTGGCACTTGAGGCCAGCAGAAAACATAGTCATCATGTCTGTGTTTCACAAAAGCAGGAGCCCAAAGCAAAGAGAAATCTCAGGTGTGGCGGAAGGGAAATCTCTCCTTTGAAATAATGGCCCTGAGGCAGCTTCAAATCCTCTCAAGATGTGCTAAGGAAATAACCCTGCCAGGAAGATTGGCCAAAAGGATGTGGTAAGAGCTTCGGAGACATCCCAGAATCCAGTATCAACAGATCTTTATGAAGAGTTTTCTCTGTCCGTTAAGCACCATTGGTCACATTGCTCCATGCCATTTAACATTTAAACTCAATTCACCCTCTTTTTGTTGTTGTTGTTGTTGTTTGTTTGTTTGTTTGTTTGTGGCATAGAACTCTCTGTAACAGTGTAGGGGTCACATTGCCTGAGAATATTCGGAAACTGTTATCTTCCCATTTTCATTTGATTCTTTTATCTCTGGACTAGATCAAATGTCTTTGATCTCCTACAATATCACTTGTCACCTTGTCATAGCATTGGGGGGGAAGGTGGTCTTTAAGCTAGGATTTTCAGCTGTCCATCTGTGGATGGACACAGCAGCAACCATGTGCTACCGTCTGGATGTGGCTGTTCCCTCAAGGTTTGTGTGTCAAGCTGGGTACCCTGGGCTACCAGCGGGAGGATGTGGAACCTTTAAGAGGTGAAGTCTCAGCACTTGGGAGACAGAGGTAGGAAGAAGATTGCCATGAGTTCGAGGCCACCCTGAGACTACAGAGTGAATTCCAAGTCAGTCTGAACTGGAGTGAGACCCTACCTTGGAAAAAAAAAAAAAAAAAAAAGTGAGGTCTAACGGAAGATGGTCCTTAGGTCAATTGGCAGTGTTTTTTTTTTTTTTTTTTTTTTGTAGAGAGACACAGAGAGAGAAAGACAGAGATGGGCAGGCCAGCAGTGTCTCAGCTGCTGTGAACAAAATCCAGATGTGTGTGCCCCCTTGCCTCACTTTGCATCTGGCTAAACGTGGGACCTGGAGATTGGAACCAGCATTCTTAGGCTTAGCAGGCAGGCGCCTTAACCACTAAGCCATCTCTCCAGCCCGGCAGTGTGTCTTTTGTGTTCTCAGGTATTTCTTGTGGGATTCTGGCTAGAGAGTTCCAGCAAGAGAGTGGCTATATAAGGCCGTGTCTGGGCCTGCCTAGCTTTCTGACTTCCAGTTTTGAGATACGATATTTTCCTACCTGAAGCCTTTACCAGAGTCAAGCCAAGGCTGTCATCACAACCCTGAATCTCCAAAAATGTGAGGTAAATAAACATTTTTCTTTATGAACTTAGCCTCCCTCACATGCTTTATTGCACTGATGAAAAGCCGACTGGTGTATCAGATAGATAGCAATGACCCTTTCACAGTGGACTGGTTGGACTAAGAAAGTTTCAACTTCTAACATACTCTCCTCTAGGCTGCCAGGAAAGGTTACACCTTTCTTCCGCAGGAGTATAGTTCAGTAGTAGAAGGACTGTCTAGCATGTCTGAGGTCCTGGGTTCAATACCCAGCATAACAGATGATGATCATTAAAATTAAATTTAGGGGCTGGAGAGATGGATTAGCAGTTAAGGTGCTTGCCTGCAAAGCCCGAGGACCCAGGTTCAACTCCCCAGAACCCACAAAAGCCAGACCTACAAGGTCACACATGCGCACAAGGTGACATATACATCCGGAGTTTGACTACAGTGGCTAGAAGCCCTGGTGTGCCAATTCTCTCTCTCTCTCATAAAAATATAAATTAAAAAAATTAGGAGGCTGGGAAGATGGCTCAGATGTTAAAACCACTTGCTTGCAAAGCCTGCCAGTGTGGCTTTGATTCCTCAGTACCCACATAAAGCCAGATGCACAAAGTGGTCCATGTGTGTGAAGTTCCTTTGCATAGTAAGAGCCCTGGCACACCCATTCTCTCTCTCTCTCTCTCACACACACACACATAAATAAATATAAAATAAAATTTATTAAAAAAAAAGAGAACAAAATCAAAGACTAAAGCATTTCACTCAGACACAGTAAATGTGTTCCTACGCTTCAAATGTGTTCACAAAATAAATATAAAAGTAAAATGGAAAGGGGAGGAAAGTTTTTATTTAGGTTAGTCCCGAGGGGACGCTCCAAAAGGCTCTAGCAGACAAAAAAAATCAAAGGGGACTAAAACACTGGCAAGGGGAACATTTAACCCCACCCCAACAACATACCTCCTCCATCAAGGCTCCAGCTCCCAAATTACCACCAGCTGGGGACAAAGCTGCAGAACACGTTAGTTTATGGAGGAAATCTGATTCAAACCACCACAACCAGCTGTTCACGGGGTACTGGGGATTGAACTCAGGTCCTCACACTTGCACAACAAGTGCTCTTACCCACTGAGCCATCTCCTCATCCGGGTTCTTCTACAAGCTTTGAGCATATCTGAATCAGAGCTACCTCATTCTTAATGCCGACTGCAGAAGACCACCGTGCTTCCTGGCTTGCTTCCTGCGGAGGCAACATTCTTGCTTCACCCCTGTGCACCTACAGTTGGGGTCAGCTCTGCCCCTGTTCTGTCTTTTATCTTACCAAAAGAACATAAAGCACTGACTCTTCTGTGTGAGAATTTGCAATGCTCACAATCCCACTGCAGTTCCCTCATTGATATGCACCCTCAAGCCTAAGTTCATTCAGCCTCATCAAGGTGTAGGAAATGAAAGCCATTCCATTCAGGTTAAAAACCACATACAGAACAAGGTGGCACATGCGCCTGGAGTTCGTTTGCAGTGGCTGGATGCCCTGCCATGCCCATTCTTTCTCCTTCTCTCTCTCTCTCCTTCTCTCTCAAATAAATAAATATGAAGACAGCAGTCTTAGCTGTGCTATAAAAAAATCACACACAGGGCTGGAGGGATGGCTCAGCGGTTAAGGCACTTGCCTGCAAAGCCTAAGGACCAGCGTTCAATTTCCCAGTACCCACGCAAAGCCAGATGCACAAGGTGGTGCATATGTCTAGAGTTCATTTGCAGTGGCTGGAGGCCCTGGTGTGCCCATTCTCTTTTTCTATCTGCCTCTCTCTCTCTCTCTCTCAAATAAATAAATTAAAAAAAAAAACACCAACATTTATCACTTGGGTATAATCACACATTTATTAGTCAAAACTCTTGCCAGGGGCTACAAAAACACACAATAGCACGTACTATATAGGAAATTTAAAAGTTTACCATCTCCAACAAAATGATTTAAACAAGCAATAAATTATGTTATTCCATAGTATTGGATGACATAGAAGAGGTTGGTAAACTTCTCCTATTTTTATTTGGAGAATTAAATTATTTGGGCTAGGGAGCTGGCTGAGTGGATAGAGCACTTGATATGCAATTACAAGGCCCGAGTTCTGATCTCCAGCACCCGCATAATGTCAGACATCGTGAAGCACACCCGGGATCCCAGCACTGGGGAGGTGGACACTGGTGGGGACTGGAACCTGCTGGCTAGCTTGTCGAGATGTATCAACGACCTCTGGGTTCAGTAGAAGACCCTGCCTCAAAAAATATGTGGAGCAGGGCGTGGTGGCACACTCCTTTAATCCCAGCACTTGGGAGGCACAGGTAAGAAGACTGCTGTGAGTTTGAGACTACATAGTGAATTCCAGATCAGCCTGGCCTAGAGCAAAACCCTACATTGAAAAAAATTTATATATATATATAGTAGAGAATAACTGAGTGAGGAAGACATACCCAGTGTTGACCTCTGGCTTATACACACAAGCCTATGTGCATATGAACATGCATGCACATATGTATGCATACCACACACACATACACATGACAAAACAAATTATTCCTTTAAAGCATAACTAAAGGTCACTGTGATCCTGGAGAAATCTCAGCAGCAAGTTGGGTGACAATCATCTCAGCTCCATGCATTCCCTAGAGGAATAGGAGAAAGTGAACGAGGAAGAGAGAGAGGCAAGATCACGGGATAAACCTGCATCTCCCACCAGACTTGCTTCCCATGGCCTCACAGAGACCATGGAGCCAGAGTAGAAAGGACCCTGGACACCACCCACTCCTAGTTCTATTGACTCAGGAAGGAACTGAGTCCAGGCCACCCAGTTGGGTAGCAGAAGATCAAAGGGTGAAGGATTAGGCTGGAGAGATGGCTTAGTGGTTAAGGCATTTGCCTGTAAAGCCAAAGGATCCCGGTTCAATTCTCCAGGACCCATGTAAGCCAGATGCACAAGGGTGCACATGCATCTGGAGTTCGTTTGCAGTGGCTGGAGGCCCTGATGTGCCCATTCTCTACCCCGCCCCCTGCCTCATTCTCTATCACAAATCAATCAATAAAATATATATTTTTTAAAAGGTTGAAGGATCATCTGAAGTTAAGGCATGAAGACTGTAAGTGTGGGGAGCCGGGGCTTCTGGGCACACTGACATGGCTTGATACACACATGGCAGGATGCGGAAGCTGACCAGAAAGACCCAATGCTCCAAGTTGGTCTAGAAATGGAACAGGAAGAGAATGATGTAGCCCTTGAGAATGTCAAGAATATTGGGTTTAGCTGTTCTTGACAGCCCAAGATAATTCTCAACTAGCATCTAAGCGCTAGTGACATCAGCCGTATCAAACTGGAATCTGAATGTACTGTGAGCTTGGGGCTGTCAAAGGTTGACAGGGACTCTCACTCCAGCCTGTTTGGGTAATGGGATTGCTCTACCCACACTGCTGATCACAGCAGTAAGGGATGATCCTCTTCGGTCCTTTGGTCACTCTGGGCGTAAGTCCCTTTGCCTTACATGCTGCTCCAATACATGGGCTCTGGAGCCACAGTCCCTGAAAACCTGGCTCTTGCCAGGAAATGACTGAAATAGTTTTTGCAAAGGGGAAAAATCAACAATGTGGTGTCCTGGCCTCAAAAAAGAAAAATGTTCTCAATACCAACAAGACAGGGCTAGCTTCCATGTTGTTTAATCTCTGGCTTCAAGCATATTTTTAATCATACGCTACATTTTATCTCCACATTTTTTCTTTCTTTCTTTCTTTGCAAGCAGAGAGAGATGGAAGAGAGACAGAGAGAATGCGTCTGCTGGGGCCTCTAGCTGCTGCAAATGAACTCCATGGGCATGCGCCACTTTGTGCATCTGGCTTACATGGGTACTGGGGAATTAAACCTGAGTCCTTTGGCTTCACAGGCAAGTGCCTTAATTACTAAGCCATCTCTCCAGCCCTTTCTCTGTATTTTTTTGAGATAGGGTCTCACTGTGTAGCCCTAACTAGTCTGGTACTTGCTATAGAGGATGTAGCCCAAGTTGGTCTTAAACTCACAGCAATCCTCTTGCCTCTGTCCCTGAGGGCTGTTTTTTCAGGAATGAGCCACTTTACCCAGGTTCACTCTCTTCCTTTTGACACTTCTAGTGGGCTGGGGAGATGGCTCAGCACTTAAAGACACTTATATAGTTCATAGGAGGAATTATGGGTGACCATGGAATGGCAGTAAGGCACAGTGATATGAACCCAGAGTCTGTGCAAACCTCTTAAGAGATCCAGGCATGGTGGTGCACACATGTCATCCCAGCACTCGGAAGACTGAGGTGGGATGATGGCTTGTTTGAAGTCAACTTGTACCATGTTGTATATGTAACGAGACCCTGTCTCAAAAGTTTCCAAAACAATAATAAAACCTCACAAACATCATCTGCTCATCTGCACATGGAATAAGGAGACTACAGAGTCCCTTCTGATTCTAAATGTGGCTTTGACACAATCCCTCTGCTGGAGAGATGGCTCGGGATGGGCTCAACATATGATCTAGACAATAGCTTCTGCTACTGAAGACTCATCGCCCCGTGGGCTAACTATGGTTAGATAAGGCACTTAGGCTGCAGGTGTTTGAGAAGGGTTCATTATAATCACTGAAATATAGGGTGTTAGAAAAAATTGCTCTGTCTTAAAAATGAAGAATTATTACCCAGGTATGGTGGTGCACACCTTTAATCCCAGCACTGGGAAGGCAGAGGTAGGAGGATTGCTTAAGTTCCAGGCTACCCTGAAACTACACAGTGAATTCCAGGTCAGCCTGGGCTAGACTGAGACCCTATCTTGAAAAAAACAAAAACAAACAAACAAACAAACAAACAAAAAGAATTATTCTGTGTTTGCTGTTCTAGAGACACCATCACGACTGGCTGGTTATTTTTAAAATGTTATCTTGGGTTTTTGTTGTTGTTGTTTGCTTGTTTTTTTTTTTCCCTTAGAAAGATAAAATCTACGTGAATTGACTCTTCCAGCCCCAGCAATAAATTATGGCATTAAAAAGTACACACAGGGCTGGAGAGATGGCTTAGCAGTTAAAGCACTTGCCTGTGAAGCCTAAGGACCCAGGTTCAACTCCCCAGAGCCAGACGCACAAGGTGATGCATATTCCCAAGGTTATGCATGTGCACAAGGTGGTACACGCACCTGGAGTTCAATTGCAGTGGCTAGAGGCCCTGGCGCACCAATTCTCTCTTTTTCTCTCACTCTCTCACACCAAAAAGGTACATATATAAAGACTAGCCACGGTGGGCCACTAGGGGAAAAAAACCCAACAAATGCCATCACGTATTTCTCTTTCTCACTCTTTTGGGAGGAAGGTGAGGTGGAGTTGACTGAGACAAGGTCCCCTTCCTAGGAAGCTTCTGCTGGGCTGGAACTTACTTTATTGCCCAGGCTGGCCTTGAACTCACAGCAATTCTCCTGCCTTGGCCTTCTGAGTGCTAGGATGATAGGCATGCTTAGACCATGTGTTTCTTGTCAGAGGCAAAGAACCCAGAGTGAATACACTTCCAAACTGGCTATTTACTCATCACTGTCTTTGGTAGTCTACAGCAGCGAGGTAATTCGGATGGGAAGCAAAGCTTCAGAAGCGTGCATGTGGCAACCAGATGCCACCTCTGCACTCCCTATGACAGCAGTGCGACTGCTGCTAAAGCAGTCATTTCACTTGTAACCCTACGCCTAAGATGAGGGCTCGCCATGGTCCTCAGCACGAGTGAGCACACTTTGTTCTCACAGCAACGGCGAAGGTGTGTATCAAAACACTAGCACCCCCAGGAGCAGTTTTCCTATGTTTCAGGAACCTTGAAGCTGTGGCCTTCTGTGGAGTGTTAACAGTAGCTGGCTACTGACAATTTCATAAGCTTCTAGCTGCAAGACGCACTGGGGGAGGAAAAATACAAATTAAATGGCATACAAACATGTTTTCCCAAGACAACAGGCCCCGTGTCTCCTGTGCTACACTAAAGTTATATTTATTGTTGCGTCTGTTTGCTTTGCTCCAAGTACACAGTAGAGGGAAACCTTTATGGTGGAACAGATCTCTGTCTAACCGTGTCAGCGAATATAATACACAGCATTTGTACAATGACAAAATTCATAGCAAAGAAGTTTCCTTTGTGGGGCTGGGGAGAAAGCTCTCTTGGCAAAGAGCTTACCTTGCAAGTATGAGGACCTGAGTTTGACCCTCAGTACCCATGGAAAGATGTGCACCGGGGTGAGATTAAGAGTCAGATCTCTGTGAAATCTCTGTGTCCTGCGCTTTGAATGCACTTCTTCAAAGGGGGGAACTGATGGGTTCTAACGACTTAGAGGCCCTGCTTTGACCAAAAATTCATTTCAAAGCTTTGAGGCAATTGAAATCCCGGACTGTTCTGGCAGAACACTGAGATGGTCCCTCTGACATGCATGAAATGCTGTCTGTCCTAGGCGTGGCACTACCCAGTGAAATGCTGTCCTACGCGTGGCACTATCCAGTGAAATGCTGTCTGTCCTAGGCGTGGCACTATCCAGTGAAATGCTGTCTGTCCTAGGCGTGGCATTATCCAGTGAATCCAGTGATGACACTATCCAGTCAGACACTATCCAGTGAAATGCTGTTCCAGGTCACTATCCAGTGAAATGCTGTCTGTCACTATCCAGAGCCTGTTTCTGAAATGCTAGGTGGACAGCATTCAGTGAAAGCTGATAACACCTGAAATGCTGTTGTCTTCTGGCAGTGAATGCATACAAACACTGTCACACACACACACTACCAGTGAAATGCTGTCTGTCCTAGGCGTGGACTTTGAAATGCTGTCTGTCTTCACCCGCAAATGCTGTCTTTAGGACTAGTGAAACATGTCTGTCTACACTGTGGCACTATCAGTGAAATGGTGAAATGTCTTCCTCTGCATGGCACTATCCAGTAAGACCTGTGTGAAGACTCTAAGAATAGTGTGAAATGCTGTCTGTCCTCTGCGTGTGAAATGCTGTCTGTCCTCTCTGAAATACCAGTGAAATGCTGTTGTCCTCTGCATGGCACTTCCAGTGAAATGCTGTCTGTCTGCTTGTGAAATGCTGTCTGTCCTACAGTTTTAGTGAAATGCTGTCTGTCATGTGCATGGCACAAGTGAAATGCTGTCTGTCCTCTGCATGGCACTATCCAGTGAAATGCTGTCTGTCCTAGTGAAATGCTGTCTGTCATCTTCTGAAATGCTGTCTGTCCTCTGCCACAGTGAAATGCTGTCTGTCCCAGGCGTCTACTGAAATGCTGTCTGTCCTCTGCATGGCACTATCCAGTGAAATGCTGCCCACTGTGAATGGCACTATCCATCCAGCTGGCACTATCCAGTGAAATGCTGTCTGTCCTCTGCATGGCACTATCCAGTGAAATGCTGTCTGTCCTAGGTGTGACACTATCAGTGAAATGCCCCACTCTCCAGTGAAATGCTGTCTGTCCTCACCAGTGAAATGTGTGATGGCACTTAGTGAAATGCTGTCTGTCCTAGTCAGACTATCCAGTGAAATGCTGTCTGTCTCTGCATGGCACTATCCAGTGAAATGCTGTCTGTCCTGCGCACTTTGTGAAATGCTGTCTTCTTCAAAGGGGGAAAATGCTGTCTGTGGCACTATCCAGTGAAATGCTGTCTGTCCTAGGCGTGGCACTATCCAATGAAATGCTGTCTGTCCTAGGCACTTCCAGTGAAATGCTGTCTGTCCTAGGCGTGGCACTATCAGTGAAATGCTGTCTGTCCTAGGCGTCACTTCAAAGCTTTGTCCTAGGCAATGGCACTCCCAGTGAAATGTTCTGTCCTAGGCAGAACACTGAAATGCTGTCCCCCTCTGATGGCACTATCAGTGAAATGCTGTCTGTCCTATGCATGGCACTATCCAGTGAAATGCTGTCTGTCCTAGGCGTGGCACTCTCCAGTGAAATGCTGGCATTATCCAGTGAAATGCTGTCTGTCCTAGGCTCTGTGAAATTGTCTGCACTACTCTCCAGTGAAATGCTGTCTGTCCTCTGGCTGTCTGTCCTCTGCATGGCACTCAGTGAAATGCTGTCTGTCAGTGGCACTCTCCAATGAAATGCTGTCTGTCCTAGGCATGGCACTGTGAAATGCTGTCTGTCCTAGGCACTCCAGTGAAATGCTGTCTGTCCTAGGCGTGACTCTCCAGTGAAATGCTGTCTGTCCTAGGCATGGCACTATCAGTGAAATGCTGTCTGTCCTGGGCATGGCACTGTGAAATGCTCTCCAGTGAAATGCTGTCTGTCCTCTGCATGGCACTATCCAGTGAAATGCTGTCTGTCCTAGGCAGCACTCTCCAGTGAAATGCTGTCTGTCCATGGCACTCTCCAGTGAAATGCTGTCTGCACTATCCAGTGAAATGCTGTCTGTCCTAGGCGTGGCATCTCAGTGAAATGCTGTCTGTCCTAGGTCTGTGAAATGCTGTCTGTCCTCTGCATGGCACTATCCAGTGAAATGCTGTCTGTCCTAGGCGTGGCACTCTCCAGTGAAATGCTGTCACTATCCAGTGAAATGCTGTCTGTCCTAGGCGTGGCACTCTCCAGTGAAATGCTGTCTGTCCTAGGCGTGGCACTCTCCAGTGAAATGCTGTCTGTCCTAGGCGTGGCACTCTCCAGTGAAATGCTGTCTGTCCTCTGCATGGCACTCTCCAGTGAAATGCTGTCTGTCCTAGGCGTGGCACTATCCAGTGAAATGCTGTCTGTCCTACGCGTGGCACTCTCCAGTGAAATGCTGTCTGTCCTCTGCATGGCACTATCCAGTGAAATGCTGTCTGTCCCTCATGGCACTGAATGCTGTCTGTCCTAGGCATGGCACTATCCACACTCTCCAGTGAAATGCTGTCTGTCAGTGAAATGCTGTCTGTCCTAGGCGTGGCACTATCCAGTGAAATGCTGTCTGTCCTAGGCGTGGCACTATCCAGTGAAATGCTGTCTGTCCTAGGCATGGCACTATCCAGTGAAATGCTGTCTGTCCTAGGCACTATCCAGTGAAATGTGCTGTCTGGCACTCCAGTGAAATGCTGTCTGTCCTCTGCATGGCACTATCCAGTGAAATGCTGTCTGTCCTAGGCGTGGCACTATCCAGTGAAATGCTGTCTGTCCTAGGCATGGCACTATCCAGTGAAATGCTGTCTGTCCTAGGCGTGGCACTCTCCAGTGAAATGCTGTCTGTCCTCTGCATGGCACTATCCAGTGAAATGCTGTCTGTCCTCTGCATGGCACTATCCAGTGAAATGCTGTCTGTCCTCTGCATGGCACTATCCAGTGAAATGCTGTCTGTCCTCTGCATGGCACTATCCAGTGAAATGCTGTCTGTCCTAGGCGTGGCACTCTCCAGTGAAATGCTGTCCTCACTCCGCATGGCACTATCCAGCACAGTACTGTATCTGCTGCAGGCTGTAGCCCAGGCCTTAACATTTCAAAACTAAGAAGTCTGAAGACACATGACCCGTGGGTTAGAAGGTGACCTGGAGAAACTGCTCACATATACCTAGAGTGCAAGGGACACCAAGCAAGGAAGATCATTTGGAAATAAAACCACCTCCACCTCCATCACCACCACCTCCTCCTCCTCCTTTAGGGTCTCACTCTAGCCCAGGCTATCCTGGAGTTCACTATGTAGTCTCAGGTGGCCTCGAACTCATGGTGATCCTCCTACCTCTGCTTCCAGAGTGCCGAGATTAAAGGCATTGCCACCACACCTGGCAAGCATTCTTCTAACGTAATGCTTAGTGACGAAAGTTCCAACCCTTCTGACTTGCTGACAGCCACGTATAGGGTTGTTGATTACTGGAGTGGGACAATTAGACAGAGAATTACTTCCTTTTGCAAGCGTCTCATCTTATGACAGGTTTCGTTCTATGAAATGGCTTTGAGAACTCTGCATGATAGCAAAGTGTGCTTGCGTGTCTAACTGTAACTACATTAAACAAGTGCTTTATTGTGTGCCAAGTGCCAGGAGCTGCCGCAGGCCACCAGCAAGCAAAGACTCAACCCAACAACTGTGAAATGAGCCCCTGTCATAAGACAGGGCACTTTCGTAAACAGAAAGGTCATTTGAGGAACAGAAGTGTTCCTATCAGCTAGGTGTGGTGGTGCATACCTTTAATCCCAGCACTTGGGAGTTGGAGGTAAAAGGTTGACCATGTATTCAAGATTAGCCTGTGCTGCAGAGTAAGTTCCAGGTCAGCCTGGGCTAGAGTGAGACCTTGCCAAAAAAAAAAACAATAAGAAGGCTGGGCATGGTGGCACACGCCTTTAATCCCAGCACTCGGGAGGCAGAGGTAGGAGGATCGCTGTGAGTTCGAGGCCACCCTGAGACTACATAGTGAATTCCAGGTCAGCCTGAGCTAAAGTGAGACCCTACCTTGAAAAACCAAAAAAAAAAAAAGAAGAAGAAGAAGAAAAAAGTATTGCTATGAACACCTGGAAGCTCCAGTGCCCCACCACACATCCTCAAGCACATGCAAACCACACAGTCCAGACAGACTTGTCCGTCCACCACAAATGAACCTGTGTGAATAGAGATGAGGCAGGCTCCTGTCCATATGGATTCCGTGTGGCCCCCTCGTCCAGTTTCCCACTGGTATAAGAATGCCACACTGCTGTGAAAAGATGCACTGATGTGACCTACAGGGTGTATTATCTGTGTATTAAAATCAACACCATTCAGTAACAAATGTTCTGCTCAAGCAAACACCACCACCTCAAGCTTCTCTATAGTACATTACATTCCCTCTCCTACGTGTCCCAGCTGTGTTGGTCCCAGCTGTCACATTCAGTCAACACCACCTTAAACTTCTGTGATATTTAGTAAAGAGTCTGGTGACTGTCTAAAACTGGCATTCCACTTCTTTTGGGGGGGAGCACATGAGTAATTCTCAACTTTTTAGTAACCTGAAAAAAAAAATGATTTAATCTCCCTAAATAAGGAAGACTATTAACTCAATTTTTTCCAGCCTTATCCTACAGTCACTTTCAGTGCTGGGGACACACCTCGGGGCCTCACACATGCTAGGCATGCTCTCTACCACTGGGCCACAGCCCCAGCCCTTCATTGATCATATTTTCATTTGCCACAGTTAACTCATCAACATCTGTCACCATACATCCTACTTTTCAGTTGTAAATTTGGTTTCATGGTCTGAAGTAAACATCAGAAAACTTATTTAAAACTTTATTCTCCTGAGGTGATCTTCTCTCATCCTTCTTGTATACCCTGGAAGAGGAAAGTCAGATGAAAATGAGAGTTTCATGCTCTGGAATCCCATACTTCCCCTTGTGCTCCTCAAATAATGTCCTTAGCTCCTCCATGTAGATCTGGTGCAGCTCATCAATCTGCTCCTGGGTCGGGTGCAGAGTCTGTTGAACATAGATTGGGCGGCCAACTGCAAACAAACAAACAAACAAACAAAAAAAAGTCTGATCCTAGCACATACATCATCCATGAGGAATGAGAACACTCCACCGCTCGGGTGGGCAGCTGCAGGCAGAGCTGCTGCCAATCACCAGCCCTCCAGCCTGCTGGCCCCAGCCCTCTCCTCGGCTCACTGGCTGCCTACAGCAGTCACACCATCCCACTGGAGAACAAATAAAGAGCTCTCCTTCTCAGCAGACCCTGGGCTGCCAGGAGCCCGGTGCTTCTGCCTCTGAGTCAAACGTGCTACTGTGCTGCCTGCAGCTGCGAGGTGAGTGGGCATAGCTGCGTGCCACGTCACCAGCATGCTCCTCTGGCCCAGCTGACAGGCAGACCATAATGTTCTCATTATGAGTGACTGTGAAATCCCTGAGTCACGCATGGCCCTTCTCTTCTGACTCCCTTTTTAAACAGTTACAAGTGCTACATACCTTCACAGCCAAGTATCTGTACTAGAGAAACACAGAATCACAAAAATCCCACTATTTGTAATGGCAGTGAGAGGGGGTGCACTTAGGGTGACTGGACCCCTGAAAGTAAAAAGGGCAGGAAAGTCTGCACTTGCTAGAAATCAAAGATGATCTGACTTCTTATATCTTTTTTTGTTTGTTTGTTTGTTTTAGAGGTAGGGTCTTGCTCTAGCCCAGGCTAACCTGGAATTCACTATCTAGTCTCAGGGTGGCCTCGAACTCATGGCGATCCTTCTACTTCTGCCTCCTGAGTGCTGGATTAAAGGCGTGTGCCACCACGCCTGGCTTATGTCACTTTTTTTTTTAAATTGTAGTTATTTGTTTGCAAGCAGAGAAAGATAGAAGAGACAGAGAGAATGGGTACCCCAGGGCCTCCAGCCACTGCAAACCAACTCCAGATGCATGTGCCACTGTGCATGTGGCTTTACTTAGGTACTGGGGAATTGAACCTTGTTGGTTAGGCTTGACAGGCAAGCACCTTAACTGCTGAGCCATCTCTCCAGACCCATGACTTCTTATTTCTTGGTCTAGTTCCCTAGACCTGTTTCTCCTCAAACAACCAGGACCCTTTCTGGGAGGGAGGTCTTTCACAGGATTTAAACATTGTGGTTTGTCAAGTTCAGCCCCTGGAACTTGGTGCCAGGGCTAACCTCTACCTGAGACAGCCCCTAGCCCTAACCAATCAGCTGTCCCTGTGGTTCACATGAGCCAGAAGACAGCCCACCACTATAAGGTCATGAATACCTTTGCAAGGGGAGAGCAGGCTCTCTGACCACTTGGGAACTTCCAGCTGTGGGTGAGTTTTTCCCAGGCCCAGGCCCAGCCAGGTTGAGCTGAGGGAGGCCCCCTAGCCCTTAGTCTCTGCATGAGATCTTTATGTCCTCCAGCTCCCCACATGGCAGGAGCTCCTTGAACTTTCTTTTCTCTCTTTTCTTTCTATGGTTTTTTCCAGACCCTCCACATGGGATTTCTAGCCATGTGGGTGTCTTTCCTTGGCTCTGTACTTCCCTCAATAAATATAATAAATTAATAATTATCCTTCTCAGTCTTTTAAAAAATCAATTCTTTGATTAAAATTAGAGGTGAGGACTGGAGAGATGGCTTAGCAGGTAAGGCGCTTGTCTGTGAAGTCTAAGGATCGATGTTTGATCTCTCTCTAGATCCCATGTAAGCCAGACACACAACAGTGAGGCAAGCACAAGGTCATACATGCCCACTAAGTGGCACAAGCGTCTGGAGCTTGATTGCAGTGGCTGAC
Organism: Orientallactaga sibirica; assembly: GCA_036365145.1. Taxonomy (NCBI): domain Eukaryota; kingdom Metazoa; phylum Chordata; class Mammalia; order Rodentia; family Dipodidae; genus Orientallactaga; species Orientallactaga sibirica. Next base: position 4,492,423 of record JAEOAD010000044.1, on the reverse strand, counting down.
ACCCTGGCACACCAATTCTCTCTCTCTCCCTCTGTCTCTCTCTCACTGTCTCTAAAATAAATAAGAAATAAGAAACGGAACCTAGGGTTTGGGGTTCAAGGACTTTCCTGGACCCCAAGCACCCTGTTACAGTAGAAAATTAAAAGGCAATTAAGTCAGGCATGGTGGCACACACCTTTTTTTTGTTTGTTTGTTTGTTTGTTTTTCGAGGTAGGGTCCCACTCTAGCCCAGGATGACCTGGAATTCACTCTGTATTCTCAGGGTGGCCTTGAACTCATGGCGATCCTCCTACGTCTGCCTCCCGAGTGCTGGGATTAAAGGCGTGAGCTATCACGCCCAGCTGGTGGTACACACCTTTAATCCCAGAACGCAGGAGGCAGAGATAAGAGGATCGCCATGAGTTCAAGGCCACCCTGAGAATACAGAGTGAATTCCAGGTCAGCCTGGGCTAGAGTGAAACCCTAAACAAAACCTAAACAAACAAACAACAACAACAACAACGAAAAGAAACTAAAAGACTTCATAGAAAAAATATGCAATAAACTATGGAACATTAATTCAATGGGATCCTCATCAACAATTAAAAACACATAAATATGTGCTACACAATGTCTAAAATGCCAAAAAAACGTTTTAAAATTAGAAGCTGGGAAGCCGAGAATGGTGGCGCACGCCTTTAATCCCAGTACTCGGGAGGCAGAGGCAGAAGGATTGCCATGAGTTCAGGGGGACCCTGAGACTACAGAGTGAATTCCAGGTCAGCCTGAACTAGAGTGAGACCCTACCTCAAAAAACAAAATTAAAAAAAATAATTAGGGGCTGGAGAGATGGCTTAGTAGTTAAGGTGCTTGTCTGTGAAGCCTAAGGACTCAGGTTGATTCCCCAGGACCCATGTAAGCCAGATGCACAAGGTGGCATATGTTTGTCTGCAGTGGCTGGAGGCCCTGGTGTGACCATTCTCTCTATCTGTCTCTTCCTCCTCCTCTCTCTCACATAAATAAATAGATAAAATATTTTTTCAAAACTTAAGTATTGTCCTATTTATGAAATTAATGTTTTCAGTGCACAGGGAAAGTCTGGAAAGATAAACATGTCCCTCTAGGAAGGGAGATAAGGAGGAGGTAACATTTAGTTTATCTGTATTATACACATTTTCTACAAGTAAGAAAACATTTATGTCTCAACTGTGTAATTAAAATATGCTAATTAAAATGCATGTTTCAAAGACATTTATATAACTTATGCCTGATTCTACTCATTTTTAGAAAATATGGAAATGCGCTCACTGCACCCCCTGCTGGTCAGATGTTGCTAATGACATCAAGGTTGAGGATGTGCTGGTCAGCCTTGCTGTCCACAGCAAAGTGCTTCCTCTGACCTTTGTGGTCAGTTTGGGCAGGAGGTCAGTCACAGGGCTGTAAGAGATGATTGGCACGCACAAGGGAGGGGGTCTCCTTTGTCTTTCCCTGGGTTTCTTTCTGCTACACACAGGCAAGAATCCATGTCTGTAACAGAAGGTGGTTACTTAAGAGAAAACTAAGCATATGTTAAGTATGAGAACAGGAAGAAGTGATAAATGAGCCCAGGCGTGGTGGCACACGCCTTTAATCCCAGCACTCAGGAGGCTGAGGTAGGAGTTTTCCTGTGAGTTTGAAGCCAGCCTGAGACTACATAGTGAATTCCAAGTTAGCCTGGGCTAGAGTGAGACCCTGCTTTAAAAGAAAAAGAGGGTGCCGGGCATGGTGGCGCATGTCTTTAATCACAGCACTGGGGAGGCAGAGGTAGGAGGATCACCGTGAGTTCGAGGCTACCCTGAGACTACATAGTGAATTCCAGGTCAGCCTGAGCTAGAGTGAGACCCTACCTCGAAAATCCAAAAAAAAAAAAAAAAAAAAAAAAAGAAAAGAAAAAGAAAAAGAGGGAGGGACTGGAGAGATGGCTTAGTGGTTAAGGTGCTTGCCTATGAAGCCTAAGGACCCAGTTGATTCCCCAGAACCCACATTAGCCAGATCCAGATGTACATGGTGGTTCATACATCTGGAGTTAGTTTTTTTTTTCTCACTCTAGCCCAGGCTGGCCTGGAATTCACTATGTATTCTCAGGGTTGCCTTGAATTCATGGTGAGCCTTTTACCTCAGTCTCCTGAGTGCTGGGATTAAAGGAGTGCAACACCACACCTGGCTTGGAGTTAGTTCGCAGTGGCTAGAGGCCCCTGGCATGCTCATTCTCAATCCCCCCATAAATAAAAATAAAATTTATTTCAAAAAGAAGTGGTCTGGAGAGATGGCTTAACAGTCAAGGTGCTTGCCTGCAAAGCCAAAGGACCTCAGTTCAATTCCCCAGGACCACATAAACATGCACATAGTGGTGCATGCATCTGGAGTGTGTTTGCAGTGGCTGGAAGCCCTGGCGCACCCATTCTCTCCCTCCCTCTCTCTCTGCCTCTTTCCCTTTCTCAAATAAATAAATAAAATAAAATACTAAGAAAAGAAGTGATAAAGGTGGCGCACGCCTTGGATCCCAGCACTTGGGAGGCAGAGGTAGGAGGATCACTGTGAGTTTGAGGCCACCCTGAGACTACAGAGTGAATTCCAGGCTGGCCTGAGCTAGAGTGAAACCCTACCTCAAAAAAAACAAAACAAAACAAAAAACAAAACAAAACAAAACAAAACAAAACAAAAAAAGAACTGATAAATGACATTAATATGGGAGGTAAGAGGACCAAAGAAGGAAGTGATACCACTGCTAAGTGTTTCTCCAGAGACAAGAAATGTTCATGCACAGTTTTCTCTGATAACTTTGATGGTATATTTAAACACAGTAGACGGCAATCCCTTTGCAGTCAGCATAAGAAAGTGGAAGCATGTCGGGTGGGTGGCCCATGCCTGTCTTTACAGCCCTGGGGAGGTGGAAGCAGGAGGAAGAGGAGTTCACGAAGCCTGGGTCTAGTCTGAGTTTTCCCGTAGTCCTTAGTTTTCCCAGAGATAGGATAAGAGACTAGAACTGGATCTCAGCGCTTCCACACAGTTCTGAACCTTGAGCAGAAAAAAAAAGTGAGATATCGATATGCAAATCTACCAGTAAATTTGTAGTTTCCTAAAAATAGCTCTTGTGTTCTGGTGACACTATCCCAACAAGAGAGGCCAATGCAGTGACTCAGGGTGGGGTGGGGACTAGCAGTAAGAGGCACATGGCTCTGAGAGGTGTGGGGTGCTGCTCCCACCCCTTACTTTAGAAAGACTGACTTTACTTACTCTTAGTAAGACTCAGGCATTCTGAATTAAGACTTTTCTTTCCTAAGGGTGCCCCTATTCCTTTCAATGAAGTTTTATTATATTTCAGATGGTTCTTCCAGAGAGCTCACACACACCCCCATCTAGTGATTTCATCTTAAGACTTTTTCCCTTGTGAGATGGACATAGTCTACTTGCCTTCCCCCTACTGACTTACAGAAGACTTGAGATGTACAAAGTTTCTAAACTAAACAGGGAAATAACCAGGACGTTAATACTTACATCTAGCATGCCTTCCCCTCACTCCTCGACTACCACCAACTTTGGCAGAAGGTAAGAAATCCTTATCCATTGCTTTTTAAGGATAAAGCCAGAGGTAGCAAACCAAAACCTCGTTCGTCATGATCCTGCCAAGAAAGCTCATCTGGCAGAGAACTGCTGACCGGAGTAGTGGGACCCGGTCCCCTGCTGTGACTTCAGTGTCACTCAGCAGCCTCAAAGCCGAACTACACCTACACGTGCTTAAGGAGAGTCTACCACATGTCATTAAATTGATCAACTTAGCAAGGCGGTCACTAATATCCCATGACATGAAACATTTGAAGGCTGGCTCAAGGAAAACATCAGGAAGCCGAGTAGGTGGCCAAGACGGAAGACTTGAGGGGTGGGTTCTAATCCCAGAACATGGAGGCACCCACGCCCCTCCTGCTACCCAGCCTTAGGAAGGGCTCTTGGTTATTTGCAAAGGGTGGCAGGGAGAAAGTTCAGCCCATCAGGACAGTGACTCCAAGGGACCCCATCATGCTTCAAACACCGCCCTAATGTCACCTAGACAGTAAGCCTTCAGGCCCAACCTGACCTCACATCAGAACTTGCTGCGAAGCCTACGCTACATAGATCAGTGATAGAGCCCTTGCCTAAGCATGCATAGATTCTTGGGTTTGATCCTTGAGAGAGAGAGAGAATAGGAATGAGAACGAGGAAATACCTAATGTGAGCCAGATGTAACTCACACCTATAATGTTAGCACTTGGGAAGCACAGACCAGCTTAAGCTATGTAGTGAGTTCCAGGCCACTTTGGGCCACAAAATGAGACTCTGTCTCAAAGAAAAAAAAAAAAAAATAGGGGAAAACCGTTCTCTCCCAGTAGTTAATAAGTCACCTGGGATGACTTAGCTCTGGCTGGCTCAATTCACCCCAGCATCTTAGCATGTGCCCACAACCACCTGAGCAACATCACTCGGGGACCTCAGGACTCCTTTGGCAGCCAGGAGATCCTGTTTCTCTCACATGCTGCTAAATGTTGGGATTCACCATTAAGAACCATCAAATGGGGGCTGAAGAGATGGGTCAGTGGTTAAAAGTGCTTGTCTGCAAAGCCTAACAACCCGAGTTCGATTCCCCAGTGCCCATGTAAAGCCAGATGTCTAAGGTAACACGTGTATCTGAAGTTCGTTTACAGTGGCTGGAGGCCCTGGCATTCCCACACTCTTTCTCTGTCTGCTCTCTATCTCTCTCTACTAGTAAATATACATATTAAATCAGCCAAAATATAGGCAGGAAAGAAAGAAGGAAAGGGGGATGGAGGGAGAAAGGGAAGGAGGGAAGAAGAGAGAGAAAAGGGGAAGAAAGGAGAAAGAAAAGGAGGGAAGAAAGGAATGGGAGAGGAATGAAGGCAGAAAAGTTATTTTTAAAATTGGTTTTCTGAGGTAGGGTCTCACTCTAGCCCAGGCTAACCTGGAATTCACTATGGAGTCTCAGGGTGGCCTCTAACTCATGGTTATCCTCCTACCTCTGCCTCCCAAGTGCTGGGATTAAAGGCATGTGCCACCTTGCCTGGCAGAAAAGTTGGTATTTATAAACAGTTACCTTGTTGTTACTGGGACAAAACACCCAGCCAGAAGGGCTTATGGGAGGAAAGGGTTTGCTTTAGCTTCCATTTTTTGGGTGAAGATTTATCATGATGGGGAAAGCATGGCAGAGCAGGTAGCCAGGGCGTCACATCTTGTCCCCGCAGGGGGAGGGAAATTTCCCGTGAGCTAGCTCTGAGCACCCAATGGGCTGGACTAGTAAACCTCCAGGTCCACCCCCAAGTGACACACCTCCTCCAACGAGGCTTCCATTTCCCAAAGACGTCACCAAGCAGGGACTAAGCAGGAGGCAGAATCACAAACACTTGAGGCTATGGGACATTTTACATTCAAACCACCACAGTATTGTCAGTTTTCATCCAGCTCTTACTAAGTCCAGATGAGGGAGATTTACCTAGAACTGTTCTGAACTGAGTTCTGAACTCGTAAGTGTACTTTGAAAAGGATCCCTGTAACCCTTAAAAGACAAGGATTCTCTTTGCATAAAAAGTAGACTTTTGGAGCTGGGTGTGGTGGCACATGCCTTTAATCTCAGCACTTGGGAGTCAGATTTAAGAGGATCGCAGTGGGTGTAAGGCCACCCTGAAACTACATAGTGAATTCCAGGTCAGCCTGAGCTAGAATGAGACCCTAACTTGAAAAACAAAACAAAACAACAAAAAAAAAAAGTAGACTTTTAGGGCTGTAAAGATGGCTTAGTAGTTAAGGTGCTTGCCTGCAAAGCCAAAGGACCTTGGTTCAATTACCCAGGACCCACATAAGACAAATGCACATGGTGGCACATGTATCTGGAGTTCATTTTCAGTGACTGGAAGCCCTGGTGCGCCCATTTTCTCTCTCTCTCCCTCTTTCAAATAAATAAAATAAAATAAAGAAAAGAAAAGAAAAGAAAAGTGGACTTTTAGGGCTGGAGAGATGGCTTAGTGGATAAGGTGCTTGCCTGCGAAACCTAAGGTCTCACGTTCAACTCTCCAGATCCCACATAAGCCAGATGCACAGTGACATAAGCATGCAAAGGCTGGGCGTGGTGGCGCACACCTTAAATCCCAGCATTTGGGACGCAGAGGTAGGAGGATCGCTATGAGTTTAAGGTCACCCTGAGATTACAAAGTGAGTTCCAGGTCAGCCTGGGCTAGAGTGAAACCCTACCACAAACAAACAAACAAACAAACAAACAAACAAACAAACAAACAAACAAAAATAAGCACACAAGGTGGTGCATGCATCTGGAGTTTGATTGCAGTGGCTGGAGGCCCTGGCGCGCCAATTCTCTGTCTCCCTCTCTCTCTCATAAAAAAGCAGACTTTTAGCCAGGCATGGTGGTATACACACCTTTGATCCTAGCACTTGGGAGGCAGAGGTAGGAGGACTGCTGTGAGTTCATGGCCAACTTGGAACTACAAAGTGAATTCCAGGTCAGCCTGGGCTACAGTGAGACCCTACCTCGAAAAACCAAAAAGAAAAAAGAAAAAAGAAAGCAGATTTTTATACTGCTAAGGAAAGGGGGGAAAATGCTTTCAACAGACTAAATTATTTGCAAACGGCTGCATAATCTCTTTTTAGCATGCAAAGACAGAGACAGCTGCATCAGCCTGTTCTTAGAAACAGAACTTCCCTGCCCTGGAGACACCAGACATAGCCAACTTAGTCACTTCTGTATCATTGCCATGCCCCAGTGCTGCATCTGTCTATCCCACTCAACGAATCCAAGTGAGCTGCACATCTGAGTCCTTCTACCACAGTCCTGCTCCCGTCTTTACACACAGTGCTGTGCCGTATTTACCTACCACAGAGAACGGGTGCTGTGCGGGCCAGTAGACACAGGGGCAGGAGGGTTTGGAAATGTGTACTAGCTTCTCATAGAGCTGAAGTATAGACCTTTCAAACCAAACATCATCTTTGTTCTATATTTCTGTAGTTAGATTCCATAGAGTTTATAAATCTCATCGTCTTCTTATGTAGGAACTTCTCATTCTTAAGACGTACTAACTAGGGAACGAACCAGCAGGGAGTTTGTAGACAAATAGTGTTGTGAAGAATAGAAACGTGGGTGCCAGAGGGACCCTGGTGAAAAATCACAGGGTTTCCCATGTAAGTAAGTACATGCATGAATGTATGTGTAAGCATGCATGCAGAGGTACATACATACTCATTTATGAATATTCATCAAGTAGTTAATTATGTTGTGATAGTCACTGAAGTGTCCAAAATATGCCCTACAATATGTCACTCTGAGACAGGGATTATTTAGAACTAAAGGCACTTCAAAATGGTATCTCTAAGCTAAAGATGGTACATCTGTAGATCAAGAGGGGTGTTCTGGTCTCCCCCTTTATTCCTAAAAGTAGGAAGTAAAACTCCCATGTAAATGATGGCCTCCTATGCCAGGATGAACCATTCTTTTTAAAAATTTATTTTATTTTATTTTTTTATTTATTTATTTTGGGGGGAGAGAGAATGGGCACACCAGGGCCTCAAGCCACTGCAAATAAACTCCAGATGCGTTTGCCCCCTTGTGCATCTGGCTTACATGGGTTCTGGGGAATCGAACCCAGGCCCACCTGGAATTCACTATGTACTCTCAGGCTGGCCTCAAACTCACAGCGATCCTCCTACCTCAGCTTCCTGAGTGCTGGAATTAAAGGCGTGGGCTACTATGCCTGGCCAGGAAGAAACATTCTTATTACCAGAGATGGGAAGTCAGGCCACAGGTTATCTGTGTGGAACTTGCTAAAATAACTCTGGTATATACTTTACTTTTTTCTTTGGTCAACTCAGCGCATAAACATGTCCCCTACTCACTCCTGTGGCTCCTCATTTTCCACGGGGTGCCATATACATGAGAAACCTCACGGCTTTCCTCCTGTTCATTTGACCCATGTCACTGGACTGCTTGGGCCTACCTGGGGACTGAAAAAGGCAGAGACGGAGTGTCACCTCCTCAACATGAGTCCCTCTAACACTATTTCCATTTTGTAAAAAAAAAAAAAAAAAACTTAAAATTAAGCTCCCTTCTCCTTGTGCTTCAGACACCCTTCAGCCTGCTTTCCCCCACCTGCATATGAGGAAGATTTAAAGCAGTGGTTTACTTTTGCCCTCATGTGGTTTCCAATCAGTGTCATTAAACTAAAGTTCATTCCCTTCCCCGTGTTTTCTATTTAAAATTCAGATGTAAAGGAATAATCCCGACAAGCACTTGCATACCCCTCATCTGTACTCAATAATTTCTAACATTTTGAGTACATAAGCACACGCATAGACATTAACATACATGAGAATTATTAGAGCTTTTTTTTTTTTTTTTTTTTTGAGGCAGGGTCTCATGTATCCCAGGATGGCATTGAACTCAGTATGTAGTATGTAGAATTCTGAATAAAGTATGGGCTATGGTGAAAAAAATATAAGAAATAGGGATGGAGCGATTGCTTAGTGGTTAAGGCACTTGCCTAAAAAGCCAAAGGACCCAGGTTCAATTCTCTGGGACCCACATAAGCCAGTTGCACAAGGTGGTGCATGTGTCTTGAATTTATTTGCAGTGACTAGAGGGCCTGGCATGCCCATTCTCTCTCTCTCCTTAGTAAATAAGTAAAAGTTAAAAAATATTTAAAAATATATATAAGAAATAATCTTAAAGTACTATGAAATGGGGGCTGGGAAAATGGCTCAGTAGTTAAAGTCACTTATTTGCAAAGCCTGCCAGTCCAGGTTCTATTCTCCAGTATCCACAGAATGCCAGATATACAAAGTGGCACATGAATCTGGAGTTCATTTGCAGTGGCAGAAGGCCCTGGAGTGCCCATACTCCTCTCTTTCCCTCTGTCTCTCTAATAAATAAATAAAAATAGAAAGCATGAAGTAGGGCTGGAGTAATGGCTCAGTGGTTAAGGCAATTGCCTGTAAAACCTAACTACCTTGCAAGTTCAATTCCCCAGTACCCACGTAAAGCCAGATGCACAAGGTGGCACATGCATCTGGAGTTCATTTGCAGGTGCTGGTGTGCACCCATTCTCTATCTGCCTCTCTCTCTCTCTCAACATAAATAAGTAAAACATTTTTTTCAAAAAAGCATGAAGTAAAATTTGATAAGGAGTCAGATAATTCCACATCTGTAAGTTATACTTCCAGATTACTAGTTAAGGGGAAAGCAACATGAATGTACTTTGCTGTTTTCTATTTGCATAGCCCAGGCTGTCTGAAAATTCTCCTATCCTCCTGTCTTTACCTCCAGTGTTGGAGTTACTGGCATGTACTACCACACCCAACCAGAATGTTTGCTTTTCCTTTAGCTTTAAAGCAGAGGTGAAGTTTATTCAAAGGGATTTGAATACAGATTTTAAGCAGGAGAGTTAAAAGAAAAAGAGGTGCTGGGGAAGAAAGACAGACACACCCAGGAATGCAGAGGAGAGGCACTTAATGTTTTCTTTCTGGTACAGAGACCAGGCAAACACCTTGCCTGAATGACCAGACTAATGAGACAAATGACCACAATGAGACCAAATCACACCACGGGCCTCTGGCACCTGGTACACTGAGGAGGCACAATGCCATTTCTGTTGCTACATATGCATAACCGGAATATAACCATGGCAAGCACTCCAACCCACTCCGAGGAACATTCCACAAGACAACTGCCTTTTGCTGGTCAAAACTGCTCATACCATAAAGACAAAGAAGGGTAAGAAACTGTTCCAGCTTGAAGAAGGTTCCAGAGATGCGAGAAGTAAATGTAGCCTATGATCCTCTCAGGGGAAAAAAAAAATACTGTTCCCCACCAAACAAAAAAAACAAAAACCAGCCGGGCTGGTGGCACACGCCTTTAATCCCAGCACTTGGCAGGCAGAGATAGGATCACCATGAGTTCAAGGCCACTCTGAGAGTACATAGTGAATTTCAGGTCAGCCTGGGCTACAGTGAGACCCTACCTCAAAAAACCAAAATAAGCCGGGCGTGGTGGCGCACGCCTTTAATCCCAGCACTCGGGAGGCAGAGGGAGGAGGATCGCTGAGAGTTCGAGGCCACCCTGAGACTACATAGTGAATTCTAGGTCAGCCTGGACCAGAGTGAGACCCTACCTCGCAAAACCAAAAAAAAAAAAAAAAAAAAAAAAAAATAAAAAATAAATAAATAAATAAATAAATTAATTAAATAAATTAAATAAACCAAAACCACTGCTAGCAAGGAAATTGCTGGGATGTTTCCCCGTTCTGATGTAATGGGAGAAAATGCTCATGCTCTTAAGAGAGACTTTAGCAGACAGCTCAGGTTCACTGAGATGAACTTCCAGACCAGGCACAGTTATGGAGGAAGGGATATTTATTGAAGCCTACAGACCCAGGGGAAGTTCCATAATGGCAGAAGAAGCTGGCCCTCTCTCAGAGGACCAAGCAGACAGAGAGAGAGAGAGAGAGAGAGAGAGAGAGACCACACAGCACACTTCAGGAACTCCAGCTAGGCACACTTTGAATATCTTTAGATTGGAATTTCAAATCCACCACCACACCTTTAAGATCTGCCCAGTGATACCTCCTCTAGCCAGGTGGCTGCAGATCCAAACTACAAACTAATGAAACACTGAATATATTGAGGGCCATCGATTCAAATTACCACAGAGACACATTAAGGTAATTAGGGATCATGAGAGAGAGAGTAAAGTGTTAACAATGAAAGACTATTCATAGGCTGCAGAATGTGGGCTTCTGTGGATACCTACATGTACATACCCACAGCCAGCAAGGCCAGGAGAAAAGTACATAGGCGTGGACTTCATTATTCATGAAACTTTTCTGAATGTCATAAAGTTTAAGAAAGATTCAAAGATTCAACCCAGCACAGACTTGGAAATACGAATTTTCCTCTTTCCCCATATCGTTTCTTTTGTATCTTTCTTTCTTGTCCAAGCATGCAACTTCCCAACATTCGTCCTGCCCTGGCTCTCACACTTGGACTTGTACATCTATCTTAGCATCTCCAATGTGCCCTTACCCGGTTCCTAGAAAGTAAGGAATTATTATATAGTCCAGTGTAATGAATGGCTAGCTTGCTTATTCACAATCTGTATTGAGCCTCTACACTGTGGATATGAGGAACCCAAACACATAGAGAAGAAATCAGACCAACCTCTGGTCTCATGAGGCTCCATCACGCAGAGACAAACAAAACAATGCTTTACACATTTTTCTGGAAGTCTAAACTTCTTCAGTGTCTCCCTGGTTGTCACAGGTATGTGACATTTAAATTTATTTTTGTCCTTATTATGTAAGGAAATACACCATATGTGAACGTTTCATGTATTTTTATTTTTGTTTATTTATTTGTGTATTTATTTATTTGAGAGTGACAGACAGAGAGAGAAAGAGGCAGATAGAGAGATGAATTGGGTGAACCAGGGCCTCCAGCCACTGCAAACGAACTCCAGATGCATGCACCCCCTTGTGCATCTGGCTTACGTGGGTCCTGGGGAATTGAGCCTCGAACCAGGGAAGCACTTAACCACTAAGCCATCTCTCCAGGCCCTTCATTGTATTTTTAAAATTTTGCTTATTGCCAAGGGTGGTGGCACACACCTTTAACCCCAGAACTTGGGAGGCAGAGGTAGGAGAATCACTGTGAATTCCAGGCCAGCCTGAGATTACATAGTGAATCCAAGTCAGCCTGAGCTAGAGTGAGACCCTGCCTCAAAAAAAAAAAAAAAAAAAAAAAAATGCTTATTGATTCATTTGGGGAGGCATGTATGTGTGTGTCAACATGTGTTCTCATGTGTGTTGACATGTGTTCATGTGTGTGAGCAGAGGTGTGCATGAACACATATGCATGCATGTTGAGGTCTGAGGTCAACACTGGAGTCTTTCTCAGTTAGTTTTAAAGATAGGGTCTCTCACTGAACTTAGAGATTCAGCTAGACTAGCTACCTAGCACATTCTAGGGATCTTCCTGTCTGCTTGCCCAAAGTAGAATTACAGGTGTCATTGCCATACCTCACCTTTTTAAATATTTTATTTTATTTTTACTTTTTGGTTTTTCAAGGTAGGGTCTCACTCTAGCCCAGGCTGACCTGGAATTCACTTTGTAGTCTCAGGGTGGCCTCGGACTCATGGGATCCTCCTACCTCTGCCTCCCGAGTGCTGGGATTAAAGGCATGCACTACCACACCTGGCTATTTTTTTATTTATTACAGAGACAGAAAGGGAGCAAAGGAGGGAGGGAGGGAGAGAACAAGCACACCAGGGCCTATAGCCACTGTAAACAAACTCCAGAAGCATGCATCACTATGTGCATCTGGTTTACATGGGTTCTGGGGAATTAAACCTTAGTCTTTAGGCTTCACATGCAAGTGCCTTAACTGATAAACCATCTCTCCAGCCCTTCCCCTGGCCTTCTATATGAGTTCTGGGCATCCAAACTCAGGCCCCCATCTTTGCATGGCAGGTACTTTACCCACTGAACCATCTCCCAGCCCATTTTATTATATTTTGATAAAGTGGTAATAGCAGTCATGAAATAACATAAATGTTTCCATAGTGTAGTTATTATCATGTTTGCCTTAATACAAAATATGTAACTGACATGCATGTATTTATAAAACATGTAAAAACATGTGCTGTAGCCTCTGCTCAAAATGTGCCTATTGAGAATGAACCTATCCACACGAAGAGAGGACTGTGATGGACGACAAGGAGAAAGCTGGTGGTTCAGTGAGGTCACCAACTAGGAGAGATGTGAAGAGAGGACTGTGATGGGACTGTTCATGAGGTCACCAACGACAAGAGAGGACTGTGATGGAGCTGGTGGTTCAGTGAGGTCACCAACGAGGAGAGATGTGAAGAGAGGACTGTGATGGACGACAAGGAGAAAGCTGGTGGTTCAGTGAGGTCACCAACTAGGAGAGATGTGAAGAGAGGACTGTGATGGACGACAAGGAGAAAGCTGGTGGTTCAGTGAGGTCACTAACTAGGAGAGATGTGAAGAGAGGACTGTGATGGATGACAAGGAGAAAGCCGGTGGTTCACTGAGGTCACTAACAAGGAGAGATGTGAAGAGAAGGCTGTTATGGATGACAAGGAGAAAGCTGGTGGTTCAGTGAGGTCACTAACTAGGAGAGATGTGAAGAGAGACTGTGATGGACGACAAGGAGAAAGCTGGTGGTCAGTGAGGTCACTAACTAGGAGAGATGTGAAGAGAGGACTGTGATGGATGACAAGGAGAAAGCTGGTGGTTCACTGAGGTCACTAACTAGGAGAGATGTGAAGAGAGGACTGTGATGGATGACAAGGAGAAAGCTGGTGGTTCAGTGAGGTCACTAACTAGGAGAGATGTGAAGAGAGGGACTGTGATGGAAACAAGGAGAAAGCTTTGGCTCAGTGAGGTCACCAACTAGGAGAGATGTGAAGAGATCAGTTATGGAACAGCTGAAGTGTGGTAGTGAGGTCACCAACTAGGAGAGATGTGAAGAGAGGCTGTTATGGATGACAAGGAGAAAGCTGGTGGTCCAGTGAGGTCACTCTAAGAGATGTGAAGAGAGGACTGTGATGGATGACAAGGAGAAAGCCGGTGGTTCACTGAGGTCACTAACAAGGAGAGATGTGAAGAGAAGGCTGTTATGGATGACAAGGAGAAAGCTGGTGGTCCAGTGAGGTCACCAACTAGGAGAGATGTGAAGAAAAGACTGTGATGGACGACAAGGAGAAAGCTGGTGGTTCAGTGAGGTCACCAACTAGGAGAGATGTGAAGAGAGGACTGTGATGGATGACAAGGAGAAAGCTGGTGGTTCAGTGAGGTCACCAACTAGGAGAGATGTGAAGAGAGGACTGTGATGGATGACAAGGAGAAAGCTGGTGGTTCAGTGAGGTCACCAACTAGGAGAGATGTGAAGAGAGGACTGTGATGGATGACAAGGAGAAAGCTGGTGGTTCAGTGAGGTCACCAACTAGGAGAGATGTGAAGAGAAGACTGTGATGGACGACAAGGAGAAAGCTGGTGGTTCAGTGAGGTCACCAACTAGGAGAGATGTGAAGAGAGGACTGTGATGGATGACAAGGAGAAAGCTGGTGGTTCACTGAGGTCACTAACTAGGAGAGATGTGAAGAGAAGGCTGTGATGGATGACAAGGAGAAAGCTGGTGGTTCAGTGAGGTCACTAACTAGGAGAGATGTGAAGAGAGGACTGTGATGGATGACAAGGAGAAAGCTGGTGGCTCACTCACCAACTAGGAGAGATGTGAAGAGAGGACTGTGATGGACGACAAGGAGAAAGCTGGTGGTTCAGTGAGGTCACTAACTAGGAGAGATGTGAAGAGAGGACTGTGATGGATGACAAGGAGAAAGCTGGTGGCTCAGTGAGGTCACTAACTAGGAGAGATGTGAAGAGAGGACTGTGATGGACGACAAGGAGAAAGCTGGTGGTTCAGTGAGGTCACCAACTAGGAGAGATGTGAAGAGAGGACTGTGATGGACGACAAGGAGAAAGCTGGTGGTTCAGTGAGGTCACCAACTAGGAGAGATGTGAAGAGAGGACTGTGATGGACGAAAAGGAGAAAGCTTGTGGTCCAGTGAGGTCACCAACTAGGAGAGATGTGAAGAGAGGACTGTGATGGATGACAAGGAGAAAGCCGGTGGTTCACTGAGGTCACTAACTAGGAGAGATGTGAAGAGAAGGCTGTTATGGATGACAAGGAGAAAGCTGGTGGTCCAGTGAGGTCACCAACTAGGAGAGATGTGAAGAAAAGACTGTGATGGACGACAAGGAGAAAGCTGGTGGTTCAGTGAGGTCACTAACTAGGAGAGATGTGAAGAGAAGGCTGTGATGGACGACAAGGAGAAAGCTGGTGGTTCAGTGAGGTCACCAACTAGGAGAGATGTGAAGAGAGGACTGTGATGGACGACAAGGAGAAAGCTGGTGGTTCAGTGAGGTCACCAACTAGAGAGATGTGAAGAGAGGACTGTGATGGATGACAAGGAGAAAGCTGGTGGTTCAGTGAGGTCACCAACTAGAGAGATGTGAAGAGAGAGAGGACTGTGATGGATGACAAGGAGAAAGCTGGTGGTTCAGTGAGGTCACCAACTAGGAGAGATGTGAAGAGAGGACTGTGATGGATGACAAGGAGAAAGCTGGTGGCTCAGTGAGGTCACTAACTAGGAGAGATGTGAAGAGAGGACTGTGATGGATGACAAGGAGAAAGCTGGTGGTTCAGTGAGGTCACTAACTAGGAGAGATGTGAAGAGAGGGACTGTGATGGATGACAAGGAGAAAGCTGGTGGCTCAGTGAGGTCACTAACTAGGAGAGATGTGAAGAGAGGACTGTGATGGATGACAAGGAGAAAGCTGGTGGTTCAGTGAGGTCACTAACTAGGAGAGATGTGAAGAGAGGACTGGATGGACTGGTTGATGGAGATGACAAGGATGGACGCAAAGCTGGTGGTTCAGTGAGGTCACCAACTAGGAGAGATGTGAAGAGAGACTGTGATGGATGACAAGGAGAAAGCTGGTGGTTCAGTGAGGTCACCAACTAGCTGTGATGGACGACAAGGAGAAAGCTGGTGGTTCAGTGAGGTCACTAACTAGGAGAGATGTGAAGAGAAGGCTGTGATGGATGACAAGGAGAAAGCTGGTGGTTCAGTGAGGTCACCAACTAGGAGAGATGTGAAGAGAGGACTGTGATGGACAACAAGGAGAAAGCTGGAGGTTCACTGAGGTCACTAACTGAGGATCACCAACTAGGAGAGATGTGAAGAGAGGACTGTGATGGATGACAAGGAGAAAAGCTGGTGGTTCAGTGAGGTCACCAACTAGGAGAGATGTGAAGAGAGGACTGTGATGGATGACAAGGAGAAAGCTGGTGGCTCAGTGAGGTCACCAACTAGGAGAGATGTGAAGAGAAGGCTGTTATGGATGACAAGGAGAAAGCTGGTGGATTCAGTGAGGTCACCAACTAGGAGAGAGATGAAGAAGAAGGCTGTTATGGATGACAAGGAGAAAGCTGGTGGTTCAGTGAGGTCACCAACTAGGAGAGATGTGAAGAGAAGGCTGTTATGGATGACAAGGAGAAAGCTGGTGGTCCAGTGAGGTCACCAACTAGGAGAGATGTGAAGAGAAGGCTGTTATGGATGACAAGGAGAATGCTGGTGGTTCAGTGAGGTCACCAACTAGGAGAGATGTGACGAGAGGGCTGTGATGGATGACAAGGAGAAAGCTGGTGGTTCAGTGAGGTCACCAACTAGGAGAGATGTGAAGAGAAGACTGTGATGGACGACAAGGAGAAAGCTGGTGGTTCAGT
Source organism: Orientallactaga sibirica (assembly GCA_036365145.1). Classification (NCBI taxonomy): domain Eukaryota; kingdom Metazoa; phylum Chordata; class Mammalia; order Rodentia; family Dipodidae; genus Orientallactaga; species Orientallactaga sibirica. Next base: position 4,476,048 of record JAEOAD010000044.1, on the reverse strand, counting down.
GAGGTCACTAACTAGGAGAGATGTGAAGAGAGGGCTGTGATGGATGACAAGACAAGGTCACTAACTAGGAGAGATGTGAAGAGAAGACTGTGATGGATGACAAGGAGAAAGCTGGTGGTGAGGTCACTAGAGAGATGTGAGAGATGTGAAGAGAGGACTGTGATGGATGACAAGGAGAAAGCTGGTGGTTCAGTGGTTCAGTCACTAACTAGGAGAGATGTGAAGAGAGGACTGTGATGGATGACAAGGAGAAAGCTGGTGGTTCAGTGAGGTCACTAACTAGGAGAGATGTGAAGAGAGGACTGTGATGGATGACAAAGGAGAAAGCTGGTGGTTCAGTGAGGTCACCAACTAGGAGAGATGTGAAGAGAGGACTGTGATGGATGACAAGAAAAGCTGGTGGCTCAGTGAGGTCACTAACTAGGAGAGATGTGAAGAGAGAGGACTGTGATGGATGACAAGGAGAAAGCTGGTGGCTCAGTGAGGTCACCAACTAGGAGAGATGTGAAGAGAGGACTGTGATGGATGACAAAGGAGAAAGCTGGTGGTTCAGTGAGGTCACCAACTAGGAGAGATGTGAAGAGAGGACTGTGATGGATGACAAGGAGAAAGCTGGTGGCTCAGTGAGGTCACTAACTAGGAGAGATGTGAAGAGAGGACTGTTATGGTCAGAAAGCTGGTGGTCCAGTGAGGTCACCAACTAGAGAGATGTGTGAAGAGAGGACTGTGATGGACGACAAGGAGAAAGCTGGTGGTTCAGTGAGGTCACTAGGAGAGATGTGAAGAGAGATGTTATGGAGACAAGGACTGGTGGTCCATGGGTCACCAACTAGGAGAGATGTGAAGAAAAGACTGTGAAGGAGAAAGCTGGTGGTTCAGTGAGGTCACCAACTAGGAGAGATGTGAAGAGAAGGCTGTTATGGACCAAGGAGAAAGCTGGTGGTCAGTGAGGTCACCAACTAGGAGAGATGTGAAGAGAGGACTGTGATGGATGACAAGGAGAAAGCTGGTGGTTCAGTGAGGTCACCAACTAGGAGAGATGTGAAGAGAGGACTGTGATGGATGACAAGGAGAAAGCTGGTGGCTCAGTGAGGTCACTAACTAGGAGAGATGTGAAGAGAAGGCTGTGATGGACGACAAGGAGAAAGCTGGTGGTTCAGTGAGGTCACCAACTAGGAGAGATGTGAAGAGAGGACTGTGATGGACGACAAGGAGAAAGCTGGTGGTTCAGTGAGGTCACCAACTAGGAGAGATGTGAAGAGAGGACTGTGATGGACGAAAAGGAGAAAGCTGGTGGTTCAGTGAGGTCACTAACTAGGAGAGATGTGAAGAGAAGGCTGTGATGGATGACAAGGAGAAAGCTGGTGGTTCAGTGAGGTCACCAACTAGGAGAGATGTGAAGAGAGGACTGTGATGGACAACAAGGAGAAAGCTGGAGGTTCACTGAGGTCACTAACTAGGAGAGATGTGAAGAGAAGGCTGTGATGGATGACAAGGAGAAAGCTGGTGGCTCAGTGAGGTCACCAACTAGGAGAGATGTGAAGAGAGGACTGTGATGGACGACAAGGAGAAAGCTGGTGGTTCAGTGAGGTCACCAACTAGGAGAGATGTGAAGAGAGGACTGTGATGGATGACAAGGAGAAAGCTGGTGGCTCAGTGAGGTCACCAACTAGGAGAGATGTGAAGAGAAGGCTGTTATGGACGACAAGGAGAAAGCTGGTGGTTCAGTGAGGTCACCAACTAGGAGAGATGTGAAGAGAAGGCTGTTATGGATGACAAGGAGAAAGCTGGTGGCTCAGTGAGGTCACCAACTAGGAGAGATGTGAAGAGAAGGCTGTTATGGACGACAAGGAGAAAGCTGGTGGTTCAGTGAGGTCACCAACTAGGAGAGATGTGAAGAGAGGACTGTGATGGATGACAAGGAGAAAGCTGGTGGTTCAGTGAGGTCACCAACTAGGAGAGATGTGAAGAGAGGACTGTGATGGACGACAAGGAGAAAGCTGGTGGTCCAGTGAGGTCACCAACTAGGAGAGATGTGAAGAGAGGACTGTGATGGACGACAAGGAGAAAGCTGGTGGTCCAGTGAGGTCACTAACTAGGAGAGATGTGAAGAGAGGACTGTGATGGACGACAAGGAGAAAGCTGGTGGCTCAGTGAGGTCACCAACTAGGAGAGATGTGAAGAGAGGACTGTGATGGACGACAAGGAGAAAGCTGGTGGTCCAGTGAGGTCACCAACTAGGAGAGATGTGAAGAGAGGACTGTGATAGATGACAAGGAGAAAGCTGGTGGTTCAGTGAGGTCACCAACTAGGAGAGATGTGAAGAGAGGACTGTGATGGATGACAAGGAGAAAGCTGGTGGCTCAATGAGGTCACCAACTAGGAGAGATGTGAAGAGAGGACTGTGATGGATGACAAGGAGAAAGCTGGTGGTTCAGTGAGGTCACCAACTAGGAGAGATGTGAAGAGAGGACTGTGATGGATGACAAGGAGAAAGCTGGTGGTTCAGTGAGGTCACCAACTAGGAGAGATGTGAAGAGAGGACTGTGATGGACGACAAGGAGAAAGCTGGTGGTTCAGTGAGGTCACCAACTAGGAGAGATGTGAAGAGAGGACTGTGATGGATGACAAGGAGAAAGCTGGTGGTCAGTGAGGTCACCAACTAGGAGAGATGTGAAGAGAGGACTGTGATGGATGACAAGGAGAAAGCTGGTGGTTCAGTGAGGTCACCAACTAGGAGAGATGTGAAGAGAGGACTGTGATGGACGACAAGGAGAAAGCTGGTGGTCCAGTGAGGTCACCAACTAGGAGAGATGTGAAGAGAGGACTGTGATGGACTGGTGGTTCAGTGAGGTCACCAACTAGGAGAAGGGAGCTGGTGGTTCACTGGAGAAAGCTAACTAGTGAGAGATGTGAAGATGAGAGGACTGTGATGGACGACAAGGAGAAAGCTGGTGGTTCACTGATGTCACCAACTAGGAGAGATGTGAAGAGAGGACTGTGATGGATGACAAGGAGAAAGCTGGTGGTTCAGTAGGTCACCAACTAGGAGAGATGTGAAGAGAAGGTTATGGACGACAAGCAACCTGGTGGTTCAGTGAGGTCACCAACTAGTGTGAAGAAAGGGGAACGCCAACTTCTGGGTTGAGTGAAAACACATTTTCAAAGGTCTTCAAGGGACAGGACATCAGATTAAACAGCTGCAGTGTTAGTGAAATGGAATGAACACGCCTGCTGAGGTTACTTAAAAAGAGTGCTCTCAAAGATGGGCAGGGAAACTGTCTACATGATGGAGAATCAGACCTTCACTGGATACATGTAAGAAAATTATAACTACAGGGATGACTCCAAATGAATACAATCAATACCTTCTGAGTTCTTATGACTTAAGTTGGGGTGTTTGCTTGTCTCTTTTTGTTTTATAGTATTACTGATTGAACTGTAAGTCTTGTGCATGATAGGCAAGCACTCTACCACTAAGTTACATTCCCAGCCCTATTTTTACATTTAATTTTTAAAAATATTTTATTTTTTATTTTTATTTATTTGAAAGACAGAGAGAGGCAGAAAGAGAGGGGGAGAGAAGGAGAAAATGGGCTTGGCAGGGCCTCCAGCCACTGCAAATGAACTCAAGACGCATTCGCCCCCTTGTGTATCTGGTTTACATGAGTCCCGGGGTATCAAGCCAGGGTCCTTTGGCTTTGCAGGCAAATACCTTAACTTCTAAGCCATATCTCCAGCCCACATTTAATTTTGAGACAGGGTCTCGGTAAGTTTCCCAAGCTGAGTTTGATCTACTCTGGGGCCCTGGCAGGCCTTTGAACTTGTGGTCTTGCTGCTTCAGCCTCCTGAGTAGCTGGGATGACAAGTCTTTGCCAATAGACCTGGAAAGTTCATAAAGTCTTAATTAAGTAGAATGGGGAGCCACAGAATAACTTGGCCCCCTGGATGCTGCCTGGATCTGTCCTGGGGTGGGACAGGGAGAACTTGAGTTAGGAAGACAATAAAAGAAAAGTCAGAGCTGTACATGCATTGGTTTAAAATAGAACAAGGGTGCTGGCAAGTCAGGCGGTAGAGTGTGAGACTTAAAATAGAAAGGAACATAGTCCAAATATTACTTCAATGACACATTGTGCTTTATTCCCTCTGACATCTGAGTGACATGTCGCTTTACTCTGGTTTGTAGAATTGTAAATACTCTATGATCGACTTGGTCATATGCTCAAATAAATGAGTGTCTTGCAGAGCACACACTGGAGCTGGGTTTCCACAGTCAGGTTGCCCTCCATATCTCACTCCTGCCCCTTCCATCCAAGATGGAGACTTCTGGGGCTTCATGAAACATTCAGATTCTTAGCTTTGTTTATAAAGGGTTTCAAATAATAACAGAATGCTGTCGATACTATAGATTAGTAATCACAGTCACTTAGGAGGTGTGTAGAGGGACTGACCTACTTCAAGTAGCACAGTAGATACAGAAGAATGAACAGAACCAGTGACATTGTCCAGCCTTGACAGCTAGCTCAGATTCACCAATTCCACTTGACCCGGGACCAACCAGGTATTTGTCAGCATCACACCACAGCCCTCTACATAAAACAAAGTTAACAATCTGGTGAGAGCTACAAGCATAACTCAACAAAAAGTACTTCATTTTCAGTATTTACAACCTAGAGTCATGCAAATATGTATGAGTTATGACCAATGAAACTTATTCCCCAAATCATGAGTTTTAATTCCTTTATATTCCCCCCCAAAAGCCAACAATGATATTTTGTACATAAGTGACCAAAAATATAAACCCAAACCAGACAAAGACAAAACAAAAAAAGAAAACTATGCTGGGCATGGTGGCACACGCCTTTAATCCCAGCACTTGGAAGGCAGAGAGAGGTAGGAGGATCGCCGTGAGTTTGAGGCCACCCTGAAACTATATAGTGAATTCCATGTCAGCCTGGGCTAGAGTGAGCACCTACCTTGAAAAACCAAAAAAACAAAAAAAGAAAGAAAATTACAGACCAATCTCCCTCATGAACACAGATGACATAGATGCAAAAATTCTCAACAAAAGCCAGGTGTGGTGGTGCACACCTTTAATCCCAGCACTCAGGAGGCAAAGGTAGGAGGATCACTGTGAGTTCGAGGCCACCCTGAGACTACATAGTGAATTCCAGGTCAGCCTGAGCCAGAGTGAGACCCTACCTTGGAAAACCAAAAAAAAAAAAAATTCTCAACAAGATATTGGTAAGCAGAATACAAGAATATATCAAGAAAAGATCATTCACTCCAACCAAGTAGGCTTTATCCCAGAGATGAAGGGATGGTTCAACATAAGCAAACTGATAAATGTAATACACTATATAAATGGACTGAAGGACAAAAATCACATGATCATCTCAATAGATGCAAAAAAAGCATTTGACAAAATCCAACATTCCTTCCTGATAAAAGTCCTACAGAAACTGGGAATAGAAGGAAAGCTATTTATGACAAACCTATAGCCAGCATAATACTAAATGGGGGAAAACCTGAAGTTTTTCCACTAAAATCAGGCACAAGACAAGGGTGTCCACTGTCTCCACTTTTATTTAACATAGTACTGGAAGTCTTAGCTATAGCAATACAGCAAGAGACCTACATAAAAAGGATACAAACTAAAATGGAAGAGATCAAATTATCATTATTTGCAGATGATATGATTCTATACATAAAGGACCATAACGACTCTGCCAGCAAACTGTTAGAGCTGATTAACACTTTTTGCTACATAGCAGGATACAAAATAAACACACAGAAAGCAGTAGCCTTCCTATATACTAACAACAAACATGCTGAGGATTAAATCAGGGAATCACTCCTATTCACAATGCCTCAAAAAAAAAAAAGAAAGAAAGAAAGAGAAGAGAAGAGAAGAGAAGAGAAGAAAAAAAAACTTTGGAATAAACCTAACCAAGGAAATGAAGGATATATACAATGAAAACTTTAAAACACTCAAGAGAGAAATTTCAGAAGACACTAGGGAATGGAAAGACATCTCATGTTCAATATTATGAAAATGACAATCTTGCCAAAAGAAATCTACACATTTGACACAATCCCCATCAAAATTCCAATGGCATTCTTCACAGAAATAGAAAAGCAATCCTAAAATTCATTTGGAAGCACAAAAAATCTGGAATAGCCAAAATAATTTAGAGCAACAAAAATCAGGCTGGTGGTATTACTATTCCTGATTTTAAACTATATTACAGAGCCATAGTAACAAAAACAACATGGTACTTGCACAGAAAAGGACACGTAGATCCATGGAACAGAATAGACAAGCCAGGTGTAAGTCTGGGAAGCTACAGTCATCTGATTTTCGACACAAATATTCATTGGAGAAGACAGCGTCTCTTACAAATGGTGCTGGGAAAACTGGATATCTGTATGTAGAAGGATGAAATAAATCTTTATCTCTCTCCATGTTTAAGAATCAAGTCCAAATGGATCAAAGTCCTTCATATTGGACCCAAAACTCTGAAACTGCTAGAGGAAAAAGTAGGGGAAACCCTTCAACATATTGGCATAGGCAATGACTTTCTAAATATAACCACAGTTGCTCAGGAAATAAAACCACTACTCAACCACTGGGACCTCATGAAATTAAAAAGTTTTATAGGGCTGGAGAGATGGCTAAGCAGCTAAGGCACTCGCCCGTAAAACCTAATGACCCAAGTTTGATTCCCCAGTATCCATATAAAGGCAGCTGCACAAGGTGGTGCGTGCATTTGGAGTTCATTTGCAGTGGCTAGAGGCCCTGGCAGGCATTTTCTCTATCTCTGTCTCTCTTCTATCTATCTCTTTCTGCTTTCAAATAATTAAAAACAAAATTTTTTAAAAAAGCTTTTAGACTGGGTGTGGTGGCACATGCCTTTAATCTCAGCACTCAGGAAACAGAGATAGGAGGATCACCAAGAGTTCAAGGCCACCTTGAGTCTACATAATGAATTCCAGGTCAGCCTGAGCTAGAGTAAGACCCTACCTCAAAAAAAAAAAAAAAAACACAAACAAACAACCATCCCCCAAAAACCCAGCAACCCAAAACAACAACAAAACCTTCTGTATAGCAAAGGACACAATAAATAGAGCAAGAGGCAACCTACAGGATGGGAGAAAAATCTTTGCCAGCTAGACATCTGCTAAAGGATTAATATTCAGGATATACAAAGAACTTAAAGAAATAAGAAGAAAAATCAAACAACCCATTTTAAAAATGGGCTATGGAACTAAATAGAGTGTTCTCAAAAGAAAAAATACAGATAGCATATAAACATCTAAAAAAATGTTCCACATCCTTTGCCATCAGGGAACTGCAAATTAAAACTACTTTGAGATTCCATCTCACTCCTGTCAGAATGGCTATCATCAAGAAAATAAATGACAATAAATGCTAGTAAGGATTCAGAAAAAGAGGAACCTTTCTACACTGTGGGTGGGAATGTAAACTGGTCCAGCCACTGTGAAAATCAGTGTGCCTCAGGTTCCTGAGACAGCTAAAAATAGATTTACCATATGACCCAGCTATACCACTCCTAGGCAAAACCTAAGGACTCATCTCACTACCTTGGAGATACTTGCACATCCATATTTATTGCCACTCTATTCACAATAGCTAGGAAATGGAAGCAGCCTAAATGTCCCTCAACTGATGAATGGATAATAAAGATGTGGTACACTTATACAATGGAGTTCTATTCCATGGTAAAGAAAAATGAAATTATGAAATTTGCAGGGAAATGGATGGATCTGGAAAGGATTATACTAAATGAGGTAACCCAGGCCCAGAAAGTCAAACACTGCATGTTCTCTTTCATATGTGGATTCTAGCTACAAATGTTTAGACTTTTATGTGAGTCAGGGTAAATTCAGTAGCAGAGGTCAGTAATGTAGAAAGGTATAAGGGAGGGAGGAGAGGGGAGGATCATATTATATATATGTAAATAGATGAACGGATTACTGGGGGTGGAATGACCTAAGGGAGGTCAGGGGAAGAGACTGAGTAAAGGAAGGGTGGGAGGAGGGTTAATCAAAATTTAAGAGGGTATGAATAAGCCATATGGAAACCTACTTTTTTGGACATTGGCACACCCAGAAGCCATAGATTTTTACTAGAAAAATTTCAGTGCCAGAGATGGGATACCTTCCAGGAAGTTGCTGGCCAGCGTGGTTCCTGATGCCCTCAAAACATTCCAAGCCATTGCCAAGGCTCTTGGTTTCCCAAGAATAGATGATAATAGATGAATAGATGATAAGACCCTATTGTTGAAGACTCTACATACTTGGGATGCAAGGTCACTGAGAAATCCTGCGAGAGCTGAGCTGAAAACCTCCTCCCTGTAGATCAGCTTACAGAGCTGAAAAAAAAGCTATGTTGTGTGCAGCACAATGGGAGAGAGAAGTCATCAATGGAGATAAATAAGAGTGGACACTGCAAGCCCTACGTCTGGCCAGACAGACCCAATGAGCCAATTGGTACAATGTCTGTTATAGGGGAAACCAACTGCTCACTAATTGGACTGGAGGCCCACTCCGCGGGACTGAATACATGCCTGGTAGTGAAAACCTATTACAGGTGAGGTCATGAGTCCTAGGAGTGTAATGTCTGCTGGTGTCTGGCTAAATGTATATACTATGCTCACAAACTGCCCAGTAAGCACTTCTCTTGATGTTCATACTCATATATTAATGCTACTTTCACTTTTGGTTAGAGAAGCTTCTCTTTTCAGATGGCAGTGACCTTGGGATGACTCAAAAGGCACCATAGTGCGAGAAGAAGTGACAGAGGAGTGTTAGGCACTGAAACATCTATCACACCCTCCAAGGCTCAGGATCCATTGCAGAAGAGGTGGCAGAAAGAATGTAAGAGCCAAAGGAAGGGTAGAACTGCTTACAGTGCAGTCTTCCAGACACAAAATGGCCTGAATATCCACGACCTCACAGTGTCTGGTACTACCTACACAAGACTGTCATAATAGGAGGAAAAGATGATGACATCAAAATAAAAGAGAGACTGAGAGAGGAGGGGATATGATGAAGAGTAGATTTGTGAAGGGGAAAGTGGGGGAGTGGAGTGAATTATCATGGCTTATTGTCTATAATTGTAGAAGTTATCAATAATTTTTTTAAAAAGATACTACTTCCAGTTGTGTACAAAGGACAGTCTTAATTCATTCTGTAGGGCTCAGCACTTTCTCATTTTCAACTTACCTGTGTCTTCCAAACATTAGGAGGTAATTACTGTGTTCCCGCTGTTTATTATATTTTTACTTAAGATCAGGACTTAGTCTGTTGGCCAGGCTGGCTTTGACTTGAGCTCCTTCTCCCTTACTGTCTTGAGTAGCTGGAACTACAGGTATGTGTCACCATGATGGACCCTACCCTGTCTTCTTCAGTCTTCATCCTCCTCCACCCCATCTCAATTCTCTCAAATAAAAGCAGTCAATACTAGAATATGTATAATGTACACATATACACACGTACACACACACACACACACACACACACACACACACGTATATATAGTTAGTGGTACATAAAGCCAGATGCACAAAGTGGCCCATGCATCTGGAGTTCATTTGCAGTGGCAAGAAACTGCCCTGTTATAAACAGAAGGCTGGTGCACAGAAATGGGTTTATTATAGAGTATTAGCAACTTTATTTCTAAAATTGGGTTCTACCTATAGTTCAATAGCAGAATTCTTGAAAATAATCAATTCCCAATCAAGTAGAAAGTAGAGATAGTTCATGCATAAAATGCATACTGTAGGAGCTGGAGAGATGACTTAGTGGTTAAGGTGCTTGCCTGCAAAGCCTAAGGACCCAGGTTCAATTCCCCAGAACCCACAATAAACCAGATGCAGATGGTGGCACATGCATCTGGAGTTTGTTTGCAGTGGCTAGAGGCCCTGGTGTGCCCATTCTCTCTCTCTCTTTTCCCTAATAAATAATAATTTAAAATATTTTGAATAAAATTCATACTGTAATTAAAATACAACTCATCCCAAAATTATTACTTTAGGACATTCACAATCAAAGCTATTTCTCTTGCATTATTAGCACCTCAATCAATGACAATAAATATTACCTTTATAATATAAGAATTTTATTTATTAATGTACATACCAACAGTGTAGATTGGTTTTCGATATGGCATCAGTCCAAAATTGTACTGGAAAATTCCTCTGCCATAAAATAGTGGCAAAGCCAACCCTGTAAACTTGAATGTTGCATCTTGTAGGGTTCGAAGCCATGAGCCTTTGGGGTTGTTAACTTGTTTTAAATTGTCAATTTCACCAAAAGAAAACAGTGGGACCAAGTTGGCACTGCAAATGAAGAATATTAAATTTAAATGATAGGATTTAAATTATTTTGTCTCTCTGACTTTTGCAACAACCCCTACTCCAATTATTTTTTTAATATTTTATTTATTTATTTATTATTTTGGTTTTCTGAGGTAGGGTCTCACTCTAGCTCATGCTGACCTGGAATTCACTATGTAGTCTCAGGGTAGCCTTGAACTCACGGTGATCCTCCTACCTCTGCCTCCCGAGTGCTGGGATTAAAGGAGTGTGCCACCATGCCTAGCCTTTATTTTCTTTACTTTTTTAAGAGAGAGAGAGCAATAGGCAGGTAGAGAGAGAGAGAGAGAGGGAGAATGGGTGCACCAGGGCCTCCAGCCAGTGCAAGTGAACTCCAGATATGTGTGCCCCCTTGTGCATCTGGCTTATGTGGGTCCTGGGAAATTGAACCTGGGTCCTTTGGCTTTGCAGGCCAAGTGCCTTAACCATTAAGCTATCTCTTCAGCCCACCTTCTCCATTCTTAAAGGTGCCTGTAAGGGTTAATCTTCCTTCTCCACTTGATTTGATTTGGTGAGTCTGTGAGGGTATTTCTAGAGGTTTAAGTGAGGAAGGAAACCCACCCTGAAATGTGGGCAGCACTATCACGGGGGCTGGGTTCTCAGACTGAATGAGAAAGAGGTGAGCACAGCACCTACATCCATCTCTGCATCCTGACTGCTGACACGAGGTGTCTGCCTGTGTCACACTCCTGATGGGCTATAGCTCCTCACACCAGGAGCCCGAACAAACCCTTCCTTCCTTACATTGCCTTTGTTAGGTATTTTGTCACAACAACCCTTCCTCTGCCACCTTCATGTTGGGCACACAGGTACTTCGGTGCTTGAAGTCTTCAACAAGCTAGCCATTTTAATAATTTTATTCTTAAGAAATTAACATTCCAGTAAACTTTTTTTATTTTTCTTTATGCATTGACTCTCAATTTACAGTGAGCATGTAAGATGTTGGTTTCTGTTGTGGTTCTTGTTAATTGCCACATGCTACAATATCGAGGGACCTAAGTAGAAAGGTCATACAGCATCTCCAAGAAGTGTGCATGTTTGAATTTTAAGATTGACTTAGCAGAGGACTTTAAGGTCTAGAAAAATTGCTTTGATTCTTTGATTCTTTGTTTCATTTAATAGTGCTGTATCCTTCTTGACCTATTTATTTATTTGCAAGCAGAGAGAAAAAGGAGAAAGAGAGAGAGAATGGGCACAACCAGGGCCTCTAGCTACTACAAACAAATTCCAGATATATATGCCACTTTGTTCATCTGGCTTGATGTGAGTAATGGGGAATCAAACCTGGGTTGTTGGGCTTTGCAGGCATATGCCTTAAGTACTGAGCCATCTTTCCAGCCCGTGACCTACTTATTTTGAACAAAAAGCCACTTACTAGGCCAGGCATGGTGGCTCATGCCTATAATCACAGCACATGCTTAAGGCAGGAAGTTCGTCATAAGTTCAAGGCTAGCCTGGGCTATTTAGAGAGTTCTAGGCCAGCCTGAACTATATAGTGAGACTCTCTTTGCAAAAATCTAAAATAAAAAACAAAAGGCAAGAAAAACCACTTACCCATGGATCAAGGCAAGTTTAACAAACCCTTTCCGCTGCCGGATGAACAAAACGTATTTTCCCGGGCAGGACTCCATTGTTTCTTGGGCACCCCCAATGACAATCAGTGAAATGTTGCCACCACCCTTCTTGCTCAACACATAGGACACACTCTTCTTAGAAACAGAGACTACCCCTTGGGGAGGAAAACAGAAAGTGCAACTAGTCATTCTGTCTTAAGAATTCAATTGCTTCTGTAATACCCTCTGTGGAACAGAGGGCACCTAACAATTTCTGACACAGCTGCTTACCTTTGGAGCACATGGCAGGTTTATAAAGATTTTTTTCTTTGTTTTTGTTTCTTGAGACAGGGTCTCCTGTGAACCAGGCTGGCCTCAAAGTCACTATGTAGCCAAGGCTGGTCTTGAACTCCTGATCCTCCTTCCTCCACCTCATGAGTGCCGGGTTAACAGGCATAAGCCTCCATTACAAACAGATGAGGATATAATTTTCTTCATAGCCAATCTTTGGTAATGTTTTCCAGCAACAAGATCTATCTTTAGGCAAGTGATGGTCTGGTCCTTAAACTGTCACTTGCTCATTACGAGGGCTACCGCTTGGTTGCTCTATTCAATGCCGCACGGTTCCATTGTTTAACTTTCTAAGTCTGTTCAGTGCACAGCCTGAGCAGCTCTATGTGGTGGCCTTGATCATTATCCTGGCAGATCCTAGCACAAGACCAGCGTATCCCCCAACAGGCTGCAAAGGCTCTTCTGAACACACAATGGCCCGTTTTGAGATAGTCTATTCTTACGATTTCAAAGATTTAGACATTAGGGCTAGAGAGATGACTCAGCGATTAAGGCACTTTGCCTGAAAAGCCTAACAACCCTGGTTCGATTCCCCAGTACTCACAAAAGCCACATGCACACAGTGGCACATGTACCTTTTGTTTGCAGTGTCTAGAGGCTCTAATGGGTCCATTCTCCCTGCCTGTCTCTCTTCTCTCTCTCTCTTTGCTTGCAAATAAGTAAATAAAATATTTTTTTAATTCCGTCATTTAGTAACTAACCTAGCTCCCTTGTCAGATGGTGACATGGCTGAAAGCACACATTCTGTCTTTAATGACTAGCTCACTTACAACAGTTCCACAGCTGCTCAGTCTATACACTGTTTTTCCACATAAAATTACTTTAAAGATTAATTTTCTGATTTTTAATTTCGACCCTGGCTCATGGAGGAAAATACAGAAAAGATTAAAGACAAAAACACAAGCTAGTCATGACCTATAAGGCAGAGACAATTGCTTTATTTTTTAAAATTTTATAGTTTATTGAGGCAGGGTCTATGTAATCCAAGATGACCCCAAACTTGCCATACAGCCAAGAATGACCTTGAATTTCTGATCATCTTTCCCCTGCCTCTCAGGAGCTGGGATTACAGGTGTGCATCTCCACGCCCAGCTGGTGACTGGTATGTTTGCGTATGTTGTTTCCTTCCATTCTGAATTGAATGTGCTTTCAGTCACAACAGAGTACATTAGATAGGCTTTATAAAGACACACCTTATCGCAGATCTTACAGCAAATAGCATGCTAGTTTTGTTATGACCTCCAACTACTAAGGAGATGTAAGATAATATCATAACAGGACTCTGAGTAGTCTCTCCCTCCCACCTCTTCCAAGGTCTTGCTATGTAAGCCTAGCTGGCCTCCAGCTCAAGGTGGCTTAGAACTTGCAATCCTCCTGCCTCAAGCTCCTGAGTGCTGGGATTGCAGGTATGCCCCACCATAGCTGGCTCTGAATGACCTTGTCTCTCAAGAGAAAGGCAGGTGGTGGTAGAAGAAAGAACCTGAGCCTGCCTGGATAGCTTTGAACTTTCCCTAAGAACAAGGCAGTCTGTGCAATCTGGGTGGGAGCCAAGGCATCTCTTCCCCTGCAAAGATGCTCCTATGCCCCAGATCCTGATGCCTGACTAGTTTAGTTTGACTCCTGCCTCTGCTCAATACTCTGCTAGGCTCCACTTCCAAGTCATCCTGGAAAAGTTCCTTATTCTGTTTAACCTCACCCACACCCTTGAACTCAACTTACACTTACAAGTGTTGAGTTCTCCCCATTCCATCTCCTAGCAGATCTTCCTCCTCAGCCTCTAAGGCTGCATCTCTAACGATCTAATGAACGTCTCTACCTTACCCATGCAAAACATCTCAAGCTCCATATAGGCCAGCCAGGTGCATTAATTCTCCCTCAAAGGGTCCTCTTCCAGCATTACCAATCAAGGTGAACGGGACCATCACCCATAGTCACCAAGTCAGAAATGTCACTTTTCCCATGTGTATTTCCCTCTGTCAGCCACCACTTGACAGGTGACTCATTCAAGAACTACTCCTGCAGGGCTGGAGAGATGGCTTAGTGGTTAAGGCATTTGCCTGTGAAGCCAAAGGACATCGGTTTGATTCCCCAGCACCCATGTGAGCTAGATGCACAAGGGGCACATGCGTCTGGAATTCGTTTGAGGTGGCTAGAGGGCCTGGTGTGCCCATTCTCTATCTGTCTCTCTTCTCTCTCTCTCTCTCTCTCTCTCTCTGCTTGCAAAAATAAAAATAAAAAAAAGAACTTATCCTGGCCAGATCCCGAGAGTAACAAAATACAGCCGCTGCCTTCCTCAGGATGAATCAAGCCTTGTCTTACTGAGCCGCTCTGACACTGTTCACAGTGAGCTCTTTGTACTTCTACCATCCAGGCTGCTGTGCTAGTTGAACCATCATCGCCTCTCCTTGAACACTGTCATAGGCCTGTCCCATAATCACAGTCTCCAGGTTCATTCCCCAGCCCATTTCCAAGGTGATCTCTGAATGATCTTTCTAACAACAACAAGAAAAAGAAAAAAAAAAAAAAAAAAAAAAAAACAGTTTCCTCTATTTACCCAAAAGATAAAATCTAAATCCTCTGCACTATGTACTGGAGGCTGTTGTGACTGGACCTGCCTGCCCGGACTTGGTAGATAACAGAAAGGAACACAAGCCTTGACACAGACAGTTCTGGCTGATCCACGGTGATATAGACACTCCAAGCCAAGAAGACTGGATTAGAGTTGGGATTTAAGAGGGATTGTGGCCAGAGAAATCTCCTATGTGAAAGGTGAGTGCTAGGAGGAGGGAGCCTTGGACCAAAGGCAATTCAGGGGGTAGTGTTGAGGGCTCTCTAGTTAAAGGCCACAGTCTAACTTTCCATTGGCTATAAGCCTGGTTTTCTTTTTTAACATTCAAGACTTGGAAGACTGTAGAGCAGAGAACAATTTTATAATGCTACACACTAAGGATGGCAGACAGATTTCATCTCAATGTCAACTCTAGTAAATGACAATGGCTATGGGGCACTGACATGCTCTGAGACTGTGTCTGACATGGGCATGGACTGGGTTCTACCTACCAGTCTTGGGCCATAAATTTGCCACAGCTCTCAACTACAATACTCAAATTCACCAGTGGGTATTTTTTGAATCAACGATAATAAAACAATAAATAATAAAATAATGAAATAATTTTTTAAGTCTGTAATTGTCTTCCTTTTATAAAATTCCAACCCAGTGCCTGCAAAAATTAGAACGTTTTCTCTCTAGTAGTTTTAGAGGCATTAGTGTGCCCTCTAGAGTCAGGATGCCAGATCACTTGGGAGTTTGGTGGCTAGTGCACTATTAGTGGCTGGATGTCAGATTACTTGGTAGTTTGTGGGGGTTAGTGTGCCCTCTAATATGCCCAGCTTCCCATACTGGACCAAGTTCCATTTATGGGCCCATAAATTGAAATAAAACCTGCAAGCCCAGCCATGGCTCCTGGTGCTCTGTGGCTTAGTGATTTCCTACCATATAAACTGACAATAGTCTCTAGAGAAATACTGGGGGGCCTGGGGAATCTCTCTCTGCTACTTACTGACCTTGAAATTATAGTCTCTCCAAAAGGCCACTTATTTTCTTTAGTTAGAACTACAAAGGTAGCTATATAACTCTCCTACACAATATTGATGAGTATAAAATACCTGGTAAGCTACTGAAGTTACAAGGTCAGGAAGTTGATCAAATTAGAAAGCCAAAAAAAACTGAGCCTCTTAAATGAAATGAGAGCAGTCAACCTAAGCTGACGCTTCTGTGTGCATTTTACATAGCATCTTCCAAATATTTCAGATTGATTTCATTCTCTGAATTGGTAAAATGCATGCCTTCATGAATCAAAATATTTCTCTAATTCAGAGTAGACAAGGCCAAGTACAGTGGTGTACACCTATAATCCCAGCACTTGGGAGGTGAAAAGGCATGAGGATAAGGAGTTCAAGGCTAGCTTGGGCTCCATTGTGAGAACCTGACTCAAAAATCGGAAAAGGGGTCCCTGGAGAGATGGCTTAGCAGTTAAGGTGCTTGCCTGCAAAGCCTAACAACCCAGGTGTCATTCCCCAGTACCCACACATAAAGCCAGATGCACAAGGTGATGTATGCCGTTTGCAGTGGCTGGAGGCCCTTGTGTGCCCATTCTCTGTATGTGTTTGTCTCTCTTCTCTCTGTCTCCCTCTGCTTGCAAATAAAGAAATAAATAAAATAGTTTTAAGAAATGGGAAAAAAATATAGCTGAGTGTGGTGGCATACGCCTTGAATCCCAGCACCGGAGAGGCAGAGGTAGGAGGATTGCCATGAGTTCAAGGCCACCTTGAGACTACAGATTGAATTCCAGGACAGCCTGGGCTAAAGTGAGACCCTACCAAGAAAAGAAATGGGGGAAAAATGAGTAGCAGAGTAGATAGACTCTTATTTCTGTTCCGTCTCCATCTCTTCCCCTCCTTCCTCCTCCTTTCCTTCCACTTCTACTCTCCCCTCCACCACCATCCCTCTCCCCTTCTCTTTTCTTCCTCTATTCCATTTTCTTTCTTCCCTTTCAGTCAGTCCTGGGAGTAGAACCATGCCCTGTCTAAGCTCGGCAAGTGCTAGACCACTGACCTACATGCTCAGCCCCAGGAGTCATATTCTGAACCAAGGAAGACAGAGCCAGCCTGCTGTCACTTCAAGACACAATGGAGGATGTGTTTCATTTCTAATATTCATAAAGATATGCAAAGTACCTCTCCAAAGGTGGGATATGTTGTTTATTTTTTCCCACATCTGGATGTACAACGTATATTCATTATTTTTCTGGATTAATATTTACTGAACATTTTTTAAAATTTTATTATTTTTTATGTATTTTTGGAGAGGGAGACAGAGAGAGAGAGAGAGGGAGAGGGAGACAGATAGAGAATGGGCGCGCCAGCAGCCTCTCAGCTGCTGCGAACGAAATCCAGATGCGTGCGCCCCCTTGTGGTCAAGTGTGGCATTGCGCCCTTGCATCACTTTGCATCTGGCTAAACGTGGGACCTGGAGATTGGAACCAGCATTCTTAGGCTTAGCAGGCAGGCGCCTTAGCTGCTAAGCCATCTCTCCAGCCCTTACTGAACATTTTCATGTTTTAGTCAATGCTAAATTCTAGGGGCGGAGGGAAAAAACCCTCTACAAACAAGTTCCTGGCACTTCCAGTCCAGTAGTAGATTCAAGGAATATCCACACTGCATGTGACGAGTAACCCAAGTTGATATTTTGTGCGCTGCCTAGGGCGACGTAGAAACAACGACCTTCCATCACTTACCAAAACTCATCATATATTCCCGGAAGAAAGGAACCCTGAACGCACATGGGAGAGTGTGAATATACACAGTGAAACCAGGAAACAGCTTCTTGAAGTCTGAGTAATTTGTAATGAAGTTTCCAAAGACTCCGGCCACAAGAACTCCATGGGGGTGAAATCCAAATATATACTTGTGACCTGGATCCAAATCCTGGGTTTTGATGAGCTATAGCACATTTGCATTGAGAGAAGGAAATAAAATGTCCTCTTTAGTGTTTCTGGTGAAAACAGAAGGGCTCACATTTAGCTCTTACAGCAAGACAAAATAGAGAACATAACTCCATTTTCTTCCATGGGTTGGAGCTCTTTTCAAATTTCTGAACCCAGAGCCCTCTTTCTAGATTTTATCAATGTTCAGCTTGAAGTTCACTTCATAACTTGGGCCAACCTACAGGCTTTCCCTTTGCTATGATTTGAATGTGCCCTGCCCCTACCCACCCAACACTTCTGTTGAAACATAACACCCAACGCAGCAGCGTCATGGACTGTCATGGACAAAGGCTCCTGAGAGGTAAAAGGTCATGAGGTCAAGTGAACAGATCTGCACTACTCTTGTTGGAGTGGGTTCCTTCTACAAGGACAAGTTTGAAGGCCGCTTTCTCTCTCTGACTTTTTCTTGTTCTGTATGTTCCGTGGAATTGTGTAGCTAGAAGTCCTGGCCTGATGTTGGCACTTTGATATTAGACCTCCACATTTCAGAGCTGTGAGAAATAAATTTTGTGTCTTTGTGTGTGTGTGTGTGTGTGTGTGTGTGTGAGAGAGAGAGAGAGAGAGAGAGCGAGTGTGGAGGTTGACACTGGTGCCTCCCTCAATTGCTTTCCTCTTTATTTCACAGTGGCAGGGCCTCTCTGGAGCCCAGACCTTGCCAATTCAGCTCTGCTTGCTGAGCTCAGGGTTTATAGGCAGGTCGCTACGCCTACTCGGCATTTCTGTAGGTGCTGGGGACCTGACCTCCTATCTTCACATTTCCACAGCAAGGGCTTTACTGACTGAGCCGTCGTTCTAGCCCCAATGTTTTTTTCTTCTTAAAGTGCCAAGGCTCTGGTATTCCATTACAGGAGCACAACATGGACTAGCGGCATGCTCCCTTGAACAGGAAAAAGTGGAGATATATGCAATGAAAACACATTCCCACTCATTGGTTCACTCAAAACAACACTTTAGAAGACAATTCCACTCACCTGAATTGGGAAATAGCCGTTAAAGTACTTCCAAATAGTCCAGCTTCGTAACCAATCGATTCTCCGGCCTCCTTGCTCAGGGGTATGCCAATCAAGATACCACCAGATCAAGTAAGGGATATAAAGGAACCAGCAGTTGAATTTGATCAGTAGCAACGTGACTACAAAACATAGCGGTACTGTAAGAAAGAGAAAAGCCTGCTGGAACCAGAAGCAGTTAGAATCTGCCACCTACACTATATGTATAATCACTGGCCCACCGTGGGGGAAGGAAACCTATGCAAGGTGCAGTGACTGAGCTCAGGTAAGGATTGCAACAAGGCAGCAAAGATACAGTATTACTTCACATTTATTTGATGCTCACTAAATACAAAGCATTAGCCTTCACTGTCTCAGCACCGGCAATGTGGCCACACTGCTGTGAATGTCGTTTTTTTACAGACGAGAAACAGGAGGCTTTGAGAGATGAAATGAGTCGCTCAAGTCACACAGCATGTAACAGGTGGAGCTGTGTGAACTCAAGGTCCACCTCTCAGCCATGACCAACGCCCCCTTTCTGATCACATCGCAGTATGGGTCGAGTATGTAGAGGAAACTCACTCTTCCTACCTTGACTGCACAGCCATTGTTCACATGCCCACAAAGAGGGCAAATGCAAGCAACAACCTTCATTTTCATGAACTCCATGGTCAGAGACAGAAACAACATAGGAGGGACTCTTTAGATCTTGAATATATTATTTCATATGTTTTATAAATATATGTAATTAATAGTATAGCTTCAAAGTACATGGGGCAAATAAATGATGAGACTTGACCTAAGTAGTAATGACAAGAATGACCCCCTTGGTGCCAACCACCGGGTGAAGTTATAAATTCTACATTTTCTTTGTTTGGTATTTTGAGGCAGAGTCTCACCCTAGCCCAGGCTGACTCAGAATTCACTCTGTACCCCTAGGATGGCCTTGAACTCACGGTGATCCTTCTAGCTCAGCATCCTGAGTGCTTGTGTTATGTGTAACAATTTAAAATATCTATAAACTAGCCATAGTGGTATACATCTGTAAACCCAGCACTGAGGAGGCTGAGGCAGGAGGATTGTGAATTCTAGGCCAGCCTAGGCTACACAGTGAGACCCTATCTGAAAAAAGAATTACAAAAAAGAATGTATCAATGAGATAGAGAAAGTGCACAGAAGTGTAGCACCAGGTATGAGGTAAATGTTCACCAGGGCTGGAGGCCTGAGGAAGGCCATTTCAACTTTCTCATCGCTTATGTGCCACAGTTTCCTACGTAGGGCACACATCAGATCTTGAACTCTTACCCACTGCCTTTCACCTCTGTTAAAAGGATCTCACTAATAACACCTGGGTCTGTTACTGAGCCACTACAGCACCCTCTTCTCAAGAGCAGATGTATAACAAGACTGCTGGTGACAACCTAAAGCCAGGGCTGTGCTGATCCTCACATGCCTTTATCCTATCCACACACACCTACACCTATGATAAAGTTTAATTTTCAAATTAGACTCAGTAAAAGATGAACAAACTTCCCAGCCCTATTTCCATTTCTTGTTTGTTTGTCTGTTTCTTTGTTTGGTTTTTCACTGTGGCTCAGGCTGACCTGGAATTCACTATGTAGTCTCAGGGTGGCCTCGAACTCATAGCGATCCTCCTAATTCTGCCTCCCGAGTGCTGGGATTAAAGGCGTGTGCCACCATGCCCGGCTTCTATTTCTTAATACCTATCTATTTGTACTTTTCCCACAATGGATTTAACCAAAATTGAGAAGGGATCATAGGCCGAGAACTGGCTTGTTTCTGCCTTCATGGTGAGTTAAAGGTCCACACAGTGGAAAAAAGGTTAAGATTGCGTGGGGTCTCCATACCTCTGTGGAGTATTTTCTTGCTCTCTGGAGATGCCAAAAAAGTTTCTATGAGTTCAGAAACAAGACAGAAAGACGGCCCTCTGCCCCATTCCTTCCTGGACTGTTCCACTTTTCTTCAGTTCTTTCCCTTCTTCCAGGTCTGACAGCTAAAAATTTGCCAGTCTTTGTTTATTTTAGGAAGGGGTGCGAAGGATTTATAAGGTATACAAATAAGCCTCATTCTGTACTTAAAGCCCCCTTGAGTAAGCTAAGGTGAGAC
This sequence comes from Orientallactaga sibirica, assembly GCA_036365145.1. Classification (NCBI taxonomy): domain Eukaryota; kingdom Metazoa; phylum Chordata; class Mammalia; order Rodentia; family Dipodidae; genus Orientallactaga; species Orientallactaga sibirica. Next base: position 4,455,082 of record JAEOAD010000044.1, on the reverse strand, counting down.
AGAGAAGAGACAATAGGTATTGACTGGGGTCCACTCCTGTTACTGCTACAGGAAACTCATGTGCTCCTCCCTGCAACTGTCAAGGCACACAATGCTGTCCCTGTTTCAGAGCTGTGGACACAGAGGCTTAGTAAATTTGAATGCCCAATGCCTAAACTCCAACATTGGTGTTTTTTTTTTTTTTTTTTTTTCTGGCCCAGGCTGACCTGGAATTAACTATGTAGTCTCAGGGTGGCCTCGAACTCATGGGGATCCTCCTACCTCTGCCTCCCAAATGCTGGGATTAAAGGCGTGCGCCACCATACCTGGCTCCAACATTGTTTTTTATTTTAGGAGAGAGAGAGAATATTGGCATGCCAGGGCCTCCAACCACTGTGATTGAAATGCAGATACATGTGCCACCTTGTGTGCATGTGCTTGCTTGCATCACCTTGTGCACCTGGCTTACACGAGACCTGGTGAGTTGAACATGGGTCCTTACGCTTTTCAGGCAAGCATCTTAACTGCTTAAGCATCTTAACATTTGAGTTGGGCCTTGCTCTAGCCCATGCTGACCTAGAATTCTCTATGACTTCTCTGGGTGGACTTAAACCCATAGCAATCCTCTTACCTCTGCTTCCCTAGTACTGGGATTATAGGCCTGTGCCACCATGCCCGGCCTATCAAACATTTTCTTACTGTTTTGTTGTTGTTGTTGTTGTTGTTGTTGTTGTTGTTTTGTTTTGTTTTGTTTTTCAAGGTAGGGTCTCACTCTGGTCCAGGATGACCTGGAATCAACTATGTAGTCTCAGGGTGGCCTTGAACTCACAGCAATCCTCCTACCTCTGCCTCCCGAGTGCTGGGATTAAAGGCGTGGGCCACCACTCCCGGCTTGTTGTTGTTTTTTAATAATCCACATTATCAACCACTGAATGGTTATAACACTGGGCTCAGAAGTTCCTATTATAAATGTATAAACAGGTCAATAAGAGTCAAGCATATGAGGCTGGAGAGATGGCTTAGTGGTTAAGGCACTTGCCTGCGAAACCTAAGGAACCAGGTTCTATTCCCCAGTACTCATGTAAACCAGATGCACAAGGTGGTGCATGTATCTGGAGTTCATTTGCAGTGGCCTGAGGCCCTGGAGTACTCATTCTCTCGCCATTCTCTCTCCCTATCTGCCTCTCTCTCTCTCAAATAAATAAATAAATTTATTTTTAAAAATTATCCTCAGGGGCTGGGGGCTGGGAAGACAGTTCAGTGGTTAAAGGCACTCGATTGCAATGACTGCTGGTCCAGGTTCAATTCCCAAGGCACCCATGTAAGCTGGATGTAAACATATACACACATATACATACACGCACACACACACACACACACACACACACACACGCATATAAACAAATTAATAATTTTGTTTTTTTTTGTTTTGAGGTACGGTTTCACTTTAGCACAGGCTGACCTGGAATTCACTATGTAGACTCAGGCTGGCCTTGAACTTATAGCGATCCTCCTACCTCTGCCTCCCAAGTGCTAGGATTAAAGGTGTGCACCACCATACCTGGTCATAATTTTTCTGTTTTAAAAAGTCATTTTTTGTATTTTTTATGACAGCGAGAAAGCGTGCATTGACATGCCAGAGCCTCTGGCCACTGCAATCAAACTCCAGACACATGCACCATCCTGTGTGCATATGTGACTTTGCACACTTGCATTATCTGTGCATCTGGCTTACATGGGATCTGAAGAGTTGAACATGAGTCCTTAGGCTTTGCAGGCAAGCGCCTTAACCGCTAAGTCATCTCTCCAGTCCTCCTTTTTTTTTTTTTTTTCTGCACACATAGGCTTTATTGAACCAAAGTACAGTGCAGTTGTCCTGTTTTACTGGAGTCCAGCACTAGCAACCCAACATGAAAACTTTAGAATTCAGAATCAGACCACCCGCTGAAGTTGCAGGAGCTATTTCTACTTATATAGCTCCATAGTTTTTCTTCTTCTTTTTTTAAAAAATAGTTTTTAAAAATTTTTTTTTTATTTTTGGAGAGAGACACAAAGAGAGAGACAGAGAGAGAGGGAGAAGGAGACAGAGATGGGAGCGCCAGTCTCTCAGCTGCTGTGAACGAAATCTAGATGCGTGCGCCCCCTTGTGGGCAAGTGCAGCATTGCGCCCTTGCGTCACTGCATCTGGCTAAACGTGGGACCTGGAGATTGGAACCGGGTTTTTAGGCTTAGCAGGCAGGTGCCTTAACCGCTAAGCAATCTCTCCAGCCCTTTTTTTTTAATTAAGTGGAAATTTTGTATGGATACATCATGTGTTGATACCATCATTTCCCTCCTCCCTGCCCCCACTCCACTGAGGGCCCTCCTTGGTGGGATTGTTGCTATTCACCATGGAGTCGTGGGTTATGAATTGTGAGAGCAGCAGTCAGTCATTGTGGGGGGCAGCAATGCCTCTGGATATTCTCTCCCACTCTGTGGCTCTTACATTCTTTCTGCCCCTTCTTCCACAAAATTCCCTGATCCTTGGTGGGCGTGCGTTAAGTCTACTTTCGTGTTGAGCTCTCAGCAGCTTCTGGATTTCTGCTTCGGTGCATTTTAGGTATCCTTGGTGTCTGTCTTCGTCACCCTGGTACAGGTTATCAGGCTTGCAGTGGAGGCAGCTCTCTGGCTCATCTCACCAGTTCTTCATGGTTTCACCTGGGCCCTGGCTGCTGTGCCAGGACTGGTTCATCTGTTGACAGGAGTCAGCTATCTAGTCCTCGGTTCTGCTGCGTTCTGAAAGTGAAAGATTCTCCAACAGAAAGTGAGATCAGGATAGATTAAAGGGGATTGGCATTGTTAATTTAGAGAGATTTTGATGGGTGTAGTCTCACTTTTGGCCAAATACTAGTAGTGGGAACTTCTCATTGGAGTCCATAATCTTGGTCTCCATAGGATTCTGACTTGGTTCCCAGTTCCAGTTATGGGTTTCTTTCCACTGAACAGATCTCTTAGCCAATCAGAGAGCCATTGGTTACGCACCTAGTCTGGTTGCCACTATTGCACTGGTGTGTACATCTTGTCAGGCTGGTTGTTTTCATATAGCAGTGTCCCCTGCTTGCTCACAACATTGTTGGCCTTTCCCCCCCAGCAGCTCATGTAGCCCTTTTCAGCACTATACGAGCTAACCATCCGGGAGCTGGCTTCTTTCCAAATTCAGCCAGCTCTCTCGATGTTCCATGTTGGCAGCATGTGGTGTCTTCAGTGCTAGGGTCTTACCTTTTACCTCAGGTGGGTAATCAAGTGCTTTGATAGAAGCCTGTCTTGTTTGGGGGACCACATAAGTCTCTCCACTCAATAACTCGATGTGGGTTATAACCAATTCTGGTACTGGGATTCACAATGCAGAGCCAAATGTTTTAGTGTTAAGCTCCATCCCACCCTCGCCAGGGCCTTTCTTACTAGACAATCCCTCCTCTCCTATTGAGGGTTCTATCTGTTAGTCTGCGATCCAGGAGGAAGGTTTCTATGGTACCAATTCATTTTGGATGTAGTCTCCCCCTATCCTCCTGTTTCCCTCCCCCCAAACCCTTCCATCACTCTTATCTGTCCCTCTAGTTGCTTGTCAGGTATGCCAGCAACTCAAGCTGTTCCAGTTTAGAAATCATAGAGGAGAGAGAACATGTAACATTAAAAAAATTTTTTTAATTATTTTATTTATTTTTGGAGAGAGAAACAGATAGAGAGGAGAGAGGAAGACAGATAGAGCTGGGCGCGCCAGCAGTCTCTCAGCTGCTGTGAACGAAATCCAGATGCATGCGCCCCCTTGTGGTCAAGTGCGGCATTGCACCCTTGCATCACTTTGCATCTGGCTAAACATGGGACCTGGAGATTGGAACCGCTGGAGATTGGAACCAGCGTTCTTAGGCTTAGCAGGCAGGCGCCTTAACTGCTAAGCCATCTCTCCAGCCTGAACATGTAACATTTGAGTTTCCGTCTTTGTGTGAGTTCATTTACTATGATCTGTTTCAAGTCTGTTCATTTTCCTATAAATTTCATTTCATTGTATCATTTTTTCCTTACTGTGGAGTAGAATTCCATTGTGCTAATGTACCACATCTTCATTATCCAGTCCTCAAACAATGGGCATCTAGGTTGATTCTAGTTCTAAGCTATTGTGAACTGAGCAGCTATAAACATGGTTGAGCACATATCTCTGCAGTGAAGAGTGGAGCCTTTAGAGGAGATGCCCAGTAGAAGAATAGCTGGAATGGTTGGCAGCTCTATCCTCATCTTTTTCAGGAGTATCCAGATGGGTTTCCATAGTGGTTGTAAAGTAAGCACTCCCAGCAGCAGTGAATGGTTCCTCTTTCCCCGCATCCTCACAACATTTATTGTTTGATTTTTAAAAATGATTGCCATCCTCTATGAATGAAGTGAAATCTCACAGTTGTTTTAATTTGCATTTCTGGGCTGGAGGGATGGCTTAGTGGTTAAGGCATTTGCCTGCAAAGCCAAAGGACCCAGGTTCAATTCCCCAGGTGCCATGTTAGCCAGATGCACAAGGGGAATATGCATCTGGAGTTCGTTTGCAGTGGCTGGAAGCCCTGGTGCACCCATTCTTTCTCTCTCTCTCCCCCTCTTTCTTTGTCAAATAAATAAATATTAATTTGCATTTCCCTGATTGTTAAAGATATTGAACATTTTCTTAGGTGAGTATTAGCCATTTGTATTTCTTACTTTGAGAATTCCCTATTCAGTTCTCTGCCCCAATTTTTTTTTTTTTTTATTTCTGCCCCATTTTTTGAGTGGGTTGTTTGATTTTTTGGGGGGGTTTTCGAGGTAGGGTCTCACTCTAGCCCAGGCTGACCTGGAATTCACTATGTATTCTCAGGGTGGCCTCGAACTCATGGTGATCCTCCTACCTCTGCCTCCTGAGTGCTGGGATTAAAGGTGTGCACCACCATGCCTGGCCACTTCTGGAATTCAATTGCAATGGCTAGAAGCCCTGGTGTGCCAATTCTCTCTCTCTCTCATAAAAATATAAATAACTTAAAAATTAGGATGCTGGGAAGATGGCTCAGATGTTAAAAGCACTTGCTTGCAAAGCCTGCCAGTGTGGCTTTTGATTCCTCAATACCCACATAAAGCCAGATGCACAAAGTGGTCCATGTGTGTGCTGGGATTAAAGGTATGTGCCACCATGCCCAGCTATTGCTTGATTTTTTTTTTTTTTTGAGGTCTTTGTAGATTCTGGATATTAGGCCTCTATCAGTGGTATAGCCGGCGAGGATTTTCTCCCATTCTGTGGGTAGTCTGTTGGCTCTGTTTATGGTATGTTTACCTGTACTAAAGCTTTTCAGCTTCATGAGATCCCACTGGTTGAGTGATTGTTTAATTTCCTGGGCTACTGGGGTATTATTCAGGAAGTCTTTCCCCTCTCCTACATTGTGGAGAGTTCCTCCTAGTTTTTCATCCAGTCGTTTGAGAGTTTCAGGTCTTATATTGAGGTCTTTAATTCATTTGGAGTTGATTTTTTTTTTTTGCATGGTGAGAGGAGTGGATCTAGTTTCATGTTTCTATGTGTGGTTATCCAATTTTTACAGCGGCATTTGCTGAAGATGCTTCTCCATTGTCTGTTGTTGGCTCCTTTGTCAAAGATCAAAGTTGCATAGTAGTAGCTGCGTGAACTAAGGGCTGGGTCTTTAGTTCTGTTCCATTGGTCTATATGTTTGTTTTTATGCCAGTACCATGCTGTTTTTGTTATTATGGGTTTGTAGCATAGCTTTATATTGGGTATGGTGACATCTCCAGAGGTGGTATTTTTTTTTTTTTGATTTTTCGAGGTAGGGTCTCACTCTGGCCCAGGCTGACCTGGAATAAACTATGTAGTCTCAGGGTGGCCTTGAACTCACAGCGATCCTCCTACCTCTGCCTCCCGAGTGCTGGGATTAAAGGCGTGCGCCACCACACCCGGCTTCCAGAGGTGTTTTTTCCCTCCGAGGATATTTCTTGTCCTCTTCAACTTCTTTCTTGAGTGTTTTTATGTTTTCAGTATATAGGTCTTTCACTTGGTTAGTGTTATTGCAAGGTATTTGATTTTTTGTGGGTGTGGCTATTGAAAACAGGACAGCCTGCATTTCTTTTTCTCTCTTTTTTTTTGTTTTTTTGTTTTTTTGGAGAGAGTCAGAGAGAGAGAGAGAGAGGGACAGATAGAGAATGGGCACGTTAGCAGCCTCTCAGCTGCTGTGAACAAACTCCAGATGCATGTGCCCCCTTGTGGGAAAGTGTGGCATTGAGCCCTTGCATCTGGCTAAATGTGGGACCTGGAGAATCAAACGGGCATTCCTAGGCTTAGGAGGCAGGCTCCTTCACCACCAAGCCATCTCTCCAGCCCTCTATTTGTCTTTTGCATATAGGAAGGCTACTGATTTTTGTTTGTTGATTTTGTACCCTGCCACTTTGCTGAAGGAATTAATCATCTTTAGAAGTTTTTAGGTAGAGTCTTTTAGGTCACTCATGTAAGGATCATGTCATCTGCAGGTAGGGCTAGTTTGATTTCTTCCTTTCCAATTTATGTTTCTCCTGTCCTATTGCTTGGACTAGGAATTCTAATACTATGTTGTTCTGAATCTTAATGAGAACTCCTTGAGTCTTTCCCTATTAAGTATGATTTGGGTTTTAGGTGATTTGTATATAGCCTTTATTATGTTGAGATATAATCCCTCCACGCCTAGCCTCTCCACTGTTTTAATCATGATCTGGTGTTGTATTTTGTCAAAGGCCTTCTCTGCATCAATTGAAATGATCATGTGGCTCTTGTGTTTAAGATTATTTATATGTTGTATTATGTTAATCAATTTCTGTATGTTGAACCATCCATCCCTGCATCCCTGGAATGAAGCTTGCTTAATCAAGGTGAATAATGCTTTTGACGTGTTGTTGAATTTAGTTTGCGAGGATTTTGTTCAGGATTTTTGCATCTAAGTTCATCAGGGATGTAGGTCTATAGTTTTCTTTTCTAGTTGTATCTCTGTCTGGTTTTGGTATTAGGGTGATATTAGCTTCATAGAAGGAGTTGGAGAGCAATTTCTATTTTCTGACTACGTTAAAAAAACTTGAGAAAAAGTGGCTTCAATTCTTTGATGAAGGTTTGGTAGAATTTGGTTGAGAATTCCTTTTGGGGTGAGTTTTTAAAAATATTTTTTTTATTTATTTGAGAGAGAAAGAGAGAGAGAGGCTGATAGAGAGAGAATGTGCACAGCACTGGCTCCAGCAAATGAACTCCAGATGCATGTGTCACCTTGTGCATCTGGCTTTATATGGCTCCTGGGTAATCTAACATGGTTCCTTTGGCTTTGTAGGCAAGCACCTTAATCACTAAGCCACCTTGCTAGCTCCTTAGGGAGGTTTTTTATTACATTTTTCAGTCTCAATCATGTAAGAGGTTTGTTTAGGAGATTTATCTGTTCTGTATTTAGTTTTGGTAGGTGATATGTGTCTAGGCATTCATCCATTTCTTCCATTTTGTGGAACAGAGTTTTTGGAAATGTGTCCTATGATTCTTCCAATTTCATTGGTATCTGTTGTGACCTCTCCACTTTCATTTCTTTTAAAACATATTTTACTCATTTATTTGCAAGGAGAGAGAAAGAGAATGAATGGGTGTGCCAGGACCTCCAACTGCTGTAAATGAACTCCAGATTCATGCAACACTTTGTACATCTGGCTTTACGTGGGTAATGGGGAATTGAACACAAGTTGTTAGACAGGCAAGGGACTTAATCATTGACCCATCTCTGCAGCCTCTCCATTTTCACTTCTTATTTTGTTAAGTTGAGACTTCTCTTTTTTTAGTTTGATCAAATTGACCAGGGTTTTATCAATCTTATTTATTTTTTTTCAAAGAACCTGCTCTTGGCTCTGTCAATTTTCTTAATAGTTTTCTTAGCTTTCAATTCATTAATTTCAGCTCTGATCTTAATTATTTATTTCCATCTGGAACAATTAGGGTTGGATTATTCTTGCCATTAGGTGGATGGGTAGGTTATTAACTTAAGATCTCTCTTAGTTATGAAGGCTTTTAGTGCTATGAATTCTCTCCTTAAGATTGCTTTCATTGTGTCCCCTAAGTTTTGTTATGTTGCATCTTTGTTATCATTCAGTTCTAGAAATTTTACAATTTCCTTTTGGATTCCTGCCACAATCCATTCATTCTTTAATAGCACGTTGTTCAGTCTCCAGAAGCTGGGATAATGTCTGCTATTTCTCTTGTTAATTTCTACCTTTAACTCACTGTGGTTCAAAATGATGCATGAAGGCCAATTTTCCTGAATTTATGGAGGCATGCTTCATGCTCTAATATATGATCTATTTTGGACAAGGCTCCATGGGCTGCTGAGAAGAAAGTGTATTCTGTAGAATTAGGGTGGAATGTTCTATAGATATTAGGACTAATTGATCTATGGTGTTGTTAAGATCTATTATTTCTCTGTTTATTTTCTGCTTGGATGATCTGTCCATTGATGATAGTGGGGTATTAAAACCCCCTACTCTGATGATATTGGAATTTATTTCTGATTTGTTGTTGAGTAGGTTTTATTATAAACTGTGTTGCACCAGTGTTTGCTGTGTATAAATTTATGATTGTGATGTCCTCTTGTTGGATAGTTCCCTCGATGAGTAAATAGTGTCCCCATTTGTCCTTTTTGATTACTTTTAGTTTGAAGTCTATTTTATCAGATATTAATGTAGCTACACCCACTTATTTCTTATTTCTACTTGCTTGTAAAATCATTTTTCATCCTTTCACCCTGAGGAGGTGTCTATCCTTAGTGGTGAGGTGGGTTTCTTGAAGACAGCAGATGAAAGTATCCATTTTTCGGATCCATCCTGTTAACTTGTGTCTCTATGGGTAAGCTGATTAATATTTAATTTTATAACTGTGAGGTTTGATTTAATCCCTGCCTTGTTGGAGGCTTTATGGGGTTTGGTGCTTTCTTGGGCTTTGTAGGTTTTCAAGCCTGCTCTCATTTTGGTTGATGTGATTTTCTTCCTGTATGCCCTTGAGGTTGATTGTTCGACTCTTCTGCGTGGAGTAATCCGTAAAGTTTTCTCTGTAGGTTTGGCTTTGTGATCACATAAACATGGGGCTGACTCTGATCATGGAGAGTTTCCTCTCACCATCTACTAGGAGGTATACTTGTTTTGGGGCACAGTAGTTTGGGTTGGAAGGCATTGATTTTTTTTTAGATTTTTGAAGTGCTCCATTACAAGTCCTTCTGGCTTTCAGGGTTTCTATTGAAAAATTTGAGGTAATTCTGATGGGATTGTCTTTGTAAGTTATGAGTTGTTTCTCTCTTTCTTCTTTTAGCACTCTTTGTTTTCATTGTTTAGAGTTTTCACTATGATGTGCTTTGGAGAGATTCTTCTTTGGTGTTTGGTCTGTTTGGTGTTCTGTGAGCTTCTTGTATTTGGATGGGTCTCTCTTTTGAGAGAGTGGGAAAGTTTTCTTATATAATTTTGTGGACTATTTAATTGTTGAATATTTGTTCTCCATGCCTTTGACCTGAATTTCTTCCCCTTCTGGTAGACCCATGATGTGGATATTTGGCCATATTAGGGTATCCCATAATCTCCTCATTTTCTTTTCCATAATTTTTGAACTTAGCAAAAATTTGGAACTCCTGAAACATTTCTTCTGTCTTGTCTTCCAGATGTGAGATTCTGGCCTCCACATGATTAACTCTGTTAGTGAGGGTCTCTAGGGAGGGTTTTGCAAGTGCGCACTGTATCTATCTCTATATATTGGGTTTTCAAAGTAGGGTCTCACTCTAACCCAGACTGACCTGGAATTCACTATGTAGTCTCAGGCTGGCCTCGAACTCATGGTGATTCTCCTACCTCTGCCTCCCAAGTGCTGGGATTAATGGCATGTACCACCATGCCCAGCTACAAGCTCTACTTGCTTATTGTTTTTTGTTGCATTTTTCTGTATTGTATTCATCCCTCTGTTGAGTTCCAATTTCAGGTCATGGTTTGATTTTCTTGATGCTTCTTGGAATTCCCTCTTTCATTTAATCATGTCTTCATTAACCTTAATCAGCTGGTTATTGAGAACCTATATTTTCTGACTCACCTTAAATTCATTTATCTCTCTTTTGAGGTCTTTTTTGATATCCTCCATTAAGTTAAGCCTAGTAGTGAAAGCTGTGTGCTGTAAGAGATAATTCTACTCAATTTCATTTATGCAATTGTTGGTTTTTTGATGATTTGCTTCCAGTTCAGTGGTTTGTTTCATCAGGATAAATAAGCTTATTGTGCTTTTATTTGGGGTTTCAATTTCTGTTATATCCTCTATGTCTTCATTGGAGACTTCCATTGTGGGACTAGACAATGTTCATGGAGATCTCTTGGTTTCTTTTCTTGTGTTGTTGTTGCATTGGGGGCTGTACATCTCAGGGTAAAAGTCTGCTTTATCAAGGAGGAACCAAGTATTTGCCCTTATAGGATCTTCAGCGAGTGTTCTACTTTGGGTTTGAACCAGATTGGAGTGAGATGTCATTGTACCCACAGATGCCCAGGTTGCAGAGGTTGCAAGTATGCCCGCAGCTCTGGGCTGATCCAACAGCTGTAACTGGAGTTATGGCTTCTCTTCAGCCCATGATCACAGCCTTGCTATGCTTCTTGGGCCCAGGGGTTTAGCACTTGGATCTGCTCCCCTACTGTACCCAGCTAAGCAGGTTGTAGAAGACTCACTGCTATGTCCTGGCAGGTGGCTGCCAGATATTCCTACACTCCCCATCTAGGAAAGGAGTGATATCCCATGGGGGTACAGGTCAGTAGGTAGCAGTAATGGTGGGGGAGTAGAGGGGTGGAGGAGGGTGTGGGGTATCAGGCTCCATGGACCAAGCTGGAGCTTGGGTCTGGGAATTAGCTGGTGTAGGGGTATTGATGAGAGGAGGCAGCCAGCAGCACGGCCGCTTAGCCAGGGCCCAAAAGATCTGCTAAGGCAGGAACCCAGGCCGGGTGGGGGGCACTGGCAGCACAGACTGGGCACAGAGACACACCCCGCTCATCACTTGCCCCAGGCACACAGGCCTCAAACACACTCTGCTCCTCACCAGCCCTGAGTTCACAGGCTCTGAACACAATGGCACTCTGAAAGCACAGGCCCCAACCACATGCCATATCCCTCACCCTCTCAGAGCATGCAGGCCCCAAACATGCTGAGCACCTTACCCAATTGGAGCTCACAGGCCTCCAAACATGCAGCGTCCCTCACCCAGCCTGGAGTGCATAGGTCCCAAACAAGCTGGTGCCCTCCCCCACACAGGCCCCAAACAAACTGGCACCCCAAACACACTGTGCTGTGCCCCTCACCAACTTGGAACACACAGGCCCCATATATACCAGGCCCCTCCCCAGCCCTGAGTGCCCCTGGCCATAGTTTTTTTTTAATATATTTTTATTTCTTTACAAGAGAAAGAGGTGGAGAGAGAGAATACAAGAACAAATGGGCATGCCAGAGCCTCTAGCCACTGCAAACGAACTCATGTTCGCATGAGATCCACGTGCCACAATTTGAATCTGGCTTACATGGGTCCTGGGGAATTGAACCTGGGTCCTTTGGCTTTGCAGGCAAGTGCCTTATATGCTAAGCCATCTCCCCAGCCCTGGTCATAGTTTTAAAAACACACACACAAAAAATTTTGCTTTGAGCCGGGCGTGGTGGTGCACGCCTTTAATCCCAGCACTCGGGAGGCAGAGGTAGGAGGATCGCTGTGAGTTCAAGGCCACCCTGAGACTACATAGTTAATTCCAGGTCATCCTGGGCCAGAGTGAGACCCTACCTCGAAAAACCAAAAAAAAAAAAAAAAAAAAATTTGCTTTGGATCTTCCCCCCACCCCCACAGGTAAACCCAGAACTCACTCTGCATCCCAGGCTGGCCTCAAACTCACAGCAATCCTACCTTAGCTTTCAAGTGCTGAGATTATAGGGCAGAGCTACCATGCCTGGCATCAGTGTTACTTTTAATGGCTGATTAACATTGCAATGATGCTGTTAACTCAACCATTCTCTTAGTTTTGCACATTTGGGCTTCTGTCAGATACTCTATAAATGTGATCACATGTGAAGTTTCTCCACATGTTGATTCCTTTCTATAGGACAGAAAGTAAGTAGAAGGTCACTAGATAGAAACATCTTTGTCCCTTGACACACGTTGATGCCTTGCTTGCCAGAGCTATTTTCATTTAAACACGTTGCTTACACCCTTTTCTGCTTCATAACAAAAAACAGAACCCAGGTGGGGACACAGCTCAGTGATCACAAGTGCTTGCCTGAAATGCACAGCTCTGATTTAGCTCCCCAGCACCAAAAACAAGATAAAACAAAATAGCCAAAATGTTTTTTTTAATTCTCAAATTGTAAATTGGATTACAAGAATACACTGAGAAACTAGGTGACTAAATAGCTTCTTTTCTATTTTTACTTCATTAAGCAATTCAAAGTAATTTAGGGAAATTAAAATTGGGGAAAGTAAAATGGGAAGCCAGAGAAAAGGTGAATACAACATCAACTACAGCTCTCAAACTGATGTTCATACCTTTTAACATTATATAAATTCACAAGCCAAGATGAACTGAAGGTCTGAATATTAAGTGGGTTGACCTGGTCAGGTGTGGATTACAAATCACAGAAGACCCTCATCAATTATACTTTACTGAACTCCCAAAGAGTTTATCATTAAGATGGTATCATTAAGGGTTCTGCCTTCATTAGTGTGACTTTCAAGTTGGTATGACCAAATAAACACTTGACAAAAAGGGAAGGTTTATTTTAGCCTAGTTTGTGGTTACTGTTCATCATAGCAGGGAAGGCATGGTGGCAGAAGCATGAGGCAGCTTGTCACATTCAGTGCACAGTGAGGAAGCAGAGAGCAATGAACTCTTCCCCTTTTTGTTCAGTTGAGGACCTCAGCCCATGAAGCTGTGCATGGTGATTTGATTAAGATTTCCTCTATAAACTTATGTGTTCTAAATGTTAGGTCCCCAGCTGGTGGCAATTTGGGAATTAGAGCCGCTTGGAGGCAGTGTTTTATTGGGGGCAGGTTTATGAGTGTCACAGCCACTTTCCCCTTGCCAGTGTTTGGCACCCTCTCCTCTGTTGTTGTCCACCTGATGTTGGCTAGGAGGTGATGTCCACCCTCTGTTCATGCCATTGCTTTCCCCTGCCATCATGGAACTTCCCCTCTGTAAGCCAAAATAAACCTTCTCTTCCTATAAGCTGTTCTTGGTCAGGTGTTTTCTGCCAGCAGTGAACTCAACCAAGATAATCCATTACAGTATGTCAGAGGCTAACCTAATCTAGATAACCACTCAAAGGCATGCCAAGAGGCTGAGTTCATATAGCAAGTTGGCAGCACATTCAAACTATCACATTGCCTCTCACTATGTGCTTGTTGGTTTTTTTTTTTTCAAGGTAGAGTCTCACTGTAGCCCAGGCTGACCTGGAATGCACTCTGTAGTCCCAGGCTGTCCTCAAGCTCACAGTGATCCTTCTACCTCTGCCCGAATGCTGGAATTAAAGGCATGCACCAGCATTCCCAGCATCTCACTGGGTTTATTGTTTATTTTAATTTCTTTTTTATTTTCTTGGTTTTTCAAGGTAGGGTCCAAGCTGATCTGGAATTTACTATGTAGTCTCAGGGTGGCCTTGAACTCACAGCAATCTTCTTACCTCTGCTTCCCAAGTGCTGGGATTAAAGGCGTGTGCTACCACACCTGGCTTAATATTTTTATATTTATTTATTTATTTATTTATTTATTTATTTATTTGAGAGAGAGGGATAAAGAGGCAGAAAGAGATAGAGAATAGGCATGCCAGGGCCTCTAGCCACTGCAACAAACAAACTCTAGATATATGTGCCTCCTTGTGTATTTGGCTTTATGTGGGTACTGCACAATTGAACCAGGGTCCTTGGGCTTTGCAGGCAAGTGTCTTATCCCCTGAGCCATCTCTGCAACCCCTCACTACTATGTTTTTGAAACTTGCCCCTCAGGAGGGAAGTTCTGCCTGATACTAAAAATCGCATCAAAATCCTGTGGCTGTGGAGGTCATAAGCTCTAGAAGGGAAAGTACTACTGTTGTCTGGCTAAGTGGATACATTATGCTCATCAAACTGCCCTCTAAATCTTTCTGTTTATACCCATATATTAATGCTACTCTCAGTTTTGATTAGAGAAGCTTCTCTTTTCAGATGGCACTAACCACTGGGGTGACTCAAAACTCACCATAGTGCTAAGAAATGGCAGTGGAGTGTTCAGCACTAAGTGAGACATTTCTATCACACCTCTAAGGCTCAAAAGAGATAGCAGAGCCAAAGGAAGAGGAGGAGAGCTTACAATACTGTCTTCTAGACACATAGTGTCTATGGGTTCATGACCTCATAGTGGCTGATGCTATCTATATAAGACCCGAATAATAGGAAGGGAAAATAATATTAAAATAGAAGAGAGACTAGTTGGAAAAAGGGGGGGAGGTTTGGGAGGAAGAAAAGGGAAGGTGGTGGGAGGGGATTATGATCTTGGTATATTGTTTATGTTTATGGATAAAAAAGTTTTTAAAAAGAAGAACAGGGATGCAGGAGATAAGCTCCACTTCTCCATCGGGAGCACATGTAGAGTAAAATCAATAGAGGAATAGGCTAATAACGGGGAGGAATATTTATGTCTTCTGGGAGTGGGCAGAGATTTTAGGGAAACTCAGACAGTGCCCCAGTTATGGTTCCTCCTGGCCACTCTCAATTATTATGGTGCTGAGGGTGTGTGTCTTTCAGCAATGCCAAGGGGGTTACAATGAATCTACAGGTCATCTGGCATTCACTCTGGCTACCAGTTTCAGCTAAATCACCTGAAGAGGGACTTCTGGCACCCAGACCTCAAAGATAAAACAAGATTATAGGAGGAAAGGAATACAGCTAGGCTACCCAGGCAGTACTCAGGGTAACAAGAACAATTAGGATGCTGTGTGGCTCTTCCTGGAGACACATGACAAACATCGATTCACCTCACACAAGGCAATGAGCATAGACCAAAGAGATAATTCCACCCAAGTCAAGTGTGGTGAACCAACAAGTTTAATGAGGCTGTTTGCAGAAGCATGAGTGAGGGGTTACTTATAAGAGCATGGGTAACTCAAAGGCAGCTGCATTACTGACAAGTCCATCCCAGTATTGGTGATGACCCACAAAAGCTACATTTCTGGAGCTAGCTCTCTGTACAACTTGCAGGCAACTCCACTGAAGAGTCTCCTTCCCCACAATAATTGTTCACTGCTTACATAACCTCAGGCAAGGGCTTCCTCCATAGCTTTCTGAGCTTCTCTCCTCCCTTTAGAAGGGAATGGTTCAATTTTGAAAGAAATAGGCACACAATGTATGGCTTTATAGGAAATTCTCAGTACTAATCAGTTATTAGTTATCAGCCACCACTGACTGCTTGAAACTTTAAAAAAATACCCATTTCATAGGACTTATTTAAATGTGTTATTTGACTTGCTCTCTGATGCATATTATTTGGGTAAAAATTTAAAAATTAGGGTTGGAGAGATGGCTTAGAGGTTAAGGTGCTTGCCTGTAAAGCCTAATGACCTGGGTTGGATTCTCTAGCCCTGGTGTACCCATCCTCTCTCAGTCTTTCTCTCTTGGTCCCTCTCTCCTCTCTCTCTCCCCTCTTTCTCTCTACTTGCAAATAAATAAATAAATAAATAAAAAAAGTTTAAAAATTAAAAAGTTATGGGCTGGAGAGATGGCTTAATAGTTAAGGCACTTGCTTGCGAAGCCTAAGGACCCAAGTTCAAGTCCCCAGCACCCATGTAAACCAGATACACATAGTGGTGCATGTATTTGGAGTTTGCAGTGGCCAGAGGCCCTAGTGTGCCCATTCTCTTTCTCTCATAAATAAAAATAAAATATGAAAAAATTAAAATAGGTAAACAGGAGGAAAAGAATGCATTAAAATGGTAATGATGGCTAAATAGAATTTTTCTCCTCCCTTCCAAAAGCTCGTGAACATGTTTCAACTTTTCTAATAACAGGAATGAATTTCTTACAATCAAAAACACATTATTGCTGGACGTGGTGGCACATGCCTTTAATCCCAGCACTCGGGAGATGGAGCAGGAGTATTGCCGTGAGTTCAAGACCACCCTGAGACTACATAGTGAATTCCAGGTCAGCCTGGGCTAGAACAGGACCCTATGTTGAAAAACAAACAAAAAAAAACTTTAAAAAATATTTTTATTTGCAAGGAGAGAGGGAAAGAGAGAAAGAAAAATCAAGAATAGGTGCACTAGGACCTCCTATTACTGCAATTAATATCCAGATGTGTGTGTGCCATTTTGTATATCTGACTTTGAGTGGGTACTGGGAAATTGAACTGAGGCTGGCAGGCTTTGTAAGCAAGCAACTTTAACCACTGAGCCATCTCCCTAGTCACCAGAAGATACTCTGTTTTTTTTTTTTTTTTTTCGAGGTAGGGTCTTGCCTCTAGCCTCGGCTGACCTGGAATTAATTAAGTAGTCTCAGGCTGGCCTTGAACTCATAGCAATCCTCCTACCTCTGCCTCCCAAGTGCTGGGATTAAAGGTGTGCACCACCACGCCTGGCATTCTTTATAAAAAAGATTTTTATTTATTTATTTGAGAGAGAGAGAAAGAAAGAAAGAAAGGCATGCCAGGGCCTTTAGACACTGCAAACAGACTCCAGATGCATGTGCCACCTTGTGCATCTGGTTTACGTGGGACCTGGAGAATGGAACCTGGATCCTTAGGCTTCGCAGGCAAGCGCTTTAACTGCTAAGCCATCTCTCCAACCCAGGCATCAGATTTTAAATACTTGAGGCAATACTTTTTCTTTTGAGTCAATGATTCAAGAATTCCATGATCCTTAGAGGGACCAAAGTACAACTTTTCCCTCTCTCTCTCTCTTTCTTTCTTTCTTTCTTTCTTTCTTTCTTTCCTTCCTTCCTTCCTTCCTTCCTTCCTTCTTTCTTTCTTTCTTTCTTTCTTTCTTTCTTTCTTTCTTTTGTTCCTTGTTTCCTTCCTTCCTTCCTTCCTTCCTTCCTTCCTTCCTTCCTTCCTTCCTTTCTTTCTTTCTTTCTTTCTTTCTTTCTTTCTTTCTTTCCTTGTTTCTTTCTTTCTTTTTTTTTTTTTTCGGCAGAGTCTCACTCTTGCCCAGGCTGACCTGGAGTTCACTCACAGCGATCCTCCTACCTCTATCTCCTGGGTGTTGGGATTAAATGAGAAATGTGTGAACCACGACCGCAATGCCCGACCAGAGTACAATTTTCTATACTGTAGCTCATTTGGGTCATGGGGATGAATAGAATTGCCCAAACTCACCAAGCTGTATCATCATCATAACCTGTCACTTATTATAGGTGAGACACACCTCACTTGAAAGGAAAAAAATGAGGCTGGATGTGATCGTGATAGGAAGAATGCTGTGAGTTCCAGGCCAGCCTGAGATTACATAGTGGACCCAGTTCAGCCTGGGCTCCAGTGAGACTCTACCTCCAAAATAAGAAAAAAGGGCTGGAGAGATGGTTAAGGCATTTGTCTGCAAAGCCAAAGAACCCAGGTTCGGTTCCCCAGGACCCACTTAAGCCAGATGCACAAGGGGGTGCATACATCTGGAGTTTGCAGTGGCTAGAGGTTCTGGACACCCATTCTCTTTCTCTCAAATAAATCAATAAAAATATTTTAAAAGAAGATAAATAAATAGAAGAGAGCCCAAGGGAAAATAAAATTGGTAGACCAGAGGGAAGTCCTAGGTGAGCGCCAGACGCCCTCTCTGACCTGCCTGAGGGTGGACAGCGGGTCAAGGTGCTTGGATGGGGACCGGCGGCAGCGAGGGCCCGGCACAGGTGCCTACCTAACAACACGAAGGTCATGACCCACAGCAGCACGGCCACCGACTGCAGGCGCCGCGCCAGCGGGATGTTGAGCGGTGCGAACTCGACCTTCATGCTGGTCCTTCCAGGGCGGGCGGGCCGGCGAGCGTGCGAGCGAGGACTGCAGCCTGCAGCCCCGGCCCGCGGGAGTCCACCCCCGGAGGAGGCGAGCAAGAGCGGGCGGGGGCGGGGCGGGGCGGGGCGGGGGCGGCGCTGCCAATCACGCCTCGGTGCTGCGCTCCAGGGCGCAGGATCGCCACCAGCGTCAGCCCATGGTGGAGCGGGACTGGAGGATGGTTTTTGTAGTGTCCTCAATGTTTCTACACATTGGTCATTCATGCACGTTTAGTGAAAGCTTACCATGTGTCCGTCACCATTCTGAGTATTTAGGGGCGAAAGGAGAACTCACCCAGGAACCAAGTCACCCACTGTCTTGTCTCCTACAGCTCATGGGGGGAGGAGGGATCTAAGCAAAATAAAGACAGGATTGAGAGGATAATTACAAGAAATACCGCGTTATGGGTGACTGGAAGATGCTAGACTGGAGGGTCAGGGCAGTGTCTGAAGGAGTTCCCTTGACTTGAGGTTTTTTTGTTTTTGGGTTTTTTGTTTTTGTTTTTGTTTTTTTGGTTTTTAGAGGTAGGGTTTCACTCTGGTCCAGGCTCACCTGGAACTCACTATGTAGTCTCAGGGTGGGCTCGATCTCACGTTGATCCTCTTACCTCTGCCTCCCCAGTGCTGGGATTAAAGGCATGCGCCACCACGCCCGGCTTGACTTGAGTTTTAACAAAGAATGTAGTTAACTGAGAAGATCTGCCAGGGCAAAGGGAAGAAGCATGTGTGCTAAGGTCTTCCAAAGGGGGAGCTGTCTGTGCGTTTTGTCTGCAAGCTCTTTTGATTTTTCCTTTTCCTAATTGAGTCGTCTTTCAGTTCTCTTTCTAAACCTTTCCCCAAAGCTAGGTGGAGAGACTGAGCACACACTGTGTTGACCTTCCATAGCAGCTCTACAAAGTAAGTATGCAGTCCAGGTTTTTTTCTTTATTAGTTACATAGATAGTGTGTATACAACCATGTTGGTACCATCCTTAGCCTCCTCCCTGTCTCCCCCCTCCGAAGGGACTCTCCTCCTTGGGGAATGTGGGTCCTGCATTGTGGGGGTAGACATCAGTTATGGGGAAGAGGCAATGTCTCTGTGCATATTGTCATAACTTGTGGCTCTAACACTCTTTCTGCCCCTTCTTCCGAGATTTTCCCTGAGCCATGCTGGGCTTGTTTTAGGTCTACCTAATATAACATTGTAATCTGATATCATGCAGGAAATTATGTCGATCTTCCTAAATATGTGGAGGCAGGCTTTATGGCCCAATATATATGATCTATTTTAGAGAAGGTTCCATGGGCTGCTGAGAAGAATGTGTAAGCTGTGGACTTGGGGTAGATGTAGATGTTCTGTTGATCTGTGGTGTTGTTGAGCTCTCTTACTTCCCTGTTAATTTTCCATTTGGATGATCCATCTACTGCTGAGAGTGGAGTATTGAAGTCCCCGACTATGATGGTGTTGGTGGTTATTTCTGTTTTGTTGTCAAGTAGGTTTTGTTTTATGAATTGTGGTGCACCTGTGTTTGGTGTGTAAATATTGATGATTGTGATATATTCTTGTTGGATTGTTCCCTTGATAAGTGAGAAGTGGCCTTCTTTATCTTTTTTGATTACTTTTGGTTTGAAGTCTATTTTATCCGATACTTAGCATAGCTGTGCCTGCTTGTTTCTTATTTCCATTTGCTTGGAATATCATTTTCCACCCTTTCACCCTGAGGAGGTATCTGTCTTTAGTGGTGAGGTGGGTTTCTTGAAGACAGCAGATTGAGGGGTCCAGTTTTCTGATCCACCCTGTTAGCTTATGTCTCTTGATGGGAGAATTAAGGCCATTGATGTTTAGGGTAATAACTGTGAGGTTTGAGTCAATCATATTGTGGTGGTTTATGTGGTTTGGTGTTTTCTTGGATTTTGTACTTTTTTTTTGCCTTCTTTGAGCTTGGTTATTGTGATCTGCTTCTTGTAGGCACTTGAGGTTGGTTATTTGGTTTTTCTGTGTGGAGAATTCCCTGAAGTACTCTCTGTAGGTTTGGCTTTGTGTTCATATAGTTGTAAAGCTGAGTTTTATTGTGGAAAGTTTTTCTTTCACCATCTATTATGAGGGATAATTTTGCTGGGTAGAGTACTTTGGGTTGGAAACCATAAGTTCTTAGACTTTGCAGTGTTTCATTCAGGTTTCCATTGAGAAGTCTGAAGTAATTCTGATGGGGGTCACCTTTATATACAATGTGTTGTTTCTCCCTAGTTGCTCTTAGGACTGTTTCTTTGTTATTGATGTTAGAGTCTTAATGATAATATGTCTTGGATAATCTCTCCTTTGGTACAGTCTGTTTGGAGTTCTGCTAGCTAACTCATGCAGGTTTCATGCATACTAGGCAAGGGCTCTGCCACTGAACTACATCCCCAGCAAATTAGTTTACTTCAGGGAATGGGAAACTTGGCCACCAATGACTCCACACTTACATCGTATGGCTTCTACCATTACAGTAAATAAAACATCTCTACTTACCTATGGTCCCAAGTCCAAATCCAGCTTGGACCAGCTGTCTACTCTTAGCCCAATGAAAATTAGAGAGTCATATTGTTCTAGTGTGATAGTTCAGGTTTGCCCTCATGGATGAAATAGCAAATGCTGGGCAGATTATTGCCAACTTTCTGCTATGAAAAGTGGTTAGAAAAAAAATAATGGGGGCTGGAGAGATGGCTTAGTGGTTAAGGCACTTTTCTGAAAAGGCAAAGGATCCAGGTTTGATTCCTCAGTACCCACGTAAGCCAGATGCACAAGGTGGCACATGCATCTGGAGTTTGTTTCTCACTCTCTCTCTCTCAAACAAATAAAATAAAATAAAGTGAAAAAAAAAATGAGCCGGGCGTGGTGGTGCATGCCTTTAAACCCAGCACTCGGGAGGCAGAGGTAGGAGGATCACCATGAGTTTGAGGCCACCCTGAGAATACAGAGTGAATTCCAGGTCAGCCTGGGCCAGAGTGAGACCCTACCTTGAAAATCCAAAATAATAATAATAATAATAATAATAATAATAATAATAATAATAAATGATGATTGTGGTCACCAACTTCACTTATTTTGAACCTGTATAATATAAGCTTCTGCCTCACCTCAGCCCCCAAACACTGGATCCAGCCAGCTTTACACTGAATGCACTGAAACACTATGCCCAATAAATCTCCTTTTAAAAGTTGTTTTATTAGATATTTTGTCACAGGGACATAAAAATCTCAGTGGTGGTTTAACTCAGGTGTCCCCCATAAATTTAGGTGTTCTGAATGCTAGGTCCCCAGCTGATGGCAATTTGGATTAAAACATCTTGGAGGCCGTGTATCATTGGGGGCGGGCTTATGGGTGTTATAACCAGTTTCCTCTTGCCAGTGTTTGGCACACTCACCTGTTGCTGTTGTCCACCTGATGTTGGTGAGGAAGTGATGTCCACCCTCTGCTCATGTCATCATTTTCCCCTGCCATCGTGGAGCTTCCACTTGAGTCTGTAAACCAAAATAAATCCTTTTTCTCACAAGCTGCTCTTGGTCAGGTGTTTTCTTCTGGCACTGTGAACCTGACTACAACAGTAAAGTTGGTATCAGAGGAGTGGGGTTGTTGCTGCTAGAAACCTGACTGTGTAGCTTTTGGCCTTTTGGAGCTGCTTTGTAGGAGGATTTGGATGAATTTGACTTCATTGTCTAAGAGATGCCTTGTGGTGCTCTAAGTTCAGGTTGATGGACTATTCTGGTTGGAGTTGAAAGATCTGAATGCAATAAAAACTATGGACTGTGAGGTTTGGCTTATGAGGGTGAGAAAGAGCTTTGCCTGGACTGGGCTACAAGCAGTTTGTGAGAGAGGCTTGCTGTTTTGCCCATGTCCTGATAACTTGTGCAGGGCTTCATTGTGTAGAAATGGACTGGTGTGAACAGAGGGATATGGAACAGAAAAAAAATGAAATCTGGGCTGGAGAGATGGCTTAGCCATTAAGGCATTTGTCTACAAAGCCAAAGGATCCTGGTTTGATTCTCCAAGGCCAATGTAAGCCAGATGCACAAGGGGGAGCATGCATTTGGAATTTGTTTGCAGTGGCTGGAGGCCCTGGTGCACCCATTCTCTTTCTTTTTCTCTTTCTATCAAATAAATAAATATATAAAATATATAAAAATGAAATCTTTGGGTGAAAATGTTGCCCATTCAGTTATTGAGATTACAACCACTGAGATTGGGCCAGCTGATCTGCATTGGGATAACAGAAACAATGCTGAGTTTTTTGAAGGGGCTTGAATACTGAAGGAGTGTCCTGCTCTTCAAAGTCTGCTTTATTTTCCCTGGATTAACAAATTGGCAGCCCACCTGTTATTATTGATATAAGCAATGGAGGAAAGAGAGGGTCATTGAATTTGCAACAGTTTTGTGTTTTGGAAATGGCCATGGGCAGTGTGAAACAGGTTTGCTGGATGGCTGCATGGAGACCTGATGGAACTGTGAGGATGGACCATGGGTTGCAGTGGAGACACAGTGGAGATGCCAGGACCATGAGATGGCTGCTAAGGAAAGCTTGCCACACCCAGGTGAAGTTTTCCAGGACTGTGAGTAGCCTAGCTGGAGGGGCGGAATTGGAACTCCAGAGACTTGTTGCTGGTTAGAATTATTGGACTTGGAGACGTGTTATTGGCTGAAGTTGGTGGACTGGGAGCTACAGAGTTTGATGTTTGCTATGGTTGTTTTAAATCTTGTATTGGTTGAATATTTCTTTGTTATGCCCAATGCCATCTTTTGCAGTGTGAATGTTTATTCTGTGTTATTATGTGTTTTTGAGGTTTTTTTTTTTTTTTTTGGTATTATGGCTCAGTTAAAGGACCTTGGATTATGATGATGTTTGAACATCATTGGTATTGACAAAAAAATATATGAGGACTTTTAAAGTTGGACTGAATGTATTGCATTTTACATCATGATGGTTATCAGTTTATAGGGGTCAGGGGATGGAATGTGATGGTTGATTCAGGTGTTCCCCATAAACTTACGTGTTCTGAATGTTAGGTTCCCAGCTGATGGAAATTTGGGAATTAACTGCCTCACGGAGTCAGTGTATTGTTAAGGGTATTACAGCCTTATAGTATTATAGCCAGTTTCCCCTAGCCAGTGTTTGGCACATTCCTTTTTTTACTTGTCCACCTGATGTTGGCCAGGAGGTGATGTCCATCCTCTGCTCATGCCATCATTTCCCCCTGCCATCATGGCACTTCCCCTCGAGTCTGTAAGCCTAAATAAACCCTTTTCCCCACAAGCTGCTCTTGGTTGGATGTTTTCTGCCAGCAATGTGTACTTGACTGCAACAATGACCAATAGGAAAAGCATGTAAAATTTTGGTCAGTAGTTTTAAGCACACAGTAAGTACAAAGGTCACTTACAGCAAATTGTATGACTTACTCCCTGCCTCAGGGACACAGCAGACTATGTTCTACTCAATACTAGTCTTGGATCACTTGGGCTGTTAGTTTCAGTATAACATAGGATTCAAAAGCCATCTTACAGGATTCAAATTGTTTCTACATGTTTTATTCTTACAGTCATCTGATGAAGAACTCTGTTTATTTTATGGATGAAGAAACTGAGGCTGGCAGTGGACAATGTTTTTGCAAAGCACAAACAATACATGTCACCTGTAACTCCTGGCTGCTCTGGTTTAAAATGTCACCAGAGCTGTACTGCATTTTATGTCATGTGTACAAAAAACTTCATACCGATGGTGTTTCTTTCCCCATCCCTGCCCAGACAACAGGGTTTACATGAAAGGGACACAATCCTTTCACAACTTTTTCTGTGATGACTGAAGATTTGACAGGCAAAAGGAATCAGCCTACGCAAGCTCTGACCAGATGTGGTGGCAAGAGTGAGATTGTCTAGCAGTGTCTGAGTGGGTGTGTGGAAGTGAATGTGGTTATGTCTGACATTAGCCTTTTCCTCATACTTAGAGCAATCAGTTCTGTAGCTATAAAACATACCATGAAGAAAATCTCACTTCCCAGAGATAGCCATTACTCACACTGGAATGTATAACATGCCAGTTGTTTTTTGTTCATATGCAAATACATGTAATATTTTAACATAAATTAATCATTTAAATAATCCTATTATCTATTCTTAAAAAAACTTTTTAAGTTGGGTGTGGTGGCGCACGCTTTTAATCCCAGCACTCGGGAGGCAGAGGTAGGAGGATCGCCATGAGTTCAAGGCCATCCTGAAAGTACATAGTGAGTACTAGAGTATGGGCTAGAGTGAGACCCTACCTCGAAAAACCTAAAAATAAATAAATAAATAAAAAATAAAAACTTTTAAAAATATTTTATTCATTTACTTACTTGAGAGAAAGAGAGAATGGGCATATCAGGGCCTCCAGCCACTGCAAAAGAACTCCAGATGCATGCGCCCACCTTGTGCATCTGGCTTATGTGGGTACTGGAGAGTCGAACCGGGAACCTTTGGCTTTGCAGGCAAATGCCTTAACCACTAAGCCATCTCTCCAACCCCTATTATCTACTTTTTGCTAAAAACCCCGGAGCACTACACACACACACACACGTATATATGTGTGTGTCACATACAGGTAGTCAACATTATTTTTATTTTATGTTCATTCATTTTGGGGTGCTGAGGATCAATCCTAGGTCTTTATGCGTGCTGATCAAGTGCTCTACCACTAAGCTATACCTTCTTTCCTCTACATTCTACATTATTTTTTCTAAATAATAACAATCAGTTAATTCTCAACCTCTGTAACAAAAGATATTTTGAGAGGGTTTGTTTTTTTTTTTTTTTTTGAGATAGGGTCTCGCTCTAGCCCAGGCTGACCTGGAACTATGTAGTCTCAGGGTTGCCTTAAACTCACAGCAATCCAGGATCCTACCTTGAAAAACAAAAAACAAACAAAAAAAGGTGTGTGCCACCATACCTGGCCTCTACATTATTTTTAACGTTTGTATAATATTACATTGTACAGAGATATACTTTATTTAATTAAGTCATGTTATTGGACACTTGGCATATTTCCAAAATGTTCTGTCTTACAAAGGTAGGCTACTTTGAATGTCTTTAGAATAATTCCAAGAGTGGACTTTCATGATCAAAGTGAGCAATACTTATGAGGTATTCATCACAGCCAAGTTGACTGGAGATGTGGTCCCTCTGAGGATGTGTTTATGACAATGTTTCCAGAAAGGGTGAAGTCAGAGGGAAAGACATACCTTGGATGTGGGTGGCACCATCCCATGGACTGAAAGATCGGATAGAATAAAGGAGAAACTAAGAAAGTTGTATGAATGCCAACATTCCCCCCCCCTTCCTGCTTCCTGGCCAGCCATTATGAGAACTGAGTTGTTCCACCATGCCTTTACTACTATGACGGACTGAACGCTTTGAGAGCATGCCAAAATAAATCTTTCCTCCTTTGAACTGTTTCTGTTAGGTATTTTGGTCACAACAATATGAAAAGTAACTGACACAGAAAATTGATACCAGAGAAGTAGGGTCATTGCTGTGACTAAACCTGGCAATGTGGTTCTTGGGCCTTTGGCACTGGTTTGCCGTGGGGGGAACTGGAAAACAACCCTACAATAATGAAAATAGCTTCAGCGCTGGCAATAAAACAAGACAGTTCAGCAGCAGACCCAAATATATATAGACATGTAATACATAATAAAAAAGTACCACAAGTCGGTGGGGGAAATGAGGCTTATTTAATACATGGTTTTGGCACTACTGTTTGGAAAAAAAATGAAGCTGGCTTGTTCATTAACTATAAAACCAAAACAAGTTTCAGGAAGTTCTGATATTTAAATAGGAAAAAACTCCATTGAGGTACTCTAAGACACAAACATGATTTGAAAAAAGAATTTTGGTGTAGGAGAACACCTTTAAAAATATAACCTTGGTTGGGGGGGAGGGGAGGGAAATATCATGTGTTTTTTGTATGTAATATAGAAGTTGTCAATAAAAAATAATAATTAAAAAAATATATATATAACCTTGGAGCTTGGCGTGGTGGCACACGCCTTTAATCCCAGCACTCAGGGAGGCAGAGGTAGGAGGATCGCAGTGAGTTCGAGGTCACCCTGAGACTACATAGTGAATTCCAGGTCAGCCTGAGCTAGAGTGAGACCCTACCTCAAAAAACAAAACAAAACAAAACAAAAATATATATATAACCTTGGGCTGGAGAGATTGCTCAGTTGTTAAGACACTTGCCTACAATACCTAATGACTGGAGTTCAGTTCCCCAGTACCTATGTAGAGTCAGCTGCACAAAAAGTGCATGCATCTGCAGTTCTTTTGCAGTGGCTGGAGTCCTTGGCACACCCATTCTTTCTGTGTCTCTCTCTGCTTACAAATAAATGAATAATAATTAAATAATATATAACTGGGCTGGAGAGATGGCTCAGCAGTTAAGGTGCTTGCCTGCAAAGCCTAAGTACCCATGTTCGATCTCTTTCCAGATCCCACATAAGCCAGATGCACAAAGGTGACATAAGTGCAAGGCTGCACGTACGCACTAGGTAGGACAAGCATCTGGAGTTTGATTGCAGTGGCTGAGGCCTTGGTGTGCCAATTCTCTCTTTCTAAAAAACAAAAACATGAGGCCGGGTGTGGTGGAACATGCGTTTAATCCCAGCACTCACAAAGCAGAGGTAGGAGGATCACCATTAGTTCAAGACCACTCTCAGACTACACAGTGAATTCCAGGTCAGCCCGAGCTAAAGTGAGACCCTACCTCAAAACAAAAAAACAAAAACATGGGCCAGGCATGGTGACACACACCTTTAATCTCAGCATTTGGGAGGCAGAGGTAGAAGGATCACCATGAGTTCGAGGCCACCCTGAGACTACATAGTGAATTCCAGGTCAGCCTGGACTACAGTGAAGCCTTACCTCCAAAAAAAACAAACAAACTTAAAAAAGAAAGAAAGGAAGGAAGGAAGGAAGGAAGGAAGGAAGGAAAGAAGGAAGAAAAGAAAAAGAAAAATCATGGGTTGGAGAGATGGGTTAGCAGTTATGGCACCTGCCTGCAAAGCCAAAGGTTCCAGGTTCAATTCCCCAGGACCCATGTAAGCCAGATGCACAAAGTGGCACATGAGTCTGAAGTTCATTTGCAGTGGCTGGATGCCCTGGCATGTTCATTCTCTCTCTCCCTCTCTCTGCCTCTATCTTGCAAATAAAACAAACAAACAAACAATAAAAACATATAACCTACAGCTGGTGCATGCCTCTAATCCCAGCACTTGGGAGGCAGAAGTAGGAAGACTGCCATGAGTTCAAGACCAGCTTGGGACTTGGAGTGAGTTCCACGTGGGACTCTCCGTGTCCACAGCTGCGTGGCCAGCGCTCTGTCCGTCCACGTGGGACTCTGTGTCCACAGCTGCGTGGCCAGCGCTCTGTCCGTCCACGTGGGACTCGCCATGTCCACAGCTGCGTGGCCAGCGCTCTGTCCGTCCACGTGGGACTCTGTGTCCACAGCTGCGTGGCCAGCACTCTGTCCATCCACATGGGACTCTCCGTGTCCACAGCTGCGTGGCCAGCACTCTATCCACCCACGTGGGACTCTATGTCCACAGCTGCGTGGCCAGTTCTCTGTCCATGTGGGACTCTCCGTGTCCACAGCTGTGTGGCCAGCACTCTGTCCGTCCATGTGGGACTCTCCGTGTCCACAGCTGCGTGGCCAGCACTCTATCCACCCACATGGGACTCTGTGTCCACAGCTGCGTGGCCAGTTCTCTGTCCGTCCACGTGGGACTCTGTGTCCACAGCTGCGTGGCCAGCACTCTATCCACCCACGTGGGACTCTCCGTGTCCACAGCTGCGTGGCCAGCGCTCTGTCCGTCCACGTGGGACTCTCCGTGTCCACAGCTGCGTGGCCAGCACTCTGTCCGTCCACGTGGGACTCTCCGTGTCCACAGCTGCGTGGCCAGTGCTCTGTCCGTCCACGTGGGACTCTCCGTGTCCACAGCTGCGTGGCCAGCACTCTATCCACCCATGTGGGACTCTGTGTCCACAGCTGCGTGGCCAGTTCTCTGTCCGTCCACGTGGGACTCTCCGTGTCCACAGCTGCGTGGCCAGCACTCTATCCACCCACATGGGACTCTGTGTCCACAGCTGTGTGGCCAGTGCTCTGTCCATCCACGTGGGACTCTCCGTGTCCACAGCTGCGTGGCCAGTACTGTCCATCCATGTGGGACTCTCCGTGTCCACAGCTGCATGGCCAGCACTCTGTCCATCCATCTGATCTATTTTTCTTGAGAACCTGAATACTCAACTCCCAAACTGCATTCCTTCCATCCTACTCAGAACTCACTTCTGTTGTTATAATGCTTTCTTTCCTTTTTTCCAAGGTAGGGTCTCACTCTAGCCCAGGTTGACCTGTAATTCACTATGTAGTCTCAGAGTGGCCTCATGGCGATCCTCCTACCTCTACCTCCTGGGTGCTGGGATTACAGGCGTGCACTACCATGCCTGGCTCTGTTTTTTTCTTATAATTTTACCATTTTGTCTATATATGCCTAGAATATGATCTTCATGACAGTGTGTTAGTTTTCTGCCACTACAACACAAACTGAAATAATCCACTTATAAAGAGAAAAGGGGGGGCCGGAGAGATGTCTTAGCAGTTAAGGTGTTTGCCTGCGAAGCCTAAAGACCCAGGTTCAATTCCCCAGGACCCACATAAAGGACACATGCATCTGCAGTTTGTTTGCAGTGGCTGAAGGCCCTGGTGTGCCCATTCTCTATCTGCCTCTTTCTCTCTCTCTCTCTCAAATAAATAATTTTTAAAAAGAAAGAAGGGTTATTATTGCTCACAGTTTTGGATATTTCACTCCATCATCAGTTGGCCCTGTT
Organism: Orientallactaga sibirica; assembly: GCA_036365145.1. Taxonomy (NCBI): domain Eukaryota; kingdom Metazoa; phylum Chordata; class Mammalia; order Rodentia; family Dipodidae; genus Orientallactaga; species Orientallactaga sibirica. The sequence continues at coordinate 4,426,186 of JAEOAD010000044.1, read as the reverse complement.
GCCTTGGGTTGGTACTGGTAGCTCATCAGGATGGGAGTACATGGCATAGCAAAGTCACTACCCTCATAGCTGGGAAGTAAGAGAGGAGACCGGAGTCCCCCCTTGGAGTGCAGACCCCAATGATCTGAATAGTTACCACTAGGCCCCACCTACTAACATTTTCACCAACTCCCAATAGTATGAACTGCATCTTAAATCTTTCAACACATGGTTCTTTAAAGCACATTCCAGATTCAACTTGAACAGTTAGCCTGCTTTTGCTATGCTATATATATTCTGTGAATTAATTGTTTACTCAATATTCTGGTTTAAGACTTATTAATACATAGTTATAGCTTATTTTCACAGTTGTAATGTTTTTATGGTATGATTTATCATAATTGTGTAGCTATTCAAGTTACTAATGGTTACTGCTCTTCCCAGATAACTATTATTACTTTTCAAAATATTTATTTATTTGTAAGCAGAGAGATAGAGAGAAGAGAGACAGAGACAATGAGAGTGGATGTGCCACACCTCCAGCCATTGCAAATGAACTCCAGATTCATGTGCCACTTTGTATATCTGGTTTTATGTATGGGTACTGGGTAATCAAACCCAGGTTGTTAGGTTTTTTTTCAGGCAAGTGCCTTAACCACTGGGCCATCTCTCCAGCCCAGACATCATCATCATCATTATTATTATTATTATTATTATTATTATTATTATTATGTTGGAGAGAGACACAGAGAAAGGGACAGGAAGACAGAGAATGGGCACATCAGCAGCCTCTCAGCCACTGTGAACAAAATCCAGATGTGTGCACCCCCTTGTGGGCAAGTGCACATTGCACTCTTTCATCACTTTGCATCTGGCTAAATGTGGGACCTGGAGATTGGAACTGACGTTCTTAGGCTTAGAAGGCAGGTGCCTTAACCACAAAGCCATCTCTCCAGCCCCCAGACATTATTTTTGAGACAGTGTCTTGCTATATAGTTCTGGCTTGCCTGGACTTTGCTATGTAGTCCAGGCTGGCCCCAAACACATAGCAATTTTCCTGCTTCTGCCTCCTGAGTGCTGGGACTGGAGGTGTGTGGCCCACCCATCCCAGATTTTCAGTATAATGAACAGTGTAACCATGAACATTCTTAGTCAGGTCTTCTGGTAGACATGAATTAATTTCTCGGGGGAACATTCCCAGGTGTGTAATTGCTGGGTAGTCCCATTTTCCTAGGAAAAGTCATACTTTCTAAAGTGGTTGCATCATTTGACATTCCCGTATTTTTAACCAACACCTGAATTTTGGCATATTTAAATATTTTCCAATCTGTGGGCATGAAAATATATTTGATTGTTTTATTTCCCTACTTTAAAAAATTCTATTTTATTTATTTGAGAGAGAGAGAGAATAGAAAGAGAGAATGGGCAGGGTCTCCAGCCTCTGTAAATGAACTTCAGATGCATGTGCCCCCTTGTGCATCTGTCTTATGTAGGTCCTGGAGAATCGAACCAGAATCCTTTGGCTTTGCAGGCAAACAACTTAATCGCTAAGCCATCTCTCCAGCCCTACTTCCCTACTTTTCAGTGGATTGTTTTTTTTTCAGATCTGATGCTCAGTAGCATTCCCGCTCTCAGGTTGGCCCTAGAGCTGGAGAAACAAATGCCAGCTATGTGCATTCTGTGATGCACTATCTTAGCATTAAAGTAATTTTTTTATTTATTTGCAAGGACACACACACACACACACACACAGAGAGAGAGAGAGAGAGAGAGAGAGAGAGAATATGAATGAAAACCAGGGCCTCTAGTCACATCTGGCTTTACATGGATACTGGGGAATCGAACTTGGGTTGTTAGGTTTTGCAGGCAAGCCCCTTAACCGTTGAGCCATCTCTCCAGCCCTGTTTTTGAGGTAGGGTTTCACTCTAGCCCAGACTAACCTGGAACTCTATGTAGTCTCAGGCTGGCCTCAAACTCACAGAGATCCTACCATTTCTGCCTCCCAAGGGCTGGGAATAAAGCTGTGCACCACCATGCCGGGCCCTATCTCAGCATTTTTCAAGTCTCTCTTCTATCAGATAGTCAATGCTGCTTGTGATGAGCACTTGTTGCCTAGTTTTGTCTTTTCCATCACAATCTTCTGTTTTGTTAGTCACTAAGAAAGCACACAGAAGAACTACATAGTAGTTGCAATGTGTCTAATGATAGCAGGATGGATGAGTTGATGGATATGACAGAGGGAAGTAGAGTGCTCCTCCGGGGGTCTGAAATTAGCAGGAAACTGACCAGGAAGATAAAAATAATACCTGCTCTATTTCTAGAACTAATCTTTTTTTTAAAAAATATTTTATTATTTATTTATTTATTTGAGAGAGATACAGAAATAGGTAGGGAGAGGGAGAGGGAGGGAGGGAGGGAGAGAGAAAGAGAGAGAGAGAGAGGGAGAGTGGGTGCTCCAGGGCCTCCAGCCACTGCAAACGAACTCCAGATGCATGCACCCCCTTGTGCATCTGGCTTACGTGGGTCCTGGAGAATCAAGCCTCGAACCAGGGTCCTTAGGCTTCATAGGCAAGCGTTTAACCGCTAAGCCATCTCTCCAGCCCACTAATCTTTTTTTAAAAAGATGTAATTTATTTATTCATTAGAGATAGAGATAGAGATAGAGAGAGAGAGAGAGAGAGAATGGGCGAGCCAGGGCTTTTTGCCACTGCAAATGAACTCCAGATGCATGAGCCACCATGTGCATCTGGCTTACGTGGGACCTGGAGAATCGAATCGGGGTCCTTAGGCTTCGCAGGCATGTGCCTAAACTGCTAAGCCATCTCTCCAGCCCTCTAGAACTAATCTTACATGAAGTATGCTAGTTGCTAATACTAAATAATTTTATATGGTATGTATTACCACCTCCCAGATTAGGAAATGGAAGCTGAGACCCATGGAAATCTTTTCCAGTGCCAGAGAGGAAGGAGCACATCACATGCCATATTTGGGGCAGAAAGCTATACACGGCATTGGGATGTTGGATTTGTATGGGACATTGTCAATCTTGTTATATTTGCCCCTGGAAAGGAACTAACATGAAGGGAAACTAGTGTTGTGAAAACCTGCTTGACAGTCAGGGTGGCCTTACTTTGTCCCAGGTTCTGCCTCCTCAAATGAGGGCAGTAAAGGCCCTCAGTTAAGGACAGGGCTTCCCGGATGTGCCTCAGCAATGCCTTACCCATTGAGTGACTCCAAGACTTTGTGCCTCAGCGTCATTATCTGTTAAAGGGGTACGATAATAGTATTTACCTTGCTGTGCTAGTTTTTTTTCATGGTTGCTGAAATGAAGTATGACAAATTTGCTGATTAAACCAAATTTAAGTCAGGCATGGTAGCTTCTATCTGTAATCCTAGCACTCAGGAGGCTAAAGTAAGAGAATTTTGAAGAGTTCCAGGCTAGTCTGGGATACCATGAGATCTTGTCTCAAAAATAAATGAATAGGGCTGGAGAGATGGCTTAGCAGTTAAGACGCTTGCCTGCGAATCCTAAGCACACAGGTCTGATTAACCAGTACCCACATAAGTACAGGTCGCGCATGCATCTGGAGTTCATTTCCAGTGACTGGAGGCCCTGGCACACCCATTCTCTCTCCTCCTCTTTCTGTCTCTCAAACAAACAATATTTAAAAAGACGAGGAAAAAAAATACAAAACAGAAATTTATTCTTTCACAGTCCTGGAGTCCAGAAACCCAAATGCAGTTTCACTGGCCACAATCCAAATGTTTCTGAGGCTGCTCCATGAACTAGGGAAGAATTCATATTTGTCTCTTCCATTTCTGATGGCCACTGGCAGTCTTGGCATATGTGGTGGCCTTACTCCAACCACTGCCTTCCCCTTAACAAGGCTACAGTGATTGCATTCAGGGACACCCTGATAATCTACGATGATCTCCATCTCAAAATTCTTTACATTTATTAAATATCATTTAAAATATTTTATTGTTGGGTGTGGTGGTGCACGCCTTTAATCCCAGCACTCGGGAAGCAGAGGTAGGAGGATCATCATGAGTTCAAGGCTACCCTGAGACTACATAGGGAATTCCAGGTCAGCCTGGGCTAGAGTGAGACTCTACCTTGAAAAAAATTTTAAACAAATTATTTATTTGCGAGGAGAGAGAACAAGAGAGAGAGAATATGAATACAGGTGCTCCAGCTGCTGCAAATGGACTCCAGATGCATGGGCCACTTTGTGCATCTGGCTTTAAAGTGGATACTGGGGAATCAAACCCAGGTAGTTAGGCTTTACACAGGCACTTTAACAGCGTGCCATCTCTCTAGCTCTATTAATTATTTTAATGTATTTATTTACAAGCACAAACAGAGAGACACAGACTGAGACAGAATGGGAACATCAGGGCCACTAGCTGCTGCAAATGAACTCTAGATGCATGAGCCACTTTGTGTTTTAAGTGGGTACTGGGGAATCAAATCCAGGTCCCAAGGCTTTTTAATCAAGCGCCTTAACTATTGAGCCATCGCTCCTGCCCTCAAAATTCTTAATTTAGTCTACACAACACCCAGATTCCACACAAAGCAACATTTACAGGTTCCAGGGATTAGGCCTATCACACTCAATGTTGTTACAAGGAGGAAATCTCAAAAGCTGGCAGAAAGCTGAGCGTCAGTATAGAGTACTGGGTACACAGCATGTTTTCTTCTAAAAAGAGGCCTTGGATAAAGTCTTACCTTTTTAAAAAAAATTTCATTTACTTATTTGATAGAGGGAAAGAGAAAGAGGCAGATAAGAGAATGAACGCGCCAGGACCTCCAGGCACTGCAATCGCACTCCAGACGCTTGCGCCACCATGTGCGTCTGGATTATGTGCTTACTGGGGAATCGAACCTGCGTCCTTAGGCTTCGCAGGGCCAGCACCTTAACCGTTAAGCCATCTTTCCAGCCCACGTCTACCTCTTAAGGTTGACAGTTCAAGAGATATTAGGGGATGAGGTCAAAATCGAGGCCTGTTAGCAGACCTTGCAACTTGTATTTGTGCAGCCTTCTCTCCAGGAAACCTTGGAACAGGATCATTCGCTTTTCAACACCTCAGGGAAGGATTCTTCATCGTGCCCGCCCACTTAATTTGACGTCTCTCAGCATCCGGGCCCTCAGGGTCTGTCCACACTTTTGCCTGTTAGAATGCAGCCAAGTCTAGCCATCATGCCTCTTTTTCAAATCGATCAGTTATAAACACAATATATCTTTATTCCACGATGGTAGCATTTAGCTTACACGTAGGTGGAAAGCGGGAACAGAACTAGTTGGATTCAGACAGGCTTTACTTAAGACAACCCAGATGGGGAGCGACGGGTCCTACGCGCTCCGGCCGCAGGGCCCAGACTGCCGGGCGCGCAGGCGCAGTGGACCCGTCTCGCCATGCCGACTGTCAGCGTGAAGCGCGATCTGCTCTTCCGAGCTTTGGGCCGGACTTACAGTGAGTGCCGGCGGGTGACCCGGGGCTGCGCGCCTCTGCTCCGAGGCTGGCACGGCCCTCCCGGAGGGCAACGAGGCAGTGTTCCTGCCCTGCAGCCTTTGGCCCTGGGCGGCCGGGGGCCGCGGTAGCTTCTCGGAGCATCCCCGCGCTCGCCCCGCGCTGCGTGTCATTGATGCGGAGATCCGCGTGCCTGGGGCATTTGCTTCTGTGCCCCGCGGCTTGTGAGGGCGTGGGAGAAGTTTGAGGATGGAGAAGGTGGCATTCTGTGGTCACTTTTCGTTTTTGAGGCACCGCCTCACGCTTCACCCAGGCTGACCGGGGAACTCGACTCTGTAGTCTTAGGCTGGCCTCGAACCCACGCTTGATCCTCCCATCTCAGCCTCCTGAGTAGCTGGGGATAAAGGCATGCAAACAGCACGCCTGGCTTTATTTCCTTTTGTGAGAGACAAGCGTATGCTATGTAATCTTGGGTGGCCTCAAACTCGTGATGCTCCTGCCTTAGCTTGCCCACAATACTGGGGTTCTAGACATGCGCACCACGCAGGGACATTTATTTCCTTAAATGCACTGAGAGCCTATTACATTTCAGGTACTGTTTGAGAGTCTACATGACACAAGATTTCCTTTTACGAGAGAGAGAGTAGCTAACCTGAACATTATTGAAGTTATTCTGGGAAATGTTAAATTCTCTCCCAAGAAAACAAAGTATTCCGGATCAACATTGCTAGGTAACATTTAATTTGAAAGCTGAACGATGAGTTTACTCATTGAGCTTACTGTTCATGTTACACTTAGGTTCCTCAGTCTAAAAACCCTACCATTAAAAAAGAAATAGGGAAATATTAAGTAAATTATCATTTTCTACACAAATATCCCAATTGACATGATATATGCTCTGTCCTGTAGTAGTGGACTGTAAGAGCTATTTTTTGGTGTTAGGAGTCCAAATGATACCAAAGAGATACAGCTCCCCGAAATAAGATAGTACCGTAACTGGACATAAAGTTAACCTTTCGTTTTGTTTTTGTTTTTTTGAGGTAGGGTCTCACTTTAGCCCAGGCTGACCTGGAATTCACTATGTCGTCTCAGGGTGGCCTCAAACTCATGGTGATCCTACCTCTGTCTGCCGAGTGCTGGCATTAAAGGTGTGCCACCAGGCCTGGCTTGAAGTTGGCTTTTTCAAAAATATTTTTATCTGTCTGCAAGGAGAGAGAGAGAATGGGCATACCAGGGCCTCCTTCCACTGCAAACAAACCCCAAACACATGTGCCACTTTGTGCATTTGGCTTTATGTGGGTTTTGGGGACTTGAGGCCATCAGGCTTTGTAAGCAAATGCCTTTAAGCATTGAGCCATCTTCCCAGCCCAAAGATAACTTTTCCAAAACTTTCCTAAGCATGTACTTTTAGATACTACTTTCCTTAAGTGTTAACTAATTACTTGATTTTCTTCTTTTTCTTTTTTAAAAACCCCAATGAATTAATTTTTTGCTTGTTTGTGGTTTTGAGACAAAGTCTTCCTGTGTAGCCCAAGCCTGCCTGGAACTCACCATGTAGCCCATGCTGGCCTTGAACTTGAGGCTATCCTACTGCTGGGATTGCAGGTGGTAGCCATTCTGCACAGCTCTTAAGTGTTACTTTCCAGTGGGTTCTGTCCTAGATCTTTGAAAGTCGAGGTAATTGTTTTGCCCTTGGAACTTGGCACATGCCTAACCACTTTTTATTATATAAATTTATATCTCTCATTGATCCTTCTAAACCATATTTTTCCTAATGGTATATGATACATACATGTATATACATACATACATATAAATGAACTGCACAGGATGGTGTCGCAAATTTAAAATGCCTATAATCACTCCTCAGGTAGGTCTTCATCTCCAGAAAAGAAATGATCTAATCTTAAAAAAAAAAAAAAAAAAATTTTTTTTTTTTTTTTTTTTTTTTTTTTTGGTTTTTTCGAGGTAGGGTCTCACCCCAGCCCAGGCTAACCTGGAATTCACTCTGTAGTCTCAGGATGGCCTTGAACTCACGGTGATCCCCCTACCTCTGCCTCCCAAGTGCTGGGATTAAAGGTGTGTGCCACCACACCTGGTTATCACCTGATTTTTTAAATTTTTTATTTATTTATTTGCAAGCAGAGAGAGAGAGCTAGAAGAGAGGCAGACAGAGAGAGAATGGGCATGCCAGGGCCTCTAGCCACTGCAAACGAACTCCAGATGCATGTGCCCTTTGTGCATCTGGCTTACGTGGGTCTTGGAGAATCCAACCGGGATCGCTAAGCCATTTCTCCAGCCCCTATCACCTGATTCAGTGTGTGTGCTTGTTCATGTGTATGAATGCAGGCATGTGTGTGCCATGGCACACTTGGGGAGGTTAGAGGACAACTTTGGGCATTGGTTCTCGCTTTTCACCTCATTTGAGGTAGGGTCTCTTATTCCCTGCTGCTTTTGCCAGGCTGGTGGCCTACCACCTTCTGGGTGATTTTTCACCCTCTGCCTTCTTTAAGATTTGAACACAGCTCCTCACGCTTGCATGACAAGCACTTTGTTCACTTAGTCGTCTCCAGTCCTTTATCACATGTTTTAACTTACTTTCTAGGTCTCTTTCTCTTTATCTGGTGAGTGTTCAAGTCTGGTTTTCCATTGACAGTGTTTGTTAGCTATTGGATCATTGGAAAAATTCAGATTAGTGAGGTTATATAGGTGGGTTAGAAATAGCACTCATTGATAAGGTGTTCTTTCTTGAAACCTTCCTAAATGTCATGTGAGTGGAATTTGGAGTTGGAAATGTGCATTCAGCAAAGCATCTGGTTCCGAATAGTGTGGCTCCTTTTTGTTTTCCTTTCTTTTTCCGTTTTTCTTTCTTGTTTTCAGGTAATCACTCATTTGTGCTTTTACTTTGTCCATTTTCTTGTTAGTCCCACCAAGTGTAGCCTTATAGATGAAACTCCATTATTTCCAGTTACCAGTGTCCCCCTCTCCATGTGTCATCAACAAGCATTTTTCTCTCTGACTGTTGATCATTTGTTTCCTTCTGCCTCCTTTGGAGCAGTTTTACCTTAATCTCCTTTTTTCCCCGTCTGCTTTTCTGGTCATATGGTTTCTTTGTATACACATTTTCTTGTTAACCAGTCATTATCATTGCTCCTCAGCTTGGGTATTTTCTGGCCTGGTGTGGTGAAAGGAGGTTAGTATCACAGACAGAGCCCTTCTAGTGTGTGTGTACAACCAGGCAGTGTTGAGCTGTGTCATTTTATTGGGGGACATTATTCCTCATGATTTTACTTTTGGTTTTCTCTTACATCTAACTCTGAAGTACAGCTGAAAGGAATAAGACATAGTTAAGATTTACTAATTTTTTTATATTTCTTTTTTTTTTTTTTTTTTTGGTTTTTCGAGGTAGGGTCTCACTCTGGCCCAGGCTCACCTGGAATTAACAATGTAGTCTCAGGGTGGCCTGGAACTCACAGTGATCCTCCTACCTCTGCCTCCCGAGTGCTGGGATTAAAGGCATCCACCACCACGCCCGGCTATTTTTTTATATTTCTATGTGACTTGGTTAATAAGCCATTTAGTTGTCTATTACTGCATAACAAAAACTTTTGCCTCTTAAAACAGTACTCATTAGTTACATACTTTCTGATGATCAAGAATCAAGGAGTGGTGTGGGCTTGGCTCGGGGTCTCTTCAGGTTGTAGTCCAGTTGTTTGCCAGCTCTGTAGTCAGGACTCGCTGGGCTTGGAGAAGTTGCCCGTCAGCGGGTGGTGGCAAGCCTTAGTTGCTTGCTCACTTTCACCCTGAGGCTTCAGTTCCTCTCCCTGACCTTTTCCATAGGTCTACTTACTACACGTTAATGCACCCATCCCCTTTCTACCTGCCTCTTTCTCTCCTTCAAATAAATAAAATAAAAGAGTGAGTGCTCAAATTGAGTCCTCGGTGTTTAACAGTTGCTCAGAAGTGGTATACCATCCCTTTTCATATTCATACTGATCACACGGAACGATCCCCACCTGGTCTGAAGAGGTGGATATCCTTGGAGACTGACTGCCATGGTTTTTCCTCCCTGGTCCCCAGCCATTCCTGTTTGTCCACATTTGGAAGTGTCATCCTGTTACTGCAGCTGCTCGCTCAAACCCAGAATCTGAATGGGGTCCTGGTTTGCATGAGTTTTGAGGGGGATGCAGTTCCCTTAGAATATAGTGTCTTGAGTACAGTTGACTCTTGGCCTGGGAGGCTCAAGTGCCAAGGTAGCTGCCTCACAAGGGTCTAACATGCTAGGGTGGGGCAGACAGGATGACTACTGAAGGGAAGAAAATGGAAGACAAAGGGATGCGTCTTCTTCTAGCAGTTCTGAAATTGCATGGCCGATACTGGATGTTCCTGATTAGGTTCCCAGCCCGGGGTACTTCTTCATGGCTCTGTGCCTTGCCCTCTAGCGTCTTGGATTTGCTCAGAACACTTATGCTTCACAGCTGATTAGTTTTCTCCCTCCTTCTACTTCCTGCTCATAGAACTTGGAAGTTCAGAGACTTCCCTTTGTCCTGTTTCTTCTGCCTCTTGCAGTTCAAGCTGGCAATGTCTGCCTATGTGTTTTTTTTTCTAAAAACTTTGTGGGTTTTGAGTGTTTTTGTTGGTTTTCTTTTTTTATTCATGAAAAGCTGCACTGTCTGAAGCCCTCTGCTTCTGTATTCTGGGCTTCTGCTCTACAGTGCTCTTAACTACTCTGTTGTTTGTTTGATTAGATTTGTGAAGTCTGCCCTTAATTTCTTTATTGCACCTTGTGTTTGAGTTATGCCTTTGATCTTTCTGGCTGAAGACTTTTCAGTCATATGCTTGATTCCATCCTGTGCCTTGGATGTGATCTTTGCTCAGACGTTTCATTTTATTTTATTTTTTTGGTTTTTGCAAGGTTAGGTCTTACTGTAGCCCAGGCTGACCTGGAATTAACTGTATAGTCCCAGCCTGGGATTAAAGAAAGGCGTGTGCTAAAATGCTTTTTTAATTTCAGCATTTTACATTTAGAGAGACTGAATATTTTTGAAGTTGTCAATATCCTGGCTCGTTTTCATTTAACAGTCTTCCCTTAGTTTATCCTCTCTCCTCATAAGGAGCAAGAAAAACACCAGACTTCTCTGAGCACTGGTGAAAATCCTAGTTTCATCACACTCTTTTTAAAAAATTTAATTTATTTTATTTTATTTTATTTTTTTCATCACACTCTTGACTAGGCACATTTTCTATAGTCCTTGTAATTGCAGGCCACAGTGTTGACAGAATTTCTGCCACTATGCAATAAAGATTGCCCTTCGACTTTCCAGTAACATGACCTAACTTTCTTCCATCCCTTCCTTCACCTGCATGCTGATTAGACATGAAACTTCTACTAACCGTGTGTTTGAAGCACTTGGGTTTTCATTTCTAGTTCTCATAGCCTGCTGTGGTCCGGTTTGAAAGCCATTCCCATGGTTTTGGTTTGGTCATGACACCACTCCCTTTACAGAGATGGAGGTGTGTATTAGTAATCTGTTGTTACTTCACACATTATTCCAGTTCTCTAGAGTAGAAAACAATATGCCTTTGTTATTTGATAGAGGTTTTTCCTGGCAGGCTTAGCTAGGTGGTTCTGTGAGTCTCTCACCAGGTTCTGCAGCTACTTCAAGGATTGGCTGGCCTGGAGTATCTACCCACCCCCCCCCCAGCTCATTCATGTGGTTGCATCAGGCCTAAGTTAACACAAGGGCATGCTAGAAGGAAGAGGATCAGTGCTACCTCAGTTACTGCCTGTCCAGGTTAATGACAGCCTCTTCCCCACGCCAGAGACCTGGGAACCATCCTAGATTCCTGCTCACTCATTGCTCCTCTAAGAATCAGCTAGCCATTCAGCCTTAGAAATTCTGCCCAATATTTTTGATATTCCTTCTTCGTGAAGCTGCTGTTGTACCTGTACTTTTGTAGGAGATCCTCTGCCTCAGTCCACCTCCACTCTGCCACCAGTCTTCAAAGTGAAGATGTAGTGAACCAATCTTGATAGTTCCTGTACTCTGGAGGCTGAGGCAGGAGGATCAGAAGTTCAAGGCCAGCTTGGTATACAATGAGTTGCAGGCTGGTCAGACTACGTAGTGAGACCTTGTTTCAAAAAAAAAAAAAAAAAAAAAAAGTTGGCCATGTTGGTGAGTTTAAGGCCACCCCAAGACTACATAGTTAATTTCAGGTCAGCCTTACTTAGAGGGAGTCCCTACCTCAAAAAACCAAACCAGCTGGATGTGGTGGCACAGGTCTTTAATCCCACCACTTGGGAGGCAGAGGTAGGAGGTTCCTTGTGAGTTTAAGGTCACCTATAGTGAATTCCAGGTCAACCTGAGCTGGAGTGAGACCCTACCTCGAAAAATCAAAAATAAAAACCCCACCAAAAAACTGCTCAGCAGCAGTTAAAAGCAATTGCTTTCAAAGTCTGCTGCCTGGGGTTCAGTTGCCACATAAAATCGGATGGCAAAATTGATGCAAGCGTCTTGTGTTGTCCTCTGTTTGCAGTGGCAAGAGGCTCTGGCTTGTATGTGGGCACATAAAATAAATACAAATTTAAACAGCAGTAATCAAACAAAATACTGATCTGAGGGTGGAGATAAAAAAGAAAACAAAACAAAATCCACAAATCTAACCATGTTTTGCCTAGCTGAAAAATTCCTCCCTATAACTCTGTTGCCTGCAGGTAGGACAGGGCAAATTGCTGGCATGTCATGCCTTGTCCTTTTTCTACTTGCTGTATCCATTTCTCCCTAACAGGAACCTGACTCTTCATCCACATTGAACTACTTAGAGTCCTCAACCTTGCCAGTCCCTTGATTTTCTCCCTACACTCTGACTAATGAAGACATGCTTTATGATCCTTTAGCTGAATCTAAGGGGAGCTTTGTGCCTTTCTTGTACCTTGCATTTGGGTATATTTATTTATGCTGAGGTTTCTTTGCTAGAGGAAGAAGTAGTTAAGGCAGGAACTGCAATTTATATTTGTAGTCCTGGCATCTAGTACAGTGCTTGGTATAATAAAGTGGAAACAAATATTTGTTAACTTGAAATTTGATGTCTAGATCAGATAGGTCTTTTTGTTGTGTTTTTAAAAATGATTTTTATTAATTTATTTGAGAGTGAGAAAGAGGGAGAGAGAGAGAGAGAGAGAGAGAGAGAGAGAGAGAGAGAGAGAGGGTGCACCAGGTCCTCCAGCCACTGCAAATGAACTCCATGTGCATGTGCCACCTTGTACATCTGGTTTATGTGGGTCCTGGGGAATTGAACTTGGGTCCTTTGGCTTTGCAGGCAAGCACTTTAACTGCTGAGCCATTTCTCCAACCCTTTTTGTTTTGTTTTGATGCTGGAGATTGAACCCAGGGCCTTTTACATACTAAGTAAGCATTCTTCCTACCACTCATTCCTACCCTTCCCCTGCATCAGGATGCTTACGGCATCTAGCTTTCACTGAAATTGAGTGGTAGTGATAGTTTGTTCAATTTTGCATAATGTGAAAACCATGAGAATGCTGTAGTAAGTAATGGACCGAAGAATAGAGCAGAGAACTGTTGGTTATTGTAGACCTACCATGTGTTTCAGGGTAGTATGCCATATCCATTCTGGCCTGGTCACATTTAAATCTTTCTAACAGCGTCATGCTAAAAATGGATATAAAAGCTTATTTTATAAATAAAGGTATTGTTACCATTTATATAAGGTGTCTAGAAAGTTTATATGAGGTGCTAAGCTATTGAAACTGGGGAGATACAATTCAAAATCCCCATTAGTGTATACATAAAACCAAGTATCAGCCTACCTCAGAGAGTTTAAATATTGGGACTTATGTGACATTGCTCTGTATAGAATTTGTGATTTGGGGCCTATTTTCTAATTTGTTGTCAACTTAGTAAGTTTTTTTTAACCCTTTCTATACAAACTCCTCAGCACTGGTAACCTGATTCTCCAGTTGATAGTAGTATAGACAGATCAGCCCTTTAATAGTTTTGCTTGATGTCTGTATGCCATTGTTTTGTTTTGATATTGAAAGCTGAGCCAGCTAGGGACTCCTAAGCATGCATTTCCACCACAGCCCCACACCTTGCCCTGGGTCAAGAATCTTAAGACTTTTAGCTTTTCATTAGAATATAGTGTTAATGACAGTTTGGGTTCAGTTTTTTTTAATATTTAATTATTTTGAATTTGCTATTTATTTATTTAGACAGATCATACTCTTTTATCCCCTCTCCCCTGTTCCCGTTTCCCTGGGGCCCTCCTTTGTGGGGTCATAGGATTTACTGTGGGGTCATGAAGGCCTCAGTTAGTCCCAGAGGGATAGTGGTGTGAAACCCCCAAATACTGTGTTAAGTAATAATGCAAGCTGGAATAAGACAGGGATCTTTATTATTTGTAGATATATTTTATTTCAAGGTATTATGCCACATTTTTTATCTTTGGCAAAACTTTTGTTTGTGTTTAAATAGTAATACCTGGTATGTAAAACTACGCTAGTGTAAGGTAATTAGTAAACAGAAAATGCAATTCATATATAATTTTTATTTGTGCTGAGTAGATTAAAATCAATCTCTTTCTTTTTTTCTCCTAGCTGACGAAGAATTTGATGAACTATGTTTTGAATTTGGTCTGGAACTTGATGAAATTGTATGTATCAGATATATGTATTCCACACTACCCCTGTAAAACCACATGCACAAGGTGGCAAGTGTGTTTGGAGTTCCATTTGCAGTGGCTCGAGGCCCTGGCATGCCCTTTCTCTTTCTTTTTTTTTTTTTTCAAGGTAGGGACTCACTCTAGCTCAGGCTGACCTGGAATTCCTTACGTAGTCTCAGGTGGCCTCAAACTCATGGCAATCATCCTACCTCTGCCTCCTGAGTGCTGGGATTAAAGGCATATGCCACCACGCCCAGCTCATTCTCTCTCTATCTGCCTCTTTCTCAAATAAATAAATATATTTTTAAAAACTCTCATTCTCTGTAATGTGATTGGGCTCTGCTGCTGCATTGAAAATCGCTATTCTATAGGTCTTTCTTCCCTTTTCTTCCTCTTTTCCCTTCACTGTGCAGTGTAATGCGTTTACTGGTGTAGATTTCTTCCCACTGTACCTGCTACCCCTCCTGATTTTCACTACAGCTCCTGAGGGCTCCTTGGAACATTTTACTTTCTCTCTGTGTTGTCACTGCATCTTCCTGTTCCTTCTAGGTGTGGGTGGTCATGGATTGGTGTGATTTCTGATACTTGTTGCTGATTTCTTGGGGAATGTCTTCATTTTCCTCTGGGTGGCAAAACTTTTTGTGTAAAGTACCAGACAGTAAATATTTTAGCCTTTGTCATAATTCTTTTTAAAAAAAAATTTTTTTTTGAGAGAGAGAGAGAGAGAGAGAAATGAATGAATATGGGTACACCAGGGCCTTTCAACCTCTGTGAACAAATTCCAGATGTGTGCATCCCCTTGTGGGCATGTGTAGCATTGCATGGTTATGTTGCCTCTGGCTATAGGTGGAGCTCTTAGGCTTTGCAGGCAAGCACTTTAACCACTGAGCCATCTCTAGCCCATAATACTGATTTGCAGTTTGGGACAACAGATACATGATTTGGTTGTCTGTGTCTTGGTAAAGCTTTATTTGCAAAAAGAAGTGTTAGCATGATTTTTTCAATAGGCTATTTTTTGTTGACTTGATTTTGATGGATTTGGGCTATTCTAGAATGTCTGAGGAAGCTGGATGTCTGAAGTTAGAGTCTGAGTGTTTTTCTGTTTGCTGTGGTTATTATGTTTAATACTTTTGTTGTACAAAATAACATGTATATTATGTTGGTTTTTTTTTTTTTTGTGGCTTTAGACTTCTGAGAAGGAAATAATAAGCAAGGAACAAGGTAATGTCAAGGCAGCGGGAGCCTCCGATGTTGTTCTTTACAAGATTGATGTCCCAGCCAATAGATATGATCTCCTGTGCCTGGAAGGATTGGTTCGGGGCCTCCAAGTCTTCAAAGAAAGGTAAGAAAATACTTGAAGCACGTGGCTGAGGTGGCTCTCCCTCTTCTTTCCTTTCTTTCTGCCACTATCAGGAATCAGATTTAAATTGCTAGGAAAAACTTGTATGGGTAACAGAGCTTTAGGTTAATATAAAAGGATGTTTGGAAGATGATATGCATGTAGATTGTAGCCATTTGAAGTTTACCTACATATTGAGTTACAGTTCTTTGTTTTGAGTAATTTTTTTTTTTTTTTTTCGAGGTAGGGTCTGACTCTGGCTCAGGCTGACCTGGAATTCACTCTGTAGTCTCAAGGTGGCCTCAAACTCTCAGTGATCCTCCTACCTCTGCCTCCCGAGTGCTGGATGTGTGCCACCACACCCGGCTTATTTTGAGTACATTTAAAAAATTTATTAATTTTACTTTTTTTTTTTTTTTTTTTTGAGGTAGGGTCTTGCTCTAGCTCAGGCTGGCCTGGAATTCATTATGTAGTCTCAGTATGGCCTTGAACTCAGGGAGATCCTCCTACCTCTGCCTCCCAAGTGCTAGGATTAAAGGTGTGCACCACCATATCCAGTGTTGAGTACATTTTTAAAGAAAAATACATACTTAAATTTTTTTAAGTTTATTTACCTGCAAGGAGAGAGAGAGAGGGAGAATGAATGAATGAATGGGTATGCCAGGGCCTCTTGACCCTACCAATGAGCCCCAGACACATGTGTCACCTTGTGTATCTGGCTTTACATGGGTACTGAGGAATCAAACCAAGCTGCCAGGCCTTGCAAGCAAGCACCTTTAACCATTGAGCCATCTCTCCAGCCCTAAGAAAATATTTTTATTTATTTATTTGAGAGAGAGAATGGGCACACAAAGGCCTCATAGTGCTGCAAACAGACTTTAGACACATGCTTCACTTTGTGTGTCTGGCATTTCATGGGTACTGGGGAATTGAACCCAAGCCAGCAGGCTTTGCAAGTGAGCAAGTGCCTTTCACTGCTGAGTTATCTCCCTAGCCCTTGAGTTCATATTTTTAAACTAGAAATTCGTGATCTTAGGGTTTCCTTAAAAATTCTTTAGCATGGTCATTACAATGACTGGATAGTTGATTGGATTGGTTAACATGTGGGAGGAAAGTAGAGGTGGACACGCTGTGTGTGCCTTTACCTTAAGAACTGTAGGGCAGTGCAGCAGTGGGGCACCTTACATGGAAAACTTGAGTGTCTTATGATGGCTATAGGATCTTAGGCACAGCAGTTGGGTTTTCTAGTTATTTATTTGTTTACTTATTTGCAAGCAGAGAGAGAGAAGAGAGGCAGACTGAGAGAATGGGTGTGCTAGGGCTTCTAGCCACTGCAGATGAACTCCATTTCAAGTGTTACTTTGTGCATCTGCCTTTACGTGGGTACTAGGGAATTGAACTCGGGTTGTTAGGCTTTGTAGGCAAACGCCTTAACTGCTGAGCTATTTCTCCAGCCTGGATTTTCTAGTTTCAATCTCCTAATCTGTAGTGAAGTTTTTATTTTTTATTTTTTGGTTTTTCTAAGGGAAGGTCTCACTCTAGTCCAGGCTAACCTGGAACTCACTCTGTAGTCCCAGGCTGGTCTGGAGCTCACAGTAATCCTCCTACTTCTGCTTCCCAAGTGCTGGGATTAAAGGTGTGTGCCGCCATGTCCAGCTATAATGAAGGTTTTTAAGGCACCTTCCAACTCTTAATGTAATACATGTAGGTTGTAAATATGTAAAGTGGAGAGGATGAAAAGATAGATTCTGCATTAGGATGAATGCTTTTGGCTGCTGGATGAGATTCAGAACCAAAGCTTCAGGTGAATGTCGATGTTTGTGAAATCATACTCCGTCCTTTGGTTAAGGTGGTTACAATTGGGCTTTGCCCAATTGCTTCAGTCCATGACAATTAAACAAGTTTTTAGTAATTTTCCTTTCTGGTCAATACTTGTGATTTTATTTATTTAGCTTCCTTTTAATATATTTTTGAGGCAGGATCTCACTATATACCTGGCTGGCTTAGAATTCACTGTGTAGACCATGCTGGCCTTGAATTTGTATTTATCCTCCTGTCCCTCCTTTCTGAGTACTAGGATGACAAGATGTGCCACCACACCTGGCTAAGCTCGCATGCATTTCTCCCCCCTTCTCTCTCTCTCTCCCTCTCTCTCTCTATCTATCTATCTATCTATCTATCTATCTATCTATCTATCTATCTATATATATATATTTATTCATTTGAGAGAGAAATGCAGATATGTATATAGAGAGAATAAGTGCGCCAAGGCTTCTAGCCACTGCAGACAAACTCAAGATGCATGCGCCACCTTGTACATCGGGCTTATGTGGGTACTGGGGACTCAAACCTGGGTTCTTAGGCTTCGCAGGCAAGTGCCTTAACCACTAAGCCATCACTCCAGCTCTTAGGATCTCTATTTTCAGTAAGTACCTTATGACTTTTTATGATTGGAAAGTGACTTGAAAGTGGTCCATGAGTCAGCAGCATCTGCATCCCATGTTAGAAACGTAGGCTCGGTCTCCAGGCCAGAGTTGGGAGCTGAGTTTCAGCAAGCTTCTCAACTGTATCATTTATAAGCATAGGATGTAATTGATTTATCACATATATTCATTGTGAGTAACTCTGTTTTATTATTGTAGGATTAAGGCTCCAGTATTTAAACGGGTAATGCCTAATGGAGAAATCCAAAAATTGATTATCACAGAGGAGGTAATAAAAATAATAATTTTTCCCTTAAAAAAATCTATTGTGTATGTATTAATAAGGTGGGAAAGGAACAAAACTGACACTTCTGCTACATGTGATTTCTTGTGATCATTTGTTCAGAGGCTAAAAGCCTCTTATTCTTTGTTTAAGTTTTAAAATTTATTTATTTATTTGAGAGAGAAAGAGAGAGAGAGAGAATGGGCATACCAGTGCCTCTAGCCACTGCAAATGAACTCCAGATGCACGTTTCACCTTGTGTGTCTGACTTACATGGATACTAGGGAATTGAACCTGGGTCCTTAGGTTTTGTAGTCAAGTGCCTTAACTGCTAAGCCATCTCTAACCAAGCCTCTTATTGTTTAAAAAAAAAAAGTCAGTATATTACAAAAAAATAAAACAAATTATCTGTTTCAATACATGCTTTTGGAAAATACTGAATTCTTTTTTTTTTTTGGTTTTTAGAGGTAGGGTCTCACTCTGGCCCAGGCTGACCTGGAATTAACTATGTAGTCTCAGGGTGGCCTTGAACTCATGGCGATCCTCCTACCTCTGCCTCCCGAGTGCTGGTATTAAAGACGTGCACCACCACGCCCAGCTCAATACTGAATTCTTGAATACATTTGAGTCAGGCATGGTGGTGCATGCCTGTAATCCTTAGGGGAGGAAGATCAAGGTCAGCTTCAGCTACATAGTGAATTTGAGGTCAGTCTGGACTACATGAGACCCTGTCACAAAAAGCCCAAACCAAAATTATTTAAACTGAAACAGAACTTGAGGGCTAGGGATGCAGCTCAGTGGTAGAACACCAGCTAGCATGATGAATGCCCTGTGTTAAATGTCTGGTATGACAAAGCATAAATTATTTAAACAAATAAAACATATTTGAGATAGAATTGTTTAGATTGTGATATAGTAAAAATAAGGACCATGTGCAAATTATGTAAAGTTTTTTTCATAGTTTTGTCAATTTCTAGAAATCTTACTAAAATGCAAATTCTGTGAATAGTGATTTTGTCTCTCTTACCACTTGATTACTTAATAAGTGAATTCATGCCCGTTTGACTCGAACTCTGTTACTATCTAATGGTCTTATGACTTTCAGACAGCTAAAATACGCCCTTTTGCTGTAGCAGCTGTTCTCCGGAATGTGAAGTTCACCAAAGATCGGTATGACAGCTTCATTGAGCTTCAAGAGAAATTGCACCAGAACATTTGCAGGTATCTGGTTTTCTCCTTGCCCTCCCCTTCCTCTCCTCCTCTCCTTTCTGTGTCTTGTCTCCCTTGCCCATTCTGCCTTTACTTTCTCAATCCATTTTTCCTTCCTTTTGTCCTCTTCTGCATATTTTTCTTTCATTTGAAAACTTTTACTGATAATGTCCATACATATACACAGTACACTCTGATCATCATCCTCTCTCATCCACTTCCAGTGAATCCTTATACCTGGTTCCTGTTCTATTTTGATGTCATCTTTTTTTTTTTTTTTTTTTGAGGTAGGGTCTCACTCTGGCTCAGGCTGACCTGGAATTCACTATGTAGTCTCAGGGTGGCCTGGAACTCTCTTGGTGATCCTCCTACCTTTGCCTCCTGAGTGCTGGGATTAAAGGTATGTGCCACCATGCCTGGCTTGATGTCATCATTTTAAAAATCATTTTTAAAATTTATTTGCAAGCAGGGAGAGAGAGAGAATAAGTAAGCACTCCAGGGCCTACTGCTACTGCCAGTGAACTCCAGATGCATGTGCCACTTGGTGCAGCTGGCTTTATGTGGGTACTGGGGAATTGAACTTGGGACAGCAGGCTTTGCAAGCAATGCCTTTGAGGATTGAGCTATCTCCCTTGATATTGCCCTCATATTACATACTTTTCTTAAAGCCTTTCTAAACTAATACAGTAGTTTCACTTTGATATAAACATTTGTATGGCTTAAAAATGGTAGACTCAGCTGGACGTGATGGTGCACACCTTTAATCCCAGAACTTGGGAGGCAGAGGTAGTAGGGTTGCTTTGAGTTCAAGCCCATCCTGAGACTACAGAGTGAATTCCAGGTCAGCCTGGACTATAGCAAGACCCTGCCTAATCACCCCCCAAAAAAGGTAGACTCATGGAGAACCAGTAGATATATTTTGAATACTATACAAAGTAGCATCTAGTCCTAGAGATTTTTTTGTTTTTTTTCTTTCTGTTCAATTTTTTTATAAGCACATTTGCTTATTTAAAAAAAAATTTATTTATTTATTTATTTATTTATTTATTTATTTATTTAAGCAAGCAAGAGAGGGAAAGAGGCAGAGAGAGAGAGGGAGGGAGGGAGGGAATGGGCATGCCTCCAGCCACTGTAGACAAACTCCAGATGCATGCGCCACCTTGTGCATCTGGTTTACGTGGGTCCTGGGGAATCAAACTGAGGTACTTTGGCTTTGCAGGCAAACGTCTTAATTGCTAAGCCATCTCTCCAGCCCATTTTTTTTTTTTTTTTGAGGAAGGGTCTCATTCTAGCCCAGGCTAACCTGGAATTCACTATGTAATCTCAGGCTGGCCTTGAACTCACAACAGTCTTCCTCCCTTGGCCTCCTGAGTGTTCAGATCA
The DNA here is from genome assembly GCA_036365145.1 of Orientallactaga sibirica. NCBI lineage: Eukaryota > Metazoa > Chordata > Mammalia > Rodentia > Dipodidae > Orientallactaga > Orientallactaga sibirica. The sequence goes on along the minus strand of JAEOAD010000044.1, from coordinate 4,405,419 downwards.
TTTTTTAAAAAATAAATTTATTTTTATTTATTTATTTGCAAGCAGAGTGAGACAGCCAGAGAGAGAGAGAGAAAGAGAGAGGGAGAGAATGGGCATGCCAGGGCCTCCAGATGTGTACACTACTTTGTGTATCTGGCTTTATGTGGATACTGGAGAATTGGACCTAGCTCATTAGGCTTTGTAGACAAGCACCTTAACCGCTGAGCCATCTCCCCAGTACCTCAAATCATTTTTAAATTTATTATTCATTCATTTATTCATCCAGAGCTGAGGACCAAATTTAGGGCTTTGCTCATGCCATGCAAATGCTTTCATTGCTAAGCAATATCTCCCAGCCTTATTCAAAAAATTTTTAATGGATTATGTTACCACGTATAAACCATGATAATTTGAAGAATAGTCTTAGAGCATTTTAAAAATTGATACTTTTTCCAGGCATGGTGGTACACACCTTTAATCCCAACACTTGGAAGGCAGAGGTAGGTAGATCATTGCAAGATCAAGGCCACCCTGAGACTACATAGTGGATTCCAGGTCAGCCTGGGTTAGAGTGAGACCCTACCTCTAAAAACAAAACAAAACAAAAAATGATACTTTTTTATGAGATCCACTCTTGAGTATGATTAAATTTTGACACATAATTCATTCTTCAAAAGATACTTTAAAGAAGCTCCCCAATGTTACTGATAAGTTTCTTTCTGTCTAATGAATGGTCTAGCAGTTTCCTAGTTTTGTATCTTTGGTTCAGTAGAAGTTCTCCAGAGTGGCTCGTGACCATGAGATGAAGAGTCTGTGTTTCATTACAACCTCTTCTCTTCTCTTCTCTTCTCTTCTCTTCTCTTCTCTTCTCTTCTCTTCTCTTCTCTTCTCTTCTCTTCTCTTCTTCTTTCTTTCTGAGGTAGGTCAGGCTGGCCTCAAACTCACAGCGATCTTCCTACTTCTGCCTCCTGAGTGCTGGGATTGAAGGTGTGCGTCACCATGCCTAGCATTACAACCCCTTTTCCAAATGTGGCTCAGATGCTTGCTACTGGCAGGAATGTAGTAGACGGTGAGTGAAGCTCCCAGCATGGTTACTGGGAGCCTTTTCCTACAGTGCAGGGAGAGCATGTCAGTGCAGGAAGCAGGCTGTCAGGAGGCCACGGTGTCTCCTGACAGGACCTCAAGCCGCTTCTGAGCCCATAATGGCATTATCTGAGCCAACCAAGGGAGGTGAGTGGCTAGAAATAAGAGATTCTTGGTTAGACTAAAGACTGTTCTGGGCACCAAAAACCTTAATAAGTAATCAGACCTTGAGCCACATACTTGGTCTGTCCTCCACCTCCCAAACTTTGGGGTTGTTATTAGGAAGGGAACTGAGACAGGCGAAGAGGTTTGTTTAATGGTGTGCTGTAATGAAACTCTGAAGGCCAACAGCAGATTTAAGTTCCAACTCCTTATAATTTTAATTTAATTTAATTTAATTTATTTGAGAGAAGGGGGGTCAGAGAATGGGCATGTCAGGACCTCTAGCCACTGCAGACAAACTCCAGATGCATGTGCCCCCTTGTGCGTCTGGCTTACGTGGGTCCTGGAAAGTCAAACCAAATGCCTTAGCTGCTAAGCCATCTCTCCAGTCTCCCAACTCCTTATAATTTTGATTAAAAGATTGTGAAATTATAAAAATGCACATGAATCAAGGGTTGTTTTTTTTTTTTTTGTAAATAAGTTTAAACCCTATTAATGTCAATTGTTGCATAGTGTGGTAATTTGAATGGATGTCCCCCAATGGATTCAGTTTTATTAAAGCTTCTTGGATCTCCAGCCTCTTGGCTGGAGAAGGTGTCACTGTGGGTAGTTCCTGGGGCCCAGCTCTAAAATGCTTGTTACTGGGAGTGTATCTGCATTCTAGCTTAAGATACAAAAGTGCCTGAGTTCTGCCTAGGTTCTTGGAGTTTCAAGCCAGCCTAAGCTACAGGAAAACAAGACTTTCTCTCAAAAAAACAAAAACAGTCTGGAGAGATGGCTTAGGGCTTAAGGTGCTTGCCCACAAAGCCTAAGGACCAAGTTTGATTCCCCAGTACCACATAAGCCAGCTACACAAGGTGCTACATGTGTCTGGGGCTCATTTGCATTAGCTTCAGGCCCTGGCATTCCCATTTTCTCACACCTGGCTTCTTTCTCTCTTTGTCAAATAAATTAATATTTAAAAATAAATAAACTTAAATCAGCCCCAAACAGATAATTTATCAATTACTTGTTAACTTTACCTAGGCTTGTCAGGCCTGTCGTCTTCTTTTCTTAAGAAATTAAACATCTGTGCCGGAAAGTGGTTTCTTCCACTGCTTTCCCTTCCCTGCTGTGCTCCGAGGTATACTTAATAAATTTCCCTTTTCCGAACAAACAAACAAATAAATAAAATACAATTACACTTCATTTCTTATTGTTTAGCTTAATAATGACATATCTGTCAGCAAGCTAAGTCACCAAGAAGAAGTAGTTTCAAAGAAGGTAAGAGGAATGCTGAGTTTGAAGACAGTGCTAGCACAGTACTTAGGAAAGTGTGGTGATAAAGAACTGGCTTAGCTTTTGATGTTAAGCATTTTAACTAGCTTTATAATTCCTCTAATGAGTTTAGGAATTTGTTTTATTTCAGGATGCTGTATAATAGCAATAGGCTATTTTGGGGAAGTGTTTAAAATAAAAAATTAAAATAAGATCTTTTGTTATCTTCAGAACTTCTGCTGGGAACATTCAGGTCTTTGTTTCTCTTTCCCTCTTTCGACATTTAGGAAAAGAGCGCTGGTTGCTATTGGCACCCATGATCTGGACAGTTTATCAGGCCCGTTTACTTACACTGCCAAGCGTCCTTCAGATATCAGATTCAAGCCTCTGAATAAGACCAAGGAGTACACAGCCTGTGAACTGATGAACATATACAAGGTGAATGTTCTTTTTAAAAAATATTTTCATTTGTTTATTTATTATTTGAGAGTGGGAGAGAAAGAGAGAGAATGAATGGGCATGCTAGGGCCTATAGCCATTGCAGATGAACTCCAGACAAGTGTGCCACCTGGTGCATCTGGCTTATGTGGGTCTGAAGAATTAAACCTGGGTCTTTTGGCTTTGCAGGCAAAGCCTTACACTTTAAGCTATCCCTCCAGCGCATGAAGGTTCTTTTTTTTGTTACTATGCAATAGTTTTGCATAAATTATGAAATGCCATAACAGTTTTAGAATTAGGGAAAGGTAGTGAATGCTTATCAAAAACTAGGAATGCCTGGCCTCATTTCCAGAAGTTCTGCTTCATCTGATTGACACTGGACTTCTTAAACTGCCCACTGGTACCACCTTTTTGCCTGAGATTTTTATGTGACCCTAAGTATATGGCATATACAGATCAAACATTTGCTGATAATAATTTCAATGAAATTAATTTTAAATGATTAAAAAACACTTAGCACACATATAATTTTGTCACTTATTAAAGCTGAAGCTAAATTACATACTAATGTGATTGCGTATTTTTACATATAGAATTTAATTTGGATTGGGGAGATCACTCAGTGGTTAAAGGTGTTTGCTCCTCAAACCTGCCAACTGGAGTGTGGAACCCCAGTATCCATGTTAAGCCAGATGTGCAGTGTGATGGGTCTGTCATAACAACACACAATGGCAGTGGGAGGTAGGGTCAGGAGAATCCCAAAGCTCGTGGGGCAGCTCGTGTGCCCTTCTCAGTGACATGCGACAGTACGCGAAACCATGTCTCAAACAAGGTGGAAGGAGAGGCCCAACAGCCTGAGCTTGTCTTCTGACCTCCACATGTGTGCCATGTGCATGTGCACATACATACCCATACATACACATGATAGCTTGATATCTGATACTGCAGTTTGTAGAACATTTTCAGCATGTTTTAGTTAATTGATTTGGTTTTATAATTACCAATGCTGAGAATGCCACTTCACAGAAATTTGTAACACAAAATGGTTTGTGAACAGTTTGTAAAATCAAACATTCTAGCATAATATAATCTAGTGATAACTGATTTGATACTTTGATGGTGAGGAGTGACAGGAAAGTATTTAGACTTTGTTAGCTGGGCACAGTGTTACACACAGTAATGCTAGCACTTGGGAGGTTGAAGCAGGAGGACTATGAGATCTGAAAGTCTTTCTCTTCTGTAAGTCAACTGTCAGGTTTCTGTGAGAGCAGAAAGCTGCATATGCACTCTAACATTCTCTCCAGTTCATGACATCGGGTGTGCTGTTCCTGAGCTGAGGGGTTGCAGGCGGTGGCCATTTGCAGGCACTGCATGACTTGATGGCCTGCACAGTGCAGAGCTGTGTGGCAGAACCAAGGGCAACAGTGAAGTGGTGATGCAATACAGGCACACACCACCAGAGATGTGGAAGATACATTTTGTCTTGGATTTTGAATTGATTTTTGGTGTGTGATTTTTGCCAGATTTTGGTAGCCTGTACATTCAGCTGTGTGACCCTTCGTGGGGTTGTGACCCACAATCTAAGCAGCTGTAGCTTATGATGTAATTTGGCTTTGCTTATTGTTATTTTCTTTTTCTTAGACTGGTTTGCACACTGTAGCCTAAGCTTTCCGGGAACTCATAGCTGTCCTCATGCTTCAATCTCCCAAGTGCTGAGATTATAGGCATGAGCCACTGGGTCCAGATTACTGCTGCTTTCCTTTTTAACCTCTGGGATGCTGTTAATATGCTACAAGAATTGAGAACAACGAAAGTAGAAATTCCATGTTCATATATATGTTGAATCCAAATTCAAGTATGTGTACGAAAAGATTAGGAAAAGATTAGCTAGTGTGTGGAGGAAAATTACAAAGGGCCTGCCTCCTATTATCAGTGTTCTGTGGCCTTAGCAGTGAAAACAGATTCAACAGTCACTTAAGAATACAAGTAACAAGTAGAAATAGTGAGCATCATTTGAGAAAAGCAGCTGTTATCCATGGCCTGATTTTCTTGTGATTTTGTTTTGTTTGTCTAAAAGGTTTTGTGATGGTTTGCATTTTGTTTTGAATGACTTGAAGAAACCAGTGTAAGTCATTTTCACTCTCGAAAATGACTGCTCAGTTGTGTTCTCCTCTCTCCCCAGTAGGAGGTGACATGTATAAAGACATAAACATATTTCTTAATATTTGTGTATTTTATATACTATGTTTTAACATATGTTTTTATAAGCTCTCTGATTTAGCGCATTTTAATTTTTTGATATTTCTCTTTTTTAAAATATCAAGTTAATATATCAGCTAATTGTAATAGAAATAAACTAATTTTGTTTGACTTAATTTCTTTTCAGACTGACAACCACCTGAAACATTACTTACATATCCTTGAAAATAAACCATTGTACCCAGTTATCTATGATAGCAATGGTGTTGTCCTTTCAATGCCTCCAATCATAAATGGTGAGTTACTCAAAAGTCTCATGGATTTTACTGTTTTTTCTTTTTTCTGTTCTTTTTATTTTTTATTATTGCCAACTTCCATAATTATAGGTAATATACCATGATAATCCCCCCCACTTTCCCCTTTACAACTCCACTGTCCATCATATCCCCTCCCCCTCAATTAGTCTCTCTCTCTCTGTGTGTGTGTGTGTGTGTATGTAATTTTATTTATTTGAAGGACAGAGAGTGAGAGAGAGAGAAAGAGAGAGATTGAGAAAGAGGCAGATAGAGAATGGGTGCACCAGGGCCTCTAGCCACTGCAAGTGAACTCCAGATGCATGCATGGGCCTATGGCTTACATGGGTGCTGGAGAGTTGAACCAGGATCCTTTGGCTTTGCCGGCAAGTACCTTAACCGCTAAGCCATCTCTCCAGCCCCTCTCTTTTATTTTGATGTCATCATCTTTTCCTCCTTTTATAATGGTCTGTTGTGTAGGTAATGCCAGGTACTGTGAGGTCATGGATATCCAGGCCATTTTGAGTGTAGAAAAGTGCATTGTAAGGAGTCCTACCCTTCCTTTGGCTTTTGCATTCATTCTGCTACCTCTTCTGCAATGGACCGTAAGCTTTGGAAGGTGTGGTAGAGGTGTTTCAGTGCTGAGCACTCCTCTGTCACTTCTTAGCACTATGGTGCCTTTTGAGTCATCCCAGAGGTCACCTCCATCTGGAAAGAGAAGATTCTCTAACCAAAAGTGAGAGTAGCATTAAAATATGGGTATGAACATTAAGAAAAGTGCTATCAGGCAATTTAGGAAGTATAATATATGCATTTAGCTAGATACCATCAGGGGTCACACACTAGGGCTGGTGACTTCCCCACCCTAGGTTTTCAGTATCAGGCATATATTCCCTCCTGTGGAGTGGGCCTGTGTTTTCTTACCTAAGTGTTTTTATAGAATTCTCACTAGACTTGGTTGAAGTAAGGTTCAACAACTTTTCATCTGAATCTTGGGTCTTTTGTAGATTTTATTTTAGTATTTCTTTTTATTCATTTTTTCAATATTTTGAGTTTAACTGTAATTTTTATGTAATTAATGTATAAATATTAGTTACAGTGGTGGAAATTATACATTTATTTATAAATGAGTAAATATTTACACAAGTGGAAATGTACTAGTCTTTGGGATCTGTTACATTCTTCCAAAGGGTTGGATATTTTAGTTATTTTAAAAAATATTTATTTGTGAAAGAGAATGAGAGAATAAATATGGGCATGCCAGGGCTCCTTGCCACCGCAGATGAACTTCAGACACATGTGCCACTTTGGGCATTTGGCTTTGAATGGGTACTGAGGAATTGAACCTCAGGCCAGTAGGCTTTGCAAACAAGCACCTTTAACCACTCCCCAGCCTGATATTTTACTTTTTTTTTTTTTTTTTTATGCGGGAGGGGAGGGAGAGAATTGGTGTGCCAGGGCCTCTAGCTACTGCTGTTGAACTCCATACTGTGTCTGCCCCCTTGTGTGCATGTGTGACTGTGTGCGCTTGTGTCACTGTGCGTCTGGCTTACATGGGACCTGGAGAGTAGAACATGGGTCCTTAGGCTTCGAGGCAAGTGCCTTAACCATTAAGTCATCTTTCAGGCCAGGTTTTTACTTTTTTTTTTTTTGGTTTTTTGTTTTTTTGAGGTAGGGTTTCACTCTGGTCTAGGCTGACCTGGAATTAACTATGTAGTCTCAGGGTGGCCTTGAACTCACGGCGATCCTCCTACCTCTGCCTCCCAAGTGCCTCCCACCACACCCAGCTAGTTTTTTACTTTTAATAGTAATTTTCTTTAAGTTCAAACTTATCTATAGCTTTTTACAGTTTTTAAAGATTTGTTTTTATTTATTTATTAGAGACAGAGAGAGAGAGAATGAGCATGCCAGGCCCTCTAGCTGCTCCAGACAAACTCCAGATGCATATGCCACCATGTTCATTTGGCTTATGAGGGACCTGAAGAATTGAACCTGGGTCCTTAAGCTTCGCAGATGTGTCTTAAATGCTAAGCCATCTCTCCGGCTCTATAGTTTTTAATCTATACTTTTAGTTTAGTAGTTAAACTAATTTTTAAAAAAATATTTCTTTCTTTCTTTCTTTCTTTCTTTCTTTCTTTCTTTATTTCTTTCTTTCTTTCTTTCTTTCTTTGACAGGGAAAGAGGGAGAGAGAGAGAGAGAATGGGTGTGCTGGGGCCTCTAGCCACTGCAAGTGAACTCCAGATGCGTGCACTCCCTTGTGTATCTGGCTAACGTAGGTTCTGGAGAATTAACCTGGGTCTTTTGGCTTTGCAGGCAAATGCCCTAAACACTAAGCCATCCCTCCAGCCCAAACTTTTTTTTTTTTAGTTTTACGAGGTAGGGTCTCACTCTATAACCTCAGGCTGACCTGGAATTCACTATGTAGCCTCAGGGTGGCCTCGAACTCATAGCGATCCTCCTACTGCTGCCTCCCGAGGGCTGGGATTAAATGCGTGCACCACCACGCCTGGCTTAAAATTTTTAATCTAAATTTTGTATTCTTAATTCCTTTATAAAGGCTACATTTATTAGGCAGTTTGAATGTGTTTACAAAATTTATTGATGTCTAAGCCATAGCTGTTTTGCTTAGAAGGGTGAGGAATAGGTGCAGCTGATACACACTGGAGAGCAAAATCTTGAGATCTTGGGCTTGAGCAGCTTTGATAGGTACTAACCTGGGCCTCGGTGTTAGTCAGATCTAGATGCAAATCTTAACCTTGTTGCTGAACAACCTGTGACGTGGTCAGACGGCTTCATGTTTCTCAATCTTAGTTGCTTTGTCCGCAGTTACATCATATGATTATGGTGAAGAGTAGATGAGGCGTCATTTTGGAGGAAGACATGCTATTTTATCTGTATTCTCTAGCTTACAATGGGATCTTAAAAGTTGTGTATCCCAGAGCCAAGCGTAGTGTCTCATGCCTGTAATCCCAGCACGTGGGACACTGAGGCAGGAGTATTGCTGTGAGTTTGAGGTCAGCCTGGGCTAATGAGACCCTATCTGAAGAAAGTAAGTGGAAAAGAAAAGTTGCCTACGCATGTGTCTCTGAGGTATTAGTTTATGTTGTTGTAGATACAGAATGTCGCTAGTGCTTGTTGGTCTTTGGAGTACTCTTGTGTTTCTGAAGCTGCTTGGTGTTATTTGTTTTCAGGAAATCATTCCAAAATCACAGTAAATACTAGAAATGTATTCATTGAATGCACAGGAACTGACTTTACCAAGGTAAATACTATTTTTAACTAATTTTTGAATTGTCAGGCAGGATACATTTACTTCTTGATCAAGGCTATGATGAAAATTCCTATTTATTATAGATGGGAACATATTTTAGAAACTTACAAAAGTAAAAAGATATACATCATCCATACATTGCAGTGCTTTCATTCATCTGACAGATGTTTAATGAACATTTAATGTTCTCCAGGGCCAGAAATGGAAAGAGTTATGTTCCTTGACTTCAAAGAGCTCCTAGCGTAAAGGGAGAGTTAGCTGTGTATATAACTATAAGATAGAGACTGGAGTGTTCCCTAAGGAAAATGTTTCTTTAAAAATGAACTGGCTGTGTTGCATGTAGTGGTGTATTCCTGTAATCCCAACACTTGGGAAGTGAAGGCAGGAGGATCTGGAGTGCAATGTCATCTTTGCCTACTTAGCAAGTTCAAAACCTTGTGCTACATGAGACCTTGTCTGGAAAAAAAAGAAAAAAAATGACTATAATGAAGTTTTTCTTACCCTATCATGGTAGCTCAAGCCTATAATTCCAGCACTTGGGAGGCTAAAGTAGGAGGACCACAATGAGTTGGAGATCACCCTGAGACCACATAGTGAATTCCAGGTCAAAAAGCCACACACACACAAAATCCTCACTTAAACTTTGATGGCCCTTTCTACCCATCAGACATTCTTTTGCATGTTTTTATGTACATTGCATTTAATTCTCAGAGTTAGAAAAGAGTGGAATTGTCATTACCTCCTTTTAACAGGTAAGCAAACTGAGATGCAGAGAGCGCAAGTAGCTTGCTTGTCCACAGTCATACTGTCAGCAGTACTTGATCTAGGACACAAGCATTCTGGCTTTGGAGACTTATGAAATTGATAACATTTACTCCAGTAACTAGCCATTTGTCTTTCTTGAAACCCTTTAATCCAAGGTTGGGGGTGGGGGAACGGAATGATTTGTCTCAGTCATGGATTGTAACTCTACGAGAATTGCACAAATACAGAACACCTGACGAGAAGAATAGGCCTACTCATAACAGTTTATCCCATTTCCTGTCTTAGAATGTACATATAAAGATCCATTTTTAGTTGTTTGAGGACTAAATTATATCAAGTATTACCATCTGAGTACAGAGAGACTATATTTGTAAGTTACCATAATATTTGCTCTTTTTTCCTTTATAGGCAAAAATAGTCCTTGATATTATTGTTACCATGTTCAGTGAATATTGTGAAAATCAATTTACGTAAGTGAATTCAACATCTTCACTGATGGCCTCTGTTCTAAAGCCAAGGCACCAAGACTCCTTGTGCTAAATGTAACAATGGAAATGCACTTCCTGTAACTAGAACATCGGATTCATTTAGAGAGATAAGACATAAATCTAAGTGATGTTTAAAGTAAAAAGGAATAAGCTCTTTGAAAGGTTGGGTGATGTTCTGGTTTAAGACCAATCTGGGAAGGCTTCAAGGAGGAGTGACATTTAATTCACATTTAGTGGACTTGAGAAGGTAAAGATGGAGCCAACATAAATAAGAGCAAAGCATATTCCTATCTCAGTAAGATTTTTGAGTCATATGTGTGTGTGGGCGGGGGAGAGGGTTATGCACGAGAACAAGTGCTCATATGCTTGTGGGTGCTGTGCACAGTGTGCTGAGGGCAGAAGTTGATGTCGGGTGTTTTCCTCGATGGTTCTCAATTTTATTTCCTGAGGCTGAGTCTCCCTACAACCCAGAGCTTGCTGATTATCTAATCTAGCCAGCCAACCTGCCTGGGGAGTCCCCTTTTTCTGCCTTGTAAGATCTGGGGTTATATGCAGGCTGCCACACCCACCTGGCATTCACATGGGTTCTGGGTTTTCAGATGCTGCTCATCATGCTTGTATGGCAAGTGATGTATGCACCGAGCCATGTCGCCAGCCCTGCAGGGCTACAGTCTTTACTGTGTACTGGCATCACAGTTTATTGACTATCAGTTAAAATTCAAAATAAATATATAACTGTAAAAAACAACTGGAATTATGTGAACCTGATCAATTTGGGGGGCGGGGGCGGGTTTCGAGTCTTGTTCTAGTCCAGGCTGTCTTGGAATTCACTATTGCAGTCTCAGGCTGGCCTCACTCACAGGTCTCCTGAGTACTGGGATTAAAGGTGTGTGCAGCCACACCTGGCTAATTTTTTTTTGCTTGTGTGTGTATGTGTGTGTGGTGTATGCACATGTATGTGCTCTTGCTGCGCCCCATATGTTTGCCAGAGTGGCAAATTGCATGTCTGTCACTCTTCTGCCTGCTCTTGTTTTGAGCTGGAGTCTTTTTTCACTGTTTCCCTAGCTTGCAGGGCTCCATTGTTTTTTCAGGTCTGCACTCCTGTGGGACCGGGGCTACAGGTGCATATGGCCACACACAGTTGTTTACATGGTGTTTCAGTCAACTTCATGTTGCTGGCAGAGCACACCTGACCAAGAGCAGCTTGTTGGAGGAAAGGGTTTATTTTGGCTTACAGACTCAAGGGGACGCTCCATAATGGTGGGAAACAATGGTATGAGCAGAGGGTGGACGTCACCTCCTGGCCAACATCAGGTGAACAATAGCAACAGAGATGTGCCAAACATTGGCAAGGGGAAGCTGGGTATAACACCTATGAGCCCTGCTGCTAACAATACACCGCCTCTAGGAGGCTTCAGTTCTAAGCATTCAGAACACATAAGTTTATGGGGTACACCCGAATCAAACCACTATACATGGCTTCTGTAGATTTGAACTTGGTTACTCTCAAGCCCTTATGCTTGCTCAGGAAGCTTTCCTAACTGTTGAGCCATCTCTCCAGCTCTGTTTTGCTTTTTTTTTTTTTTTTTTTTTTTTTTTTTTGAGGTAGGATCTCACTCTAGCCCAGGCTGACCTGGAATTTACTATGAGTCTCAGGGTGGCCTCAAACTCATGGTGCTCCTTCTACCTCTGCCTCCCAAGTGCTGGCTTAAAAGCATGCACCACCACGCCTGTCTGTTTTGCTTTTTAAATTTATATTACAGAGGTTCGTTAGTTAGCCTTTGTTCCATAACATAATACCAAAGCTGGGGTTAATACTGGTATTGTCCGGGAGTCCATGTAGGATACATTTGTCACACTACTGGGAAATAAACTTCCTTGGTGGGCATTGTCTGAAGGGCCTTGGGGGAGCCTCAGCATATGGAGTGGTAAAGTAATACTGTATATAGTGTAAGTGTTAGATTATGATACACTGAATGTTGAGTAGAATTGTGGACCAGATCAGTTATTAACTGTATACATTGTAAAAGTTTATGGAACATTTTTTAAAACACTTTGTTTTCTTTTCTTCTTCTTTTTTTAAGGGTTGAAGCAGTGGAAGTAGTTTCACCTAATGGAAAATCAAGTATCTTTCCAGTAAGTACTTAAGAGGTGATGACAGTAGTGTTGCTAGTGGCTCTTGAGTACTTGTTTCTCTGTTAATTAGTCTGTCCATCCACCCACCCTCATAGCAGGCACTGAACTGTGTGCCTCATGTAGATTCAGCCCAAACAATCACCATGTGAGGATGGGTGTTGTTACTGTGCTTTTCTATAGGAAGAACCTGAAACCGTGAGGTGTTAAATTGGTTGCCTGTCACTAAGTGGTATAGCTAGGATTTAAGTTCAGTCTGGCTGTAGCTTCCAACACTGTTACATAATAACATTTGATGGCCAGAATTCTCATGATTTATTCACTTATTCACTAGTTAACTGGGTAATTTATAGTCTAACCCCCTTGAAGATTACTGAGCCTTGCAAATGTAATTAGTCTGTTCACACTTTAATAATAGTTGTGAAGGCCTTTACTAATAAATAGTTCCAAATATGTTAATAATACTTAATAAGCACATTTTTGGTCACAACAGGAACTTGGTAAAAAATCTAAACTATTATCACTCTTTTTGTAGTTTGAGACAGGGCCTTGCTTTTGCCTTGTATTGAGGCTGACCTTGAACTGATCTTCCAATTTTTACCTCCCCAAGGGTTGGGGTTACAGGAGTATATCACCACACCCAGCTTAAGATGGCTTTTCTAAAGTGGGCCAATAGGGGCTAAAGGAATAGCTCAGTTCAGTAGTTGAGTGTTCGTCTAGCATGCACAGGGCCTTGCATTCAATCCTTAGTTCTACCAAGAAAAAAAAAGGAAGACAATACACCAAATGTAATAACACAGTCATTTAGTTGATTTTGACTTTGTGAGACTATTCTCTGACCATCTTGTTTTCCTCTGGATTTTCCATTGTTCCCTGTCAGCTATAAAAGTGAATTAGAGCTGAAAGTGGTTTCCATAATACGTAGATAAAACCTGACAAGATCCAAACTTTTCCCTTCCTAAAAATGTTAGTGTTAAGCATTGTACTTTATGTATAACTGAAATTATATTTTCAGTGTCAGTTTTTTCCCCGCATCTTCGGGCCTAAGGAAGTTTTATTTATACCAGCAAGGGAGTGGTGAGGTTTGAAGTGAGGGAGGATGGGGGACTAGAAGGGATTGAATTAAGTCACAGCTTAGAGGAGAGGTACATAAAACCCTTTGTCATCTGTGACTTAGCACATTATATTCTGGCCTTTCATGTTCTTCTATGACTATAAAAAGAAGTACTTCTTTACCAGAAATTATGTAGTCTCAATTGATACAACTATTTTTCTAGAACTTAAACATTTCAGTAGTCTAGATTTTATACTTCAGGTAGTACAGAAACACAGAAAAAATGATTTAGTGATTTTTTATTTCTGCATGCATGGCAGGGCCTCTTGCCTGTGCAAACAAGCTGCAGATGACTGTACCACTTTTTTTTCCCATTGCTTCAGACATTTAAAATTTTATTTGAAGAGCACATGACAATTGTACATATTTATGGGGTATGGTGTGATATTTCAGTACATCCATACAATATATACTGACCAAATCAGGACTTGGAGTTCTCTGAGGAACCTTACCCTGCCTGGAGAGCCAGTAATAGCAATCAACATTTTTTGGTAATGAACAGCATTTAAAAATGCACTGACTAGGGCTGAAAAGATGGCTTAGTGGTTAAGGCACTTGCCTGAGAAGCCTAAGGATCCAGGTTTGATTCCCCAGTACCCATGTAAGGCAGATGCACAAGGTGGTTTTTATTGGAAGTCGTTTGCAGTGGCTGGAGGCCCTGGCGCTGCACCACTTTTTTTTTGTTTTGTTTTTGTTTTTTGAGGTAGGGTTTCACTGTGGTCCAGGCTGACCTGGAATTAACTATGTAGTCTCAGGGTGGCCTCAAACTCTCGGCGATCCTCCTACCTCTGCCTCCCGAGTGCTGGGATTAAAGGCGTGCGCCACCACGCCCGGCTTGCACCACTTTTTGCATCTGGTTTATGTGGGTGGCTTATGTGGAGTTGAACCTGGGCCAGCAGGTTTTACAAGCAATTGTCTTTACTGCTGAGTCATCTTTTCAGCCTTTATTTTTTTTTTTCTCTTAAACTTACATTAAAACAGCTCTTAGGTTGTCGTTTTAGAGGGGAATTATTTCTAGGGAAAAAATGCTTCTTCCTCACATAGATTTTCTCAAATACTGTGAAGGATTTTTTTCTAGTGTTGTTACTTTCTTCTTTTCAAATGTTTTAAAATGTTAATTTTTTTATTAGAGAGAGAGAGAAAGAAGCAAATTCAGAGAAAGAGAGAGAATGTGTTGCTAGCGCCTCCAGCCGGTGTAGATGAACTCTTGTGCTTCTGGCTTATGTGGGTACTGGGGAATTGAACCTGGGTCTTTAGGCTTCACAGGCAAGTGCCTTAACCACTAAACCATTGGTACTTTCTGGAAAAAAAGGTTTTGGGGATGAGGGTAGAATCAGAGAGACTAGGTGCTAATGTGTGGGCTGTGGAATCAGACTGTCAGTTTGTGCATGCTCACATTCATTTAATAATCCTGAAACTTATTATCTGATATGCATTCTTCTAAGTACTGAGAATAGCAGTGCTTGGACTCGTCATCTTAGCATTCCTGTGACCTAAACCCCGAATTCCTTGTCTGTAAAATGGGAGTACTTGTAATCTATTGGGAGGACTGAATATTGATTATCTTAGAAGTATATTGTACTGATGAGCTCACAGAAATATTCAACCAAGTGTTGGTGTTACTGTTGTAATGGTCAGTACCAAGTCCAGTGCTTCACATTACCTAGGGTTCTCCATTTCCTGCACACTTGTCTGCTGTCATTGCTATTAACACCAGAAGTCTGCCCTTGTCACAGTGTCAGGGTGGTGCTGGTGCTTCTGCATTTTGAGCAGTCCTGGATCGATCGATCTATCTAGCTATCTCTCTCTCTCTCTATTTTTTTTTGGGGGGGGGGGTTTGAAGTAGTCTTAGGGTAGCCTCAAACTCATGGTGATCCTCCTGCCTTTGCCTTCTGAGTGCTAGGTTTAAAGGCGTGCGCCACCACACCTGGCAAAATAGATTTTTTTAAAGATTTTATTTTTATTTATTTATTAGAGCCAGAGAGAGGGAAAGAGAGAGAGAGAGAGAATGGGCATGCCAGGACCTCTAGCCACTGCAAACGAACTCCAGATATGTGCGCCCCCTTGTGCATCTGGCTTACGTGGGACCTGGAGAATCGAACTGGGGTCCTTAGGCTTCACAGGCCTGTCCCTTAACCTCTAAGCCATCTCTCCAGCCCACAAAATAGATTTTTAATTTACAGCTCAATGTTATTTTGCTAGTGACACTTGTGAGAGTGACTTGGTGGTTAGTATTTGTTTCCAGAGGTACTGCAGAGCCTGGGCTTTGTTCACATTTGCTCTCGCCTAAGATGGTACACTTAGAGATTACTTGAAGGAGAGAACACTAATGAAATGTTCCCACTGCCTTTGTTTCCTGGAGATGATTGCTAGCCCTGTCTTGGGGCATCATTACATTTCCCCACTTCAGAAATGGTAAGAGAGAAATGTATTCTTCATTTTCCTAGTAATGTAGACAGCACATTATGACACTTGAATTATATTTTCGTGGTCATACACAGTGCTTGCATAAGCTGAGGCTGAAAAGATTTAGCAGGATTTATAAACATCTAAGCAGTATTTTAATATGGTAGTAGGCAATGGGGAATGACCATCTAAAAATAAAATGTGTTTGATATTTTATATTATTTCCAAGTAGTAAAAATCATCTAGTAAGTAGATGAATTTAATAGCACAAATTAGTTCTATAATGTTTTTAAACATCAAACTTGTTTTTGATAACATGGCGGTAAGAACAATTCTTGGCTGAAATAATAAAGTCATAACATCTGATTGAATTAGAATCTTAAGCTGCATCTGATGAGGAAAGATTTCAGCTTTCAAACTCTTTTCTTTAAGGAACTGGCCTACCGAAAGGAGATGGTGAGAGCTGATTTAATTAACAAGAAAGTTGGAATCAGGTATGCTCTGAAACATTCATTTAGTTATTTACTGTTGCAGAGAATTCAAGCACAAAGTACACAAGAAGCAGTTGCATTTTCCTGAAAGAATGCTTGGAGAGGGTTTGATGGCCTTCAGAGAAAGTTAAGGATGATAGTATATCAGAATATTTGATGTCTGATAGAATTCGGTGAAAGGTTACTGTGTCAGGTAGTAGCATATTTTAGAGCAAAATGTAGACAACTTTTATATAAAATACACTGAAGTTTATGATTGTACAATTTTTATGTTTTTAGAGAAACTCCAGGAAATATTGCTAAGCTCCTGACGAGGATGTTTTTGAAGTCAGAAGTCATAGGTGATGGCAATCAGATTGAGATCGAAATCCCTCCGACCAGAGCTGACATTATCCATGCGTGTGACATTATAGAAGACGCAGCTATTGCTTATGGATATAACAACATTCAGATGACTCTCCCCAAAACGTACACCATAGCTAATCAAGTAAGATTGCACCCTTAAGTAAACACTCATATTGTTCGAAGCTGATTACTGAATGCCAGGAAGGCTTCGAGAAAAACAGACCTAGAAATTAAGCAGTATTTGAACATACTTTGCTATGAGAAGCATTTGCTGTGGGGAGGATACAAAACAGACGCCCAAATGATTAGAGTAAGTTGAGAACCTGTGATGACTAGTTCTTTGAAGAAAGACAGGTTTGGAGTGTAATTCATTGTTGACTCTCTAACTGGGAGAATCATTTTCTCAACTTGGGCCTGAAAGCAAAAACTATGTAGGAGAGGTGGTAGGGTAATATCCAGGGGCATGGATGGCATTAGCAATGTGCTAGTAAAAGGGAAAGTACATTCCTTTTAATGACATTCTCTATAAATCTGTTTTTAAGAAAAAAGAGAATAGATTCTGTTGAAATGAACTAGTGATTTTTCCCCCTCTCAGTTTCCTCTTAATAAGCTCACTGAACTTCTCAGAGTTGACATGGCAGCTGCTGGATTCACTGAAGCCCTTACCTTTGCTCTGGTATGTTGTAAAACAGATTCTTGTGTTCAGCTGATTGGATCCCTGCATTATTTATTCTGTTTCCTTACTTGAGTTATAAAATCTAGACTGTTGAAATGTTTTAGTTCTAGAAGAATAACTGTGTTCATTGAGATTACACAATTTCTGATAAAGAAGTACTTGTTCTTATAGAAGAACACAAAGAGCTAGAAAATAATGTGCTAAGTGATGGATGACAAAGGATTTTAAAGTTTGATGGAAGTGTGGAGTCTCACAATGGATTTCATACCCAAATTTATTAAGTTAGAATATTTGGTCTTCATTTGGTTGCGGCTATGCCCACTTGATGCTGCCCTGGTTAAGGTCTTCGGGACTGTTCCACATTAAACTTATTCTTTGTCTTTGAACGTGCTCACAAACATTTGCTTTGAGTTGGAGAGCTGACATAAAAGGCCTGAATCAGGAAATGAATGTTATTACAGAATCAGAATGAAATCTTCCTCCCCCTCCAGACTGACCATTTGAAGGATAAAATGTGCATGCAATTTGTAGGGTTTTCCCTGTTGCTGAGTATTTCTGTGGTGCCTACAGTATAGTATCCTAGTAAGGTTTGGTTTAATGTCCTGTGGTGGGGGAGCTACTTCCCCTGCCCCTCCCAACCTAATGCTGCAGTTCTAACTAACAGTAACAACTGTCGAGTGCTGGGATTAAAAGCGTGAGCCACCACACCCGGCATTGTTTGGTTTTTTTTTTGAAGCTGAGTCTCCCTCTACCCCAGGCTGGCCTAGAACTCACTCTGTAGCCGAAGCTGGCCTGAGTCATGATGTTCCTTCTGCCTCAGCCTCTCAAGTGCTGGAGTGTGAGTCCCTGCTCCCAGCTACGAGTGCATTTGATTTTGTACCTCAGCCTTATGCTCTTGGAGTTGTGCATAAGTTGTCTTGCCTAATGACTGTTCTGTAGAGTGGGGTTTACCCTGGGCTAAGATCACTATGTATATGGCTTCATTTCTTCTCAGTAGTTGTTCCTGTCTTCCACAGCAGTTAATCTCAGTAATTTGTCATGCCTCATACAATAGGTAGGCTATGCACCCAAGATTGAAGCAAGGGCCTTAACTGCTAAACCATCTCTCCAGCCCAATTTAGTTTTATAGTAAGAATAATATTTGGGGCTGGAGAGATGACTTAGCAGTTAAGGTGTTTTCCTGCAAAGCCAAAGAATCCTGGTTCAGTTCTCCAGGACCTACATAAGCCAGATGCACAAGGGGGCGCATGCATCTGGAGTTCTTTTGCAGTGGCTGGAGGCCCTGGCGAGTTCATTTTTTTCTCTTTCTCTTTCTTTATGAAATAAATAAATAAAATGTATTAAAAAAAAACAGGAATAATATTTGCAAGGTGGGCATAGTGGCCATTCCTGAAAATCCCAGCACTCAGTAGGCTGAACTAGGAAGATTGCCATGAGTTCAAGTCCAGCCTGGATTACAGAATGAGTTCCAGGACAACCTAGGCTGCAGTGAAAATATATCCATAAAAACTGTGGGGTTTATTATTATGTATTTCCTAACATCTTAAAATGAACACATAACTATTAGTAGTAAAAATATCTTCTGTGTCTGAGGTATAGGAAGTTCAACAACCTTTTTATCACTTATTCTTACTGTCCATCATCACAGCACATCAAGATTGCTCAGATGTATACCTGCACTGCAGTGTGCTGTGGAGCCATGTGCTTCTACACACATAGACATCTCTGTGGTAATGGATCCACCTTATGAATTGTGTTTTTAGTTAACTCATCCATCACATCGAAATCTTGCTACAAAAAATCTGCTGTGGGGAGTCTGCTTCCCAGCATGTTACACTGCTTTTCCCCTGTAGCCACAGCAGGTCCCGAGCTCTTAAGCTGTCTGGACATGGTGTTAGGATCTTTCCCAAGAGTGTGGCAAAGCTGGGCATGGTGACACACACCTTTAATCCTAGCACTTGGGAACTTGGGAGACTGAGGTAGGAGGATCAGAAGTTTGGTGCCAGTCTGACTACCAAGCCAGTTGTAGGCCATCTTGAGCCACAGAGTAAGACTTGGCCTCAAAAAAGAAGAAAAAAGAAAGGAGGCAGAAGTTACCAGATAAGACCCTGGCATACAGTGCAGTGTTTGATCATTTCTATTCTCTATGCTGTGCTCTCATAAGTACTAGAAAAGCCTTCTATTCCTTGTAAACCGAGCAATATTACTCTTATGTTGAAAAACAGTCCAATAATCTGACTGCCTCAGTTTTTCACATTGTTTTAAATTTTTTTCAAAGATAGTATCATCGCTTGTCTTTAGGAATGGTTTGTTGGTCACCATCACTGCTGATTTTTGAGCATGTACTGTCTGTTAGGCACTGAGGATGTATTATCAAATTATTCATTATTAGATTTGTTGTATTAAATAGTTTTTTTTTAAATATCTGCCTACTGTCCTAGCTTCTGAGAGTAACATTTTCTGTCTGTGCTGGGTAAGAACTTAGTAGCTTATTTGCTAAGGAGCTTCAGCAGTCATGCAGGGAAGTTACATTATATAGTAGAACACTAGACAGAGTTCAGGCTTCTTGAATTCTCTCAGTTCTACCATTGGGTCACAGTCAGCATGGATTTAGCCAGGATTACGGTGGTAGTCAAAATAGAAAGCATGGGGAATACTCCAGGGAGAATTCTTTCCTCCTCCTCCTCCTCTTCTTTCTTTTCGTGTTTTACATATTATTTTTTTTTTTTTTTTTTTTTTTTTTTTTTTTTTTGTTTTTTAGGTAGGGGTTTGCTCTAGCACAGGCTGACCTGGAATTCACTGTATAGTCTCAGGGTGGCCTTGAACTCATGTTGATCCTTTTACCTCTGCCTCACGAATGTGGAGATTAAAAGTGTGTGCCACCATGCCAGCTATTTATTATTATTATTATTTTGTTTTGTTTTTTAAGGTATGGTCTCACTCTAGTCCAGACTGATCTGGAATTCACTATGTAGTCTCAGGGTGGTCCTACATCTATCTCCTGAATGCTAGCATTAAAGGCGTGTGCCACCACACTGGCTGTTTTTATTTACTTATTTATTTTTTTGGTTTTTTGAGGTAAGGTCTTGCTCCAGTCCAGACTGACCTTGAATTCACTGTATAGACTCAGGGTGGCCTTGAACTCTTGTCATTCTTCCTACCTCTGCCTCCCGAGTGCTGGGATTAACAGCATGTGCCACCACTGCCCGGCCCTTATTTTTATTTTTTATAAATATTTTATTTATTTATTAGAGGAAGCAAGAGAGCCAGGTAGAGAATGGGAGTGCCACGTCTCTAGCCATTAGAAACACACTCCATATGCATGTGCCACCTTGTACATCTGGCTTATGTGGGTCCTGGGGCATTAAACTTGGGTCCTTTAGCTTTATAGGCAAACGCCTTAGCTGCCAAGCTGTCTCTCCAACCCTGAGAGGATTTCTGGCTGGTTCCTGGGAATATTTTGTGGAAGAGGTGCAGGAGAGGTTGTTACTTAAGTAGAGTGTTGTAGAGTGGCTACATGGGGGGCATGGAAGGTTTTTATTAGGTAAAGACGAGAGAATGTAAGGTGCAGGGAACAGCTAAGGAGTCAGCAGATTAGACTGGAAAGGCGGGTGAGAGGCTAGCTCAGGAAAGATCTGCATATTGGTAATAACATTTCCACATGAAAATTTTTCTGGAGCTCTATACTGTGGATAAAACTCAAAGTAAGTGATAGAATTAAAAGTTACATTGAGCTGGGCATGGTGGTGCACATCTTCAATCCCAGCACTTGGGAGGTGCCGTGAGTTTGAGACCAGTCTGAGACTATGTAGTCAATTCCAGGTCAGCTTGGGCTAGAGTGAAACCGTACCTTGAAAAACAAAAACAAAAGTTGCATCTTTTTGTGAACCTCAATAGATGAATTATTAATTATTGAACTTAAAAAGTTAAAGCTAAATTCTTAGCTTACTCTTCACTTGCTGATTTATATAGAGTATGTGCATTTCTATGAAACCATTGCATATGGATTGATAGTGTTAAATACTTTTAAAATTAGTTAACTTTAGGCGTTACTTTTCTGTACTGGTCTGTTTGTGTGTCCTTCTTAGTGCTCCCAGGAGGATATTGCTGATAAACTTGGTTTGGATATCTCTGCCACAAAGGCAGTGCACATAAGTAATCCGAAGACAGCTGAATTCCAGGTAAGAACTTTTAAGTGGGTAAGGATTTGGGTAAAAACAAACAAATAATAATAATAAAAAAACTCAAAACAAGAAACCCTCAACTGATGAAATACTACAACTTTTAAATAATCTCTTCTCTATCACTCATCCTGCAGAAATCCCAAACTTAGTGTATTTTTTTTTTTTTTTGTTAGAGGTAGGGTCTCACTGTAGCCCAGGCTGACCTAGAACTCACTCTGTAGCCCTATGCTAGCCTCAAACTCAGCAATTCTCCTACCTCTTCCTCCCACGTGCTGGAATTAAAGGCATATACTGACATACCCAGCCAAATTCATGTTTTATTTTTTGTTTTGTTTTTGTGTTTTTGAGGTAAGGTCTCCCTTTAGCTCAGGCAGACCTGGCATTTACTAGATAGTCTCAGGCTGGCCTGGAATTCACAGTGATCCTCATATCTTGGCTGAGTGCTGGGATTAAAGGCATGCGCCGCCATGCCTGGTTCAAGTTCAGGTTTTTAATCTTTGGAATTCCTAATGGATTTTTAATTAATTTATTTGCAAGCAGAGAGATATAGGGAGAAGGGAGACAGAAAGAATGAGAATGGGTCCGCCAGGGCCTCCAGCCACTGCAAACGAACTCCAGATTCATGTGCCAACTTGTGCATCTGGCCAACGTGGGTGCTGGGGAATTGACCCTGAGACCTTATGCTTCACAGGCACTTTAACTGCTAAGCTATCTATGTCTCCAGCTCCCCCCCCCCCCAGTGTTTTTTAAGTAAGCAAAAAAAAATCTTATTTTGGGGGAAAGGGTCTCATATATTCTAGGTTGGTTTCAAACCTGCTATGTAGCTGAGGATGAGCTGGAACTCCTGATTCTCCTGCCTCCACCTCCCTCCTTCTGTGTTGATGCACCCCAGGTGTAGGGATCACTTCTGGTTTAAGCAAAGTTATCTTTAAAAGCAATTTTCTAGACCTAATGTGGTAGTGCAGGCCTATAATCTCAGCACTTGGGAGGCTGAGGCAAGAGGATTGCTGTGAATTTAAGGACAGTGTATTTTAATTTATTTTATTTTATTAATTTAATTAATTTAATTTAAAGTGTACCTGGTGAGTACCAGGCCACGGTTGGGGACATGGTTCAACTCTTAAAGCCAGGTGCTTGCAAAGCCTGCTTGCCTGGGTTTGATTCTTCAGTTTCCATGTAAAGTCAGACACACAAAGTGAGTACCAGTCCAAGCAGGAGTACATTGCCAGACCCTCTCTCACCTCCCCCCATCCCCCAACCTCCAAAAAGAATTCTTATATTCTGCTATTAAACTTCTCCTTACTTAACATTGTAGTTCCCTCTAATATATTGGGGGATATATTCTAAGACCTTCTGTGTGACCTTGCAACCAAATTCTATATCCATTTTTTTTCATATATGTGTGTGTGTGTATGTGTGTGTGTGTGTGTGTGCGTGTGTGTTGAATTTATTGGGTAAATTAGTTCCAGTAAGAAATTATAAAAATTAATAACATTCTATAACAAAGGTGAGGCAAATAGTCTCAAAAATATCTTTTTATTTTAGCTGGCTGCGGCTGCACATGCTTTTAATCCCAGCACTCAGGAGGCAGAGAGAGGCAGGACGATCACTGTGTTTGAGGCCAGCTTGGGACTATAGAGGAGCTCCAGATCAGCCTGGCTAGTGTATGACCCTACCTCAAAACAAACAAACAAAAATGTTTAGCAATTTACTGTTTAAATTTTTTTTCTTAAGCCATATATTTATACCGTTTTAAAAATATTTATTTATTTATTTGATAGCAGGAGAGAGAGAGAGAGGAGGGAGAGAGAGAATGGGCATGCCAGGGCCTCTAGCCACTGCAAATGAACTTCAGATGTATGCACCCCCTTTTGCATCTGGCTAACGTGGGTCCTGAGGAATTGACCTTGGGTCCTTTGGCTTTGCAGGCAAACGCCTTAACCTCTAAGCCATCCCTCCGTTCCTATTTATACCTTTTAAAGGAAGTACTTTATGACTTCTCATAGGCATATCCAAATTGTCCTCATCACTGCTCTTCTACAGTGGCTATTCTTCAATAACCATGATACTGCAATACTTGAGCTGATAGCTGAGACAGCCGCGAAGTGACGAATGGGCAGGTAGATACTTAGTGCAGGTATACTGACAGAGGGCTGGCTTGCATTCTGGTTGGTCTAGAGTAGGACAGAGATCTCATGCAACTCAGATTAGCATTCAATTTAAAACTTAGTAAATACTTCTGGGATTAAATATATATTTAATTCATTTATTTGTTTGAGAGAAAGAGTCAGATACAAAGAAAGAATGGGCATACCAGGGCCTCTAGCCATTGCAGACGAACTCCAGACACATGTGCCACCATATACATGTGGCTTACATGGGTGTTGGAGAATTGAACCTGGGTCCGTAGACTTCACAGGCAAGTCCTTTAACCACTAAGCCATCTCTCCAGTCGTGAGGTTTTTTTCATTTAACATTTCAGACTTGAGTTAGCCATGGCTAACTGAATCTATGGAAAATGAAACTGTGAGGGGAACTCTCATAGTTTTATTTCTGTGAACAATAAAAAGACTTTGCTTCAATTGGGAAAATATATTATTTAAGAAAACACTGAGTTGAAGTCTAATAGCTTGTTGATAGGGTGGTAAGAAAGGTGTCTTTTTTTCTTAGACTATCCAGAACGCCCTTTGAAAGGCTTACTGTTAACTTGTGCGTTATAGGAGAGGGCAGCGGCTTTAGCTAGGATGGTCAGGACACACTGCCATAGGAAAGGATGTTTGAGCAGAGACAGGAAGGCAGACAGACTACCACATGTAAATCTGGGGGAAGCTCCTACGAGGTAGAGGGAGAGCAAGTGAGAGATGGGCTGGGGAGACAGTTCAGCATCTAGCGTGACTAGAGTTGCCGTCAGCCTGGGGAGCAAGCAGCAGGGTTGAGGCTGGAGAGGGAGCTGGAGTCAGGTCATAGAGTACCCCGCGTAGACCTGGGGTTTATTCACAACTCCATGGAGAGCTTCTGGTGATTGTTGATGTAGGTACTAAAGGATTTTGGAGAGTAGATCCCAAGATGGCAGGAATGAAGCCGAGAAGCCCACCCCACAGCTAAAGGTGCCTGGAGTCTGACTGGGTGTGCGAGTCGTGCACACTTGTCGTAAAACCTGCCTGTTAGCAGGAGTCTTTGGAAACTAACACACGTAGCTGAAATGACGTCTACTTCACAGACAAAAGCAGTGAAGTTTTGTTATTTTGAAAGATCTACGATATGTAGTTCTTATATCTATTAAGAAGGAAATGACTCTGTGTTTTCCTATTTGCTTTATTAAATAAAAAGCTAAGGACTTTAGTCGCAGCTTACTCGTGGCAACTCTTTTCTTTCTTTTCTTTTCTTTCTTTCTTTCTTTCTTTCTTTCTTTCTTTCTTTCTTTCTTTTTTTTTTTTTTTTGTTGTTTTTTGAGGTAGGGTCTCACTCTAGCTCAGACTGACCTGGAATTCACTGTCTAGTCTCAGGCTGGTCTTGAACTCACAGGGATCTTCCAACTTCTGTCTCTGGGGTGCTGGGTTAAAGAAAGGCCTATGCCACCACGCCCAGCTTCAACTGTGGTTTTTGTTTTTTTTTTCTTTTTTGGTTTTCGAGGTAGAGTTTCACTCTAGCCCAGGCTGACCTGTAATTCACTGTATAGTCTCAGGCTGGCCTCAAACTCACGTTGATCCTCCTACCTCTGCCTCCTGAGTGCTGGGATTAAAGGCTTGTACCACTATGCCCGGTCCTCAGTTTGTTTTTAATCAGATTTATTCTTTTGTTTGCATGTGGTGTGTGTTGATAGACGTGTGTGTTCATAGTGTCCAGAGGTCCTAGGTGTCCCTCTGTTGCTCTCCACCTTATTTATTGAGAAGCGTTTCACACTGAATCCAGAGCTCATCCATTCGTCTAGTTTACTTACTCAGTGAGCGGCAGGGATTCTCCAGGGCTCTGGGGTCACAGCTTGCATCGCCATTTTACGAGTACTGGTGCTCCAAACTCCAGTCCTTGTTTGAGCATGGCAAGCACTGTACCCACTGTTACTGTTTTCTAAATTTGAAACAGGTATTTTTAGTGACTTTGAATTGAAAATTAACTATGACTTAGACATTTTCCAAACGCGTATCTTTCTTTGAAGGCTTGGGGCCTCTACTTGGTCTTTGCATCCGCGGTTCCTCTTCGGCGAGTGCAGTTTCATGTCTTCTCCTGCAGGTGGCGCGAACTACTCTTCTTCCTGGCCTCCTGAAAACCATAGCAGCAAATCGGAAGATGCCGCTTCCCCTGAAACTGTTTGAAATCTCTGACATTGTCATCAGAGATTCCAGCAAAGGTAAGAATGACTTACCTGTGACTTGCATACTTAAAACTTTCTTGTTAATTCTAAAGAACTTCATTTTTTATTGCAAATAGTAACTTTTTCAAGTTCTATTTTCTCATAGTTTCTTCTGTTATAGTAAAACATTAAAGCATTTATTTGTGTGTGAGAGAGAGATAGAGAAGGAATTGGCATGCCAAGGCCTCTAGCCACTGTAGTCAAACTCCAAACATGTGTGACACCTTATGTGTGTATGTCACCATGTGCATCTGGCTTACGTGGGTTCTGGGAGTTGAACCTGGGTCCATAGACTTTGCAGGCAAGTGCCTTAACTGCTAAGCCATCTCTTCAGCCCCATTAAAGCATTTTATATTGTGTGCATTTCAACTCTGTATAGAGAAGATAACATACTCGCCCCTGTGAATATAGCACCCGTCTTCTTTCAACCATGTCTCTATCCACCTCCCACATTACTGTAACATAAATCAAAGACAGCACATTATTTAATCCTCAAACACTTGCATTTGTAAGCCCTACCACAGTTGTTTTGTTGGTAAGTATCTTTGCCATCACAGATTATCAAATAACCTAGGGTTTAAATGGCCAGTTTGATAAATTCTTTTATGATTGATTTATTTGAATCAGAATTCTAGCAGTGTTCAAATTTTGGTGGCTGTGTCTTGTTTCCTTGACTGGAATGCACATTTTTACAAAGAATTTAATAATTACGATGAAGAAGCCATTTGTAAGCTCATTGTGAAAAGCTCCATTGAGGGCTGGGGACATAGCTCAGTGGCAAAGCATCTGGCTTAGCATTCATGACGTCCTGGGCTCAGCCACAGCGCACAGACACATGCATGCACACATAAAGGAAAGCAAACACTGGATATAGTGGTTATTGAATCCGTATGTTTAGTCAGTGTGAAAACGTGATCGTCCAGGAAGCCTGCCTCTGTCAAGTCTGTCTCTACAGTCTCTGATGCAAACCTGA
Organism: Orientallactaga sibirica; assembly: GCA_036365145.1. NCBI lineage: Eukaryota > Metazoa > Chordata > Mammalia > Rodentia > Dipodidae > Orientallactaga > Orientallactaga sibirica. The sequence goes on along the minus strand of JAEOAD010000044.1, from coordinate 4,378,810 downwards.
GTGACCTGAGTGCAGTGCAGTGGTCCCCGGTGAGAGTGCCTCAAGTGACGGCAGTGCGGGCAGCCTCCTCTGACCTTGGACTCTGTACATCAGGTCTTTGCAGTGCGGGCAGCCTCCTCTGACCTTGGACTCTGTACATCAGGTCTTTGCAGTGCGGGCAGCCTCCTCTGACCTTGGACTTTGTACATCAGGTCTTTGCAGTGCGGGCAGCCTCCTCTGACCTTGGACTTTGTACATCAGGTCTTTACAGTGGTTATTAAGTGGTTCTTATTCCGGGTTCTGTAGTATGTGTCAAGTTTTATTTGGATGAAAATGCTAATAGTAGAAGGTAGGAAACATTTTTAATGCCAGCTTCAGCCATTTTGAAGATTGCTGTGACTTCATTCTTTCACTGTTGTACATAATTGAGTTTGTTATAAATGCAGTGTTGCATTGTTCTGTTAATTTTGACTTGTTTCTCTTCACCTTAGTTCCTTTTGAATATATGTCGTCTTGATCTTTGATGGTCTGGGCATATGTATTAGTATAGGATTAGGGTAATTGCTGTTTCTTCAAAACATAATGGAGTGTAATGCTCTTTCAGCAGTAGGCCTCTTCTGGAACTGCCAGGACTCCCTAATGGCTCCACAGGGCTGGGCATGGTCACGAGCAAATAGTTCAGTCTGGATGACCAGGGTGAGGAGCAGTCTGGGGTCCTAGAATTGTTGCCAGGTTTTACTTTAGGCATGAAGTACATTGGCCCTGGTGTATGTGTCTGCTTTTTCTTAAGTTTTTTTTTTTTTTTAACTAATGTATCTGCATTTCTACTGCATTTGTGTTGTTAGAGAATTCTTTTTTTTTTTTTTAAATCTTGCAGAGGAATTATTCTATTTTCCTATTTTTTAAATATAGTTTATTTACTTATTTATTTGAGAGAGAGAAAGAGGCAGAGAGAGGGGGAATGGGCACGCCAGGACCTCCAGCCACTGCAAACAAGCTCCACATGGATGTGCCCCCTTGTGCATCTGGCTTATGTGGGTCCTGGAAAATCAAACCAGGATCCTTCGGCTTTGCAGGCAAATGCCTTAACCTCTAAGCCATCGCTCCATAATTCTTGTCTTGGTAGCAGACCTCAGGTCTACCTGTTTTCATGTTTATTGCTTTTTAAGATATTTTTATTTTATTTATTTATTTATTTGAGAGAGAGAAAGAGGCAGAGAGAGGGGGAATGGGCATGCCAGGACCTCCAGCCACTGCAAATGAGCTCCACATGCATGCGCCCCCTTGTGTATCTGGCTTACGTGGGTCCTGGAAAATCAAACCAGGATCCTTTGGCTTTGCAGGCAAATGCCTTAACCTCTAAGCCATCGCTCCATAATTCTTGTCTTGGTAGCAGACCTCAGGTCTACCTGTTTTCGTGTTTATTGCTTTTTAAAGATATTTTTATTTTATTTATTTGAGAGAGAGAATGGGCATGCCATGGCCTCAAGCCACTGCAAACGAACTCCAAACACATGTGCCACCTTGTGCATCCAGCTTATGTGCATCCTAGGGAAGTGAACCTAGGTCCTTTGGCTTTGCTGGTAAATGCCTTAACTGCTAAGCCATATTCCCCGGCCCAGGTCTACCTGTTTTTAGTTGCAATTATGCTACTCTGTTTTCCCCATGATTCATTTCCATCGGATTCTATTTTTTAAATTTATTTTTATTTCTTTTTAATTATTGACAACTTCCATAATTATGTACAATAAACCATGATAATTCCCTCCCCCCTACTTTCCTCTTTACAACTCCACTCTTCATCATATCACCTCCCCTCTCAATCAGTCTCTTTTATTTTGATGTCTTCATCTTTTCCTCCTTTTGTACTGTCTTGTTTAGGTAGTGTCAGGCATTGCGAGGTCATGGATATCCAGGCCGTTTTGTGTCTGGAAGACTGCATTGTGTCCTTTCTTTGGCTCCTACATTCTTTTTGCCATCTTTTCTGAAATGGACCCTGAGCCTTGGAAGGTGTGATAGAGATGCTTCAGTGCTGAGCACTCCTCTGTCACTTCTTCTCAGCACTGTGGTGACTCTTGAGTCATCCCAGAGGTCACCACTATCTAAAAAGAGAAGCTTCTCTAACCAAAAGTGAGAGTAGCGTTAATATTTGGGTATGAACATTAAGACAAGTGCTTACCAGGCAGTTTGGTGAGCATAATATATGCATTTGGCCAGACACCAGCAGGCGTTTACACTCTAGGCCTCATGGCTTCCCCATCATAGGTTTTCAATATCAGGTATGGATTCTGTTTTTGCTCGTTGTCTTACACTGGTTTTTTCTTTAATAGTTTCTGTCATATCAGTAGGATTTGAAAACTACCATTGTGAATCTACCATTGTGAAAATAGAATTCTTTTACTTTATCTGGAGTATGTTTTCTGTTTAGTTGGGCCTGGGTTTTTTTCATAGCAAGTTTTTCTGTGCACTGTTCTAAATATATGTATGTGAACCTCCTTTTATTTATTTATTTATTTTGGTTATTTGAGGTAGGGTTTCACTCTAGCTCAGGCTGACCTGGAATTCACTATGTACTCTCAGGGTGACCTCAAACTCATGGTGATCCTCCTATCTCTGCCTCCCAAGTGCTGGGATTAAAGGTGTGCGCCACCACGCCCGGCAGACCTCCTCCTTTTAGTTGGGTATGCAAAGGCCATACCATGTCCTATTCTGGCTGCTTAGTTTGAGGTAATTTGTAAGAACTCTGTAGCTCAGTTTCTTTATTTGTATATTGGGGATAATGGTAGTGCTTACTTTATTAGAATTGTTATAAGGAGTAAGTCAAATTTCATTTAGAAAGTTCTACCCAAGTAAAAAGTAGTGTTTGTAGTTGCTTTTGTTGGGTGTTAGCAATCCTGAAGATCAGCTATCACCATCCTGGCCTGTGGCAAACTCCTACTAGAGTGAGTCCAACACTTCAGCTGGTCATCAAGGTTCCTGCCACCTGTGAGGTGCTGGGTACTGGATCTAACTTTATCCCAGCCTTGGTCTTCCTTGGTATCTTTTCTGTAGTGCTCCTTAAAAAATAAACAAGCAACAAAAAACCCTATTTTTAAAAAAACTATTTTATTTATTCATTTATTTGTGAGCAGAGTAGGGGAGGGAGAAAGAGAGAATGGGTGTACCAGGGCTTCTTACTGCTGCACATGAACTCCATACACATGTACCACTAGTATATCTGGCTTAATGTGGATACTGGGGAATCAAACTTAGGCTGATAGGCTTTATAAGCAAGCACCTTTAACTGCTAAGCCATCTTCCTAGTCCCTTTTAAAAAAATTGTTTAATGAGAAAAACAAAGCATAGTAATACAGGAATGTACTTAAGAAAATAGGAATACTGTTTTTGGAGTAACTTATCACCCTTTTTGTAATGAATTGGCATGGGTCTTTTTCTGACTTTCAGCTCAGTAGCAATTGCTCTGTTGGTTCACCTTAACCATGTCTTTTGTTTTTTTCTTTTTTTTTTTTCCTGAGGTAGGGTTTCACTCTAGCTCAGGCTGACCTGGAATTCACTATGTAGTCTCAGGGTGGCCTTGAACTCATGGCGATCCTCCTACCTCTGCCTCCTGAGTGCTGGGTTTAAAGGCGTGTGCCACCACGCCTGGCTAATCATGTCTTATTATTATTATTATTTGAGAGAGAGAAAGAGAATGGACGTGCCAGCAGCCTCTCAGCTGCTGTGAATGAACTCCAGGTGCGTGCACCTCCTTGTGGGAAAGTGCAGCATTGTGCCCTTGTGTCACTTTACGTCTGGCTAAAGGTGGGACCTGGGGATTGAACAGGCATTCTTAGGCTTGGCAGGCAGTCAGGCACCTTAACTGCTAAGCCATCTCTTTAGCCCAACCATGTCTTCTTAAATAGTGAAACTTTGAAGAAAAAGTAAAGCCACCAACAGTTAAATGATGGAGGAGTTTTCCAATTAATATGAAAATTTCACAAATTCTCTGTAGTGAAATGGTCCCCACACTATGGCGTTCAATGGAGTGGGGAGCTACGTGGCAAGCATGCTCTGGATGGGCTCCTTGGGCACAGTAGTATTCTGAATCGTTTGAGTCTCTTTTTACTAGAATTGCTTTAGAATACAGGAGGAGGTGTCAGTCAGGGGTGTGTGTACAGGGTGAGAAAGGTGCCTTGCCTGCCACCTACTTGTCCTGCAGTATTGTGAAAACCCATGATGCACTTTGAGCATCATGCCAGTTTCTGGTTGGCAAGCATATCTCCCAGTATGGAAAGGGAAATGGGATCTTGATTAGATTTCAGTTTGTCTCCTATCCCTTCTGTTGGCCTGCATTCCTATGGCAGTGGGTCCACTCCTATTTTCTGCCTCTTTTTTTTTTTCCAAGGTAGCGTTTCATTGTAGCTCAGGCTGACCTGGAATTCACTATGTAGTCTCAGAGTGATCTTGAACTCATGGTGCTCCCCCTACCTCTGCCTCCCGAGTGCTGGGATTAAAGGTGTGTGCCACTACACCTGGCTCAAAATAATCTTTATTATTTATTTATATTTATTGACAACTTCCATAATTATAGACAATAAACCATGGTAATTTCCTTCCACTTTCCCCTTCACAACTCTACTCTCTATCGCATCCCCTCCTGCTCTCAATCAGTCTCTTTTATTTTGATGTCATCATCTTTTCCTCCTATTATGATGGTCTTGTATAGGTAGTGTCAGGCACTGTGAGGTCATGGATATCCAGGCTATTTTGTTCCTGGAAGAGTGCATTGTAAGTCCTTCCTTTGGCTCTTACATTCTTTCTGCCACCTCTTTGCAATGGACCCTGAGCCTTGGAAGATGTGATAGAGATGTTTCAGTGCTGAGCAATCCTCTGTCACTTCTCAGCACTCTGGTGCCTTCTGAGTCATCCCAAGGTCACCACCATCTGAAAAGAGAAGATTTTCTAACAAAAAGTGAGAGTAGCATTAATATATGGGTATAGGCATTAAGAGAAGTGCTTACTGGGCAGTTTGGTGAGCATAATATATACATTTAGCCAGACACCAGCAACATTACACCCCTCGGGCTCGTGACTTACCCTGTCATAGGTTTTAGGTATTAGGCATGTATTCCCATCTGTGGAGTGGCCCCCAGTCCTATTAGAGAGTGGTTGGTTTCCCCCATAACAGATGTGCCACTATTGCACCCATTGGCTTATTTGGTCTGGCTGGCCAAATTTAAGGCTTTCAGTGTCCACTGTGTATCTCCATTGCTGACTTCTATCTGTCCTATGGAGTTGCATGCAGCATAGCTTTTTCCAACTTTCTGTCAATTGGTCTATAAGTGAGGAGGTTTTCAGCTCAGCTCCAGTAGGATTTCTCAGTGACCTTGCAGCCCAAGTATGTGGAGTCTTCAGCAATAGGGTCAAAAAATTTTTTTTAAACAAATGGGTGTGTAAGCAATGGACCTAATGGTGAATAGCTAATCTTTCTTCCTAGGAAAAAAGTACATTTTGTACACTCCAGTACTCTGGCCTTTTCTTAAACACAGACCGAATGCTGTATATTATTTCCTGGTGGTCAGTGAAGTTGTCAGTATGCCTAGAATCTCCCTGAGATGGCAAAAGAACACATCACTGGGTTGAAGCAGTTTAGGTTTACAAAGAGCACGAGCCTGAGTATGACAACAGATTTGGCTTTGTTAAGTGTACAGGGTGAAGTAGATAAGCAGGACATGGTCTTCAGCTTGTCAGTCTGAAAGTATCTGTGGAGAGTTCTCCTAATTAAATTGTGACACCCTTTGAGCTCAGTGACAACATTTTTTTTTTTTTTTTTTTTTTTTTTTTTGGTTTTTCAAGTAGAGTTTTACTCTGGCTCAGGCTGACCTGGAATACACTATGTAGTCTCAGGGTGGCATTGAACTCTCAGTGATCCTCCTACTTCTGCCTCCCGCGTGCTGGGATTAAAGGTGTGCGCCACCACGTCTGGCTTGTTTTGGATTTTTTGAGGCTGACCTTGAACTCATTATGTAATCCCAGGCTGGCCTCAAACTCAGGGCGATCTTACCTCAGCCTCCCGCGTGCTGGGATTAAAGGCGTGTGCTGCCATGCCTGGTCCTGACAAGAACATTTTACAGTGTGGACATTGGTCGTAACTACAGTAGGAAAGATGGGCTGCAGGCCCTTGACCACTCAGAGAGGCACTAGTGAGCCTCACGTTCTTCAGGAAGCTTGTGTGCACCAACTTTTCCTTGCTCTGACCTGTCTCCATCCTCAAAGCAGTTTAGCAGGCCTGTTCAGCTGCATTTCCCTGTCTCCAAATCACTGCGGGCAGTAGTTTCCCTGAAGCTTCCCTTAAGTGAGAAAGAATGTCTTTCATTTTAGCCTGCCTGGTGTGTATTTAGAAATCCAGAATTTAAAGAAAACTTTCCATTGAAATATATATGATTTCAGATTCTTATTTCTTCCTCCTTGCTTGACTTCCACAGCTGCTATAGAACATAGTCAGTTGTCCTGTCTTTTGGAATTGGGCTGGCTCTTTCTGTTTGCTGTTTGTTTGTGCTATGTGTCAGTATTTGTCTCTTACACTATAATACTTGAAAGGTCATGGACACACCCAAGGCCCTGGTTCAGCCACCAACACCACAAAAATAGGCATACAGATACTTAGGCGTGTGTGTGTGTGTGTATACATAAGTATGTATGTTCCCAGAAGGACCATGTCTTTAATAGATTTTTAGTATAACCATGTGCTTGGTAAATAGTCCAGTAAGAACATTTCATTATGGGTTTGTGAAAAATCTTACTTCTGAGAAATTGTCCATTAATTCTGGAACCCTCAAATGATGAAAGATTATCTAGCATCCACATGTGGAATGTGGTTTTCTAAGACAACTTATGTCATCAGTCTGGATTAATTTAATTTCACTACTTCATATTTTTGGCATGTAGAATTTCTAATTAATAATTCAAAAAATATGGGTGTGAGGGTCATTGACAGTTTTTGAAGTAGCATCTTCTTGTGTGTCTGATGGCATCTTAGTTGTGTAAATACATCATTTTTAATATAGAGCATTATTTTACTGTATTTGGTTCCACATAGTTGAGAACTGCTAACGTGAGTGTAATGTGCCCTGTCATGCATTGAATTTTGTATTTTTTTAATAGATAAAAATCCATTCCAGGTTTATGGAACTAAATAAAAGCCATCCCTAAGGATAGAACTTTTTCCCTTATGCAGTGAAAAGGTTAGCAATTTTTTTTCACATTTGTTTCTTGGCTTTTCAGCATTATTTTCAAAAGGAAAGTCTATACTTTGGTGCTGTAATAATAGAAATATTTCAGGAAAGTTGTTCTGATGTTTTCTTATGTTTTTACTTTTTATCTTTGTTTTTTTTGAGGTAGGGTCTCGCTCTAGCCCAGGCTGACCTGAAATTCACTCAGTTGTCTCAGGGTGGCCTTGAACTCACGGCAATCCTCCTACCTCTGCCTCCCAAGTGCTGGGATTAAAGGCGTGTGCCACCAAGCCCAGCTTCTTCTTATGTTTTTAAATGGAATTTATATTTGTAATGTCCTTAGAAGCTTTCACAACTACATGTTGTTGATTTAAAGATTTTTTTTTTTTTTTTTTGGTTTTTCAAGGTAGGGTTTCACTCTAATCCAGGCTCACCTGGAATTCACTATGTAGACTCAGGGTGGCCTTGAACTCATGGTGATCCTCCTACCTCTGCCTGCTGAGTGCTGGGACTAAAGGTGTGCACTACCACGCCTGGCTTAGATAATTATGTTTTTATTTAAAGAAACTAAGGTTCCAAATTTCTCCTTAGTACCACACTTTGAATTCTTTGCCAAACTTTATATGTGCACTTCCAATCACGTGGTGTGTAGCCATAGATAGGGACCAATACTTTCTGGATATCACTCAGTGATACACTTTATCTGTCCATTTCTGTACTGTTCTCCCACTGAGCAATGAAAATGGAATCACACAGTATATTTACTCGCTGTTAGGATGTATGTGTAGATTGCTGTTAGAATTTTTTTTTCCTAAAGTATGTTTGCTTTAATAAATGTTGTTCTCTTTAAAAGTTCATGGTTTTAGAAACAGAATTGGTCAGCCCATAGATGTATACATTTAAATACTTCATTACTTACTAAATTTTTAAAGAGATTAAGAAAATTTTTTTTAGTTATTGGTTTGAGACCAGATTTTGCACGTGGCCTAGGCTGTTCTCAAAATCTTCCTCCCCAACCCCTTGAGTGCTGGGAATACAGGCATGTGTTATCACACCCAGCAATTTTTTATTTTTATTTATTTGCAGGAGAGAGAGAGAATATGGGCTTCCCAGGGCCTTTGTGCTACTGTAAAAAAAAATCTCTAGACATGTGCCATGTGCCACGTGCCACATTATGCATCTAGCTTTATGTGGATACTAGGGAATCGAATCTGGGCCGGCAGGCTTTTCAAACAAGCGCCTTTAGCTATAACAATTCTTACTATACCATATATATATATATATATACACACACACACACACACACACATATACATACACTATAGTCCTATTAAGAGTGTGTAAAGGTTCTTTTTTCCTTGCATTAAATATGGTTTTGAAGGCATTATGTTTTCATAGGATTCTTATAACTTTGTGAATCATGTAGGTTATACTGGAATTCTTTAGGAGACAAGAAAAATATGCTTTGTAAGTTATAGTTTTGTGAGGACCAATATTGAAAAAATAAATTGTCAGATGGACTAGACTAAACATGAAGATATTTGTTCTACTTTTGGATGTTGGCCAGAAAGTTAATCTTGAGCTCTGTATCAGCACCTGATTATTCTAGCAGCCTTGTTGATTCCCCAGCATGCTTTCTTCCTCCCAGCCTCCTTATTTGAGCTTCTAGGAGAATGTGAGAATAAGGATGGGAAGAGTCTCTGGAGATTCTTATGTTATATATGATAATATTCCCAGACACCACTAATTTACTACTAATCATTGGTACTTTGGTGAAAGAGAGTCTACACTAAGCTTGAAATGTTTGTAATTGTCACATTTTAAGGACATTATGTGCCATTCTTTTTTCTTTTTAAAAAAATCATTTGGCCTGTTCTTTTGGCATCTAGAACTGTAGCTAGCCACCCCTCCTCTGGGTGGTTTAGATCAGCTCTCTCCAGGCAGTACTTTGAAGTCTGTGAAACACACGGATAATTTAGGCTGACATACTTGGCAGGCCCATTTAGAAAGCAGACTTGTTTGATGGCATGACACAGAGGTCTGTTAACTGAGTTACAAAGAACTGAGGCATTTCCACAAACCCTAGCTTTGGCATGAAATTTAAATAGCTCTTACTTTGTGGCATGAAGTCTAAACTTCCTGTGATGTAATATGGTCTCTCAGTGCAAAAGACCAGGAAAGGGGAATTTTCCTATACCTAGGAGCTTCTGAAGTGAAAAAGTCAGAAAATGAGTGTGTGGACTATCTTAGCAAGATATAAGGAAGCTAATCTTGGAGTGGTACCCTTGGGAAATTTACAGAACAAACAGTGGTGAGATAGGGAGGGGGACCTAGGTAATGATGCTAATATGTAGCCTTCTTATAAATGCACAAAATTAAATCTAAAAGTACATAATTTGGTATTGTACATGAGTGCTGTATGTATCCTGAAATCTTTTTCAAATTTATTTATTTGCAGACGGCGGGGGAGGGGCGGTGGAGAGAAAGTGAGAGGAGGAATGGGTGACCAGGACCTCTTGCCATTGCAAATGAACTCCAGATGCAGGCACCACTTCTTGCATCTGGCTTTATATGGGTGCTAGGGAATCAAATCCTGGCCAGCCTGCAGGCTTTGCAAACAAGTGCTTGTAGCCATTGTGCTATCTTTCTAGCCCCCTGAAATCATAAATGATATCGAATATTTATTTATTTATTTATTTATTTATTTATTCATTCATTCATTTATTTATTTTTGAGACAGAGTCTCTGGCCTTGAACTTGATATGTAGATGAGGATGGCCTTGACTTTCTCCTGCCTCTGCTTTCTATATGCTGGAGGTTCTGGTAGTGCCGCCACACCCAATTGTCCTCTTGCTAGAGGATCAAACTCAGGGCTTTGTGCATGGTAGCTGAGCCATCTCCAGCCCTAGAATTTAATTTTCAAAGTTATGTATTTTTATTATAGCTTGATTACATTATTTGTTGTACCAAAAACATTTCAAATGTCCTGAAACCTTTCTTAAATGAGGTAGAATTTACCGTAAATCAGATTTTTAAACTTTTTTTAAAATTAAAATTTAATTCTACTTATTTGAGAAAAAGAGAGTGAGAGAGAGATAATGGGTGCACCAGGGCCTTGAACCACTGCAAATGAACTCTAGATGCATACACCACCTTGTGCATTTGCCTTCGTGGGTCCTGGGAAATTGAACCTAGGTCCTTTGGCTTCACAGGCAAATGCCTTAGCTGCTAAGCCATCTATCTCTCCAGCCATTTTTTTTCAAATTCTGTTTTTGACCCAGATCTTGTTACTCTTATCAGAAAGAAAAGTTTTACATACTTTGGCAATTTTGGAAAAAAGTATTCCCAAGCAAAGTTTACCAAAATAAAGCTTACAGTTTGTGCTACTAAGCCCTCTCAGTGGTGGTGTTACTGTTGGCCTATTCTCTTACAGTAAAAATGGAGCTACAAAGTAGTTCCAGTACATGCCTGTGTGTTAAAGTAGAAGCATGTGACACCAACAAATGGGGACCACATGCCAGAAACACCCAGAAGCAAGTCAGTAGTATGAAAGGGGTAATTTAGTTCTGTTTCATTTCATTTCTTTCCTTTCAGGAGGAGAGAGACTGAGTGTGTGTGTTTGTATCCTGCAGTAGTATGAAAGGGATAATTTAGTTCTGTTTCGTTCCTTTCCTTTCAGGAGGAGAGAGACTGAGTGTGTGTGTTTGTATCCTGCAGTGGAATTAGCCCTCGTGACAGTTGATGCCTGTGGTGGGTTTAGTTGGCTCTTGTGCTTATCTGATTTTATATTGCTCCTTATTCTTGAGTCTGACGATGGCCTTTAGATTCCACGTATCTTTATCCTTAAAGGTGAGAATGAGGGTCAGCAGTGTGGTCACTGTCATATCAGGTGGCTGTTGTGTTGCTTGGGATGTGTATGGCCTATTTTCTGCTCGTGGCCTTGTCTAATGGTTGCTTGCCTGTGCTAACCCTTTCCCAGACCTTAGTTATTTGTTGATAAATCAGTTATTGAGGGTTTGCTCAGTGTGGGCTCTGTACTGGGTTTGGCCTCTGCAGTCTAGAGATGACTACAGCACCTTGAGTGTAGCATGTACTAGGAAGTGTTAAATGGGAAGCACAGTTAGTTATTTTCCAAGTCTGTTCAGGCAGTGGTTCTCTCAGAACATAATTTCCTTAAGTTAACATACTGTTGGGAGACAGAAACTCCAGACTTTTAAAAATAATTTATTTCAGTGGCCTAAGTGAAATTCTTAACTATCATGAAGACTTTTAAAAAGTAAAACATCTGTTTGTTGTACCAAAAACATTTCAAGAATGCACATCTTTGACTATTAAGTAGCTACATAGCCATGTGTAAGCTTGGCTTACATCGCTTCCCATCTAAACCCTGTAGGGCTTCTCCTGTAGTGTTGGAAGGAGCATAGGTTTTCGTCAGACAGTCCTGAGCAAATGCTGGCTTGTAACTTACTAGCTATGCAATTGATTATGTTTAACCTAAACTGGTTAGTTTGACTTTGGGCAAGTTTTTGTTCATTTGTTTTGTTGGGTATGTGTTGTGTGGAGGTCAGAGGTTGACACTTCATCTTCTTTAGTAACTCCCTGCCTAACCCGCAGCTCACTGATCCTTGCCCAGTTTAGCTAGTCAGCATACCCCCTTGAGCCTCTCTCCGCCCTATCCAGTGCCGGGGTTACCGGTGCACTGCCACACCCAGCATTTATGTGGGCTCTGTGGTTCTGAGTGCAGGTCCTAGAACCTGCAGGCCAGCCACTTTGCTGATATCTCCCCAGCCCGTTCCATTTTTTCATAGCACTTCTGCATAGTTGTCCTGAGAGTTAAACTACATCGTTGACTGACTGACTGATAGGTGCTAAACCTGTGCATAGTTTATACATTAGTATGAGCCCACATTTACCCAGTTTGTGTGCTTATCTTTATATTACTTTAATAATAAAGTAATATAATAAATAACAATAAAGTATGGAGGCTGGAGAGATTGCTCAGTAGCTAAACATGCTTGTTTGCAAAGCCTGCTGGCTGAAGTATAGTTCCTTAGCTACCTACCTACGTAAAGTCAAATGCATGTTCATCTGCAGCAGCAGGAGACTCTGGTGTACTTACACACACACACACACACACACACACAGGCATACATAATTAAAAAAATTTTTTTTGAAGTAGGGTCTCCCTCTAGACCAGGCTGACCTAGATCTTATACTGTAGTCCCCCAGGCTGACCTCGAACTAACAGCAATCTTCCTACCTCTGCCTCCCAAGTTCTCTGATTAAAAGTGTGCTCCACCATGCCTGGCCATAGATCTACTTTTTAACCACCTTTTTTTTTTCCTACATAAGGAGGTTTTGGCTTACCACTATGTTCACATAGCTGTCTTTCTGTTCTTCACATCCTTCTTACTGTGTTTTAAAGACATGTATAAGCTACCTTCTCAGCCAGCTCTTCAGTGGATAGGACAGGACTATGAACTGTGTACACGTCCTTATATGAAGATTGCTGGAGCATTCATATCCTACATGGTTGCAGCTGTCTACCAATAAAACTGCAGTCCTCCCCTTCCCCTTCCCTTCAGGCCTGCCCAGCTACCATTCTTTCTGCTTATGTGAGAGTAGGACCAGTCCCTTGTGGCTAGGGATGTCAGTGGTAGAGTGTTTGGTGCTGGGGGGAGGCTTTAGATTCTGCATCTAAGCAGAATCCTCATGTGTGTCTTACTGTGACTCGCTTATTTCACTTACTTTAATGTCCTTGAGATCATCCATGCTGTGGCAGAGCTTCATTCTGTATTTTACTTTTTTTTTTTAATTTTATTTTTATTTTTTATTATTTTTTTGGAGAGAGACACAGAGAGAGACAGAGAGAGAGAGGGAGAGGAAGACAGAGATGGGCGCGCCAGCAGTGTCTCAGCTACTGTGAACGAAATCTAGATGTGTGCGCCCCCTTGTGGTCAAGTGTGGCATTGTGCCCTTGCGTCACTTTGCATCTGGCTAAACGTGGGACCTGGAGATTGGAACCAGTGTTCTTAGGCTTAGGAGGGCAATCGTCAGTCTAACTTTGGTGATAGTCATTTCCTTGCTTTGCTTTAGTTTTCTAATGTGTGCAGGTTCTTTTAAAAATTAATTAACTTGTGTGTGGGGGCGCACATATGCACCATGCATGTACCACTTTATATCCAGCTTCACATGGGTGCTAGGGACTTGAACCTGGGCTGACAGGCTTTCCAAGCAAGTGCCTTTAACCACTGAGCAATTTCCCTACTATGCAGGGTTTTATTTATTATTATTATTATTATTTTTATTTGCAAGCAGAGAGAGAGAGAGAGAGAGAGAAAGATACAGACAGAGAAAGAATGGGCATGCCAGGGCCTCCTGCCACTGCAAACGAACTCCAGATGCATGTGCCCCTAGTGCATCTGGCTTACGTGGGTCCTGTAGAATCAAACCGGGATCCTTTGGCTTCACAGGCAAACGCCTTAACCTCTAAGCCATTTCTCCAGCCCCCTTTTTTGTTTTTTTGAGTAGGGTCTCATTCTAGCCCAGGATGACTTGTAATTCACTGTATAATCTCTGGGTTGCCTCAAATTTACCGTGAGCCTCCTACTTCTGCCTCCTGAGTGCTGGGATTAAAGGTATGTGCCACCACACCTGGCTGCAGGTTCTTTTTTGGTCTTCTTTGTAGAGAATAGGAGCTAGATATAGTTCACTGTTAGAGTGCTTGCTAAAATTATTGTTTTAAGTGTTGGCTCTTATTCTGTGATATGATTATCCTTCAGAGGATTCTCACAAAGTATTCTGAGGAGTACCCATTCTGTACTTCATTAATTTTTTTTTGTTTGTTTTTCGAGGTAGGGTCTCACTCAGGCCCAGGCTGACCTGGAATTAACTATGTAGTCTCAGAGTGGCCTTAAACTCACGGCGATACTCCTACCTCTGCCTCCCCAGTGCTGGGATTCAAGGCGAGTGCCACCAAGCCTGGCTGTGGTTTATTTTTTTATTTTGAATTTTTTTAGAGAGAGAAGGGGAGAGAGAGAATTGGTATGCCAGGGCTCAGTCAGTACAGTGCTTGCCTGCAAATGTGAGGATTAGAGTTCGGACCCCCAATATCTACAAAATGCCTAGTGGGAAAGGGGCCAAGCACTCAGAAGGCAGAGACAATCTGGAGAGCAAGTTGGCTAGCCAGACTAGCCAAAGAGTGAGCTTTTGTTCCTGCTGGGGTAAGATAAGGTAAGGTGAGGTGAGGTGAGGTGAAGTAAGGTAAGGTAAAATAATCCAAGTTGACCTCCCACTTCTTCGAACACCCCACACCCCATGCACTCATCACAGATACACCCATATACACACAGACAAAATTATCTTATCATGCATTTTCCAGATTGAATGCTTCTTGTATATTGAATACTCTGTTGTTGTTGACTTGGCTCCAGGTTGGATTGGGGTGAGTCATTTGTAGCCTTGAGACCAATTCTTTTATTTTTCCATCAGATGTAGGTGCAAAAAACTACAGGCATCTCTAAATTTTTAAATTTTATTGACAACAAAACATACTTACATACCAAAGGTGCGTATTTTTCCCTCCCCTCCCCCCTTCCCCTTTAGAACTCCACTCTCCATCATATCCCCTCCCTCTCTCCATTAGTCTCTTTTTTTAATATGATGTCATCCTCTTTTACTTCTACTATGAGGGTCTTGCGGAGGTATTGTTAGGCACAGCAAGGTCATGGATATCAAGGCCAATTTCTGTCTGGGCAGTTGCATTGTAGGGAGTCGTAACCTTCCTTTGGCTCTTCCATTCTATCCGCCCCCTCTTCCGCAATGATCCCTGAGCCTTGGAGGGTGTGACAGAGATGTTTCAGTGCTGGGCACTTCTCCATCCCTTCTTCTCAGCACTATGTTGCCTTTTGGATCATCCCAGTGGTCATCGCCATCTGAAAAGAGAAGCTTCTCTAACCAGAAGTGAGAGTAGCATTAATATGTGAATATGAGCATTAAGTGTAGTATTTTCCGGGCAGCTTGGTGGGAATAGTATATACATTTAGATAAGGGCATGCTTTATACCCCTAAGGCTTATGACCTTACCTACCATAGACTTTACTTAGTTTTTCAGTACCAGGTATGTATTCCCTCCCGTAGAGAGGGCCTTTAGTCCAATTATAGAGCAGTTGGTTACCCCACGAGTAGACATGCCACTATTGCACCCGTTCAGTCTTTGGGCCTGTCTGGCCAAATTTGAATATTCAGCGTCCACTGTTTTCACTGCTGATGACTTCTGTCTCCCATACTCTGCATGCAGTGCAGCTTTTTCCAGCTTTCAGTTGGCTGGTCTACAGGGAGAAGGTTTTCTGCTCAGCACCAGCTTGCTTTCTCAGTGACCTTGCCTCTCAGGCAAGAGATGTCTTCAGCAATAGGGTCTTACTATCTGTTTCTCAGGGAAAACCAAGGGCTTTGGCAAAAGCCTTTAATGTTTTGGAGGCTACCGGGACCTCCTTGGCCAACAACTCACTGGAAGGTATCCCATCCCAGGTACTGAAAATTTTCTAGTAACAGTCTACAGCTTCTAGATGTACCATTATTCAAAAAGTAGTTTTACATAAGTCTTATTCACAATCTTTTGAAATTAGATTGACCCTCCCCTTGCCCTTCTTTTTTATGCATTCTCTACCCATGGCCTTGGTTAGGCCATTCCCTCCTTGTAATCAGTCCTTCCACTTACATATGTGCAATACCATACACTTCAGTCCTTCCCTTTCCTCCGTCCCTTATAGCCTTTTACCAGCTTACTGGTTTCTGGCACCAATTTTTGGTTCCAGTTCACACACAAGTCTGTCTATTTGTAGCTAGGATCCACATATGAGAGAGAACATGTGACGTTTGGCTTTCTGAGCCTGGGTTACCTCACTTAGTATAATCCTTTCCAGATCCATCCATTTCCCTGCAAATTTCATAATTTCATTTTTTCTTTACTGCTGAGTAGAACTCCATTGTGTAAATGTACCACATCTTTATTATCCATTCATTTGTGGTGGGACATCTAGGCTGCTTCCATTTCCTAGCTATTGTGAATAGAGCGGCAATAAACATGGTTTTGCAAGTATCTCTAAGGAAGTGAGAAGAGTCTTCTGGATATATGCCTAGGAGTGCTATAGCTGGATCATATGGTAAATCTATTTCTAGCTGTCTCAAAAACCTCCACACTGATTTCCACAATGGTTGGACTAGGTTACATTCCCACCAACAGTGTAGAAGTGTTCCTCTTTTTCCGCATCCACGCCAACACTTATTGTCCTTTGTTTTCTTGATGGAAGCCATTCTGACAGGAGTGAAATGGAATCTCAAAGTGGTTTTAATTTGCATTTCCTGATGGCTAAGGATGTGGAGCATTTTTCAGATGTTTATATGCCATCTGAATTTCATCTTCTGTGAATTCTCTATTTAGTTCCATAGCCCATTTTTTAACTGGGTTGTTTGAATTCTTATTATTCTGTTTTTTGAGTTCTTTGTATATTCTGGATATTAATCCTCTGTCAGATGTATAGCTGGCAAAGATTTTCTCCCATTCTGTAGGTTGTCTTTTGCTCTACTCACAGTGTCCTTTGCTGTACAAAAGCTTTGTAATTTCATAAGGTCCCATTGGTTGATTAGTGATTTTATTCGCTGAGCAATTGGGGTTATATTCAGAAAGTCCTTACCTATGCCAATATGTTGAAGGGTTTCCCCTACTTTTTCCTCTAGCAGGTTCAGAGTTTCAGGTCTGATATCAAGGTCCCTGATCCATTTGGATTTGACTCTTGTGCATGGAGAAAGACAAGGATCTATGTTTATCCTTTTACATACCGATGTCCAGTTTTCCCAACACCACTTGTTAAAGAGACTATCTTTTCTCCAATTAATATTTTTGGCATTTTTGTCAAAAATCAGGTGGCTGTAGCTGCTTGGATTAATATTTGGGTCTTCTATTCTGTTCCATTGATCTACCTGTCTGTCCTTGTGCCAGTACCATGCTGTTTTTGTTACTATGGCTTTGTAATATAACTTAAAATCGGGTATGGTTATACCACCTGCCTGATTTTTGTTTCAAGAAAATTGTTTTGGCTATTCGAGGTTTTTTGTGTTTCCAGATGAATTTTAGGATTGTTTTTCTATTTCCGTGAAGAAAGCTATTGGGATTTTAATAGGGATCGCATTAAATGTATAGATTGCTTTTGGTAAGATTGACATTTTCACAATATTGATTCTTCCAATCCAGGAGCATGGGATGTCTTTCCATTTCCTTGTGTCTTCTGTAATTTGTCGCTCGAGTTTTTAAAGTTCTCATTGTAGAGATCCTTCACTTCCTTGGTTAAGTTTATTCCAAGGTATTTTATTTTTTTGAAGCAATTGTGAATGGGAGAGATTCCTGATTTCATCCTCTGCACGTTTGTTGTTAGTAGTATATAGAAAGGCTACTGATTTCTGTGTGTTTATTTTGTATCCTGCTACATTGCTAAAAGTGTTTATCAGCTCTAACAGTTTGCAGGTAGAGACTTTAGGGTCTGTTAGGTATAGAATCATATCGTCTGCAAATAATGATAATTTGATCTCTTCCCTTCCGATTTGTATCCCCTTTATGAGTGTCTCTTGCCTTATTGCTGTGGCTAAGACTTCCAGTACTATATTAAATAGTAGTGGGGAAAGTGGACACCCTTGTCTTGTTCCTGAATTTAGAGGAAAAGCTTCAAGTTTTTCCCCATTTAGTATTATGTTGGCTGTAGGTTTGTCATAAATAGCTTTTATTATGTTGAGATATGCTCCTTCTATTCCCAGTTTCTGTAATACTTTCACCATGAAGGGGTGTTGGATTTTGTCAAATGCCTTTTCTGCATCTATTGAGATGACCATATGATTTTTGTCCTTCAGACCATTTATATGGTGTATTACATTTATGGATTTGCGTATGTTGAACCATCCCTGCATCTCTGGGATAAAGCCTACTTGGTCAGGGTGAATAATCTTTCTGATAAATTCTTGTATTCTGTTTGCCAGTATTTTGTTGAGAATTTTTGCATCCATGTTCATGAGGGAGATTGGTCTATAATTTTCTTTTTTTTGATCTGTCTTTGTCCGGTTTGGGTATCAGGGTGATGCTGGCTTCATAGAAGGATTTTGGTAGAGTTCCTTCCTTTTCTATTTTATGGAAAAGTTTGAGAAGCATTGGCGTTAGATCCTCCAGGAATGTCTGGTAAAATTCAGCAGTGAATCCATCTGGGCCTGGGCTTTTTTAGTTGGGAGACTTTTTATAACTGCTTGAATCTCTGTGGTTGTTATAGTTCTATTTAAATGGTTTATCTCTTCTTGATTTAATTTTGGTAGGTCATATGAATCAAGGAATTCATCCATTTCTTTCAGGTTTTCAAACTTAGAGGCATATATATTCTTAAAGTATGTCCGTATGATTTTCTGAATTTCTTTGGTATCTGTTGTGATGTTGCCTTTTCATCTCTAATTTTATCAATTTTTGTCTCTTCTCTCTTTCTTTTGGTCAGATTTGCTAAGGGTTTGTCAATCTTGTTTATCCTTTCAAAGAACCAACTCTTTGTTTCATTGATCTTTTTGATTGTTTTTTTGGTTTCCATTTCATTAATTTCTGCCCTAACCTTTATTATTTCTTCCCGTCTACTAATTTTTGGTTTGCCTTGTTCTTCTTTTTCCAAGGCCTTAAGGTGAAAGCATTAAATTGTTTAGTTGTGAACTCTCCAATTTCTTAATATATGCACTTAGGGCTATAAATTTCCCTCGTAGGACTGCCTTCATTGTGTCCCAAAGGTTTTGGTATGTTGTATTCTCATCATCATTTGATTCTACGAATTTCTTGATTTCCTTTTTAATTTCTTCAATGACCCATACATCATTCAATAAAGTGCTGTTTAGTCTCCATGAGTTTCTGTATGCTCTGTATATTTTCTTGTTGCTGATTTGCAGTTTAATCCCATTGTGGTCAGACAATGTACAAGGGATTATTTCAATTTTCCTGTATTTGTTAAGATTTGATTTGTGTCCTAGTATATGGTCTATTTTAGAAAATGTCCCGTGTGCTGCTGAGAAAAATGTATATTCTGCAGCATTTGGATGGAATGTTCTGTAAATATCTGTTAGGTCCATTTGTTCCATGGTATCATTTAATGCAGATGTCTCTCTGTTTATTTTTTGCTGGGTAGACCTGTCAAGTGATGAGAGTGGGGTATTGAAGTCCCCACTACTATTGTGTTAGGAGATATCTCTGACCTTAATTCTAATAGTGTTTGTTTGATGAAATTGGGAGCCCCCATGTTAGGGGCATATATGTTTAGGATTGTAATGTCCTCCTGTTGGAGTGTTCCTTTAATCAGTATAAAGTGACCTTCTTTATCTTTCCTCACAAATGTTGGATTGAAGTCTATCTTGTCAGAAATTAAAATAGCAACCCCTGCCTGTTTTCTAGGCCCATTTGCTTGAAATACCTTTTTCCAACCTTTCACCCTAAGAAGGTTTCTATTTTTTATTGAGAGATGAGTTTCCTGGAGGCAACAGATGGTAGGATCCTGCTTTTTAATCCAGTCTGCAAGTCTGTGTCTTTTGATAGGGGCATTGAGACCATTGATATTAAGAGTTATTATTGACATATATGTGTTTATTCTCACCATTCTTCTTATTTTTAGTTTTTCCTGTTTTCCCTCTACTCACTTGTTTTAACTGTTATTTGAGTATGGTTTATTTTTTCCTATTTCCTGATGTGTGTGCTTTGCTTTCTCCTCAGCATGAATGATTCCTGCAAGTATTTTCTGTAGAGCTGGTTTAGTTGCCAAAAATTCCTTTAGCCTGTCTTTGTTGTGGAATGTCCTTATTTCTCCATCTATTTGGATAGATAGTTTTGCAGGATAAAGTAATCTCGGTTGACAGTTTTTATCTTTCAGAACTTGAATACATTACTCCAGGCCCTTCTGGCCTTTAAAGTTTGTGTTGAGTAATCTGCTGTGAGTCTGATGGGCTTCCCTTTGTAGGTCACTTGCTTTTTCTCTCTAGCTGCTTTCAATATATTTTCTTTGGTTTGTATGTTTGGTAGTTTAATTATAATATGGCGGGGAGAGGTTCTTTCCAGGTTTTGTCTGTTTGGTGTTCTAAAGGCTTCCTGTATCTGCATTGGCAACTCTTTCCCAATTTGGGGAAGTTTTCCTCTATGATTTTGTTGAAAACACCTACTATGCCTTTGGAGTGAAATTCTTCTCCTTCTACTATCCCTTGAATTCTTATGTTTGATCTTTTCATAGTGTCCCGAATATCCTGTAATTCCCATTCATACCTTCCTATTATTTTGTCTTTCTCTCTGTTGGACTGTATTAGATCAGCTACTTGGTCTTCTAGCTTCGATATCCTGTTCTCTCCTTCATCCATTCTACTAGAGAGATTTTCTACAGAGGTTTTTAATTTCACTGACTGTGTTCTTTATTGCTAGCATTTCTGAGTGGGTTTTCTTTATTCTTTCTATTTCCGTATTTATGTCTAGTATTGACTTCCTTATTTCATTAAATTGGTTTTCTGTGTTTTCTTTGAATCCTTTGATTTCTTCTTTGAGGTCTTTGAACCCTTTCATTTCCTCTTTGAGTTCTTTGAACATAATTATAATCATTCTTTTGAAATCTTTCTCGGGGATGTCCTCTAAGTCAGCCTCACTGAAGGTCATTTCAGATATATTAATACTTTTTGGTGGATTTATATTGTCTGGATGTTTTGTGTTTCTTGTATTGTAATGTAGAGATCTTTGCATCTTGAATTAATTTAATGCTTGGGTTTTCTAAATATCTGCAGTAATGTTAGATGTATCAATCAATCTGATATTATATGTCTTCAGTGTAGGAGTTTAAGGTGTTAAGTGTGGTTCTTAAGGCTCTCAAAGTAATCACAG
The DNA here is from genome assembly GCA_036365145.1 of Orientallactaga sibirica. Lineage (NCBI taxonomy): Eukaryota > Metazoa > Chordata > Mammalia > Rodentia > Dipodidae > Orientallactaga > Orientallactaga sibirica. Next base: position 4,357,696 of record JAEOAD010000044.1, on the reverse strand, counting down.
AAGTGACCCTTGCCTGCTATGAGATTATCAAGTGGGGTGAATGGAACAGAATACAGTCAAGATCCAAAAATTTAACTCAACAATGTACCCCTTCAATGAAATACAGCACAGAGTATTTGTGCAAAAGCAGGTATTATGACAAAGTCACAGTTCCTAAGGATATGTGTTAGCCCACGCCCTTAATCCTGTCAGCTGGGAGGCTAAGATTTCTGATCTGTAGAGAGTTCCAAGGTCAGCTTGTGATCAAGAGAGACCCTTCCCCAATGAATAAAACCAAATTACCTTTTGGAACGGGTTTGATCACAGCTATGCTGCCCGGCTGCTTGGTTCCTTTGCTGTGACGTGGATTCAGGAGGTCAGCTGCGTTTGCGGGTCTCTGCTTTCCCTGCGCCCGATGCTGCTGGCGAGCTCTTTCCCAAGTCTCTGTTGCTCGCGCCGTACTTGCACTCGTGGTGGGGGAGGGGAGGCTGTGAGTGGCGGCTGAAGTCCGTCTGTTCCTCTACGCGATCCTCTTCCTCACTAGCCTCTTTGTTGGTCTCTACTGTCCTCCTTCCACGCTTCTTGAGATTGTGAGGAGGCGGTGTGAGTGGAAAATTCTCCTCGCCCGCCTTTAAAAGTTCTGCGGATCAGCTGTCTCAGGCGGCGCCTAGCCGCGCCGCGCCGCAGGCGGCGGCTGTGGAGCCGCTTCTGTGGGCTCCAGACGCTCTGGAACTCTCCTACTTCTCTGCTGGGCTTGAAAGTTTACTATGTATCTCACTTTTTAGTAGAAAAGTGTATTTTGCTGGGGTTTGTTTTGCTTTTGTTCGCTTCCCTCTTTTGGCGAGGTTCCTATGTCGCCATCTTAACCAGTCTCTCAGCTGCTGCGAACGAAATCCAGATGCGTGCACCCCCTTGTGGTCAATGCGGCATTGCGCCCTTGCGTCACTTTGCATCTGGCTAAACTTGGGACCTGGAGATTGGAATCAGCATTCTTAGGCTCAGGAGGCAGGTGCCTTAACCGCCAAGCCATCTCTCCAGCCTGTCATCGGTTTTTTAAATAAAATTGAGAGATTTGATAGTGCAGTTTTCATCCATTTATCGTTAGAAATGACTCAGCGAAGACACCTTACTGCTTGTAGAGTTCTGGTGTTAGACCTGGATCTGAGGCTCCACTCTGGTTTTACACATGGAGGAAGTAAGGAGTGGCAGGTTGTGTGTGTTGGTCTTGGTCACTCTGTAGAACCCAGGGTTTGCCTGTCTCTGTTCTTTCCACCAGGCCACCTCTATGAGCTCAGTTACCAGTTTACCATTCTAGAATTCTACTCCAAGACAATGTATTAGTGAGGTTTCTGAGAAGTGAGTTAGATTCTTGAAGGGATGGCTGTGGCTGTGGTCAGCTTGGTAGCACCTTTAATCAAAGTTAAAGGTTAAAGGGGGAACTGTAGGTTGTATGTGTAAGACCAATAGAGTGTGCCATTGGCTTTGACTGCCTGGGGAGAAAGGAGCCCTGAGTTCTAGCAAGGAGGTTTCAGCTAGCTGGTGAGTGTTGAAGCTACTTTTGTCTTTAAAGGTGAGTGATATTAGGTCTGTACATTAGTGGGGTTAATATATACAGGTTAAGAGGCATGGAGAGTAGTGGTAAAAAATGGTGGCAAAGTATTATTACCATAGCAGTCCGAATGAGGAATTGAATATGATTGCTACTAGTCGTGGCTATACCAAAAAGAAGACTGGATTAACAAACCATCAGGGGCCAGATGTGGTGGCACTTGCCTTTAATCTCAGCACTTAGGCAACAGAGGTAGGAGGCTTGCTAAGATTTCATGGTCATCCCAAGACTACAGAGTGAGATTCAGGTCAGCCTGGGCTAGAGTAAGACCTACCTTGGGGAAAAAAAAGAAAAGAAAAGACAAAGAAACCATCAGAAAGTAGAAGCCAGAACATTCAGCACTTGGAAAATCTCATTATATACCACATTGAACCTTGAACACTTAGTAAGTGTTGGTCTCCTGTTCAAAATTATGTTTTCATAATTCCAAACTTGGGCTGGAGAGATGGCTTAGTGGTTAAGGCGCCTGCCTGCTAAGCCTAAGATCGCTGGTTCCAATCTCCAGCGGTTCCAATCTCCAGGTCCCACGTTTAGCTAGATGCAAAGTGACGCAAGATCGCAATGCCGCACTTGCCCACAAGGGGGCGCACACATCTGGATTTCCTTCACAGCAGCTGAGAGACTGCTGGCGCGCCCATCTCTATCTGTCTCCCTCTCTCTCTGTCTGTCTCTCTCTCTGTGTCTCTCTCCAAAAATAAATAAAAAATAATAAAAAAAATTTTTTTAATTCCAAACTTATAATTTGAATCCTATGTATGTTAATATTCAAGAATTGTAATACTTAGTACTTAATTTCCCTAACACAGAGATAGATACCTGCTATTTTGGTTTGTGAGTTTTGTAATTACAAACTATATCCAGAAACTGTAAATGCATACTAAACACAGACCTTTGAACATGCTATTTTACCACTGAGCTACATCCTCAGTCCCTCGCCCTTGTTTACTTTTTATTAACCGCTTCCATACATAGAGACAGTATGCCATGTTTATAATCCTCTCCTGTCACGTTCCCTTTTCTCTCTCTCCTGTACTCCCTCCATTAAATTTCTTCTTTTCAAGTAGTCTATTTTGATGTCATTATTCTTCTCCCCGCACCCCCGCCAACATATTATGCAGGTCTTGTGTAGGCAGCATCGGCCACTGTGAGGTCATGAGTGCTGTGATCAGTTGGTGTCTGGAAGATTCTTGCGAAGCACTTCTCCTCTTTGGGCTCTTACATTCTCTCCACCACCTCATCCACAGTGGTTCCTGAAAGTGGAATTAATATGGGGGCATAACCAAGTATTTAGAGGGTAGTTTGGAGGCCATCATATATCCATTAGCTAGACAACAGTAGTAGTTTCTCCTCTAGGCTTTATGACCTCAGCCATAGGTTTTTTCCAGTACCAGGTCTGAATTCCCTCTCATGGAGTGGGCCTCAAATCCAACCAGAGAGCAGCTGGTTTCCCTCTTAACAGACATACCACCATTATAGTAGTTGTGACATTTGGCCTGACTGGCCAGCTGTAATGCCTGCAGGGTCCACTGCTGGTAAAGGCTGTTGGTGACTTTTCTTCTCCAATAGGCTGAATAGTTCTTTCCAGCATCTTAAAAGCTAGTCAACAGGGAAAAGCCTTCCAGCTCAGCATCCAGCTTAATTTCTCAGTGTCCTGTAGCCCAAGCATGTGGAGTCTTCAGCAATAGGGTCTTAACCATGTAGTTCTGGTGGGCAACCAAGAGACTTGGCAATAGCTGTAACGTTTTGGAGACATTAGAGGCCTCACTGGACGGTATCCTGCCCTTGGGATATTTTTGTTGTTGTTGTTGTTTGTTTGATTTTGTTTTTTTTCCAAAATAGGGTCTCACTCCAGCTCAGGCTGACCTGGAATTTACTATGTAGGGTGGCCTTGAACTCTGAGTGATACTGCTGCCTCTGCCTTCCCAGTGCTGGGATTAAAGGCTTGTGCCACTATACCTGGTTACCCCCAAGTTTTTTTTTTTTTAAAGATTTTATTTTCATTTATTTATTTGAGACAGAGAGATGGAAAGAGAGAGAGGGAGAGGGAGAATGGGCATGCCAGGACCTCTAGCCACTGCAAATGAACTCCAGATGCATGTGTCCCCTTGTGCATCTGGCTTACGTGGGTCCTGAAGAATCAAACCTGGGTCCTTTGGCTCTGCAGGCAAGCGCCTTAACCACTAAGCCATCTCTCTAGCTCTACCCTCGCACTTTTGAAGCAGGTCTTTCTATGTTCTTGAGGCTGGCCTCAGAATTGAAATTCTCCTTCATCTGCCTCCTGAGTGCTGGAATCATAGGTGTGCGCCATCACACCTACCTTACCTTGTGTTTTTAAAAATTTTTTTTAAATTTATTTATTAGAGAGAGAAAAAGAATGGGTGTGCCAGGACCCCTAGCCACTGCAAATGAACTCCAGATGCATGTGCCACCATGTGCATTTGGCTTCTGTGGTATGGTAGTTTGAATAAATGCCTCCAGTAGATTCAGGAGTTTATTAAACCTTCTTGAATTTCTAGCCACCTGGCTGGAGGAGGTGTCACTGGGTGGTCCAGCCCTAAAGTGTGGTGGTGGATTTGACATTCCAATCTAAAGATATGCAAAGTGAGTGGGGCGTGGTGGTGCACACCTTTAATCCCAGCACTCTGGAGTCAGAGGTAGGAGGATCACCATAAGTTCAAGGCCCTCCTGAGAGACTACACAGTGAATTCCAGGTCAGCTTGGGCTAGAGTGAGACCCTACCTTGAAAAACCAAGAAAAAAAAGGTATGCAAAGTGCGTGAGTTCTTCCTGGAGTTCCTGAAGTGTACTGTACGGTTTGGCTTTTGGCTTTTTCTCTTGCCTGCTCATTTAAGAAGGGGCCAACTTCTGCCATTATAGAATTGTCTCTGGATCTGTAAGCTTCAATAAATCCCTTCTTCCATAACTCTGCCTGGTCTGGATGTTCATCTCAGCGACCTGAAGCTGTCTGCTAACATGTGTGTTCTGGGGAATCAAACCTAGGACCGTAGGCCTTAACCACTAAGTTATCTCTCCATCCCTTATTTTGGGTTTTTAATCATGATATTTTCTTTCCATGTGTTTCCTTTTGGATCTGTATTGGTTCTTAAAATGCCACAGTTTTATAGTATTACATCTATGATATATCCACGATTGATGGACTTGAGGAGCCTTGCTTGCACTTCTACTGTGGGTTTGGATCTGTGTCTGTTCCATCTCTAGCTGGCTTTCCTTGCTTTCCGGCCCATCACCATCACTGGCCACATCTGTCTCCCTGGATTCCTGGGCTTGTGCTTTCTTTCTAGATGCTTTTTCTTAGGATGTTTTTTGTAAAAGCCATCAAATCAAAAAAGAATTAGTGTCATTATAAATAACAGGTCATTTTCATAGGCATTTCTGAGTCTAATCTGATGATCTAATGACAAATAGGATTTTTTTTATGGTCAAGGAAATCAAGGCCTCAAGAAATGACTTGCCAAAATAAGTCAATAGGAAAGCTGGTATTAGTTCTTCCTCTAGTGTATGTGCACGAATACACACCACAGTTTTCTCTAGTGTTTGTGCTTGCATACATACCACAATTAAGGAGCAAAGATTTCTTTCCAGACTCAGAAGTAATTTGTAAGCCTTGGAATTTGCTTGCTGGGTGTGTTTAGCTACAGCATTTTCTCAGACTTTTATTTACTTACAGTTTTTCTAGTAAGAAGAGCTCTTCAGAGCAGCTCAACGAGTAGAGTAGACACAGATTAAAAACTACTGTCTCAAGTCAGTCTTGATTACCGAGCTGGCTTCTATTACTCTGGCATATGGTTTACTTTTTAATAATTAAAAATCCCTAGTGGCTTTGAAATTATAATTGAGCTAAATGTGTTCTGCAGAGATTCTGGCTAATGTCAGTTACACTGGCAGTAAGACCCAATTTCTTTCTGTCCCTTTTCACGAATGCTACCAAGCTCCCTTTTGTGCGACCTTGTCAGTAGGGTAAGCGGAGTAGAACTTGATTCTCCTTTGAGAACTCTGCCCTGCCATTGTGAGAGAAACTTGGGAACTCATGAGGTTGATCGTCACACTGATCCAGGGAGCACGTGTGTTGACATGGTGTGTAACCTTGCTGATTTTGTGGGAAGCGGCTGTGCAGTGTGCGCTCTCCACAGCAGCACTGAAGAAGCCCGTGACTACTGTAGCCAGGGGGAGAAGCCATGGTCACTTAGCCTTACAGATTTTTCATTTGCTGAGCACCTTTCAATTTAAGACCGTAAGGTGATGGAGATGTCAAGTTGATGATAGAGTAAGGTCAGCGTTGAGTGGAAAGAGAACCTTTAACTTGTTAGCAGATTGTGGAGCATTTGAAAGGGTTCGAAAAAATTCAACACAGAATGTTTTAGGGGCATTTGATCAGATCACTATAGCAAATGTGTGTTTGTATTTTCTTCAGACTTCTTTCCCTTCATTTTTGTGGTTTGTTGCAAACTAAATTATGTATGTTAAGATGCACTTATCCTTTTCAAAAACCACTTCTAGGCAAGGAAAATTCTCAACATTTTTTGTGTTTAGACCAGTAATGTGGTTGCTGGGCAAATCAGTGGCAAAAGTAATTTCTTGTAGAATGTAGTGGGTTTTGTTTGTGACTGGCTGCATTGACTCCAACATGTGGTTTGCCCCTCATTGTTACCTATTTCAGTCGGAGTTTTTACAGTTATGCAGAAAACACCAATTTAACTTGAGACATGATCCTTGATGAAGAGACAAATACTTTATAACCTTAGTTTTTATGCTATTCTGAATTCATTTTATGACATGAAAAATAACCCAATACCTGCATTCAGTCCTGCACACTGCACTCACTGGTGGTTTGGGTACCTTCTGCTACAGTAACACCTGCTGATGACTGGCTTGGCCTGCAGGTCATGACCTTGCTCCCCTTTAGGACACCTGTGAAAGATTTCCTATGCTAAAAACAATGTGGGTGAGATTTCAGTATTTCTATTGTTGACACACTAATTCTTACTGTAATATGAGCTAGAAATGCATTAGAAAAGTATCTATTGAACAACTTGTTGAAGTAAAAGTGCTCAATTTATGGCTTGATTTACACTAAGCGTTTGGTCTATAATAAGGGGTTCTCCAGAGCATATCCATATTTAGTTACTGTCAACAAAGACATTGTTCTGTGAAGGCATGAGGCTTAAAAAAAAGTTTGGTAGTAAAGAAAAAGTTATATATATATATATATATATATACACATACACACACACACACACACACACACACATATGAGCTTTTAAATACTTCTAAACATATATATGTGTGTGTGTGTGTATCTATGTATGTATGTATGTATATGTTTAGAAGCTTATTATCTTGTATAGAGCACCTTTATATGTCTATTTTCTTTTGTGTTTGAGTTGAGCTTTCCAGCAGTACAATTTTCATTTGTTTCTTTGGAAGACACAAAGCAACATTAAACAATAAGGAGTAACTGCTATGCAGTGGTAATGGGGCAACGGGCTTTCTAGAAAAGCTTCAGTGCTGGCTACATGGTTATTCACTTCCCATTCTTCTAAAGAAGCTGCTTAATGTTCTTGCCTCATCCATCCTTTTTAGATGCTAAGGTAAACTCCTCACCACTCATATTCACTTAGCTTTTTGTTATTCAATGCAGGATTAACAATGGCCAAACAAAAGGTTTTAACTTTTTTTTTTGGTTTCCAAAAGAGGGTCTCACACTAGCTCAGGCTGACCTGGAATTCACTATGTAGTCTCTGGGTGGCCTTGAACTCTGAGGGGGAGGAAGGACCCTCCTACAAAGGTGTGTGCCCACACCCATCAGGTTTTAATTTTTTTGTTTGTTGTTGTTTGTTTTTTTTTTTGGTAGGGTCTCACTCTAGCCCAGGCTGACCTGGAGTTCATTCTGTATTCTCAGGGTGGCCTCGAACTCATGGCAAGCCTCCTACCTCTGCCTCCACTGTGCTGGGATTAAAAGCATATGCTACTACACCTGGCAGGTTTAAACTTTTAAAATTGTTACTGGATATTGTTTATACAATATACTGGGTTTTGTCATGATCAGATTTTTTTTTCAGAGATGTAGGGTCTCACTCAAGCCCAGGCTGATCTAGAATTTACTATGTAGTCTCAGAGTGGCCTTGAACTCTCAGCGATCCTCCTACCTCTGCCTCCCAAGTGCTGGGATTAAAGGCATGCGCCACCATGCCCAACTATGATCAGATGCATATATGAGAAAAACATGTAGTGTCTGTTTTCCTGTGTCTGGCCTTTTTTCACTCAACATGGTATTCTCCAGTTCTATCCATTTTCTTGCAAGTAATTTGTGTTCTTTATAGTTGGATAGTACTCTATCACCAAACTTTATAACTGAAAAACTAAATTTAAAAACTAGGGGCTGGGGCTGGACAGATGGCTTAGTGGTTAAACGCTTGCCTGTGAAGCCTAAGGATCCCGGTTCGAGGCTTGATTCTCCAGGACCCACGTAAGCCAGATGCATAAGGGGGCATGCATCTGGAGTTCGCTTGCAGTGGCTAGAGGCCCTGGTGCGCCATTCTCTCTCTCTCTACCTGCCTATTTCTGTATCTCTCTCCCTCTCTCTCAAAATGAATAAATAAATAAAAATAAAATATTAAAAAAAAAAACTAGGGGCTGGACAGATGGCTTAGTGGTTAAGGAACTTGCCTGCAAAGCCAAAGGATGCAGGTTTGATTCCCCAGCACGGTAGTTAGTTTTATTTCTTCTGAAAAGTTTTGTTGTTTATTTGTTTGTTTGTTTGTTTGTTTGTTTGAGACAGGGTTTCATGTGGCCCAGGCTGGTCTAGAGCTTCCCTGTGTAGTCAAGGATGACCTAGAACTCAGGTTCCTCCTTCTTCCCCCTTATGAGTGCAGGGCCTACGGGTATTTGCCACCCGGCTCAATTTATGTGATGTTGGGGATGGAACCGAGAGCCTGGTATGTCTAGATAAGTTCTCTACCAACTGAGCTACATTTCTGGCCCATTTCCCCCTATTTTTTACACTAAACCTTGGCCTCTACTATTCTAGGAAAAGGATGCCATAGTTCAATGCAAAGAGATATAAATTTGTTCATTTTAGTTTGTGATCTTTTAAAGGCTCATGTCCTGAAAGCAAGAAGGATTTGTAGGGTAATTTCTGTCATGTACATTTAACACAATTTTACCTTCCTCAGGTAGTGACAACTTTTACACATTGGTCAGGTTTTAAAAGCATTTTTTTTTTTTTAGCACATTTGCACATTTTGATGGCATATAAGGCACTGTTCTATGAATTCCTAGAGAATGGAATATTCTGGTAAAATAAGTGTTAACTCTGTAAGTGGTCTGTCAGCTTTAGTGCAAAAGGATTACTAGCATACATGGATGGTTAGAGAGAAAAACAACACACATTGAACAAATCCCTAGGTGGGGATATGGAGTGGTCTGCTGAGCACATGGCCACTCGAAATGAAGACCTGATTTCCCTGGAGAGAGAGCTTTATTTACCACATTGTTCTTTTCCTGCCATCAAACTAGACCCCAGCTTCTCTCACTGCTCTGAGAATCCTGGGGCTTTGACGTGAGAGAAATCAGCTTCTCCATAGTCAAGTCGTTGCTGTTTAGGTACTGATTGTGGGGGAGGGCTTGCCATTCCATTGCCTTCTCACAGGATGGAGCTAGAGAGTCACGGCTGCATTTACATGCACACCCACATTCAAGTCCACACGGACACAAAAGCATCCCTCAGTATCCAAGGACTCCCTCCCTGACCAACTGGCATTCATAGTATTTTATACAAGCCGCACACTTTGAACCATCTCTGAATTACAATACCGTATGCAGTGCTATGTGACTAGTTGGTAAACTGTGTTGTTTAGGGAGGAACAACAAGAAAGAACATCTGTCCATGTTTAGTGTAGGTAAAAATATTTTAAGAAACATTTCCACCTGTCATTGGTTGAACTTGCAATTGTGGAATCCTGGATGTGAATTTTGATATTTTGAAGACCATAAGTCCCCAAGCCAAAATGGATTCGAGGCTGACCCTTAGGGGTTTATTCCAGTTTCTTCTTGGTTCATAGCTGTTCTTCTCTTGTCCAACAGTGGGAGGCCTGCATTCTTGAGCTCACTGCCTCGTGTCTGTCTAAGCTCCCGTCTTTGCCCTGTTCTCCTGGTCCGTTTGCTCTACCTGGCGCTGTGTCTGACTGCTGAGGGCTCTTGTTCTCCCTTCCTGGATGCCTTCCCTCTTGCTGGGGTGTATTTCACTTACCTGGGAACCCTAGGCCCTGCCCTTCCATACCTAGATGGGGTTTCTGCTTTCCCCAACCCAGTTAGGACAGGTAGGGAAAACCTGGTTAAGATGAAGGGGGAAAGCTGTTATACAGGGCCAGCTTTTTGAGAAGGGCCTTTAATGTAGTGTCTCTAGAGCACACTGCATTGTTCTGCTGCACACTTGGAAGCAGCCTTCCTGGACTTCAGATTTCCAAGGATACTGGTTCTGTTCAGGTTGCTCAGAGCTACTGAGTGCAGCACTGTTTCTAGGGCTTTCTTATATGCAGGGCTGCAGAAAACTTCCTTTTAAAAATTTGTTTATTTGAGAGAGAGAAAGATGGTGGATGGGGTGTCATCGGTTTTTTAAATAAAATTGAGAGATTTGATAGTGCAGTTTTCATCCATTTATCGTTAGAAATGACTCAGCGAAGACACCTTACTGCTTGTAGAGTTCTGGTGTTAGACCTGGATCTGAGGCTCCACTCTGGTTTTACACATGGAGGAAGTAAGGAGTGGCAGGTTGTGTGTGTTGGTCTTGGTCACTCTGTAGAACCCAGGGTTTGCCTGTCTCTGTTCTTTCCACCAGGCCACCTCTATGAGCTCAGTTACCAGTTTACCATTCTAGAATTCTACTCCAAGACAATGTATTAGTGAGGTTTCTGAGAAGTGAGTTAGATTCTTGAAGGGATGGCTGTGGCTGTGGTCAGCTTGGTAGCACCTTTAATCAAAGTTAAAGGTTAAAGGGGAACTGTAGGTTGTATGTGTAAGACCAATAGAGTGTGCCATTGGCTTTGACTGCCTGGGGAGAAAGGCCCTGAGTTCTAGCAAGGAGGTTTCAGCTAGCTGGGAGTGTTGAAGCTACTTTTGTCTTTAAAGGTGAGTGATATTAGGTCTGTACATTAGTGGGGTTAATATATACAGGTTAAGAGGCATGGAGAGTAGTGGTAAAAATGGTGGCAAAGTATTATTACCATAGCAGTCCGAATGAGGAATTGAATATGATTGCTACTAGTCGTGGCTATACCAAAAAGAAGACTGGATTAACAAACCATCAGGGGCCAGATGTGGTGGCACTTGCCTTTAATCTCAGCACTTAGGCAACAGAGGTAGGAGGCTTGCTAAGATTTCATGGTCATCCCAAGACTACAGAGTGAGATTCAGGTCAGCCTGGGCTAGAGTAAGACCTACCTTGGGGAAAAAAAAGAAAAGAAAAGACAAAGAAACCATCAGAAAGTAGAAGCCAGAACATTCAGCACTTGGAAAATCTCATTATATACCACATTGAACCTTGAACACTTAGTAAGTGTTGGTCTCCTGTTCAAAATTATGTTTTCATAATTCCAAACTTGGGCTGGAGAGATGGCTTAGTGGTTAAGGCGCCTGCCTGCTAAGCCTAAGATCGCTGGTTCCAATCTCCAGCGGTTCCAATCTCCAGGTCCCACGTTTAGCTAGATGCAAAGTGACGCAAGATCGCAATGCCGCACTTGCCCACAAGGGGGCGCACACATCTGGATTTCCTTCACAGCAGCTGAGAGACTGCTGGCGCGCCCATCTCTATCTGTCTCCCTCTCTCTCTGTCTGTCTCTCTCTCTGTGTCTCTCTCCAAAAATAAATAAAAATAATAAAAAAATTTTTTAATTCCAAACTTATAATTTGAATCCTATGTATGTTAATATTCAAGAATTGTAATACTTAGTACTTAATTTCCCTAACACAGAGATAGATACCTGCTATTTTGGTTTGTGAGTTTTGTAATTACAAACTATATCCAGAAACTGTAAATGCATACTAAACACAGACCTTTGAACATGCTATTTTACCACTGAGCTACATCCTCAGTCCCTCGCCCTTGTTTACTTTTTTTTTTATTAACCGCTTCCATACATAGAGACAGTATGCCATGTTTATAATCCTCTCCTGTCACGTTCCCTTTTCTCTCTCTCCTGTACTCCCTCCATTAAATTTCTTCTTTTCAAGTAGTCTATTTTGATGTCATTATTCTTCTCCCTCGCACCCCCGCCAACATATTATGCAGGTCTTGTGTAGGCAGCATCGGCCACTGTGAGGTCATGAGTGCTGTGATCAGTTGGTGTCTGGAAGATTCTTGCGAAGCACTTCTCCTCTTTGGGCTCTTACATTCTCTCCACCACCTCATCCACAGTGGTTCCTGAAAGTGGAATTAATATGGGGCATAACCAAGTATTTAGAGGGTAGTTTGGAGGCCATCATATATCCATTAGCTAGACAACAGTAGTAGTTTCTCCTCTAGGCTTTATGACCTCAGCCATAGGTTTTTCCAGTACCAGGTCTGAATTCCCTCTCATGGAGTGGGCCTCAAATCCAACCAGAGAGCAGCTGGTTTCCCTCTTAACAGACATACCACCATTATAGTAGTTGTGACATTTGGCCTGACTGGCCAGCTGTAATGCCTGCAGGGTCCACTGCTGGTAAAGGCTGTTGGTGACTTTTCTTCTCCAATAGGCTGAATAGTTCTTTCCAGCATCTTAAAAGCTAGTCAACAGGGAAAAGCCTTCCAGCTCAGCATCCAGCTTAATTTCTCAGTGTCCTGTAGCCCAGGCATGTGGAGTCTTCAGCAATAGGGTCTTAACCATGTAGTTCTGGTGGGCAACCAAGAGACTTGGCAATAGCTGTAACGTTTTGGAGACATTAGAGGCCTCACTGGACGGTATCCTGCCCTTGGGATATTTTTTTTGTTGTTGTTGTTTGTTTGATTTTGTTTTTTTTCCAAAATAGGGTCTCACTCCAGCTCAGGCTGACCTGGAATTTACTATGTAGGGTGGCCTTGAACTCTGAGTGATACTGCTGCCTCTGCCTTCCCAGTGCTGGGATTAAAGGCTTGTGCCACTATACCTGGTTACCCCCAAGTTTTTTTTTTTTTTTAAAGATTTTATTTTCATTTATTTATTTGAGACAGAGATGGAAAGAGAGAGGGAGAGAGGGGAGAATGGGCATGCCAGGACCTCTAGCCACTGCAAATGAACTCCAGATGCATGTGTCCCCTTGTGCATCTGGCTTACGTGGGTCCTGAAGAATCAAACCTGGGTCCTTTGGCTCTGCAGGCAAGCGCCTTAACCACTAAGCCATCTCTCTAGCTCTACCCTCGCACTTTTGAAGCAGGTCTTTCTATGTTCTTGAGGCTGGCCTCAGAATTGAAATTCTCCTTCATCTGCCTCCTGAGTGCTGGAATCATAGGTGTGCGCCATCACACCTACCTTACCTTGTGTTTTTAAAAATTTTTTTAAATTTATTTATTAGAGAGAAAAAAGAATGGGTGTGCCAGGACCCCTAGCCACTGCAAATGAACTCCAGATGCATGTGCCACCATGTGCATTTGGCTTCTGTGGTATGGTAGTTTGAATAAATGCCTCCAGTAGATTCAGGAGTTTATTAAACCTTCTTGAATTTCTAGCCACCTGGCTGGAGGAGGTGTCACTGGGTGGTCCAGCCCTAAAGTGTGGTGGTGGATTTGACATTCCAATCTAAAGATATGCAAAGTGAGTGGGGCGTGGTGGTGCACACCTTTAATCCCAGCACTCTGGAGTCAGAGGTAGGAGGATCACCATAAGTTCAAGGCCCTCCTGAGAGACTACACAGTGAATTCCAGGTCAGCTTGGGCTAGAGTGAGACCCTACCTTGAAAAACCAAGAAAAAAAAAGGTATGCAAAGTGCGTGAGTTCTTCCTGGAGTTCCTGAAGTGTACTGTACGGTTTGGCTTTTGGCTTTTTCTCTTGCCTGCTCATTTAAGAAGGGGCCAACTTCTGCCATTATAGAATTGTCTCTGGATCTGTAAGCTTCAATAAATCCCTTCTTCCATAACTCTGCCTGGTCTGGATGTTCATCTCAGCGACCTGAAGCTGTCTGCTAACATGTGTGTTCTGGGGAATCAAACCTAGGACCGTAGGCCTTAACCACTAAGTTATCTCTCCATCCCTTATTTTGGGTTTTTAATCATGATATTTTCTTTCCATGTGTTTCCTTTTGGATCTGTATTGGTTCTTAAAATGCCACAGTTTTATAGTATTACATCTATGATATATCCACGATTGATGGACTTGAGGAGCCTTGCTTGCACTTCTACTGTGGGTTTGGATCTGTGTCTGTTCCATCTCTAGCTGGCTTTCCTTGCTTTCCGGGCCCATCACCATCACTGGCCACATCTGTCTCCCTGGATTCCTGGGCTTGTGCTTTCTTTCTAGATGCTTTTTCTTAGGATGTTTTTTGTAAAAGCCATCAAATCAAAAAAGAATTAGTGTCATTATAAATAACAGGTCATTTTTCATAGGCATTTCTGAGTCTAATCTGATGATCTAATGACAAATAGGATTTTTTTTATGGTCAAGGAAATCAAGGCCTCAAGAAATGACTTGCCAAAATAAGTCAATAGGAAAGCTGGTATTAGTTCTTCCTCTAGTGTATGTGCACGAATACACACCACAGTTTTCTCTAGTGTTTGTGCTTGCATACATACCACAATTAAGGAGCAAAGATTTCTTTCCAGACTCCGAAGTAATTTGTAAGCCTTGGAATTTGCTTGCTGGGTGTGTTTAGCTACAGCATTTTCTCAGACTTTTATTTACTTACAGTTTTTCTAGTAAGAAGAGCTCTTCAGAGCAGCTCAACGAGTAGAGTAGACACAGATTAAAAACTACTGTCTCAAGTCAGTCTTGATTACCGAGCTGGCTTCTATTACTCTGGCATATGGTTTACTTTTTAATAATTAAAAATCCCTAGTGGCTTTGAAATTATAATTGAGCTAAATGTGTTCTGCAGAGATTCTGGCTAATGTCAGTTACACTGGCAGTAAGACCCAATTTCTTTCTGTCCCTTTTCACGAATGCTACCAAGCTCCCTTTTGTGCGACCTTGTCAGTAGGGTAAGCGGAGTAGAACTTGATTCTCCTTTGAGAACTCTGCCCTGCCATTGTGAGAGAAGCTTGGGAACTCATGAGGTTGATCGTCACACTGATCCAGGGAGCACGTGTGTTGACATGGTGTGTAACCTTGCTGATTTTGTGGGAAGCGGCTGTGCAGTGTGCGCTCTCCACAGCAGCACTGAAGAAGCCCGTGACTACTGTAGCCAGGGGGAGAAGCCATGGTCACTTAGCCTTACAGATTTTTCATTTGCTGAGCACCTTTGCAATTTAAGACCGTAAGGTGATGGAGATGTCAAGTTGATGATAGAGTAAGGTCAGCGTTGAGTGGAAAGAGAACCTTTAACTTGTTAGCAGATTGTGGAGCATTTGAAAGGGTTCGAAAAAATTCAACACAGAATGTTTTAGGGGCATTTGATCAGATCACTATAGCAAATGTGTGTTTGTATTTTCTTCAGACTTCTTTCCCTTCATTTTTGTGGTTTGTTGCAAACTAAATTATGTATGTTAAGATGCACTTATCCTTTTCAAAAACCACTTCTAGGCAAGGAAAATTCTCAACATTTTTTGTGTTTAGACCAGTAATGTGGTTGCTGGGCAAACCAGTGGCAAAAGTAATTTCTTGTAGAATGTAGTGGGTTTTGTTTGTGACTGGCTGCATTGACTCCAACATGTGGTTTGCCCCTCATTGTTACCTATTTCAGTCGGAGTTTTTACAGTTATGCAGAAAACACCAATTTAACTTGAGACATGATCCTTGATGAAGAGACAAATACTTTATAACCTTAGTTTTTATGCTATTCTGAATTCATTTTATGACATGAAAAATAACCCAATACCTGCATTCAGTCCTGCACACTGCACTCACTGGTGGTTTGGGTACCTTCTGCTACAGTAACACCTGCTGATGACTGGCTTGGCCTGCAGGTCATGACCTTGCTCCCCTTTAGGACACCTGTGAAAGATTTCCTATGCTAAAAACAATGTGGGTGAGATTTCAGTATTTCTATTGTTGACACACTAATTCTTACTGTAATATGAGCTAGAAATGCATTAGAAAAGTATCTATTGAACAACTTGTTGAAGTAAAAGTGCTCAATTTATGGCTTGATTTACACTAAGCGTTTGGTCTATAATAAGGGGTTCTCCAGAGCATATCCATATTTAGTTACTGTCAACAAAGACATTGTTCTGTGAAGGCATGAGGCTTAAAAAAAAGTTTGGTAGTAAAGAAAAAGTTATATATATATATATATATACACATACA
This sequence comes from Orientallactaga sibirica, assembly GCA_036365145.1. NCBI lineage: Eukaryota > Metazoa > Chordata > Mammalia > Rodentia > Dipodidae > Orientallactaga > Orientallactaga sibirica. Next base: position 4,341,680 of record JAEOAD010000044.1, on the reverse strand, counting down.
CACACACACACACACACACACATATGAGCTTTTAAATACTTCTAAACATATATATGTGTGTGTGTGTGTATCTATGTATGTATGTATGTATATGTTTAGAAGCTTATTATCTTGTATAGAGCACCTTTATATGTCTATTTTCTTTTGTGTTTGAGTTGAGCTTTCCAGCAGTACAATTTTCATTTGTTTCTTTGGAAGACACAAAGCAACATTAAACAATAAGGAGTAACTGCTATGCAGTGGTAATGGGGCAACGGGGCTTTCTAGAAAAGCTTCAGTGCTGGCTACATGGTTATTCACTTCCCATTCTTCTAAAGAAGCTGCTTAATGTTCTTGCCTCATCCATCCTTTTAGATGCTAAGGTAAACTCCTCACCACTCATATTCACTTAGCTTTTTGTTATTCAATGCAGGATTAACAATGGCCAAACAAAAGGTTTTAACTTTTTTTTTTGGTTTCCAAAAGAGGGTCTCACACTAGCTCAGGCTGACCTGGAATTCACTATGTAGTCTCTGGGTGGCCTTGAACTCTGAGGGGGAGGAAGGACCCTCCTACAAAGGTGTGTGCCCACACCCATCAGGTTTTAATTTTTTTGTTTGTTGTTGTTTGTTTTTTTTGAGGTAGGGTCTCACTCTAGCCCAGGCTGACCTGGAGTTCATTCTGTATTCTCAGGGTGGCCTCGAACTCATGGCAAGCCTCCTACCTCTGCCTCCACTGTGCTGGGATTAAAAGCATATGCTACTACACCTGGCAGGTTTAAACTTTTAAAATTGTTACTGGATATTGTTTATACAATATACTGGGTTTTGTCATGATCAGATTTTTTTTCAGAGATGTAGGGTCTCACTCAAGCCCAGGCTGATCTAGAATTTACTATGTAGTCTCAGAGTGGCCTTGAACTCTCAGCGATCCTCCTACCTCTGCCTCCCAAGTGCTGGGATTAAAGGCATGCGCCACCATGCCCAACTATGATCAGATGCATATATGAGAAAAACATGTAGTGTCTGTTTTCCTGTGTCTGGCCTTTTTCACTCAACATGGTATTCTCCAGTTCTATCCATTTTCTTGCAAGTAATTTGTGTTCTTTATAGTTGGATAGTACTCTATCACCAAACTTTATAACTGAAAAACTAAATTTAAAAACTAGGGGCTGGGGCTGGACAGATGGCTTAGTGGTTAAACGCTTGCCTGTGAAGCCTAAGGATCCCGGTTCGAGGCTTGATTCTCCAGGACCCACGTAAGCCAGATGCATAAGGGGGCGCATGCATCTGGAGTTCGTTTGCAGTGGCTAGAGGCCCTGGTGCGCCCATTCTCTCTCTCTCTCTACCTGCCTATTTCTGTATCTCTCTCCCTCTCTCTCTCAAATGAATAAATAAATAAAAATAAAATATTAAAAAAAAAAACTAGGAANGGCTGGACAGATGGCTTAGTGGTTAAGGAACTTGCCTGCAAAGCCAAAGGATGCAGGTTTGATTCCCCAGCACGGTAGTTAGTTTTATTTCTTCTGAAAAGTTTTGTTGTTTATTTGTTTGTTTGTTTGTTTGTTTGTTTGAGACAGGGTTTCATGTGGCCCAGGCTGGTCTAGAGCTTCCCTGTGTAGTCAAGGATGACCTAGAACTCAGGTTCCTCCTTCTTCCCCCTTATGAGTGCAGGGCCTACGGGTATTTGCCACCCGGCTCAATTTATGTGATGTTGGGGATGGAACCGAGAGCCTGGTATGTCTAGATAAGTTCTCTACCAACTGAGCTACATTTCTGGCCCATTTCCCCCTATTTTTTACACTAAACCTTGGCCTCTACTATTCTAGGAAAAGGATGCCATAGTTCAATGCAAAGAGATATAAATTTGTTCATTTTAGTTTGTGATCTTTTAAAGGCTCATGTCCTGAAAGCAAGAAGGATTTGTAGGGTAATTTCTGTCATGTACATTTAACACAATTTTACCTTCCTCAGGTAGTGACAACTTTTACACATTGGTCAGGTTTTAAAAGCATTTTTTTTTTTTTTTAGCACATTTGCACATTTTGATGGCATATAAGGCACTGTTCTATGAATTCCTAGAGAATGGAATATTCTGGTAAAATAAGTGTTAACTCTGTAAGTGGTCTGTCAGCTTTAGTGCAAAAGGATTACTAGCATACATGGATGGTTAGAGAGAAAAACAACACACATTGAACAAATCCCTAGGTGGGGATATGGAGTGGTCTGCTGAGCACATGGCCACTCGAAATGAAGACCTGATTTCCCTGGAGAGAGAGCTTTATTTACCACATTGTTCTTTACCTGCCATCAAACTAGACCCCAGCTTCTCTCACTGCTCTGAGAATCCTGGGGCTTTGACGTGAGAGAAATCAGCTTCTCCATAGTCAAGTCGTTGCTGTTTAGGTACTGATTGTGGGGGAGGGCTTGCCATTCCATTGCCTTCTCACAGGATGGAGCTAGAGAGTCACGGCTGCATTTACATGCACACCCACATTCAAGTCCACACGGACACAAAAGCATCCTCAGTATCCAAGGACTCCTCCTGACCAACTGGCATTCATAGTATTTTATACAAGCCGCACACTTTGAACCATCTCTGAATTACAATACCGTATGCAGTGCTATGTGACTAGTTGGTAAACTGTGTTGTTTAGGGAGGAACAACAAGAAAGAACATCTGTCCATGTTTAGTGTAGGTAAAAATATTTTAAGAAACATTTCCACCTGTCATTGGTTGAACTTGCAATTGTGGAATCCTGGATGTGAATTTTGATATTTTGAAGACCATAAGTCCCCAAGCCAAAATGGATTCGAGGCTGACCCTTAGGGGTTTATTCCAGTTTCTTCTTGGTTCATAGCTGTTCTTCTCTTGTCCAACAGTGGGAGGCCTGCATTCTTGAGCTCACTGCCTCGTGTCTGTCTAAGCTCCCGTCTTTGCCCTGTTCTCCTGGTCCGTTTGCTCTACCTGGCGCTGTGTCTGACTGCTGAGGGCTCTTGTTCTCCCTTCCTGGATGCCTTCCCTCTTGCTGGGGTGTATTTCACTTACCTGGGAACCCTAGGCCCTGCCCTTCCATACCTAGATGGGGTTTCTGCTTTCCCCAACCCAGTTAGGACAGGTAGGGAAAACCTGGTTAAGATGAAGGGGGAAAGCTGTTATACAGGGCCAGCTTTTTGAGAAGGGCCTTTAATGTAGTGTCTCTAGAGCACACTGCATTGTTCTGCTGCACACTTGGAAGCAGCCTTCCTGGACTTCCAGATTTCCAAGGATACTGGTTCTGTTCAGGTTGCTCAGAGCTACTGAGTGCAGCACTGTTTCTAGGGCTTTCTTATATGCAGGGCTGCAGAAAACTTCCTTTTTAAAAATTTGTTTATTTGAGAGAGAGAAAGATGGTGGATGGGGGGCAGGGATTGACCAGGGCCTCCAGCCACTGCAGACGAACTCCAGACACAGGCACCACGTTGTGCATCTGGCTTACGTGGATCCTGGGGAATTGAACCAAGGTCCTTTGGCTTTGCAGGCAAGCACCTTAACTACTAAGCCATCTCTCCAGCCCCTGTTTTGTTTTTTTGAGGTAAGATCTCGCTCTAGCCCACACTAACCTAGAATTCACTATGTAATCTAGAGGTGACCTTGAACTCATAGCAATCCTCCTACCTCTGCCTCCAGAGTGCTGGGATTAAAGTCATGCACCACCATGCCCAGCTCAAAATCTTCCTTTTTAAAGATAAAACAGTGCTTTTTAAAAAATACTTTTATTTATTTATCTTTATTTACTGAGAGGGAGAGAGAGTGGGCGTGCCAAGGCCTTCAGCCACTGTAAATGAACTCCAGACACATATGCCACCTTGTGCATATGGCTTACATGGGTCCTGAGGAATTGAACCTGTGACCTTTGACACTGTTTTAACATGGCCATTTTCAATTCATATTCAGGATTTGATATGGAAATATAATATATTTTGACTTTCTAGGTCTTTTAATTTATGCTGAAAATATTGGATCCTAATAAATTTATTGTTTGCTTACACTATGTATTTATTTCAAAACTAACGTGCCAGTTTTCTTACTAAGTATATGACTGCTGAAAACAGTTTAAGAGATATTACCATATCCTTTGTACTTAGGGTATAGCCTACAATATAAAATAAAAATGCTTCACATAATTGTCTTCTAGTTTTGCTTCATCTTCTTTACTGTTTCTCCCTGACTCTATAGGTTATGATTTGTTTTGTGTTTATTTGCAGGATCTTTATATAGCCAAGGCTGGCCTTGAACTCATGGTATTCTTGCTTTCCCATCCCGATTATTGGGGTTACAAGCATGTACAACCATTCCCTGTTTTTTCTCTTAGATTTTTGGTTTTCTTCCCTTGCTCCTTCCCATCCTTTCTTTTATTTCTTCCTCTCTTTCTCTGTAGTGTGTGTGGTGTGCATGAGTGTGAAGGCCAAAAGACAACTTTGGGTGTCAGTTCTCAACTTCCACCTTGTTTGAGCCACAACTCCTGATTTCACTGCAGATTTAATTGAACCTCCCTTATTATGGCAGGAATAAGCACATTTTCATGATTATAGTACATTTTAATTTCCTTTTCTCTGAGCTTCTTGTTGAGTTTTTTCTTTAGATTTGTTGGTCTTTTTATTTAAGAAACCTCATATTGTATAGAGATATTAAACATTTGAGGTATACCACAATTTGGAATTTGTTCACTATCTTTTGACTATAATTTTTGCCATGTAAGATTTTAAAAATTATAAAATCATATTTAGTAGCCTTTTTTTCTATATTGATGCTGAATTTTGACTTAGGAAAGTTTCTCCCATTCTCAGCTTAGAAAGAAAGGAATCACTTTCCTAAGGAAGCATTCCCACATGCTTCCTTTTGCACATAATGTTTAATTTCTTCAGATATACTTAAATCTCCTACTCATAATTTATTCTGAATATAGTATGAAGAACAGGTATTTTTTTTCACATGCTTTATAATTTTATTTTATTTTTGTTTTTCGAGGTAGGGTCTTGCTCTAGCCTAGGTTGACCTGGAATTAGCTACGTAGTCTCACAGTGGCCTCGGTCTCATAGTGATCCTCCTACCTCTGCCTCCTGAATGCTGGGATTAAAGGTGTGCACCATCATGCCTAGCTACTATAATTTTTTTAAAAATAATGTTTTTGAGATAAAGAGCATGCACAAGTGATCATGGGCATGCCTAGACCTTTTGCCACTGTCAACGAGCTCCATATGCATGTGCCCCTTTGTGTATCTGGCTTTACATGGGTACTGGGGAATCAAACTGGAGTCATCAGACTTTGCAAGCAAGTGCCTTCAACCACTGAGCAACCCCCCCAACTTACTTTATAGATTTTTATATTGTTTTCCAATTATGGCTGTGAATTTTATTTTCATTTACTTTGTGTGGTACAGTCATCTATATGTGCCGATGCAGCATCTTATGCACTTGCAGAGAAGAACAACGGGTGTCTCCCTGCATCACTCACCTGCCTATGTTTTCCCTGCTAGAGTCTCGTTGATTCTCAAGCTTGAGTTTGCGAACCTCCATGATTCTTCTGTCTCCATGCACAGGACTGTGTTTACAGGCATGTGTGGCCATGACCTGCATTACATGTGTTCTGGAGATTTGAACTTTGGCAATTCAGCCCTCATGTTTGTGCAGGAAACACGGGAACCATGCAGTCATCTCTCGAGCCCTATTGTGGCTTTTAAAAAATGCTACTGATTAACTTCCTAAATTTACCTTATTTTGTAGTAAATGCTGTTTTTTTAAAAAAATTATTTATTTGAAAGAGAAAAGCTGAGAATGGGAACACTAAGGCCTTCAACCGCTGCAAACGAAATCCAGATGCATGTACCATCTTGTGCTTACATGGCTACTGGCAAATCAAACCTGGTTCCTTAGACTTCGCAGGCAAGTGCCTTGACCACTAAGCTATCACTCCAACCCCAGGATGTGCTTTTTTGTTTTAAATATATTTTTCTACTTTTGAAGAGAAGGAGAGAGAGAGAGAGTGAGCAGGGCCTCTGGCTGCAAAACTCTAGGTGCATGCACCACTTTTTCAACCAGCATTATGTGGATACTAGAGAACTGAACTCAAGTCAGCAGGCTTTGTAAGCAAGTGCCTTTAACCACTGAGCCATCTCCCCATTCCCTCCTTTTTTTGTGCTTTTGTCTGTAACGTGTGTGTGGTGTGCGAGCATGCACACACCCTCACTGCACCCTATGTGCTTGCCTGCAGTGGCTCGAGCAGAACATCCAGTATCCAGTGTCCTGCTCCTTTGTTCTTCCTACCATTCTTGTTGAGCCATACTCTTCCTGATCCTGGAGCTTGCTGCTTTGAATGACACAAGGTGATTCCCAGTCTCTGTTTTGTGGGACTGGGGCTACAAGCAAGGGTGGACCATGCCCAGGTATTTACATTGGCTCTGGAGATTCAAACTCAGGTCTCGGGCCCCCTCAACTCGGGCCACATGTTTGTGCAGGAAGCACACTTAACCACTGAGCCAGCTCTAGCCCATAAGTGCTTTTTGAAGTCTGTGAAGGATTAGAGGAACTAAAGTATCTCATGACCTTCAATTTTTATATTTAAAAGTCCTCTATAAGTCAGATTGAATAGGAAATATGAATATATTGAAAGTGGATGAAAATTAGAATAAAGATTTCAGATCCAAAGAGTTGTAAAGGTGCAGCTTTTTATTTCTGCAGGCTTTTAATATACATCTTTGGGTGTTTTTTGTGGTAAGGTCTCACTCTAATCCAGGCTGACCTGGAATTCACTATGTAGTGTCAGGGTGGCCTTCAACTCATGGCGATCCTCCTACCTCTGCCTCCTGAGTGCTGGGATTAAAGGCGTGTGCCACCACACCAGGCTTATTCATCTTTTTTCCTCAGAAATATGTTAAGACATGTAAGTACAGAGTGGAGTGCTATAGTCTCCTTAATGAGACCTGCTTGGTGCCTTAGCAATTCCTTTCCCTAACATGAAAATCAACTTATCCAGAGGTAGTAGAGTGGAATTGAAGATGGTACCTTAATTTTGGAAGTTAAATACCTAATCTGATTTTCAGGCTTGTGTGTGTAGAAAATGTAGCACCCATAAGGAAGCATGCCACAATGAAGGAGGGTCGTCCATATGCTTTGATGCTCTTGTACACGTTGGGCTTTCTGAAACACTTTTGAGACTGTGTTCTGTGTCAGAGTAGCAGCTTGTCTTCACATCCCGGGGGTGGTCCTTAGATCTGATTTATACTAAAGCTGGAGCAAATGTTGACATGCATCATCTTTTCAGAACTCTCTGCTAAGAAGCACACTTTCTGCCCCTCCCACCCAAGGGATTTATTGAGAGCTTTGAGATACTTTTTCCTGCTAGTTTGAGTCTTTCATTTATCCCCTTAGGAGATTGAAATTGTTCCAGTCTTTCCCAGAACCTTTTACGTCTGTGTTTTGTTCCCTCCTTAATTGAACTAAGAGTATAGTTTGGTTTAATACTCCCAGATTACCTTCTATAGTTTATTTAGGAAATTAGAAGGATGTTAAAAATCACTGCTCAACAAAGTTTTTTTTTTTTTTTTTTTTTTTTTCCTTTGAGACAGGGTCTTATGTAGACCAAGGAAGTTTTAAACTCCCAAGCTTCCTGCCGTTCACCTTCAAAAACCCGTTATTTATAGTATTCCTCTTCAACAAGCTAGATTCTAGAAGTCTTTAATAACTAATGCCTGTTCTGAGTTTTAAAAATGTATTTATCCATAATCCACTTTGTTTAAAAATTAGAAACATATTTCTTTACTGTGATTTGAGAGCAGTGGGTCGTTTTTGTTTTTGATTTTTTTTTCATTTGTATTTTACTCCTTTTGGAAAATAAAAGAGAAAGAGAAAAAAGTCAAGTATGTTTATAGAAGCCATGTTTATAATACTAAATAAAGAACTCTAAAGCCCTTAGAGAATCATAAGCTGATAGGTAAATATAATGGAATGTGATAAAAATATCTGTAGATATGTGAATATAAACTAAATTAGAAATGTAGATAGAGACACTAATTATAACAGTAAGGGCATGTTGCCTGTTAAGCCCCAGAATGCATGACTCTCATTTATGGTATCGTAACACTTTCTGTTGCCATAAACCCTCTGTCACTTTAATCATTGCAATTACGGACTTCTGTCTTTTAAATTTTTGTTTTTGAGACAAGGCCTTGCTGTGTAGTCTGAGCTGGCCTCCAACTCCCAGTCTTTGTCTCGGTCTCCTAAGTAGGTGGGATGACAGGTGTGTGCCACTGATGGATGCACATGATTTTGCCAGTTTCTTCACCTATAAAATGGGAACAAATATGTATACTATTATACCAATAGGTGTCTTGTTGGGAAAAAAAGATGCAAAAAGTTTTGAAAGCATTTTGGAATGGGTGAATCACTCCTTGGAGGAAATTTGGAGTGCCATCATTGGATAAAGGAGTATATGCTGGGATTTCCCAAAACTTGGAATGTAGGTCAATTCTGGTCTTACCCGTCTGTGTGGTCTCCTAACCTGATGCACGTTTTCTTGTATGTTAATAAATAGGATATGGCCAGGATCACCTCACATTTGTTTCCAGCTAAGAAACTCTGGAGCAATTTAAATTCAGAAGTAGTCTCTGTTACAAGATCTGACATATCTGCCAATTTTCTTTGCCTCAGCTTTTCCATGGTGTGACTGTAGTGCTTATCTGTCTGCTCAGACATTTCTTATTTCCAGATTCTAGAATGTATTCAGTGAGGATGCTTTAAAAGAAATTGTGTTGTTTTCCCTTGAAGGCTCTCGGCCCTGTCAGTATTCTCTTGTATCAATAATATTGCAGAGTGTATCTGGGTATGTCCTGGGGCCAGTCTGTTTTATTCCTTCATGATTTCAGAAGTTTGCACACATGCAGTGGACAGCTTGACCAGCAGCTTAGAAGCATTATGCTATCAGCCTTATGTCCCCATGGGCCACACATAGGAGGGCAGCGTCAGGGCCCTTCTTCACCCTGGGCTTGCTGTCCAGCCTCTACGATTGCTTGCCGTGGGCAAGGCTGCTAATCCCCGTGCTTCCCATCTGGAACCTGATGTTCCTCCGAGGCCTGGCCCAAACTGCATAGGGCTGCTCACTGCTTGGACTCGGGCCGGAAGACAAGTACAAAGAAGGGCATAGTACCACTTTTCCACATTGAATATCCTTTTCTTTTTCTTCTATATGACTCACTTGTCAAATGAAATCTAATTCTGAAACTAAAACACACCTGTGTTATAATTACATGTTTGAAGTCATGTTTCTTCCGCGCTAGCCACAGGTCTCACTTTAATCTCGTATACTCAACATTGCAGTTCTTTCTTTCATTAGCCCCAACACCAGCACATTGTTATTCCTATTTCCCTGTCCTTATGGCAGAAGTAATGTGTGCTCTTACTTGATTTGAGACAGTTCCTTTAAAGGCTTCTGTAGGTGAACGACTAGGAAGACTCGCTCTTGGCTTGGGAAGGCCAGCCGAGCCGCGCCTTGTAATTTTATTGACAACTTCCACACATGTGCGCAACAACCTGATTATACATCCCTCCCCACACCTTTTTTTTGTTTCCCACTTTGTATCCCCCTCCACTGAACCACTTCTTTCCATCTAGTCCCTCTCCTATTTTGATGTCATTGTTTGCCCTCATATTTTGCAGTAAAGTTTTTATTCTAACATATACCACATACTTAAGAAATGTGAGGATTTGGCAGAAATTATCTGAGTGTCAGCCAAGAGTGGGATGGTGGCCGTTTTTAGGACTAAGCATTTTCCAAACTGATTGAGACAAGAGTACTTGTGGACTAGAGTTAGAAGTCCTTTCATTATATACCAGTTAATGTGAGACGGGCTTAAAATTACAATTACATAGGTCACCTTTAAGCTTTTGCAAAAGTCCCGATTTCTTTCAGGTTTTGACATATAAAGATAGAACTTTATAATAGATCTTAGGTTTGCATGTGTGTTCTAGTTAGTCATTTACTACTTGTCCTGCTAATTAACAAAATTTAACTATTGGAAATTGATAGTTATGAAAATAGTAATTTTCTTTACACAAAGATTGGGGAAGTTTGGAGTTATGATTCTAAACATAGTTATATTTTTACATAGTTATATTCATTTAGTTGTAAGGAGATTGTAGTGGATAAAAATGTGGGGTTTTGTTTTTGAGGTAGTGTCTCACTATGTAGTCCACACTGATTTCAAAATGGCACTCTTCTTGCTTCAGCCTCTGTAGTGTTAGGATTAGAGGAGTGTGCCACCACACCTACCAAAAGGTAGTTTTATAGCCATTTCTCTGTTAGAAGATGGGTAGTCTGGACTTTGCTGATTTCTTGTAAGAATAAAGCCGCAGGACCCTGCTCTCATTTGAGCTAAGTGTGTGATGCCAGGTCTGGATCCTGGCTTTCTCCTGAGCACATGCCATGGAGTTGAGTCCAAGCTCTCACGGCCTCCTGCTGCCTTCGCTGTAAGAGTTAATGGTGTCTGCAGGTGTGTTGGGATTAGCACTGTAAAGTTGTGTAAGGGGTTTTTCTTTCTTTTGATCTTCAGAAAGGGATGAAAGATGGCCATTAAACTCAAAGGATTAGGTCCTCTCTCTTTATAGACTTGAGGTACCATAAATATTTCACTTCAAATGCAAGGTGAAGAATTGTATACATCTGGGAGAAAATGGGTGTTTTATATTACCAGTTAAAAATTATTTAGTCTCCTCTTACAAATTAAATGTTCTTTGCGGAGGCATTTTCTTCATGTGTACTGAGATTTAGAGAGGGAAAAAAAGTGTTTTTGTGTTCTTGGTCGTGATGTTCTGGCTCCTCCTATTCCTAAACCCTGGTCTTTTCCAAGGTACTTAGTGTCTTACCGACATTGTAGCTCTTCCTTTGTAATTCCAGTGTGCCCTTGGATAGTTACTTGTTCTAAAACTTGGAGAACAACTACCCTTAAGAATGATCCCATGCATATATGGAGGGCATAATGTGTGTAGGGTTAATTAATTAATGCTTGAGCGGAATGTAGGGTTTAGGTTGGTACTAGCCCCAAAGTTAGCCTGTGAACTTATTCCTTCTTTCACCTTTATTATATAACCAGCCCTTTGGAACAGACTTAAAATATATTTAGTTGGCCCAGTGGCTTATGCTAGCTATAGCTTAAGGGTGCACTTTCCATTTCATCCCTGCCATTGGGAGTTGCATGTGGTGAAATGCTCATGATGGACATGTCTGTTACTAGCTATAGTATGTATGATGTACGGACGTGATCAGTGTTCTCTGCCCCCACCCTTTTTTTCTGCCCCTTTTTATTTTGTGCTTTTCATGGAAAATTTGAGTGGTAAAATACCCACTTGCAATCAAATGGGCTATATGAGTTTGAACCCCAAAACATGTATTAGCGATATGAAGAAAGGACAGAGTAAAATTCCATGAGTGGATATTTCAGAGAGAGGTCAAGGGAGTGAGCTGGATATAGCAAGTGGAATGGAGTTAGATAAGGATTAAGAGCCTGTTGCTTGATAACGCCCTCTGCTGCTTTCAGATTAGGGGCCTGCTCAGTTACCACCTTAAGCTTCTACTTCCGATGCTTCATAAAATTAAAGGAGTGACTGTATAAAGCTTATCCAAACTGTGGGCCTCTACTATTACTCCAAAGAAAGATGGGAGCAAAAAGAAACTGTGGAAGGTGTTGGCAGTGGGCAAGAACAGGCGCTCCCCACGCTTTGATGGTCAATTAGCCAGAAAATGCGCTAAACACCGGGTGCTGGGCTAGATCACGGCCTAGGAATGACCCCAAGGTCCTTGAAGTGGCCATGCCTTTGCAGCACAGAGGCGATTATAGACCTGGAGGAGGTGACACAAAGGCTTTAATTAAGGGGCTTATTCACACCCCACTAAGTTTGGGAAATTAAACTCTTATTTGTGCTTAACTGATGTTTCTTTTGTTTGGGCTTCCACATGTATTTAAATAGAGAGCACCATTTTCCCAAAATCTGTTTTGTGGTGGAAACTGTTTACTGTGCTAGATGCCGGCAAAGCCTGGGGTTTAATGAATAGGAGGACCTCATGAAGATGTGGGCTGAGAAGTGTTTTGCTAGGTCCAGGTTGAAAACTGTGATTTAAAAATATTGATGTACCAGTAAATCAGAAACTGCATCTGAGTTTACAAACACAAATAAAAGAGAACTAATATACTCTGCATAATTTGACTCAGAGCTCCCATTCACGAAGGCAGTAAAGTTTTCTGTTAAGGTCAGCAGCTCCCTGGGTAGTGACACAGCAGATTGCTCTTTCTCCAGAAATATGTTTTGGTTTGTTGATTTGATGAAAGTAGCTGTTAACTATGGTCCAGGTCTGACTTTCCACAAGCCCAGACCCATGCTTCATTTCCTTCAGATCTAATTGTGTTTCTAGACTGGGTGTCCCACTGACAGCATTCCCTCTTCCTGCCCTGCCCTGCCCTCGTTACTCCTTTCATCCAGCAGAAAGCATGCTCTCCTTTTTCTGCTCTCCCTGTTTGCTGCCGTGGTGTGGATTGTCTGCCCTGTGTTTTGTTACTAAAGCACTTTTGAGGGTAAAGGTTGGTTTGGTCCATAAATGTTTCAAAACTATTAAGAAATGCTTGTGTTTTCATAATTTTAAACTTTCCTCCATTTCTAGTTCACCATAACATCAGTCGAATGGAACATTTTTTAGGTTGATAATGTGAAGGTTCCTCATTGTTTTGGTTATGAGTGGGATGTGTGGTGTATGTAGAGTGTAGGTGCAGGTGTGCAGCTATTCCTGCTCCGTGGGCACTCCTGCAAAGACCAGCAGTGTTCTATCACTCTACTGCTTTGTTTCCTTGAGATGGAGTCTCTCACTGAATCCAGGAGCTGCTCTTTTCTTTGGTGACACTGGCTGACTAGTGAGCTCCAGCAATTCTCTACTCTCTGCCCCTCTCCCCTGCAGAACTGGAGTTATAGGCATGCTTGGTCATGCCCAGTTTTCTGTGTGGGTTCTGGGATTGAACTAAGGTCTTCATGATGCATGGCAAGCACTCCTACCCTCTGAGATGTCTCCCTGGCCCCAAAAGCCCTTTCACTGGTTCTCAGTTTGTGTATGCAGAGGACTTGTCTAACTGAACTGGCAGCATGAAGCCCATAAGTGTTTGTTGTATCATTACCTGACCTCGTTGGAAGTGAAGAAGTTGAAAAATGTCCAGAGATGTTAAGTTCCTAGCAAAGTGGGGACAATGCAGGAATCCCTTCCTGCGTGGGCTCATCACACGTGAGTGAGTAGGGCAGGCTTAGATGAAGTGAAAGCCTTTTGACTGAGGAGCCTGTAGGCGACTTGGATGGGTCCCTGTGCAGGTGAGAACTTTTGGCATTTTTATCATTTATTATACTTAAATAAGCTATGAATTTGAGTTCTCTTTGCTTTTCTTTGGAAAAGGGGAAAGTTGTATTTAGCAATATTAATTTTTTAATTATTTTATTTTTATTTATTTTTTTGAGAGAGGGAGAGAAAGAGAGAGAGAATGGGTACGCTATGGCCTCCAGCCAGTACAAACAAACTTCAGATGCATGTGCCACCTTGTGCATCTGGGTTATGTGGGTATTGGGGAATTGAGCCCTAAACTGGGGTCCTTAGGCTTCACAGGTGAGCGCTTAACCTCTAAGCCATCTCTCTAGCCCTATAAATATTTTTGACCACATGCCTAGCTGGTTAATGAGCTAAAGCAAAGTTTGGTCCAAACTTAGACAGAGGTAGACCTGGCAACTGAAGAAGAATGTGACTGAATTTTACTCAAAATGCTGATTTAGAAAGTTGTTATATGAAATAAAATTCTGATTTCTTATCTCTGAGGCTTTATTTTGCTAACATTGTCAGAAGGCACACATCTGGCTTAGATTCTAAAATAGTTTGATTTTATGCTTCAGTAAACATGAATCCCATCAAATTGGAATTGAAAATAGATGAAAGGAAAGATTTTCCTACGCAAGGTTATCGGGGAAGGTCTCTAGCATTTCCTCTCTGATCAGTCTTTCACACGGGTGTGTGTGTGTGTGTGTGTGTGTGTGTGTCTGTGACTTCAGATGGAGTCTGTGTAAAGGAGGTAGCATGGTGGGAGAAGTGTGGCAGAGCTTCCAGGACAGAGAGAGGTGTTACTCTGTTGCCATCCACACTGTAGCTTCCTTTGTCATTTGACCATCTCCTTTCTTTAAGACCCACCCTTCTTCCTTCCCTCTCTCTTGTCCTTTTTTGCTTATGTTGTTTTAGTCAATAGTCTTCTTTTAGGTTAGATTTTCATTTTGATAAAATGTGTTACCTTTATCAGATTTAGCATGATTATAACCCACTAAAGCACTCCATTAGCAATCCAGTTTATTTCTGGATGTGTGTGGTGGGGGGGGGGATGAATTGATGTGCCAGGGCCTCCAGCTACTGTAATTGAAGTCAGACATGTGCGTCACCTCATGCATGTGTGCAATCTTGTGCATTTGTCACCTTGTGCGTTTGGCTTATGTGGGATCTGGGGAGTCAAACATGGGTCCTTAGCCTTAACCGCTAAGCCATCTCCCCAGCCCTGAATTGCTTTTTTTTTTTTTAACTTTAAAAAAAAATCATTTGAGAGTTGGGTTGGGGCAGAATTGGCATGCCAGGGCCTCCTCAGCCACTGTACTTGAACTCCAGGGGCTTGCACCACCCAGTGGGCATGTGTGACTTTGCACTTGCCTCATCTTTGTGCATCTGGCTTACATGGGATCTGGTGAGTAGAACGTGGGTCCTTAGGTTTTGCAGGCAAGTGCCTTAACTACTATGCCATCTCTCCAGACCCTACTTTGAGAAACCAAAAAAAAGAAAAAAAGTTTTTCAGGTCTTTTCCCGAGAATAGAAACAAACATTCTTCCGTATTGATTGGACAGGTATATAATTCTGTATCTATGGTATTAACTCGACAGCAGATTACCCTTGCCTCCGGCCCAATTCTGTATTTCTTAATTATGCTGACCTTGAGCTATTAGATACTCAGCAGTCTGTGCTTCCATAAATAAAGCATTCACTCTGAGTGGTAGGCTGGAGGCTTGTGGCTCAGCTCTGCTGGTATTTATAGTTCATGCCAGTAAATGTTTCACTTGAATCCCTCAGAGTTGTGGGCCTGATCCTTTTTCACATGGATGTAGGGAGAATGAATCAGCATGTTTTTAACTTCAGCAGAGTCCAGAGCATGGATCAGCTTCCTGCACAGGGAGCTTAAGTGACTAGGGAGGATGCCACTATGCTGGTTGGTTGCTTTCAGCTGGAACCTGAGCCACTGGTCCTGGTTGTTGCTGGTGGAGTACTAGTTGAAGAGCTCTTTCTGTCTGTGTGGGAGGGAAGCAAGGAGCAGCCGGGAAGTGGGAAATGGGTGAGGTGGGGCTGGCCTGGCCTGTGGTTTTATGGAAGATGCTCCAGAAGTGCATGGCCTGTAATTACACATGTGGCTCCTGGTGGCCTGTGGTGACGCTGTAGCTTGGGTTTCTCCATGTAAAGAAGGTGGCGAGGTGTGGCGTGGTAAATGGACTTCTGCCCAGCAACGCTGCTGTTGAAAACTGTTTCATGGCACATTCTTGCCATGCGAGTTCATCGGTTTCTTTCCTCTTTGTTCTCTTCTAGGACTTAGTCTAGGCACGAGCAGAGTTGTCCTAAGACTCTCCTGACTTCTCTCCTACAACCTGCTCTCAGCTCAGTTTCTGATTAAAAGTACAGAGTCCTTATTTTCATGTTTGTCTCTGATTTTCTTCTTTGTGGGAGTTTCTTGGTGGAAGAGTAAATGCTTCTTGTTCCTACTAGAAAGCATGAGGACTCACTACTTTCAGAGCCAATGGGTTATTTTTAAAGGGAGACTTTCAGTGTTCAATAACTATTGATGTTTTTCTTTTTTCTTTTTCTTTTTTGTCAGGAGAAACACTGATTCTTTTTCTGTCTGTTTCAGGCCCTGCTTTCTTCCCTGGGCGATGTGCTGAGATCTTTGCCAGGGGTCAGAGTGTTGGGAAGCTTGGGGTCCTGCATCCTGATGTCATCACCAACTTTGAGCTGACCATGCCCTGCTCCTCTCTGGAAATCAATATCGAGCCCTTTTTGTGAAGTTGTTTCTCCGTGTGTGTTTCTGCCAAGTGTCCCCCTCTCCTCCCATGGTGCCCTTGCTCCTCCACAGGGAGCATCCATTTGAGCCTGAATGTTTAATAAAGTAACATGTGCTGTCTGCCTCCTGCCTTAGTCCACCTCGCGGGATGTTGAATGCATCTGCCTGGCACTGCACTGTTGGGTAAAGGACCAGAGAGGTGCCCGAGGGGCAGGGGCATTTCTTGAAGCGGAAGTGCCGCATGGACATCAGAGCTGCTCACTGTCACCCGTGGCTCCTCCATGACAGGCCCCAGGTCCTTCTCAGTGATGAGGCAGGCGGCCAGGTGTTGCACATATGAGCAAACTAAGGGTTCGCTTTTTCTACATTTCACAAGAATCAATCATTGGCAAACAATAAAACCAGTACTTTTAGAAAGCAGTTGCAGATTTGTGTGTCATTCTAAAGTGAAAGAAGACCTGTTGCACAGGCGTTGAGAACACCTGAGGGGACCTGGGGAGATGACGGAGCAGGTGAGTGCCTGCTGCACACAGGAAAGCCTCAGCTCAATCCTCAGCACCTATTTTCTTTCTTTTTTTTTTTTTTTTCTTCAAGGTAGGATCTCACCCTAGCCCCAGTATGATGTGGAACCCATTCTATAGTCTCAGGCTGGCCTCAAACGCATAGTGATCCTCCTACCTCTGCATCCCCAGTGTTAGGATTAGAGGTGTATGCCACCATACCCAGTGAGCACCCACATTTTTAAAAAAACAGTTATGCCTGCAACCCTAGCACTGAGAAGGGCAGAGACTGGAAGGTCGTTGAGGGTTGCTGGTCAGCCAGTGTAGCTGAAAAAACAGCAAGCACCAGGTTCATTGAGAGAAGTAAGGTGAAGTAGCTTCTTATTGCACATTTGACTTCCTTCTTTGGTCTCCACATGTGTGCTCACAGGGCATGCGTATCTCCACACATATGCATACACACACCACACAGTACACACACAACACAGTACACATACCACGTGCCAGACAAAGTACTTGAGGTAATTATTTGTTCTTTGTGGTACTGAAGAGTGTATGTGAAATAGATCTGCTAGAAGAGTTAAAAGTGGACCAGTACTGAGATGGATGCAACGTGACATCAAGTTCTTGTGAAGAACAACCTGTGCTTTGGGTACGGTCACTGTTCAGTCACACAATCATGGTTTTAAATGCTTGGAATATTTTAGAAGCATATGCACTCATCCTCTTAACACTAAGCCTCTCCCAGGTCTCCCTGTCATATGGACTCACAGACAAGCGATCTTCAAACAATTGTCTTTGAGCTGCCTTGCAGGGCAGAAATGCCAAGCGAAGCATCTCACAGCCCACAGAGACACTTGGCTTTTTAGAGAAAGTGCATCTAGAGGGTAGCCTGGGCTAGAGTAAAACACTACCTCCAACAAAAACAAAACCCAACAAATAGAAGTACATTAAGCCGGGCGTGGTGGCGCACGTGTTTAATCCCAGCACCCAGGAGGCAGAGGTAGGAGGATCGCTGCGAGTTCAAGGCCACGCTGAGAAATACATAGTGAATTCCAGGTCAGCCTGGCCTAGAGTGAGACCCTACCTTGAAAAACCAAAATATATATATAAAGGTTAGAGGTAAAAAGTTCAAGTAATGGGCTGGAGCGATGGCTTAGCAGTTAAGGCACTTGCCTGCGAAGACTAAGGACCCAGGTTCGATTCTCTAGGTTCTGTGTAAGCTAGATGCATATGGTGGCACATGCATCTGGAGTTCATTTGCAGTGGCTAGAGGCCCTGGAGCACCCATTCTCACTCTCTCTCTCTGTCCCCATGGATAAATAACAATTCAGAAAAAAATTTTTTTTTTAAATTTCAAGTATGTGGTGGTTTGATTCAGGTGTCCCCCATAAACTTGGGTATTCTGAATGCTAGTCTCTCCAGCTGATGTTAATTGGAAATTAAAGGCTCCTGGAGGTGGTATATTGCTGGGGGTGGGCTTATGGGTGTTACAGCCAGCTTCCCCATGCCACTGTTTGGCACATTCTTGTTGCTATTGTCCATCTGATGTTGGCCAGGGGGTGGTGTC
Organism: Orientallactaga sibirica; assembly: GCA_036365145.1. Lineage (NCBI taxonomy): Eukaryota > Metazoa > Chordata > Mammalia > Rodentia > Dipodidae > Orientallactaga > Orientallactaga sibirica. The sequence continues at coordinate 4,323,495 of JAEOAD010000044.1, read as the reverse complement.
CACCTTCTGCTCATGCCATCATTTCCCCCTGCCATCATGGAGCTTCCCCTCGAGTCTGTAAGCCAAAATAAATATCTCCCCACAAGCTGCTTTTGGGTGATTTCTACTAGCAATGTGAACCTGACTGCAACAAAGTAGCGGGTGATTAAAGAACGTAAAATGAGGATATTTCAAGGAGGGCATAGTCACCTACTATTCAGGCTATAGGTACGATGTTTGGTTAATGTAACTAGACAGCTTCAAGAGGGTACATCTAGGGAGTGTTTCTTCAAGCTAATCATCAGAGGAGTTTGTATTTGAAAGAGGATCTAGAGTTATCCTATCTAGGGACAGAGCAGAGAGGGGTTAGATTTGCTGATTTCATGTGTGAAGGTGGCAGGAAAAACTATGGCCAATGTGTTTGCTGTTTATACAGAACAGCAGAGAGCATGTGATGACGGCATAGATCAGATAGATGAAATGTATTTATTGCTGGGGATTAGCATGTGCCAGAAAGGCAGGTGCATCGTGGGTTAAAAGTTCAACTTTGAATCCCAGCCTATATCCTAATTTCCTGCTTTGATAAAGAAACCGTCTCTTACAAAAAGGAGTTGGATCAAATGTTTGAGAGAAATTCCCTTGCTGTTGAGATGATAAACATGATGAAATGTGAAAGTTAAGTGAGTCCCAGTAAAAATAGCCAACAGGGGCCATGGGATAAGAAAGAAGTGTTTATAATAGAACCGAAGATCTCAGCCACGTAACAGCCTTGAATCAGGAGAACATAGTCTGATGTAGATTCTCAGGTGCGCTGAACTCTACCCGGTTCTGTGTGAGCAAACCTTCATATTTTATTTGTTGAGTTTTGTTTTTGCTTGAGGTAATGCTTTACTCTGTAGCTCAGGCTTCCCTCCGACTTGAGGCCTCCTGTCTCAACTTCCCATGTGTTGTATAGGTTTGTGCCATCACTCAGCCCCTCACATTTTAAAGCTGAAGTGAGATAGGCCCTTAAACCAGTCATGGTGGTTCACGACTAATTGCAGCGCTGGAGGCTGAGGCAAGAGGTTTACCATGAGTGGAGGCAATCCTTGGCTGTGTAGTGAGTTCCAGGACAGTCTGGGATATACTGTGAGATCCTGTCTCAAAAAAAAAAAAAAAAAGGATACACGTCAGAGGGCTTATATCCAATTTATATTAAAGACTTCTGGTAACTCAGCAATTAGGTAGCTCTGCATTTTAAAAATGCATAAAAGAATTGAAAAAAAATGTTTCCAGGCTGGAGAGATAGCATGCCTGCGAAACCAAAGGATCCAGGTTCAATTCTCCAAGTCCCACGTAAGCCAGGTGCACATGGTGGCACATGCATCTGGAGTTCGTTTGCAGTGGCTAGAGGCCCTGATGTGCCCATTCTCACTGACTTTCTCTCTCTGTCTCTAATAAATAAATAAAAAAATTTTAAGTTTCCACAAAGAGGATACACAAATGGTTAAAAAGAACATGAGGGAAGGGAGATGTAGTTCTGTTGGTAGAATGTTGCACAAAGCCCTGTGCTGGCATAAAAGGGGCATAGTGGCACATACCTGTAATCCTAATGTGAGAAGTGGACTCAGGAGAATCAGAAGTTCAAGATATTTTTAACTACACAATGAGTTTAGGCCAGTCTGGACTCATTAAACTCTGTAAACAAAAGCAAGCAAAAAAGGGATGTGAAGATACTTAACATCTTTAGTCTCCATGGAAATGCAAATAAAAACACAATGATAACGTGATGGCACACACCTTTAATCCCCATACTCAGGAGGCAGAGGTAGGAGGATTGCCATGAGTTCGAGGCCACCCTGAGACTACATAGTGAATTCCAGGTCAGCCTGAGCTAGAGCGAGACCTTACCTCAGAAACACCCCCCCCCAAAAAAAGCATAAAATTGCTGCATACTATTAAAATGACAAGTGAGACTATCCTGTTACTATTGACAATGAAAATGGATAGTTGGGCAAATTTTGTGAACATTTTTGATTGAGAACTTTTAGTACACGAACATATTGTAGTTTGATAGTATTCCCATCCCATTACCCATTTTGTCCCCACCCCCATCCCATCGCACTTGGAAAGAGGGCCGCCCTCTTCAAGATGAACGACTTGCTACATTGTAAGAAGGAGCGGCCTAACTGGAACCCTCCTTCAGTAAGGAGAGGCTCTTGGAGTTAGAAGAACACGGTTAAGAATCACATCCCAATGCCTGCCTCTGTGCTTGTATCAACATGAGTAACCCCGATGCTTGGGTAGTGACCTTGGCTCTTGTGTATGGTTTACCCAAAAGGGGTCAGGTAAGGGACTTAGGCAAAATAGAGACTCCTGGTGATCAAAGCCTTTGGCCCATTCGATACCTCCTGAATTCTGGTTTAAGTTACTAAAACCTTGAATCACATTTTGTATCTTACCATGGACTGAATGTGCTCCCCAAATGTTTATGTGATGCATCCCAGTGTGATGCTATTGAAGGTAGATGTTTGGGGGTAGTTCAGGCTAGGTGAGGCCATGAGGGTGAAGCCTTCCTGATGGGATTGGTAACTTTTAAGATATCCGAGAAGTGGCTTTCTCATTCCCCACCCTGTGTGGCTAGATGGTGGCTGCCAACAAGTCAGCAAAGATCTCGCGATTAAACTGACCTTGCTGGCACCTTGATCTTGTCTCTCCACTCTCCTGAACTGTGAGGAATAAACTTCCATTGTTTATGGTCCTCTCCGCCTATCTTCTGAAGAACTTGCTTAGGCTGACAGCATTGGAAGCCTGCATTCAACATAAGAAGAGACTGGGAGAATCTGAGCAGCTCCCTAAGGCACCTGGCCAAACTTGGTGTGGGGAAAGGACCTTTTTGGATAAAAGCAGAGGAGCCAAATGACCTTGTGTGACAAGATAGCCAATGAGTAGGGCAAAACCGATGCAAAGCAGGCTTAGTCTCCATTACAGCCTGTGTTGTGTTCAGGCATTCAGCTCAGCCAGGCTTCGTAGTAAGCAAAAAGGATTACTGACAACTGGAACTGTTATGTGGAATTGGGGTTACAGGGTTCCCCCCCCCACCTTGGCTTGTGAATTCCAACTTTTAGATTCTTGCCCTTCCCAACAAAGAATTGAGGAAATGGACCAAGAAGGGAAATTATTAATTATGAAGTTTATTTGGGGAAAATTAGTATCCAGGAAAGCCTAGAATGGGTATATGTATACATACGCGTGGGAATTTAAAGGGACACACGTGTGGGAAGGGGGCATGATAACCCCGGTGCCCAGCATGTGGAGATAGGATCTGAGAACCAATGTGGGAAGCTGACCATGGGTGTGGAGAGAAGACATGAGCAAGAGATTTCCAGGGAAACTGGAAAAGAGCCAAAACTTAGAGAACGGTAACTAGGGAAGAGAAAAAAAATTCTCTTCCCAGACTTAGCAGGAAGAGGGACCTGGAGGTTCAGATGTCAGAAAGAAGAGCAACCAGGACCCCTTGCCCACATGGCAAACCCTTGACAGTTTATTGAGATGGGCTCTACCTGCAGGCTCAGCTGGGTAAGGGAGGGGGCTGATGGGCTTGACCCAAGAGGGGCCAGAGACTCAGGTGTGCTACACTGGGGGAGAAGTAGGGGGCTCTGTTGCTAAAGAATTGTTCAAACCACTGTGGATGAGACTCCTCAGATACCAAGTTCCAGCTTTGCCTGGACGAGCTTGGTGGCATGTCCTTGTTCCCTGTCTTTGGGCCTCTATCCCTGACTGACTGATTATTCAAGTCAAACTACCTTTCTCCCGTTTTTCCCTCAGAACCAGACTGTCACTGCAATTACGATTTCCAGCAATGGGTTTCATGGCATTTTGTCTCTTAAATGATGCTAAGGCCCAGGGTCAACTGGCCTTTAAATAAAATTTTTTTTAATTTTTATTTATTTATTTGAGAGAGAGAGGGGGGGATGGACACACCAGGGCCTCCTGCCACTGCAAACAAGCTGAAGAAGCATGTTCCATCTTGTGCATCTGGCTTACTTGGGTCCTGGGGAATCAAACCTGGGTCCTTTGGCAAGTGCCTTAACCACTAAGCCATTCCTCCAGCCCTAGTTTCTTTTTTCTAAAAAAAAAATTTTTGTTATTGACAACTTCCATAATTATCGACAATAATCTATAATTCCCTCCCCCATACACACGTTCTCCTTCACAACTCCACTCTCCATCGTATCCCCTCCCCCTCTCCATCAGTCTGTCTCTTATTTTGACGTCATCTTCTTTATTCAGGAAGCCAGGACTGTGACATGGTTCCGTCTTAGCAAACCTTCTGAAGCAGCTCACCAGCGTGATGAGGCAAGGTCAAGGCTGAGGGAGACTTGCTTCAGTGTTTGGACTCTAAGTGAATCTGGCCTTTCAGACAAGTGGCGATGTGGAGAAAATGTACCCTTTCTGATCCCCAACTTGGTTACAAAGGAAATGCACTTTGCATAAGTTGTAGCTTTGTCATGAAGCGTGATAATATGCCCGCTGATGACAAAGCAGGTATGCTGGAAGGAGCCTGGGTACCTACCTTACTTGGCTCTGGGCATGCAACATGTAGGTAGAGGTGGCTGGCGTGGTAGTTTATATATTTTTAAAAATTGTTCTGTTTTTTGGTTTTTGTGGTAGGGTTCCACTCTATCTCAGGCTGACCTGGAATTCACTACGTAGTCTCAAGGGGGCCTTCAACTCATGGGGATCCTCCTACCTCGGCCTCCCGAGTGCTGGGATTAAGGTTGTGCACTACCACGCCTGGCTGGTGTGGTGGTTTAAATAGTTGTGCCCCCAGTAGATTTAGGAGTTTTATTCAAGCTATAACTTGGATATCCAGCTGCCTGGCTGGAGGAGGTGTTACTGGGGGCAGATCTGAAATTCCAGTCTAAAGATGTTCAGAGGGCTTGAGTTCTGGTGGGGGTTCCTGGAGTGTGCTTGCTTACGTTCAGTGCTCTGGTGGTGGTTGGTTTTCTCTCTGCGTGGACCTGTGAAAGGGGGGCAGCGTCGGAGATCTGCTGTGATCCTTAGCAGCTCTGTTAAACAAGGAGCACTTGGGGTCCCGCCAAGCAGCCCACAAACAGCGTGCTATCAGAAGATCACTTAGGTGCACTGACAAGGAAAACCTTGGGCTTACCTGTCACAGGCCTTGGACTTGGTTCCATTGGGCATGAAGAAAATCTTGGAGGTATTTGAACATCTTTTTATCAGTGCCTCGATGAGATGGTAAGTGGTCTGTGTTTAGTGCGCTCTGTGCATATTTTGTCCTCAGAGACCCCCATCTGTTTTCCAGGTGACAGGATACTGCAGACTGGAGGTCTGGGAGGCCTCGCCTCTTCCTTAGGCTCATGTCAGCACTCCTTGCAGAACAGGCTTTCCAGCAGCATCCAGTTGCTATCTAGCCTCGCCTTTAGTGAGGGGAGGGCAGCGCTGTATATGGTACAGAGGGTCTGCATTCCTTGAACACCTTCACTGGGGAGAATAAGGGTTGGGCTCCAGCCACCGAGAATCTGATGTCATAGGGGGAAGAGAGAGCACAGCCCACAGATGTGTTGCGTATGTGTGAAGAAGCATCACAGCCGGGACGCCTCGTTCCAACCTCGCTTTTCTTGTTTGTTTTTGCATGCCATATAGACAGGCGTGGAGAAGGAAGAAGAATTTTGGCATCATATAGCGCCCTTGTCTCATGTGGCTACAGTTTTAAGAATTTAACATTCTATTCATGGCCCACATTCAACTCTCATTCTTAATATGCATCTTTAAATATTCAAGTCTGTGCTACAGGTGTGCCCCACTTTAGGAAAACAACGGATGTATGGTGTGTCCAAAGTAATTTATTAAAGTCTTATGTTTATAAAAACGAAAAATTGCCATATGACTTCTAAATAGTAACCCTTCAGTGCATTTAAAATTTTTATTTGGTGTGTGCATGTATGTGTGTATGTGCATGTGCACACCAGGATCTTTTTGCCACTGTAAACAAGTGCCAGATGCATGTGCCAATTTTTGTGTCTGGCTTTACGCAAGGGCTGTGGATTCGGAACGTGGGCTGACAGGCTTCACAAACAAGCACCTTTAACTGCTGAACCATCGCCTCAGCCCCCTTCAGTGCATTTAAAGTTTGAGGAAAACATATTTTTAAAAATATTTTTTAATTTATATTTTATTTTTATTTATTTATAGAGAATGGGTGAGCCAGGGCCTCCAGCTGCTGCAAACGAACTCCAGACACAAGTACCACCTTATGCATCTGGTTTATGTGGGTTCTGGGGAATCGAACCTGAGTCCTTTGGCTTTGCAGGCAAGCGCCTTAATTGCTAAGCCATCTCCCAGCCTGAAAACATTGTTTAATATGAGGTAAGGAAACAGCTTAGCACTAAGGATGTTTCCTGCGAAAGCATGAGGGCCTGCTGAGACTGCTAGTTCGATTCCCTAGAACTCACATAAAGAGCTGGTACGGCCATAATACCAGTCCTGTGGGGAGCAGAGAATAGAGAATCGCTGGGCCTTGTGAAAACAGCAAGCTCCAGAATCAGTGAGAGACTCTGTCTTAAGGAAACAAGCAGATAAGCAATGAAGGGGGACCCTCAACATTTTCTGGCCTCTGCGTGCACGGGGCATTGCATCTGCGCACACGTGCATACAGCATGCACCACACACATCATATCTATTGTATATACATGTGTAACAAATAAAAACTGAGGTAAGCCACATGCCTATTCCACTTGGCTCTACATAGCTTCCTGCTAGATAATCAAGACCTCATTCTAATCACAGAGACACAGGGAGCAGCAAGGGCTCTCCTGAAGAGCTGTGATCATGACAAAAAAAAAAATTTACAAATGATGCCGGGCGTGGTGGGGCACGCCTTTAATCCCAGGCAGAGGTAGGAGGATCGCCATGAGTTCGAGGTCGCTCTGAGACTGTATAATGAATTCCAGGTCAGCCTGGACTAGAGTAAGACCCCACCTCGAAAAACAAAACAAAACAAAAAATTGACAAATGAACTTTCTCAGACCAGTTCAAGGAACTGAGCAGAGAGGCGGCCAAGGGAAGCAGTGGACAGGAGCAACACAACGAGTCCCCAGGTGTGGTGCTCACGCAGGGCAGAACTGGGGGACCTGGCAATGAGAAGTGTGAGGCCAGAGGTACAGAAGCGGAAGGTGTCCCCCATAAACTTAGATGTCTGAATGCTGGGTTCCCAGCTGATGGAGATCTGAGAATTAACGCCTCCTAGAGGCAGTGTATTGTTGGGGGCGGGCTTATGGGTGTCAGAGCCAGTGTCCCCTTGCCAGTGTTCGGCACACCCTCCTGTCTCTGTTGTCTAACTGAAGTTGGCCAGGGAGTGATGTCCACCCTCTGCTCATGCCATCATTTTTCCCTGCCATCGTGGAGATTCCCCTTAAGTCTATAAGCCAAAAAAAAACCTTCCCCCCCCCCACAAGCTACTCTTGGTCGTGTGATTTCTGCCAGCAATGCGAACCTGACTGCAACACCAAGGCAGACTTAAATGTTCCAGTGAGGATGATGGAAGGAGCCTAAAATGACCTGTGGCCTCACTCTTACACTCTTAACAAGTCTGCTTTGGGTTTTCCTTGTAAAACCTGGAGATGTTTGCGGAAACCTCTGTATTCCATCGATCCCTAGATACAGACCTTGTAACTACTTACCCCACTGCCTAGACAAACCCCATCTTGTCCTTCCTTTAAGCTTAGCTCTTGTATTACTTCCTCTACCAAGCCTTCCTGGAATTTCTGACGCCCTCAAGGTGGAATTAATCACATCCCCCCAAACCATGGCCAAGCTCCTTTTTTTTTTTTTTTCCTCCCACAAAGACTTGACACATCTTGCCTTGTAGTTCTGAGGCTGGAGCGTAACCTCCCCATATTAATACTAATATGCCGACATATTAGTAATAAGTACATCCTGCTCACAGTACAAGTAGAGTCCCGGATTTGTCCTTGCACATAAGTGCCATTTTGAGAAGCAAAGTGGGGTGCTCAAAGGAGGAACGTGTCATTTGAAGTAGGGGGAGTGTTTGATGGGTTCAGCCGCTAGTACTCTCGTCTCTGAAAACCTGGTAGTTACCTTGACCAACACCACCTGTAATGTTTACCTTTCAAACACAGTGACATTTTCCTCTGCACAGAGTGAAAGGACTCTTTAATACCAAGGACCTGGAAGGGAGGACCTCAGCATGCCCCTTCAACACTACTTCCTGTCGGTCCCACCGGTGGCCACCGTGAGGCTCACCAGTATGTCTGTCTGCACGTGGTTGAATTCTGGGAACAGAGAAGGCCGTAGCTTGCCACTTATTTTTGTCCCCTCTTTTCAATTCAGGACCTACAGAAAAAGACCTCAGCTAAGAAAAGAGTCTGTTGGTGTGGTGGTTTACACCCATAATCCCAGCACCTGGGTGCCTGAAGGAGGGGGGTTACCATGAATTCCAGGTCAGCCTGAACCACATAGCGAGATAGTGAGTTCTAGGTTAGCCTGGGTTCCAGAGCGAGATCCTGTCTCAAAAAAAAAAAAAAAAAAACCAAAAAGAAAGAGCATTCGATTTTAAAGCATTTAATAAATTATAGTCAAACAAACAAAAAGAGTTTATTCTTAAAAGAATCAATTTACATACAGTACAGAAGCAAGACATCTGAAGGCTTCCAAAATAGAAACATGCAACACATGGCCCTTTACCCCACATGTGGTGACTACACTTGGGAAGATGAGTTGTCTATTTGGGCAAGAAGATTCTAAGTTACAGTCAATCAGGCAGGTTGTGGAGTGATTTTATTTGTCCCTGCCATAAGGGTTGTTAGTTTAGAAGTCTTGCCCATGTCTTTTTTTTTCTGGCATATTTGATGCAGGTCTGAGGAAATCTGGCATGAAATGATTCCTGTTCGAAATGAAAGTTCCAGGATCAACTCTGGCCCAGAATCGGGGAGAATGGTGGGGTAGGAGCAGGGCAGATCATTCTGCCTGGCTCCTGGAGAGGCTAATAACCCTGAAGGTCTTCGTGTTACCTACGTGTATCCTGGACACATTCTAGTCAGCTTCACTTTAAAACTTTTCTGTTTGTTTGTTTTTCGAGGTAGGATCTCACTCTAACTCAGGCTGACCTGGAATTCACTATGTTGTCTCAGGGTGGCCTCGAACTCATGGCGATCCTCCTACCTCTGCCTTCCAAGTGCTGGTATTAAAGGCGTGCGCCACCAGGCCCTGCTCACTTTAAAATTTTTAATCTTCCAAGACTTCAGATCCAGAGGGGCGCCGGACTAAGACTGAGGCCAAGCCAGCAGGGGGCAGTCTTTCCCCAAAGAGAAAAATCCAAATTTTGAAGAGACCCAAAGCTCATGCTCGGGAGGGCCATGCAGTGGTCTGTAAGAACTTATCTTTAGTGAGGTATTCAGTGAGCAATGAAGAAGGCTAGGAAAGGCGGACTGAGGTCAAGGAATAGCCTTTAAAAACAGTTCTACCTGCTTCTAGGCCACAGAGCAGAAATCCAAAATTAAGCTTGGCCTCGCCAATACAGGCTTTTTATTCTCTGTTTTCTGTTATCAGGTACTTTAAAAAGTGACCAGTTAGGACACATCCTTAGGTCACCATTTAACGTTGTGTCAACACAGCATTAAATGCATCCATACAGCTGGTTGGCTTCCCCAGTTGTCAGGACTTAAAAGGGGCAGCTGTAAAAACTTCCTGAGTCACACACACGCTGCTGTGACAATCCTTGCAGCTATCTGCCCCCAGATACAGATGGGGAAAGCTGAGGCTTTTGTCACTTGGCTTTGGCCAGAGGTGCTAAAACCAATGTGTGTGTGTGTGTGTGTGAGAGAGAGAGAGAGAGAGAGAGAGAGAGAGAGCTTTTTGCAGGCTCTGGTTTAGCAGCTGGGGACAGTGGGGACAGACGTAAAGGGAAGTGCCACCAAGCAGCAGCCACTACGCTGGAGGCAGACCTGCGCTGGAGAACCAGAGAACCAAGACGCCCGGCACCTGCTAACTATATGCCGCTGGTCAGAGTTGGATGCAAAAGCGGACAAATAGTAGGTTAGCTGGATCCCTGCCTCTAACTATGCTAAATGTGAGGATTGCAAGGAAAAACAGGCAGAAGCTTTTCCGAGGCAGGGTCTCACTCTAGCTCAAGCTGACCTGGAATTCACTCTGTAGTCTCAGGGTGGCCTCGAACTCAGGGTGATCCTCCTACCTCTGCCTCCCACGTGCTGGGATTAAAGGCGTGCGTCACCACACCCGGCCTGCTAAGAATTATTTTTGAGAAGTTGGAACACTATATTCAATATCAAAGATTATCCCAACAAAGGCCATGGGTCCTATATGAAATCACAGAAAACACAGTTTTCAGTTTTTAACATTGGATATAGAGGTCTGAACCTCTGTAACTTTTATTGTGTGTGGGATTCATTTTTTATTATTATTGTTATTTTATTTTAGAGAGAGAGGATGGGCACACCAGGGCCTCTAGCCACCGTAAACAAACTCAAGATGCATGCACCACATTATGCATCTGGCTTACGTGGGACCTGAAGAATCAAACCTGGGTCCTTATGCTTTGCAGGCAAGTGCTTTAACCACTAAGCCATTTCTCCAGCCCCTTATTTTTATTTTGAGGGCAGAGTCACACTCTATTCCAGGCTAATCTGGAACTCACTCTAGTCCAGATTGGCCTCAAACTCAAGGCAATTCCCCTACCTTAGCCTCCTGAATGCTGGCATTAAAGTCATGTACCACCATACCTGGCTCGCTGTAACTTTTTTAAAAACGTATTTTATTTATTTGAGAAAGAAAAAGGCAGATATAGAGAGAGAGAGAATGGGTGTGCCAGGGCCTCTAGTGCCTGCGAATGAACTCCAGACACATGTGTTACCTTGTGCATCTGGCTTTACATGGGTATGGGGAATCGAACTCTTTCAGGCAAGTGCCTTAACCACTGAGCAATCTCTCCACCCCCCTCTCTGTCACTTTTAAGGGAATAATCTCCCCAGTGTATGTGTGTGGTGATAATGTACTAGGAGCATGAATCCATTGGCTTCGGTGGCACTATCGCTCAAAGGCATTCTTTGTTAACTACTTATTTACACTATTCCGAATGTGGATCCCTGTTCTGAAAAGGAGTCCTAGGAGGAAACTCTGCTGTTTGCATCATGGTTACCTTCCTACATATCAGAGGACCACTCTCCTTCTAATGGCTATTACACTTACATCATTTATATGTTTATTTAATGGCTTTTGCTTCCCAGGGGAGGCTGAATTGTTCCTGCATTAATGACTCTTAAAATCGTCCAGACATAAGGGGAGGGAAAACCGAAAGGGAACCCTGGATTCTGTCTAGTAGCGAGTAAAGAGACAGTAACGGGGTAGAGGAGGAATGTAGAAGGGGTCTTGTCAGGATGGGGCAATGTCAAGGGTCTTATCTCCTCTTGGTCAGGCTCTCAAAGGATGAAGACACCGAGCCAGTTCTTCCGAGTTTATATGAGAGCCTAATTGCTGAAGGTGTTGAAGGCTGAGCAGGAGACAGCAGGAGCCTCGGCATGCCCTAGACTTTACCTCTGAGAGCAGTCTCAGGTTCAGAGGGACTGGGGTTCCTGCAAAATGTATTAGTAAGGAAAAGCAGCTTCCTGCTTCAATATGAACACCCGAGGGAGATGGCAAGTGAGCTCCTCCCAGTGGTCTCATAGCTCTGCTACCTCCCTTAGTGTCCTCCACACAGGAAGCTCTATTCCAGAGCAGTCTTCCCACCCACCTGGGGAACAATCTAATTTGATTGTTAGCACAGGAAGTCGCCCTGTCCAAGGAATGAAGTTTTACATGGCATCACCCTTCCCAGTTTGGGAAATGAGACTCAGTGTTAGGCAAGGCCATAACTGAAAAGAAGTGGTCTCACTTCGCATGACCCTAGGTCCAAAGTCCCAGAATGACAGCGTCTATCATCTCAGCCAAAGCAAATATATGACTTGATTTTCCTTGAAGAATCAGGACCTGTCAAGATCGTTCCCCCATCAGCTCTCCTCTCACATCCGCAGACAAATCTCCAACTGTTGGAGGCTCAGGGCAATCCCAGAAACCTGTGTAACATGGGCACAAAGGTCGTGGCACAGATGCCAACAGACGTGTAGGTGACGAATTTGTAAGGGACCTCAATCTCCAATCTCCGCCTGGCCTCCTTGTTCCTTGTGACCACCTTGAACCAGGAGAATAAAACCTGCAGTGAGAGGTTTTGAACAAGTTGACGAACCAAGAGGATCAACCCGATTCCCACCATGAACTTGATCAGACCCAAAAGCAGCATGTCGGTGGTTAGCGGTGGGATGTTCTGAATGGCAGGCAGAGATGTGGCAGGCTTGGATACGAGCTGGAAGAAGTGGTTGATCCAGAATCCTAGCGTCACTCCAGCCCCGGCAGCCACAATGGTGGTGGTATCTGCCCGGGTCGGGCTGTAGTAGTCAGACACGGGGTAGTTGTAGCACAGGAAGAATGGAACAACGATGACGCACACAGGGAACAGCGGACTGGCTGAGTCCAAGAAGTCCAGGAGGGTCCAGGCAGGGTAGGTGAGGACAATGAGGAGCACCGTGATCAGGACGCCACCCAGCACATCCTGCGAGGAGAGAAAAGAACAAGGCAAGCCCATGAGTGCTTCCCTCTATGTAGGTTATCTTTTTTTTTTTTTTTTGGAGAGAGACACAGAGAGAGAAGAGAGAGAGGGAGAGGAAGACAGAGATGGGCGCGCCAGCAGCCTCTCAGCTGCTGCGAACGAAATCCAGATGCGTGCACCCCCTTGTGGTCCAGTGCAGCATTGCGCCCTTGCGTCACTTTGCATCTGGCTAAACGTGGGACCTGGAGATTGGAACCAGCGTTCTTAGGCTTAGGAGGCAGGCTCCTTAACCGCTAAGCCATCTCTCCAGCCCTAGGTTATCATTTTAAGTCAAACAGGGTGGATTTGACATTTGACTCTTTCTGTTGCTTTATTTCACAGTTCCATGTTCAAAGGAAGTACAAAGCTGTAAATTTTTTTTTTTTTTTTTTTGGTTTTGCGAGGTAGGGTCTCACTCTGGTCCTCCAGGCTGACCTGGAATTAACTATGTAGTCTCAGGGTGGCCTCGAACTCTCGGCGATCCTCCTACTTCTGCCTCCCGAGTGCTGGGATTAAAGGCGTGCACCACCACACCCGGCTTAAAGCTGTAAAATTTTGAAGTGAAAATATATTTTAAAAAGTACCCAGCAATCATGCTATTCATGGTACATATGTTCCTACAGTGTTTCTAGATTTCAGAATAAATTCTGTATTTCTGAATGAATGGTGACAATCTTATGGTCATCTGATCTTACTTTATTACATAACGCTTACAAGGATTGCAAATAATTATGCTACGAGTCTTCACAGATGTGGCCCTATCCTTTCTTGGCAGGCAGGGTGAGGGATCTAAGCTCTAGTTCTGTATTTTTGAAATTGAATGCTAAATATTTCTATCTGAATAACCCAGAAGCTCCCTCCCTAAACTTACTTGTCTAAAATAAAAACCAAAGGAAAATCCCCTAATAAGTAAAGGAACAGCAGTTATAGCAAAGGACATATAGACATTGTTTAATGTTTCTCTCAAATATTTTAAATAGTCCAATATTTGCTCATAATAGTGTATAAAATTAAACTATGCTAAGGAGAAATGAAAACTTGTGTTTCCTCAATAACTGGCACATGCATGTTTACAGAAGTTCTGTAAATAATCACACCAAAGTGAAAACAACCCCAAATTCATTCATTGGACGAATGCATAAGTAGGCTATGGCACATTCATGCACTGGAATACTTCTCGGCAGTCAAAAAGCAACAAGTTACTGATGCATGCAACAGTGTGGACAAAATCGCCAGCAAATTCTGCTGAATGTGGTTAAGTATTCACAGCATGCTCTCTAACCTAAAACCCCAGGGACAAAGAATTGGTCAGTTGTGGGCCTTGAGGACTTACAGAGAATTTGGTGAGTCCATCAAAGATGGCATAGGGCAGTTTGGGGGCCATGCAACTAACTGTTCTCTACTGCATTGGTGACTTTCAAAAATTTGTAAGTGTGTTAAAATTCATAAAAGCTGGGCTGGAGAGATGGTTTAGTGGTTAAGGCACTAGCCTGCAAAGCCAAAGGACCCTGGTTTGATTTCCCAGGGACCATGTAAGCCAGATGCACAAGGTGGCACATGTATCTGGAGTTCGTTTGCAGTGGCTGAAGGCCCTGACATGTCCATTCTCTCTCTCTCTCTCTCTTTTCTCTCAAGTAAATAAATAAATTTTTTAAAAATATATTTTTAATTCATAAAAGCTTATGTAAACGTGAAGTCAATTTAATGCTAATTTAAAAATAAAATTAACATTTTTTAATCAAATACATGAAAACTAAAAAGCTGGTGTGCTCTGTGGCTTGCCTGATATTACTGAGAGCCTCTGCTGTGTATTACATGGGCTCCAGACATCAAGAGGTCTCCAAACAAGGCCTGCTCCCTATTTTCACCTTTTCACACAAACTATGCTGCAAATTCACTGAAATCACCTCCTCACCCAGCCTTGCTGACTAAAGTTCTGTTAGCTGGCATGGGGGTGCATGCTTGAATTCCAGCCTCAGGAGGTGGAGCCAAGAGGATGGCGAGTTTCAGGCCAGCTTGGGCTACACAATATGACCCGGACTCAAGATCCCAAGATAACGGTTTTTGGTAATGAAGCCATCTGCTCATTCACTGCATGCACTCTGACTCTTGCATACTTTACATGGGAGGAATTTGTCAGTAGCTTCTAAAATTACACAGACCATCAGTCTCACCCTGCGACTTGACCCTGGAGCTCTGACTGCCTGTGCAGAAGTGAGGTGTTCTCATGTTATCCACGGTGGCATTGTTGGTTATAGCAAGACAATGGAAATAACCCAAGTTCCCTCTCTAGAAGGACAGTTCCACGTAGCTGTGGTATATTCACGCTGTGGACTAGTGTGTAGCTGTGAAAGAGAGGAAGCTCTGAGGAATGTCAAAAGATAAAGTGGCCTTTGGCTTTTTGGGGGAAGGAGCAAATGCTGTGGTTTTAGCAACTGAGCAGAAACAAATCCATTCGATATGACAAGTGAGGTGCGTACGAAAGAGGATCTGTTACTACACACAGAAATTTGGTGTAGAGTGACATGTGCTGGGATTACAGGTGCATGTGCACAGAGCTCAAAACCTTGCTTAGCAATCCTCTCTTGTGGATCAAGACCCCATTTCCAGCTCAGCTGGTGCAGACAGTAGTAACTTCTGTGACGTAAGAAAACCTGTGGGCTTAGCAGTTAAGGCATTTGCCTGCGAAGCCTAAGGACCCAGGTTCAATTCCCCAGTACCTGTGTAAGCCAGATGCACAAAGTGTTGCATGTGTCTGGAGACCCTGGCATGCTCATTCTCTCTCTCTCTCTCTCTCTCTGCTTTTCTCTCACACACTCAAATAAGTAAATTTTTTTTAAAAAAGAAAACCCTGTCAGGTGGTGTCGCCATTACTGTTTTGAGGGGAAGTTTCATGCTGGTGAGGAAAGCCTGGTGGAGCAGGCAGCCAGGGTGTTCCATTGTGTCACAGCAGCAGGAAGGAAGCAGCCTGAGTGAACTAACTCTGAACGCCCAGGGGGCTGGCCTAATGAACTTGAACCCTTAAGTCATAAACCACCTTCAGTGACACCTCCTCCAGCAAGGCTCTACCTCCCAAAGGCCCCACAACCGTCCCAATTTTCCACCTGCTGGGACCAAGTATTCAAAAACACATGAGACCATGTGGGGCATTTTACATTCAAACTACCACAGGTGGTGTGTGTCCACCTGAAGTTTCTTTGCTTATTTGTGATTGAAATGAGGGACAGCCACATTTATTTCAGTCAGACCCACGACTCAGGGAGCTGATTTTGCCTGGGAAGCCACAGCAGTGGCAAGTGAACCACGTGTCAGGCGAGCGTGATGACCACTACAGTCACTACTATGGGACTGGAAAGATTTTCCTTAAGGAATTATGAAATTGGGCTGGGGGTGTGGCTCAGTTCATAGAGCACTGGCTTAGCACACACAAAGCCCTGGGTTCGATCCTTATCACCATGTGCAATCCCAGCACTGGGGAAGTAGAGAGAGGAGGATCAGGAGTTCATAATTATCTACATAGCAAGTTTTGAGACAAACCTGTGATATTATGGGCTATTTGAAATCCTATATACACAACTATATAAAGATCTACAACTTGAAGATGCCTTTCAATATGCCATCTCAACAGAAGAAGATGACATAGGAGCTGGGGTCTTCAATGATGCGGCTTTAGGAGGCTCACTCCAGCTGAATTCCAGGACCCCCTGGCTGCCTAGCATACTAAGGAGGTGAGCGAATTATTCAAATTTCAGATACTCTACCTACTTACACATGTTTAAAGTATGTTTTGTTTCACAGACTTCTTATGTACTTATTTCAATCTTATTTAAGATGACACAAATCATAATAACTTGTTAAATCCAAAAATAAAATCATTATAAAGGCAAGGTGTATGTAAGAAATTGTATCATTTTCATTAAACCGAGGGATGGATGTATAGGTCTATTTTTACTTGCATACACAAAGCAGTGCACTTGGATGGCTGGGCACTCAAACTGGGAAGGAGGTCCCTCCAGTTACTCCTGTACCACTGGATTTTGATTAGTACCCCCTTAAAAATAAGTGAAGGGCTGGGGAGATGGCTCAGCAGTTAAAGGCACTTGCCTACAATGCCTGGTGGCCTGGGTTTGATTACACAGTTCCCATAGAAAGCCAAATACACAAAATGACGCATGTGTCTGCAGTTTGTCTGCAGTAGCAAGAGGCCTTGGTGTACCCATTGTTCTCTCTCTCAAATAAATACAGTGTTTAAAAAGTGAGATAAAAAGTCACTTTTTTCTTCTTCTTTTTCTTCTTCTTCTCCTCTTCTTCTTCTTCTTCCTCTTCCTCTTCTTCTTTTTTCCCCGAAGTAAGGTTTCTCTCTAGCCAGGGCTGACCTGGAATTCACTCTGTAGTCTCAGGGTGGCCTCGAACTCATAGGGATCCTCCTACCTCTGCCTCCCAAGTGCTGGGATTAAAGGCGTGCGCCACGATGCCCAGAAAAATTCACTCCTTTCTTTAAAATATTTTTTATTTATTATCTTCAAGTATAGAGAGACAGAGACATATTGAAGGAGAATGGGCATGCCAGGGCCTCCAGCCACTGTAAACAAACTCCACATGCATGTGCCACTTTGCGCATCTGTCTTTATGTGGGTCCTGAGGCATCAAATCCAGGTTGTTAGGCTTTTCAGGCAAATACTTTAACTGCTGAGCCTTCTCTCCAGCACCTCCCTGTTATATTTTATAAGAAAGAGAGAAAGGGAGAAAGGGCACGCTGAGGCCTCTTGCCACTGCAAATGAACTCCAGATGCATGTGCCACTTTGTGCATCTGGCTTTCTGTGGGTGCTGGGGAATCAAACCCAGGCCATCAGGCATTGCAAGCAAGTGACTTTAACTACTGAGCCATCTCTCCAGCCCCTACTCTCGTTTTCCAACAGGATCTGTCCTTGTGTGTGGGGACCTCTGCACGGAGTCTAATAAAATATCCCTGCTGAGAACTGAGGGCATTTGTCTCTGTTCAGAGGAAAGCTAATTTGAGGGAAGGAGGGCAGCCAGGCATTGAGTGAGACACCACAAACAAGTCTGTCCCTTCTCACGGGACAGAAGATTTGACTCCTCAGATGGTCTCCAGGCACCTCTAC
This sequence comes from Orientallactaga sibirica, assembly GCA_036365145.1. NCBI lineage: Eukaryota > Metazoa > Chordata > Mammalia > Rodentia > Dipodidae > Orientallactaga > Orientallactaga sibirica. Next base: position 4,305,731 of record JAEOAD010000044.1, on the reverse strand, counting down.
CCCTCCTGCTGGAGCCCGGAGAGAGTCAGGTCTGAGTTCTAAAAGAATCAGGATGAGAGAGGCTTTTTGCCTCTTTTTTTTTTTTTAAATTTATTTATTTGCAAGCAGAGAGAGAGAGAGAGAGAGAGAAGAGTGGCAGACAGAGAGAGAATGGGCACGCCAGGGCCTCTAGCCACTGCAAATGAACTCCAGATGCATATGCCCCTTGTGCATCTAGCTTATGTGGGTCCTGGAGAATCGAACCGGGATCCTTTTACTTCGAAGGCAAATGCCTTAACCACTAAGCCATTTCTCCAGCCCCTTTTTGCCTCTTTTGCTCAAGACTCCTGTGGCAGAAGGCAAACACTCTTCCCCATACTTCAGGTGGGAACTTGGATAGCACCATCCGACAGAGCAAACGCTCTGCCAACCACGTTACTCAGGGCACCCTCGAGGCAGTCAGTCAAGGAACAGAACTGGCTTGCCCGACGGGACAGCTGGAGTGAGGCTGGATCAGCAGGGAGAGGGAGGGCTGATGATGCCTGGCAGGGACCCTGGTGCTGAAAGACAGAAGCATCTCCTGTGATATCAGGTTGCAGCTGGGCCAGGAGGGCAAGGGCCAACACCAAGAGTATAGTTTCACAGACTGGGCACAGAGGAAGGCGCCCTGAAGAACCATCCAGACAACATGTCAGACAGAGAAACGCAGTGCACAGTGATTCATAGCATATGTGACACTTGCATGGAAAATTACAGAAATGTTTTGTGTGTCAGGGTCCACAGTTCTGCAGAGAACCGGAGATTCAGTGATCCTGTAGGTGTTTCTCAGAGGACTCACTGTTCCGGTCTCTGAAGAGGGCACCCATCTTGTGGTCCTTGTGGTGATATCAGACGGCTCCTGTAACCATCAGGTACCATATATACTCCATAGACTTCATTCTCAAGCTGCCTCCATCTACCATCACTGCTGGATGCCCACATTCCCCCCCAGAGTCTGAAATTCATTTCACCTCCTGCCCCGTGGCACTGCTGACTGCATTCCCAGGAACTGTTTGTTTCAATACCAGAGGCTCTCAAGGGACAGCAAGGCATTGGAATCACCTTGGGACACTGTTGAAATGTAGACCCAGTGTATTGCTCCCTCTTCTTTCTGACCCAGGAACCTGTATTTTAACATTCCAAGGCAATTCAAATGCAGAGGGTCTAAGCAGAAAACCCAGAAACAGCCAACAAGTTGACAGTCGTCAGTGACATGGGTTTAATTAATGTTCCCATCTGAAAGTTCCATTCCACACAGGTGGGTCTGCTTGCTTCTTGCAAACAGGCTGCACACAATTCTATCGCCATCACTCTGCATTCTCTTTAGGTGCCATGCGCTTGAGCCATCTTTGCCTGCCAGGTTCTTAGTAGTTCTCCAAGGCATAAGGGCGACACCTTTCTAAAACACTGGTATGTAGCCCCACAGTTGGGCACAATTGCTCCTCTGCCCTCCTTCCTGAAGAAGAGACAGATAAACTTCATAAGAGAAGGTACTACCTTCTTCCAACACTGTAAATAAATGTGGGCTCCACCAGGCGAGGAGCTCTGAGAAGGAATGAATGCAAAGATGTAGGTGACCATGGCTTGCTGGCCAGATGGCATTTCTCCTTAGCTCGGAGGACAGCATGTAATCACCTTTTTTTTTAATTATTACTTTTTTATTGACAACTTCTGTACTTACATACAAAAAACACATATTTCCCTCCCCTCCCCCATTCCACTTTAGAACTCCAATCTCCATCATATCCCCTCTCTCTCCATTAGTCTCTCTTTTAATTTGATGTCGTCATCTTTATCTTCTATTTTTGAGGGTCTTGCGAAGGTAATCACCTTTTCTTATCTGGAATGCCTGTGATATTTGTACTCATTGTTTCAATATATAAATAAAAATCTGCCCTCCTTCCTTCATCCTTGCAATTACCATAGTCTCTGACATCTGGATGGAATATTCTTTATAAATAAATGCTGTTCGTCTTCAACTCACCAGGAGACTAGACTATTTTTGGTCCATGGCCCCAGCATTTGAGGCAGCCCTAATTTTAGTTAACATGGATGCTGGTGGAGTTTTCTATCCCTTTCTAACCATATAGTTAGATTTTCATCCATAAAAGGTGATATTGTAATAAAGATATTTAGATATTTTTGGAAAATACTTGAGCCATAGCTAATAAGATTTCCAACTTGGGTCCTCTTGAGTTTTTATAACAAATTATTCTAAACCACTTCTAAATATAAGGACTATACATGCTCTAAAATTTAAAAGCAACTTTTTGTTGTTGTTGTTGTTTTGTTTTGTTTTTTGAGGTAGAGTCTTGCTCTAGCCAGGCTGACCTAAAATTCACTACGTAGTCTCAGGCTGGCCTTGAACTCACAGCAATCCTCCTACCTCTGCCTCCCGAGTGTGGGAACAAAGGCATGTACCACCATGCCCAGGAGAGAGAAAGAGAAAGGGAGAGAGAAAAACAGAGGGAGAGAGAAAGAGAGAAGGAAAGAGAAAGAGAGAGGGGCAGAGAAAGAGAGAGAGCATAGTTGCACCAGGGCCTCTAGCCACTGCAAACAAACTCCAGATGCATGTGCCATTCTGTGCATCTGGCTTTATGTGTGTACTGGGGAATCAAACTTGGGTCATTAGATTTTGCAGGCAAGCGCCTTACCTGCTGAATCATCTCTCCAGTCTACAACTTTTTTTCTTTTAAACAGAGTGTAGCAATCATCTTCTTGTTGTTGGGTCAAAACACTTCACCAGAAGCAGCCCGTAGGAAGAAAGGATTTATTCAGTGCACAGTTTCAAGAAGTGTCATCGTAGTAGAAAAGCATGAAAGGAGCATGAAGCTGGCTCCCAGGATCATCTACCAGCAGCAGGCAGGTGATGGAGAAAGTGAGCTGAGCTCAGAACACTCGGTAGGCCTGGACTAATCAACCTCAAGGCCCAGCCCCGATGACACACCTCCCCCAGCAAGCCTCTGCCTCCCAATTTGTCACCCATTGGGGACCAAGCATTCCAAACATAGGAGGTGATGGGGCACATTTCACATTCAAACCACCACACAGGGTCTCTCACTCTGTGACTGGAACTCACCATGTTGCTCAGGCTGGCCTGGAACTGGTAGCAATTCTCTTGCCTCAGCCTCTCAAGGACTGGGATTATCTGCGTAAGCCACCACATCCACCCTAAAAACAGCTTTTTACAAAGAAGGGTGTAAACCTGCTCACAAAGGTTTACATATAGGAATGATTTTTGGTGGATTATTTTTAACTCATGCAATTAAGTTCAAAAAGTAACTCACATTCCACTGCAGAAAAGAAAAAACACAACTTGGCTGGAGAGATGGTTTAGCAGTTAAGGCAACTTGTCTGCAAAGCCAAAGGACCTTGGTTTGATTCCCCAGGATCATGTAAGCTAGAAGCACAAGGTGATGCATGTATCTGGAGATCATTTGCAGTGGCAGGAAGCCCTAGTGCATCTATTCTCTCTCTCTCTTTCAAATAAATAAAATAAAAATATTTTTAAAAAAGAAAGAAAAAACAGAAAATAGGGCTGGAGAGATGGCTCTATGGTTAAGGCACTTGCCTGCAAGGCCTAATAATCCAACATCCCATTCCCCAGAACCCATATAAAACCAGATGCACAAAGTGATGTATGCATCTGGAGTTAGTTTGCAGTGGCTAGAGGACCTGGCATGCCCATTCTCTTTGTCTCTCTTCTATCTCTCTCTGTTTGCAAATAAATAAAAATAGACAGGCATGGTGGCACATGCCTTTAAGAAAACCCCAGAAAATACACACAAGCAAATATTGCATAAAGAAAGAAACATACCTCACAGTGAGAATCTGATAAAAATATATGCTGCTTTCCTATTTAATACAGCAGCAACATTTTCATCTCAAAAGACATTTCTGCAGCCTCATTTTTTTTCTTGGCTTCAAAGTAACCATAGTGAGATATATGTATTGAGCAAAACAAGTGTGTGTATGTATGTAACTATATCTTTAGACTTAGATGCAAGGATAAAATATCAGAAGGAAATAAAAACATTAAGACTAGCTTGTCTTTGTGGGACTGTTATAGATGATTTCTATTTTCTCTATACTCTGTTGATTCTATGCAATAGTTTTCTAAATTTTCTTTCTTTTTTTTTAATATTTATTTTCAAGTAGGAAGAGAGAGGAAAGAGGAATGAGAGAGACAGAGAGAAGAGAATAGGCATGCCAGAGCCTCTTACCACTGCAAACGAACCCCAGATGCATGTGCCACTTTGTGCATCTGGCTTTATGTGGGTACTGGGGAATCAAACCTGGCCTGTCATGCCTTGCAAGCAAATGCCACTAAGTGCCAAGCCATCCCTCCAGCCCTTTGTCCAATTTTTTTTGTTTGTTTTTGTTTTTCGAGGTAGGGTCTCACTCTAGTCCAGGCTGACCTGGAATTTACTATGTAGTCTCAGGGTGGCCTCAAACTCACAGTGATCCCCCTACCTCAGCCTCCAAAGTGTTGGGATTAAAGGCATGTGCCACCACGCCTGGCTCAATACCTTCTATTTTTATATTTGTAGACAATGTCTCATATAGCCCAGGCAGGTCTTGAACTCAGTAAGTAGCTAGGGATGGTCCTGTACTTCTGATCCTTCTGGTTTCACCTCCCCAGTGCTAGTGCTACAAACATGAACCATTATGCTAGCATTCACACTTTTCTGTTAATCAAAATTCCGTCAAACTTCACAATTGCCCAGCTATGGAATCAGCCTACATGTCTGTGAATAAATGAGTGGATAAAGAAAATGTGGTATATTTCTACAGTGACTACTATGTTTATATCTTTATGTTCAGCCATAAGGAAGAATGAAATGTCATTTGCAAAACAATGGTTGAAAGACCTGAGAACCAAAGTAACACCATGATAGGCCTCAGGCTAAACTCAGGTCAGGTTCCCAGAATGTAAATAACAACAAACAGTTACTGGAAAGACCATACTGACCCAAAATAATGGGCCAATTAGACAAATAAGCGGGTGTTATACATTCCTGTGTCCTTGTAGTTTGCTAAACGGTCCTCAGCTGCTGCATAACCAATCAACTTGTAACAAGTAAATTCATGGTAAATGTCAACCAATCATAGTAGAAATTTCCCTTCCCTTTGTTTGAACCCAATAAAAGCTTCTCCCAAACGCATCTCGAGGCTCTTGCACGAATCCACTATGTTGGTGAAGTCAAGAGACCAAGCTTAAGCCCGAAATAAAGCTCTTTGCTTTTGCATACGTGTCTGGACTCCTTGGTCTCTGGGGAGGTGCCATGAACTGGGCACAACATTGTCATCATGTTAAGCACAATAAGCCAGATGCAGAAAGATAGATAGTGCATGATTTCTCCTATGTGAAAGCTAGATGAAAAAAAAGGAGCCTGAAAGTAGTAAAAGAATCCTAGGAGAGTGTCAGAGGACTGGGTGAAGGGAGGAGATGGCAGATAAGAAACGGGAGGTGACAGAGGTAGGAGGATCACCATGAGTTGGAGGCCACCCTGAGACCACATAGTGAATCATAGTGAATTCCAGGTCAGCCTGAGCTAGAGTGAGAACCTACCTTGAAAAACCAAAAAAAGAAAAAAAAAAGGAGGTGGGGTAGTAGTAGATGAAAACATGAGAGATATGCCCTATAGAAATGTCCCAGTGAACTCTGTGATGATGCATGATTAATGTCAATTAGTAATCACAGCAAAACTTTTAAGAGCCATCAAGGATAAAACCAGGATGTTAAAATCACAGTGTTCTAAACTAGACTAAGATAGAAAAAAAAAAAAAAAAAAAAGATCAATGCTTATAATTGTCACATCACACCAAAATAAAAGAACAAAGAAAAGACAAAGGAAAATAAAAAAAGAAATGCCTCCAGGAACCTCCATGCTAACCGCATCATCTCTTCCTGATCTAAGCGACACTGAGAATGAACACACAGGGCTGTCAGCCAGTGCTCCCGACATATCTCGTGGACCTGAAGTACAAGTAACCTTTTGTTCATTATACTATTCCCAGTTTATATATTTAATTTCCAGGAGAGAGAGAGATAAGAGAGATAGCTGATCATGGCTCAGTGCCACTGCAAACAAACTCCAGTCACACGCCCCACTTTGTGCATCTGGCTTTACACGGGTACTGGGGAAACAAACCCAGGCCATATTTGTAAGCAAGTGCCTTTAACCGCTGAAGCATCTTTCCAGTCCTGCTATTCCCAGTTTAAAGGCGGCCTGATTAATATTGGTGGTGGAGGTGGGGAATTCTTTCTGTGAAATTAACATTTTCTAAAGTTAGAATGCAGAAGCAGTGAACTGCACCCATTCTCACTGCTATTACAGACTTCAGAGTTAGGCAAGAGCCACAACCTTACTATACTTCATTACAGGAAACAACAGGGTCAGGCCATGCGATGTGTTTAGAAAAGAATGCCAGTAGAGCTATCCCGAGCGTCAGAAGAAATGTTAGTGAATGCTTCTATAAACACATGAAATGGAGCATTTTTATTTTTAGCCAAACAGAAAAAAAACCCTTTCAGTAGGTAAATATGTCTGGAAATTTCGACAGTGAACACTTATCCCTGAGAACTGCCCGCATTTGTGAGTTCTGACCCTCCACCTCTTTCCCATGTGCCGTTTCCTGTGACAAATTTACATTCTATCTCAGCATCTTCCCCGAAGAATGCTATTGAGGAGATCACGCTGCACAAGGTTAGCAGGCTAGAAAGAGGGGCGAGTGGAGCCCATTCACTCAATTGTTCTGAAAGAATGCATTCAGGTCCCAGGACTATTTATACAGAGAAGGAGGCTTCTGGCATCTTCCCCTCTGCCAGGTCCCCTGCTGAGAATGTGAAGGGCCTGGTCTGCCCTTGGCTGCCTCTGAGAGAGCTGAAGCCAGGAGCAGAGGAGAAGCCAAGACCCACTTCGTTGCAGATGCCGGATGCTTCAAACACATGCGGATATTAACACAAGCACGAGCGAGCCAAGCCCTGTGCTTCTCCCGGAGAATGGTGCGTCAGTATGTCCTGGTGAACATCTCACGGTGTTTACGCTTTTCTCTGCCCTGTTCACTATTAGTTTGAGGTCGGAGAGTGACGCAAGATGAGATTCAGTAACGGCCAAGGGGGAAGCAACATTGTTCATGAATATGAATGTAAATGATTTCACAGAGAAGCCTACATGTCGTGCAGTTAGCATCTGAATGGGGAAAAAAAGCGAATGTGGAAGTTCAAAAAATATTAATGTCCTATTGACGCACATCACATCAATGTCTGAAGAGAGCTGGGTATGATGGAATAAGCCTGTAATCTCAGCACCGAGGAGCCTGAGGCAGGAGGATCACAAGTTTGAGGCCAGCCAGGGCTATGGAAGTGAGGCCCTGTCTCAAAAAATGAAAACACAAGCAAAACAGAAAGTCCATAGAAATCAGTTGAAAGCAAGAAGCAGGCTGGAGAGATGGCTCAGTGCTTAAGGAGTTTGCCTGCAAAGCCTAACGACATGGTTTGATTCCCCAGTACCCACATAAAGCCTGATGCACAAAGCAGCACATGCATCTTTAGTTCCTATGCAGCAGCTGCAGGCCCTGGTGCACCCATTCTCTGTCTGTCTCTGTTTACAAATAAATTAAAATAAAAAAGCAAGACTCCAGTTCACGACCTTGCCCCCTGGTATAGGAGTGGGCAGTAGAATTTCTGGTTATTGCTGGGTGCCATGACTGTCCTTGAGCCATCTTAGATGTGTGTCCTAGCATCATGGCAAACCTAGGGCTTATCCGCTATGATAATCTCATGTTATAAAGAGAAACTTTGAAAGACCTTTTGAAAGCTCACTGAAGCTGGGGATAGCCAGAAGGGGTAGGAAAAGTATGCCAGCTTTCACATTCTATAGCTTTAGGACAAATGCCCCCTCCTCAGAGTGAGTATATTTAAAGATTCAGTAGAAATTATGTTGTTAATTTTGACAGAGGATGCTCTTCTTTTTCTTAAAAAACATTTTATTTATTTACCTATTTGAGAGTTACAGGGAGAGAGAGAGAGGAAGAGGCAGGTGGCAGATAGAAAGAGAGAATGGGGGCTGGAGAGATGGTTTAGCGGTTAAGGCGCCTGCCTCTTAAGCCTAAGAACCCGGTTCCAATCTCCAGGTCCCACGTTTAGCCAGATGCAAAGTGATGCAAGGGCGCAATGCCACACTTGCCCACAAGGGGGCGCCCGCATCTGGATTTAGTTCACAGCAGCTGAGAGACTGCTGGCGTGCCCATTCTCTATCTGTCTCCCTCTCCCTCTCTCTCTGTCTGTCTCTCTCTGTGTCTCTCTCCAAAAATAAAAAAGAGAGAGAGAAAATGGGTGCACCGAAGCCTCTAGCTGCTGCAAAAGAACTCCAGACGTGTGCACCACCTTATGCATCTGGCTTATGTGGGTCCAGGGGAACCGAACTTGGATCCTTAGGCTTCACAGCAAGCGCCATAACTGCTAAGCCATCTGTCCAGCCCCCAGAGAATGTTTTTCTATAGAAGAAAAATGATACAAACCATGGGCTTAATAGTGCCGGGGATATAGCTCAGTGGTAGACAGCTAACCTGGCATATGTAAAGCCCTGGGTTCAATCCTCAAATTAAAAAAAAAAGTTGGGTTGGAGAGATGGCTTAGCGGTTAAGGCACTTGCCTATAAAGCCTAAGGACCTATGTTCAACTCTCTAGGTCCCACATAAACCAGATGCACAATGGTGTGGCAAGCACAAGGTTGCACATACCCACTAGGTAGTGCAAGCATCCACGGTCGATTGCAGTGGCTGAGGCTCTGGCACACCAATTCATTCTCTCTCTCTCTCCCCTCTCTCTCTACAAAAAAATAAAATAAAGCAAAACAATAAAAAAAGATTTCCTTTCTCTTAAAAAGAAATGTCTATTAAACGAGGTGTGTTGGCACATGCCTATGATCCAGAACTTGGGAGGCAGAGGTGGGGGGATCCAAAGCTCAAGTACAGCCTCGGCTACATAGTGAGTTTGAGGCCAGCTTGAACAACATGACAGCCTGTCTCAAAAACAAAACATTAGCTCGCCTGCAAGACCTGGAGTGTCGAGTAGCCTTCCCTCATCGACAGAGAAGTCTTGACAGGCTAGCCAGTCTCATGGAGACTAGAGCTGTTGTGAGTTCAGGGAACGGAATGGCCATGTCATGTTAGGGAGGAAGAAGGTGTTAATGGGAGGAGGGAGATGGAGATTAGAGACGGTAGTTGGGGGAATTAAATAAAAATACATTACGTACATGTATGAAAATTAAAAATGGAAAAAGATAGATAAAAATTTAAAAATGAAACAGAAACAACATGAATGTGGACTAAAGCAGAGCTTTATTTTAATGTCACATGGGGACAAAAGTCATGTAAAAGTTGTAGAAAGAGATGTTCAATTACTCTTTACTATTGGCTAAAGGCTTCAGATTTAGTGAAGTAACAGGTTAGCTGGTCAATTTTTGACCTATTGAAAGATAAGTGATTTCGTTTTTAAAAAATATTTTATTCTTAACTATTTATTTATGAGAGAGAAAAAGAAAGAGAGAGAGAATGGGTGCGGCAGGGCCTCTAGCCACTGCAAACAAACTCCAGACGCGTGAGCCAACCATGTAATTCTGGCTTGCGTGGGTTCTGGGGAATCGAACCTGAGTCCTTAGGCGTCACAGGCAAATGCCTTAGCCAACTAAGCCATCTCTCCAGCTCAGGATAAGTGATTTCTGCCCAGTAGAAATCATACTTACAAAGATTATAGCTTATTGCCCTTTAGAACATAGAACACATTTCATATATAATACACACTCATTTGTTTTGTTTTTGGAGCTCATTATGTAGCCAAGGCTAGCCTTGAACTCACAGTAATCCTCCTATCTCAGCCTCCCAAGTGTAAATTGTCTATGGGGCTGAGGGGATGGCTCAGCAGTTAAAGGTGCTTGCTTGCAAAGCCTGCTGGCCTGAGTTCGATTTCCCAGTACCTACATAAAACCAGATGCACAAAGTGGTACATTCATCTGGAGTTCGTTGGCAGTGGAAAGAGGACGTGGCACCTAGACTCTCTTTCTCTTCTGAAAATAAATAAATAAATAAAATATAAAAATAACTGTCTGTGAAGCTCTATTGCTTCCTTCATTAAATATTATTGACACCTTCATTCATCAGAGTTAAATATAATCTGTGACCCATATTAATTTTATATTTAGAAGAGTTACAATTTGAAAGAGTTTAAAAATCATACTATAACAGGTGGATAATTATTATTTAGATTAAATTCTGATAAAGAAAATTACCTGAGATGATGGAATATGTATGTTCCATGTTATAAAATATCAGTTTTAATTTTTTTGTGAGGTATACTTCATTTAAATGGCCCTGGTGTGCTAAAAACAGTAAGCAAGGAGGGCATAATGTTTCTTAAGGTGATGATATAATGCAGCATTATTCTATTCACAGGGGCCATGCCAATCTTCTCTATATCATTCCAATTTTAGTATATGTGCTGCCAAAGTGAGCTATTATATGCTTTATACAATATCAATATTAATTAGAAGGATATTTGGGATGGTGTTAATTTCTGAACTTTATCCATTCCCAGCATGATTTGGGAATTAATCATTTGCTATCTTGGCTCCACAGCGTCTGACAAGTCCAAACAGGAGTTGTCCATGAAGCACACCCTTCTCCCCACCCCTTCCTCCCGTGCACTGAATAGCTCTAGCTGTCATGAGTCACAGGGTTGGGCAGGTTGGGAGGACCATGACAGGAGATCAAATACGCTTCCAGACAGGTTCTAACATCACCTTTGACAACTGCTAAGCAGCTTGTGAGCATGGCAGATATAGGGAAGGGAGATCTGCTGGAAGACACAAAAGACACTGTCAAATACTTGAATGATCTCTCTCAAGCCTGGGTGGGCAGAGGGGCCTCTGAGGTAATTGTCAAACAGGCCCATGCAGGTAGAAATATCACCAGCACTGTCACTGCACTTGCTGGGATGTGGGTGTGGATGGTGCAGGGGCCATTCAAACCGTATCTCGCATTCAGCTCTACCAGGAAGCTCTTTCAAACACAGGTTCTGATTGGGGAGGTCTGACAAGCTCCAAGGTGACACCGGGGGTCAGAGATCACACTGGTGAAGGTCAAGTCCATCCTGCATTGCGAAATCAGAGGCCACTGTGGAGTCTTCATGTAAAGCGGCAGGGCGGAAGCTCTGGCTTGCTTTTTCAGAAACACACACCCAAGAATAAAGACTCCTGAAGATCATTTTTGAAATCCTAAAACAAAATTCTGAGATGGTAATTGTGCACTGAAAGCTAGAAGAAAAGGGGAATTGTTTGTGGATCTGGTGACATGCACGGGATACTTTCTTTCATCACTGTTCCCGAAAAATGTTGCAGACCTTCTCCCATCTGAGAGCTAGACTCTTGGAATTTTGCTTCGTAGACTGTTCTAGAAGAGTAAACATGTGACCAGGCTGGACCATCTCAGTCACAGAAATTGTCACTTTCCTGTTCGCAGGTATATATGTCAGGAGAGAAGAAGTACACTGAGGCGGAAAGCTGAGGTACCTAGGTGACCGACCCTCTGTTTTCACAAATGCGGTGAGAGCTTGTGCATATGATATGGGGACCAAACTGTGCCACAGACCTGTGCACAGGAAACGAGTTCACACACATGCACAGGAAATTAACTCGCGGGCTTCAGGGCTTTAGAAAAAGTGTCATCTTGGCACTCACAGGAGCCCCAGTGTTTGTTTAGACATGACATATGAGGTGTTGGTTTCTTTTTCCAAGTAAATGCATTCTGAGGAACATTTCCACAGCCAGCACAAACATGGATCTCACAAGATGAACTTCCAGCTTTGAGCTGACTTTCAGAACACACACAGGAGCTCGTCCGTGGCTTTCTTCTGTTCACTGGGTCACCAACAGTGCAGATTTTGGCCACGAGACCAGTTCTTGGGTAGTTCGATGGCTGTGATAGGTGAACTGTGCGCTTGCCTTTATGTGGCTGGCTGGACACTGCTATTCCTTTCCACAGGCACCTGGGCCCAGAGCAGCTCTCTCAAAACTCTGAGGTGGACCCCTCATATTGACACAGCACCCCAGAGAAGGGTCGATGGAGAAGACTGTTGAAAACGTGCCTTCTTCTTTCAATTGGACTCAAGAGGCAGGGTTACGATCACAAAGGAGGACTTGGTAAATCAGTGGTTTAAAATTTTACAATTGATTCCGAAACAGTATCTTTGAAATATACATGTTTTTTTGATAGCCAAAAATTTACATTTAATATTCTATTGTTAGAAAGCAATATTTATAGAATATACAGTTATGGGCTGGAGAGATGGCTTAGTGGTTAAGGTGCATGCCTGTGAAGCCTAAGGACCCTGGTTCGATTCTCTAGGTCCCACGTAAGGCAGATGCACATGTGGCACATGCATCTGGAGTTTGGCTAGAGGCAAATGCAGTGGCTAGAGGCCCTGGCACGCCCATTCTCCCTCTCCCTCTCTCCCTCTAATAAATAAATAAATAAATAAAAATAAAATATAAAAAAGAATATACAGTTATATTATTAATATATAATATTAACAAATATAATTATACATGACGCTGGAGACTGAACCCAGGGCCTTGTGTATGTGTCAGACAAGCTCTCTGCCATCAGTCTCAGAAACATTTTTAAGGGATATATAATACTCTACACTTTGGAAATAATATGCCTTATTTATTTATTTATTTATTTATTTATTTATTTATTCATTTATTTATTTTGAGACAGGTCCCACTCTGCAGTGTAGGCTGGCCTAGAACTATCTATGTATCCCAGAATGACCTAGAACTTGTGAGTTACCCTTCTGTGTGCCGGGATTATAGGCACGAACCACCACCCCTGGCTAACTTTATTTGAGTAGATATGATTGACAGACATGTAGTACATTCAAATTATTTGCTACTAGGTGTATTCACAAACATCTGGAGGCCTTGTATATAGCATAGTAATTAAAATAATGGTGTAACTCCTGGTAGACTGAGCGCTTAGCGTGTGTGAAGCACTGGGTTCAGTTCCCAGAGAAAGCTCTCACACACATGCACGTACGGATTCTGAAGTTAGACTGCTTTGTTTTAAATCTCACCAGTTTGTTATCAAGTACAGAACTCTAGTCAGTTTGCTTCACTTTTCTCTATGCCTCATCTGTAATAATGGTGTAAAAATAGGACCTAGGTCACAAGGTTTCTGAGAACTGTCTTATGGGGTAGCTAACATATGTCAAGCACTTAGAAAGGTACTTAACAAATCACATCCTTATGAAGACGTTTGATATATCACCGAATAAAATGATGTGCACAATCTCTATGCAGAAAACTACAGCACTCCCGAGAAAAAGCAAAGATCTGAATAGCAGATGCGCTACACCACTGAACAGAAATCCTCAGCATGGCCAAAGACGCTGGTTTCCCCCACGATGAACCACAGATCAATTTAATCTCAGTAAAACCCAGCACTGGAGAAACGACAAGGTGATCCTAAAAGTTACATGGAAATACAAAGGACCAAGAAGAGCAAGGATCCCTTTACAAAGGAACAGAGTTGAGGACCTTTGCTATCTGCCACCAGCACTTACTGCAAGGCTTCAGCAGGCGACACAGCAGCAGAGCGTGTTCTAGAACCCCACTGCTGTGAAGCTCAGCTCATGGACTGCGCTGGTGGTCTGGAGAGTGGTACCTTTGGGGACGTGAGAGGACGCCTGCCGTTCTGATGCTCTTGCGTTCTCTAGTGGGGGCTGCGCTTACGTCCAACAATGTATGGTCACTTTGCTGAGCATAAACCAAGTCACACATTTGTCATTTGTGTGCATCAATAAAAAAGTCGCTGGGCGTGGTGGCGCACACCTTTAATCCCAGCACTCTGGAGGCAGAGGTAGGAAGATCACCATGAGTTTGAGGCCACCCTGAGACTACATAGTGAATTCCAGGTCAGCCTGAGCTAAAGTGAAACCCTACCTTGAAAAACAAAACAAAACAAAAGTTTTTAAAAGTTTATTTTTTTTTCTACTTTTGAACCACAAAATGCAAGGACACCAGGATTAGACCATGTGTCGTGCCCTCCGCATGTGACTACTTTTTCTCTTTAATCTCTAGGCACTACCTGCATACTCAGATTCAAGAACCAGGCAGAAGGCCCGTGGTCATGGAACTGTCAGGTTTTCTGTTCCTGGCGGCATGAGCATCCCATAGCAAGAACTGGTCTCTCAGAGCTAAAAGGTTCACAACGCACCCCGATGTACATCATTCCCTGTTCATGACCACACCTGTTCGCTCCACTCCTGGGGTCTTAGAGGCACAGACGCAAGCATCCATGCTGTTGTGTGACACTTTCTGTTTGTTTTTTTAATAAGTTAATTTTCAAAAGCAAAACAAAATGTCAAAAAAAAAAAAAAAAAAAAAAAAAAAAAGATCTAGGCCCGGTCTCCCAAGTGGATTGATCTTTTCAAATCTGATTTAAAAATATACAAAGAAGGAAGAAAAGGATAGCTCTATTAACATGGTTATCTGTTTTCTGAACACTTTTACTTACCTTCTCGTTCTCTGCTTCCTGTCTGTCCTGAGGTGAACAAGCTCCTTCTCCCCATGCTCACGCCACTGAATGCTGAGTCCTCAGGTTCCCAGAGTAAGCGGAACCAAGGACCAAGGGTTAAACCTTCTGAAACCATGAGCCAAAATAAATCTTTCCTCTCTAGTTGTTCCTGTCAGGCATTTAAAAATATTTATTTACTTATTAGAGAGGGAGGGACAGAGAGAATGAGAATGAGCATGCCAGGGCCTCCTGCCACTGCTTTTACATAGGTACTGGGGAGCCAAACCTGGACCAGAAGGCTTTGCAAGCAAGTACCATGAATCTCTGAGCTGTCTCTTTGGTTCTCTGTCAGGCATTTTAATAACAGCTACACCAAAGTAACTAACACAACTACTATGATACAATAGGTTCTATTTCTACCCCAGTACACCGCTCAGTTTAAGAACCTTATCATACAATTGTGTTTGAAAAATGAGGACAGGTTGAACCCGTGTAATAAATTGCCCAAGGAATTCTTTTGTTCTCTCATCAGAAAAAATCTAGTGGGACTACAATATCCAAAAAGCCAGGGCCAAATAAAATAAAGGAACATATAAAGTCTGGCTCCACGGGGCTGGAGAGATGGCTTATCGGTTAAGGCGCCTGCCTGCTAAGCCTAAGAACATCAGTTCCAATCTCCAGGTCCCACGTTTAGCCAGATGCAGTGACGCAAGGACGCAATGCTGCACTTGCCCACAAGGGGGCGCACGCATCTGGATTTCGTTCACAGCAGCTGAGAGGCTGCTGGCGTGCCTATCTCTATCTGTCTTCTTGTTCCTTTCTCTCTGTCTCTCTCTGTGTCTCTCTCCAAATAATAATAATAATAATAAAATAAAATAAAAGTCTGGCTCCTTTGAAAGGTTTAGTCAAGTCCTTCTTCTTTAAGTTAATTTAATTTATGAGAGAGAGAGAGAATGAGAATGGGCGTGCCAGGGCCTCTAGCCACTGCAAATGAACTCCAGATACATGCACCACCATGGGCACCTGGCTTACATAGGTTCTATGGAATCAAACCTGGGTTCTTAGGTTTTGCAGGCAAGCACTTTAACTGCTAAGCCATCTCTCCAGACCCTAAGTCCTTATTCTTCATTATTTTTCCAGTACCTGAGACTTATCTAGCATCAATTACACCACACATTAATGCTAGATTTCAGATTTGTGCTCCCTGAACACTGCTCAAAAAATTATTTGTAGAAAATGGAGATGTTTTCGTCTTTAAGAACTGACCCAGGCAATCCAAGGTTTGGACCACTTCTGGCCTTCTCACTGAGACGAACTTGGCTACCTAGTTCCTCATAGCCATCTGGAAGGATTGTCTTAGCCTCCATTTGCCATCTCTCTAGCTGGACTGGAGGACAGCTGTTACCCTGACATTAGGCACTATGCCCCCCCCCACACACACACTGAGGCTTTCATCCAGCATCTTCTGAGGGTCAGAGTACTTCTGGGAGCCTGCTAATCGTGCACTTGTGGAACAGAAAATTGTGCCCCAGTTGTGTGGCTTTGGGAGTGGTATTGAGAAAGCAGATTAAAAAATTAACTTGTGTTTGTCGTTAGTATTACAGACCACAGGCAGTTCTAGCTAGAAATTGTGCTAAGCCCTAACTTTGCTTCAGTTAATTCAGAAGCATCAAATGCCTTCAATTTCCTTCCACATCATCCTGACAATGGCTGTCTGAACCTCTCCTATGCTCCTTAACTAATAATGATTTATTTTGTCTGAATAAAAACAATTACTTTAAAAACAAGAGAGGGAGAATGCTTTACTGTGAGTACTTATGACTTTTGAAACCAGAAATAATCCTCTATTTTTACAAAAGGATAAAAATATTTGTCTCCAGGGTAAAGAGAAGACAACGGGCCCAATCATGTGATGACTGATGCTTAGAAACACGACCAGAGTCTCTTTGTATCTCACTAAGGAACCCATCCAACAGGGTGTAACAGAAAGTAAGGCTGGGGAGGACGTAAGCAATGTTACAATTGCCTCTTTCCTCATAGTAAGCAAGGCGCTTTAAAGTCCTTTTTGTTTTTAAGTGGTTTCATACAACTTGAAAAACACACCCCAAAAAAAAAAAAAAATGCTGTCATCCAAAGCCAGAACACAGTTCTGTATGCTCTCAAATAATTTAATATTGAGAAGTCTTTTCAACATTCTCCAACTCCAACCAAAACTAACGCATTACTTTGGGGAAAAAATATAAATGAGTAAGCAAATAAAACCTAATATCTACATAATTGTCTACAGATCAGACCATTTTGGGACAGTAAACCCCAGCAGTGTTTCAGCTAGCTCGAGTCAAAAGTCAAAATAATGGGATAAACGTTTATTCCCCATTTGTCCCGATTTCTCATATCCACTTGTCTCCCCACAAAGAAACCCAGCTAATATATTCAGGATGATTGCTTCATCAGTAAGTGGATTTAAAACCAGTCCTGTGCAGTTGCATCACTCACAGCATCACAAAGACAGTGTGACCAGCCTCCGTCATCCGAGTCATTCTCCCCTCACAAGGACAAACACAATATTATGTCCAGTTTTCAAAAACTTTGAATGAATAGAAAAAATGCCTTGTTGTAGACATAGAGGGTTTATCAGGGGACCCTACCCCCCTTTTTTTTTTATTTGAGAGAGACAGAGACAGAGAGGAAGAGGCAGAGAGAGAGAGAATGGGTGTGCCAGCAGCTTCTCAGCCTCTGTGAATGAACTCCAGACTCATGCGCCCCCTTGTAGGTGAGTGTGGTATTGCATGCTTGCGTCACTTCACATCGGGCTAAACGTGGGACCTGGCGAATTGAACTGGTATTCTTAGGTTTGGCAGCCAAGTGCCTTAACTGCTAAGCCATCTCTCCAGCCCCCCACTCTTCTTTTGAAAACTGGAGGTGTTTCCTTTGGGAGAAGCCAACTCTGACTGTACTAAGATTCCCAGACCTGTTCACACATGTAGGCTGGCTCTCCTGACCCAACTGGCCACATCACAGACACCTTGGACTGGCGATGGGGGGTCATTATCCAGTCAGTTAGATCTCTCCTGAGATGCTCCTCCTCACGGAAGCCTGTTCAGGAGTGGAACTGGAATTATCTAAGCCCAGAGCTCCCAGGCTTTGCTTCAGGTTGAAATATGTCCAGGGAGCCGCACATGGTGGCGCACGCCTTTAATCCCAGCACTTGGGAGGCACAGGTAGGAGGATCATGGTGAGTTTGAGGCCACCCTGAGATTACAGGTCAGCCTGAGCTAGAGTGAGACCCTACCTCAGAAAAACCCAAAACCAAACCAAACCAAACCAAAACCAAACCAAAAAGACCAAAACACACACACACACACACACACACACACACACACACACACGTAAAATACATCGAGAGAGTGTGAATCCCCACCCCAGATGCAGAGATGAGCTTGGGGAGAGAGAGTGGGAGGGGGAGGCCTCTGCTGAAGGTCAAGTCCTTGGGTCTCCCTCCCTCTCAATGGCTGCTGAGGCCATCTAATGCTGTGGTTCCAAAACCAGTCTGTTTCCTTCTAAGCTTAATTGCTTTGAGCTGGTGCCTGCATTTGCCTTCAAGAAGGTGTGACCAGTTGATGTCTCAAACTCACTCTTGGTGACCTTACCGGATTCTTTCTAGCCCCTGCTCTCAGGTCCTGCCTTTGCAGCTCGCAGTGGGGTGGCTCCCAGGCTCCCATTTCCACTCTTGGACCCAGCCAAAGCTCATCTGTCCAAGAGGAGTGATAAATCCAACCAAAGTCTCAGTTACACGTGTGTGTGTGAGAGTGAGAGAGAGAGAGGCATGCATGTTCACGTGTGTGAGTGTAGGCATGCACACACATGCCATGGTGCACATGTGGAGTTCAGAGGACAACGTCTGTTGTCTGTTTCTGTCTTCCACCTCATTTGAGGTAAGGTCTCTGGTCTACTGCTGCATTCGCCAGTCTAGCTGGCACGGGAATTCCCCTGTTTCTGCCTCCCTTTTCGCCCTAGGCCTGCTGGAATTACAGAGGCTAGCCCTATAGCATCCACTTTAGTTTTTTTTATTATTATTTTTTTATTGACACCTTCTATACTTACATACAAAAACCATATGATATTTCCCTCCCCTCCCCCCATTCCACTTTAGAACTCCAATCTCCATCATATCCCCTCCCTCTCTCCATTAGTCTCTCTTTTAATTTGATGTCATCATCTTTTTCTTCTATTTTGAGGGTCTTGTGGAGGTATTGCTAGGCACTGCAAGGTCATGGATATCAAGGCCAATCTCTGTCTGGGCCATTGCATTGTAAGAAGTCAAACCCTTCCTTTGGCTCTTCCATTCTATCCGCCCCCTCTTCCGCAATGGTTCCTGAGCCTTGGAGGGTGTGACAGAGGTGTTTCAGTGCTGGGCACTCCTCCATCCCTTCTTCTCAGCACTATGTTGCCTTTTGGGTCATCCCAGTGGTCATCACCATCTGAAAAGAGAAGCTTCTCTAACCAGAAGTAGCATCCACTTTTGATGTCCTGGGACTCATACTTGTGTCACAGTCTCTTGATCCACGGAGCCATCTCTCCAGCCCTGGCCAAGTTTTGATCTGAGAGCTGGCATATGTGCATGGTGACATTCTAAACAGAAGACAGCAGGACTCCTCAGAGCCACCAGTGTTTGGTCTTTCCTGATGCTGAGCTCTTTGAACTAGTTGTTCATGACCTATCTGAGCCCCTCCCCCCCCCTCCTGCATCTGGCTGCAATTGGTTTATTCGAATGAAGAGAACATGATGGGCTGGAGAGATGGCTCAGTGGTTCAAGGCACTTGCTTGCAAAGCCTGGCAGTTCTGGTTCCATTCCCCAGCACCCACGTAAAGCCACACATACAAAGGTGGTGCATGAGTCTGGAGTTCATCTCAGAGGCTGGAGGCTCTGGTGCGTCCATATTCTTTCTCTCTCTCTCTGTCAAATAAATACATCTTAAAACAGGCAGCATGAAATTATATACTAAGAAATTGATTATTTAATCAAGATAGCATTTCAAACACTTTTTTTTTTTTTTCCTGTGGGAAACAGGCAATGTAAGATCTCAGTTTAAAACATGCCTAAACAATAAAACAAACTGGTTTGTTTTATGGCCTTCAGCGGTGAACCCAGAGCCTGGGTGCCCGGTGTGGTGTGGTCATCCCATCAGAGATGTCACAGAAGCCCTGTGCTTTATCAACATTCCTTCTTCAAAGGCCCCGCAAAGCTGCCTAGTCAAGCTGGGGCTATGCTGCCACACAGGTCCAGCAGCAGAAAGCAATGTCTCCATGCATCAAACAAGTAATCAAAAATACCATCCTGTTGGTTGTGTGAGGAAAATGCCTACAAGCCAGAACTGACTCACTGCGGTGACTGCCTGGCTGACAGAGCTGTGGAGGGAGGGCGCTGGGGTCTCGCTCATGTTTCCTGCTTGGGCAGCTTGGTGACAGAGGTCCTTTCCCTGAGGCAAGACCAGAGCAGGTTCAGCGAGGATGGTGCCACAGCAGGGCAGGTTCAGGGCTCCTCATTCTGCTCAGGCCTGCCGGGGAGTCTAAGTGGATCCTTCGGCAAAGCCTCACCACAGACAACATGGTGTGGTCACACTGGCAGGGAGGAAGGTCTTACCAGGCAGATGAAGCAAATCATTTCCCTCGGTGAGCTGTTCTTCCTGCTGATGCACTGAGACATCAATATAGAGTCGGAGCCACCCAAATGACACTCTCTGTGCCCCGAGCACCACAGCCGTGTGATCAGCCAGCAGAGATTATGGGATGACACTTTGGGGGCCTTTACAGAAGTCTCCTTCACACCCTCCTTCCACCTCCCACCCAATCCTGTGGGCTGTGTGCCTGCCTAGGGCCAAATGACTATTTGTCCTTAATCCAGTCAATGGCTCAGCCCCAAGTGCATGCCCTATGCACACCATTTAAATAAATATATATATATATTACAAATAAATATTAAATGAAAATACATATAAGTTGGCAATCTTATTCATTTTAAAGTGATTTTTTTTTTGAGAGAGAGAGAGAGATGAGGAGACAGATAGAGAATGGGTATGCCAGTGGCCTCTCAGCTGCTGTGAAGGAACTCTAGATGCATGCGCCCCCATGTGGGCAAGTGTGGCATTGCACCCATGCGTCACTGAGTCTGGCTAAGCGAACGGGCATTCTTAGCCTTAGCAGGCAGGCGCCTGAACTGCTAAGCCATCTTTCCAGCCCTGAAAGTGCTTTTATGTCATGCTGCTGTCTAACCATCTCACCATGTGTCTCCAGAATGTTTTTTCTCTTGAAAAACAGAACCTCTGTACTCGCGAGTAACTCCCCAAGTCCTCCTCCCCTCTAATCCCTGCCAACAGCCATTCTACTGTGGGTCTCTTACTATGACTATTCGAGGATCCTAACTGGGAGGATATGGTATTTGTCCTTTGATGACTGGTTTATTTCACTTCACACGATATCCTCACTGCTTCCCTGCGTTGTAGTGTGTGACACACTTCCCTTCTTATTTACCTCTCCGTAATAGTAATATTCGACTGTACACACACACACACACACACACACACACACACACACACACAATGTAGTTGTCTGTACTACTTGGTTATTGTGAATGCTGCTGCTATGGGTACGGGCACACAAATATCTGCAGAGATATATTTTAAAGATTTGCATGGGATTTGAATATGCAGCAAGGGTGAAGGGCACTCTATATGACTACCCCTGGAGATGTTGGGAGGACCCAGTAAAGGGACAAGGTTACTTTTTAGTTGCCTCAGGCCAGCTGTGCCCGACACATTATAGCATTCTTCATATCATGTTTTCATTCCCACCAAGCTGCCCTGAAAGCATTACATTTAATGTTCATATTCACTATTAATGCTACTCTCATTTCTGGTTAGAGAAGCTTCTCTTTTCAGATGGCAATGACCACTGAGATGACCCAAAAGGCAACAAAGTGCTGACAAGAAGGGATGGAGGAGTGCCCAGCACTGAGCATCTCTGTCACACCCTCCAAGGCTCAGGGCCTATTGTGGAAGAAGGGGTGGATAGAATGGAAGAGCCAAAGGAAGGGTATGACTTCTTACAATGCAACTGTCTAGACAGAAATTGGCCTCGATACCCATGACCTTGCAGTGCCTAGCAATACCTCCGCAAGACCCTCAAAACAGAAGAGAAAGATGATGACATCAAATTAAAAGAGAGACTAATGGAGAGAGGGAGGGGATATGATGGAGATTGGAGTTCTAAAAGGGGGAGGGGAGGGAAATGTCATGCATTTTTTGTATGTAAGTATAGAAGTTGTCAATAAAAATATATATATTAAAAATTTATTTATTTATTTATTTGAGAAAAAGAGAGAGAGAGAGAAAGAAAGAAAGAAGCAGTCACAGATAAGAGAGTGAATATGGGCGCACCAGGGCTTCCTGCCACTGCAAATGAACTCTAGTCTCAAGTGCCACTTTGTGCATCTGGCTTTACATGGGTACTGGGAAATCAAACCCTGGTCATCACGTTGTGCAAATGGAGCCATCTCTCCATCCCTCGCCAGCTTCTACATCTGCCTCCTGCAGTAGATTTGGAGATCCCAGAATGGAGGGTGGGTTTGTTCTTCTCAGTATCCCCCAGTTCTGGCTCCAGGCTCCCCCCGCCCCAATAGCAGGTTATTAAGTTGCTGCTGAAGAAAAAGGCTGGGGATGAATCATTGACCTCTAACCCACTGCTACAACCAATCGTGGCCTCTGCTGATAGAAACCATGACCCACGGGTTCCCTGCCAGGCTCTGGTTCTGCCGCCTGATGCATCCCCGAGCCTGTGTCAGAGTGCAAGATCTTCATAGGATGAAATGGTGAGTGTGAGTGAAGTCCTGCGCTCCACAGTGGAACCGAGCAGGGGTAGAAGGCTGCTCACTCCAATCTCTTCTGGACAGATGCTCCCCAAAGAATGGCTGCCTCCATGCCTTGTGTCTGAATTAGAGGTCTGTCTCATCTATCTTTCTGGAAATATCTGCTCCCCCATTTCCATAAGCCACTTGAGAAAGAAAGGGAGAAAAGTGTAACTTTTATTGAAGTGGGTTTGTGTGCTCTGTCTTCCCTTCTGTAGCTCTGCATTCCTGTTTTCTTTGGTTTTAATTTTAACCTGAGTTTTCAAGGCCCCTTTCTTTAAAAGAAAAAAAAAATAAGAAAACCTATGGAAATTAAAAAGTAGCCCTAGATAAAAGAAATTCCAAATCACCCGAGAGAGTTCTGTGTAGTTCCACACTGAAGTCTAGCAACCCTCTGTCATGTGGACTTGGCAGTGTAGCTAATCGAGAATGTTCTCGCTTTTGCCTCTCCAGCTCAGAAGCCAGAGCTGCAGTGTGCTCTGGGATGGAAGCGAGACTAGGCCCTGGTAGGTAGAATCACACGGATCCTGACTTGGTTCTTTGGAATTGCCAAGATCTGGGCCTTCTTTGGCCCATAAGTAAACTAGCTGAGGCCTGGATTAAGTGAGCAAGGATTGTGTAAATGCCGGGCAGATACCGTCTTCGTTCATATTTTATATGATATATACTTCTATTATATATATTATATATCATGGAAATTTTGGCATTAGTTTTCATTTTTCATTTATGTGTATGTGTGTGCGTGTGTGTGTAGGTCAGAGGACCTATCTTAAGGTCTTAATTGTCTTATCTTTTCATCTTCTTGAGACAGGGTCTCTTCTTGTGTTGCTGTTGTGTGCGCATCAATCTAACTGGTCCATAAGCTTCTAGATTCTCCTGGCTCCATCTCCCATTGACATAAGTATGATGGGATTACAGATACGTGTGCCACTTCATGCTTGGCTTTGTGTGGGTGCTAGGTAATCAAATTCAGGCTGGTAGGCTTATACGCAAGGGCCTTTTTACTACTGAGAAATCTCTCAGCTGTTGGCATTTGAACGTGAAAATGCCTCCTATAGCCTCTGTCACATGCTTGTGATTATGCCTCATACTAAATCCCCAGCTGGAGGAGCCTTTGGGAGATGAAGCCATGTTGGGGGTGTATTGCTGAGGGTGGGACTTGAGGTTTATTACTCCAAGTCCCAATGAGTGCTCACATCCAGCTCAGTTTTGTTGCTGCCTCCCAGCTGATGTGACAAGAGGTGACACTGTTGTCTGTTTTTTTTTTTTTTCTGTTTCCTTTTTTGTGTGTGGGGGGGTTGAGTTAGGGTCTCACTTTATCTCAGGCTGACCTGCAATTCACTCTGTAGTCTCAGGGTGGCCTCAAACTCATGGCGATCCTCCTACCTCTGCCTCCCAAGTGCTGGGATTAAAGGTGTGTGCCACTAGGCCTGGCTTTTTTTTTTTTTTTTTTTTTTAATATTTTTAAATAGGAAGAGAGAATGGGTCCACTGGGCCTCTAGCCACTGCAGATGAACTCCAGACACATGTGCCCCTTTGTGCATCTGTTTTACGTGGGTACTGGGGAATTGAACCTGATCCTTAGGCTTTGTAGGCAAACACCTTAACTGCTAAGCCATCTCTCCAGTCCTTTAAAAAGATTTTTCTTTATTCGCAAGCAGAGATAGAAGAGAGGCAGACAGAATAGATGCACCAGGGTCTCTAGCCACTGCAAATGGACTCCAGATGCATGCACTGCTTTGTGCATCTGTTTTACATGGGTACTGGGGAACTGAACCTGGGTCCTTAGGCTTTGCGGGCAAATGCCTTAACTGCTAAGCAGTCTCTCCAGACCACTGCTGTCTGTTTTTTTTTTTCTTTTTTTTTTTCTGCCATACTTTGGCCACTATGATGAAATGTCCCTTCAAAACTGTAAGCTGGACCACACCCTTTCCTTCCATCAGCTGTTTCTGGTCAGGTGTTTTGTCCCAGCAGTGAGAAGGTCATTATTACATAAAGCATTTTTATCTAGACTCTAAATTAATTGAGCGAAATGACATACTGTGGAAAGGTCATGCTGTCTTGTCATCTAGCTGTCAACATAATCTGGAACAATCAACAGCTGCCCCTCTGTGATGTGGGATTAATAAAATGGCAACTCTTGTACACTGAGCATGTGTCACATGACTCTAAGCTGATTGTGTAAAAGTCACCAGTCATTGAGCAGAAAATCTTAACCTCTCGTCACTTCAGTGACATTGGTAGTGCTATTTCAGCCCTATGTGATGCAGGCTGTCCTGTGTCTCTCCAAGCCTGCACAAGATGGCCCTGTGTCTGTAGTCCAGGCCACATCCTCCATCAGAGAGTGTGTCAATGACTGTGCTTGTCAGGTAGTTGACAGCATGGAGGTTCTTCAAAAGAAATGAAAAAGTAACTTTATCATGTGACCCAGCCACGGTCTTCACATCACTGTATCACACAGATGCTTGCAGATCTTACATCACTGTATCACATGGATGCTTGCAGATCTTACATCACTGTATCACACGGATGCTTACATATCTTACATCACTGTATCACACGGATGTTTGCATATCTTACATCACTGTATCACACGGATGCTTGCAGATCTCACATCACTGTATCACACAGATGCTTGCAGATCTTACATCACTGCATCACACGAATGCTTGCAGATCTTACATCACTGTATCACACGGATGCTTGCAGATCTTACATCACTGTATCACACGGATGCTTGCATATCTTACATCACTGTATCACACGGATGCTTCCAGATCTTACATCACTGTATCACACGGATGCTTGCAGATCTTACATCACTGTGTCACATGGATGCTTGCAGATCTTACATCACTGTATCACACAGATGCTTGCATATCTTACATCACTGTATCACACGGATGCTTGCAGATCAATGTTTACTGCAGCACTATTCACAATTGCTGAGTTATGTAGTCAAACCAGGTGGTACACACACACACACACACACACACACACACACACACACACACACACACACAAAAAAAACCCATGGAGGATTAGATAAGGAAAATGCAGTGTACATATACAATGGAAGTTTTTTTACCGGAACAGAGAAGAATGAAGTTATGTCATTTGCAAGAAAATGGATAAACTGGCGATAATCATATTAAGTGATTAAATCAATGTCAGAATAGCAAATATGTTTTTCTTTCCTGCCCTTATGTAACATACTTCCATGCAAAATGAAGATTTAATAACAAGAAATGTGACCAAGATAGTTGCACATAAAAAACACAAAATATACATCCTTACAAAATCAATGGAGGCACCAGATAAATGCTGCTTGTTTTGTGCTACTGGGAATGGAACCCAGAGCCAGGGCCTTACACATACAAGGCAAACAGTCTGCCACTAAGCCGCACTCCCAGGCCTCCTTTACTTTTAGCTGAGACAGGGTCTCACTTTCAGACAGAATAGATGCACCAGGGTCTCTAGCCACTGCAAATGGACTCCAGATGCATGCACTGCTTTGTGCATCTGTTTACATGGGTACTGGGGAACTGAACCTGGGTCCTTAGGCTTTGCGGGCAAATGCCTTAACTGCTAAGCAGTCTCTCCAGACCACTGCTGTCTGTTTTTTTTTTTTTTTTTTTCTGCCATACTTTGGCCACTATGATGAAATGTCCTTCAAAACTGTAAGCTGGACCACACCCTTTCCTTCCATCAGCTGTTTCTGGTCAGGTGTTTTGTCCCAGCAGTGAGAAGGTCATTATTACATAAAGCATTTTTATCTAGACTCTAAATTAATTGAGCGAAATGACATACTGTGGAAAGGTCATGCTGTCTTGTCATCTAGCTGTCAACATAATCTGGAACAATCAACAGCTGCCCCTCTGTGATGTGGGATTAATAAAATGGCAACTCTTGTACACTGAGCATGTGTCACATGACTCTAAGCTGATTGTGTAAAAGTCACCAGTCATTGAGCAGAAAATCTTAACCTCTCGTCACTTCAGTGACATTGGTAGTGCTATTTCAGCCCTATGTGATGCAGGCTGTCCTGCGTCTCTCCAAGCCTGCACAAGATGGCCCTGTGTCTGTAGTCCAGGCCACATCCTCCATCAGAGAGTGTGTCTGTCCTGCCAATGACTGTGCTTGTCAGGTAGTTGACAGCATGGAGGTTCTTCAAAAGAAATGAAAAAGTAACTTTATCATGTGACCCAGCCACGGTCTTCACATCACTGTATCACACAGATGCTTGCAGATCTTACATCACTGTATCACACGGATGCTTGCAGATCTTACATCACTGTATCACACGGATGCTTACATATCTTACATCACTGTATCACACGGATGCTTGCATATCTTACATCACTGTATCACACGGATGCTTGCAGATCTCACATCACTGTATCACACAGATGCTTGCAGATCTTACATCACTGCATCACACGAATGCTTGCAGATCTTACATCACTGTATCACACGGATGCTTGCAGATCTTACATCACTGTATCACATGGATGCTTGCATATCTTACATCACTGTATCACACGGATGCTTGCAGATCTTGCATCACTGTATCACACGGATGCTTGCAGATCTTACATCACTGTGTCACATGGATGCTTGCAGATCTTACATCACTGTATCACACGGATGCTTGCATATCTTACATCACTGTATCACACGGATGCTTGCAGATCAATGTTTACTGCAGCACTATTCACAATTGCTGAGTTATGTAGTCAAACCAGATGGTACACACACACACACACACACACACACACACACACACACACACAAAAAAAACCCATGGAGGATTAGATAAGGAAAATGCAGTGTACATATACAATGGAAGTTTTTTTACCGGAACAGAGAAGAATGAAGTTATGTCATTTGCAAGAAAATGGATAAACTGGCGATAATCATATTAAGTGATTAAATCAATGTCAGAATAGCAAATATGTTTTTCTTTCCTGCCCTTATATAACATACTTCCATGCAAAATGAAGATTTAATAACAAGAAATGTGACCAAGATAGTTGCACATAAAAAACACAAAATATACATCCTTACAAAATCAATGGAGGCACCAGATAAATGCTGCTTGTTTTGTGCTACTGGGAATGGAACCCAGAGCCAGGGCCTTACACATACAAGGCAAACAGTCTGCCACTAAGCCGCACTCCCAGGCCTCCTTTACTTTTAGCTGAGACAGGGTCTCACTTTGTTGCCCAGGCCAGTCTTAAGCTTGCTATCCTCTTGCCTTAGCCTCCAGAGCAGCCAGGATCACAGGCTTATGCCACCAGAACAAGTTCCTTTTTATTTTATTTATTTATTTTACATTGGGGGAGGAGGGAGAAATGGGCATGCCAGGGCCTCCAGCCACTGCAAATGGACTCCATATGCATGCATCCCTTTGTGCATCTGGCTTTACATGAGTACTGGGGAATTGAACCTGGGTGCTTAGGCTTTGTAGGCAAGCGCCTTGACCACTAAGCAATCTCTCCTATCTCTAATTTTTATTTTGAGATAGGTGCTTGCTAAGTTATCCTGGCTGGTCTAGAACTTACAGTCTCCTGCCTCAGCCTCTTGGGTAGCAGCTATGATTGCAGACAAGTACCACCATGCCTGGATTTAATTATTTCATTGAGAAATATAGTTATAAATGTAAATGGCTTTTTTTTTTGAGACAGAAACTCTTTGTGATCCTTCTACCTCAGCTACTCCTGAGTAGCTGGGATTACAAATGTGCACTACTGCACCACGTGTGCAAACAGGTTTATAAACAAGCAGCTTATGGAACACACCAGCACACTGACCAGATGCTGTTCATTCACAAGGACTGTCCTCTGCAGCCTTACCAGGACGGTGTGCATCCCTGTGTACAGCCTGCTGAGACACACCAGAGTGGAAAATGCCACCGCCATTGTCAGCCCCAGGGCAAAGGGATACTGCAGGGGAAGAAGAGAAAATAAGAAAATTAGATTATTTTCATATAAATATGTGTGTGTGTGTGTGTGTGTTTCAATACCACGGCTTGAATGTGGGGCTTCACACATGGTGCTTATTCACTCTGCCATGGAGTTATATCTCCAGCCCTTTTAAATTACAAAACAGGGCTGGAGAGATGGCTTAGTGGTTAAGGCGCCTGCCTGCTAAGCCTAAAGAACCCGGTTCCAATCTCCAGATCCCACGTTTAGCCAGATGCAAAGTGACGCAAGGGCATAATGCCGCATTTGGCCACAAGGGGGCGCACACATCTGGATTTCGTTCACAGCAGCTGAGAGACTGCTGCCGCGCCCATCTCTATCTGTCTCCCTCTCCCTCTCTGTCTGTCTCTCTCAGTGTCTGTGGTAGTTTGAATATATGGCCCCCAATATATTCAATGTTTTATTACTTTATAGTTTGCATCTGCAATCACCTTCCTAGAGGCAATGTCACTGGGGGTTGGTCTTAAGGTGTTAATGGTGGGTTTGAGATTCCATTGTAAAGATATGCAAAGTGTGCCCAGTAGGAGTTCCTGAAGTGTGCTGTGTGACTTTTTGGCTGTAGTTTTTGCTCTGTGTGCTGTGGTGGCTGGCTTGGCTTTTCTCTCTCTTGCCTGGTCTTGTGAGAGCAGGCCGCTTCTTCTGCCATTATGGAACTTCCCCTGGATCTATAAGCTTCAATAAATAATATCCCTTCCTCCATAACTGTGCCTGGTCTGAAAGTTCATCTCAGCGAACCTGAAGCTGTCTGCTACAGTGTCTCTCTCCAAAAATAAATAAAATAATAAAAAAATTAAATTACAAAACAAAAAAAAATGTTTTTTCAAGGTAGGGTCTCACTCTAACCCAGGCTGACCTGGAACTCACATATACCTGTGCAGGCAGTGTGCAGTAACATATGCACATGCACACAGCATGCCATAAATCCATGGCCACAATTACTGGGCTGGAAGTTTTAGGGAAATGAATAACTTTTCATTTTATCTATTCTCAAATTAGAACTAGATAAATAAGCCATCTGACCAGAAAGCAAGGTAGATGGCCAGTGCTACAGTCTGAATGTTCCCCTCTCGCCTGAGGAGAGCCAGGGACAATGGCTCAAGCTAAGAATGGGTCGTAGTCTGGCCTCTGCTGGCACCAGCATCAGCAGGTAGGTAGTCACATCTGGCAAGACTGTCTGATAAAGAAAACACAGATATTCTGCTTGTAACCATGATGAAGGCATGAAGCCCACTTGCTTTTCTTACTTCCTGGTGTGGGTGGGGAGGGTGGGAGGGAAGGGCGCGTTGTATGTGCATCCATGTAGAGGCTAGAAGTCTACTTGGGTGTCTGCCTCTGTCACTCTCCACCTTATTTATTGTCACAGGTCTGTCACTGAACACCGACCTCACGGATTTGGCTGGTCTAGTGAGCCAGCTTGCCCTGGCCATCCACCCATTTCTGCCTGTCTTTGTGCTGAGATTACAGGCACGTGTTGTCACGCTTCAATTCAAGTTACATAAATAAATCCATGCTTAGAGCTGTAAGTGAGGAAATAACCCAAATAGCTAAATCTATTTATTCTTAACATGTAAATAGAAAAGAAATTCAAACTATAGCTCAGGTCTTGGGGGAAACTGGTGCATCATTTGAGCTGGAAAGAATGTTTCAAGAAGGGCTGGGTGCCTTTCAAATGAATGTTTGGATGCTTGTTGGTGTTTTCTTGCTGGAACCAGTCTGTCAGCCATGCTCTGTGTAACAGTAGTACATTCACAGACCTCTCCCAGTACTGAGAGCGATCCCTTGGGCCAGCCCAGGCCCAGGCCCAGGCCCACTGTGATCTGCTGGGCAGTGGAGTATACACACCACAGCTCAGAAGTCTGCATTAACTCTCACAGCTGGGGAGTTCAGGCACTTTTTGGTCCTGGCATGATATTTAAATTAGTTATGCCAGATAGTCATATCTCATTGGGTTCATCCCTTACTGTCCTGTCCCCATTCAGGAAACAGAGGTCTGAATCCAGGTGGCCAGGTAGATGACTACAGGGGCAGAGGCAAGACCCAACCCTGCCAACCATGATAATAGCCCCTTGCTTCTGCATGACCTGGAACATGGAACGGCCCAGGATTTCTGGGGTAAAGGTGACTCAGTGCTGCCATTTAGCTGTAAGACTGATAGGTTTAATAAAATATAAAATTCCCCATAGCTGATAGGTAAAGTTTATGAAATTCAACATAAAATTAAAGTACTATAGCTCAGACAGGAGAAAAACCCAAACAAAATCTTCCTTGGGGGCAATCATGGAACATTTAAAAGGTGTTATTATAATTGTCATCTAAACAGATATTGAGTGAAATTCTTCTATTTTCAGCATTTATTAATCTCCTGTCACTTATACGGTTCTTTAAAAAAAAAAAAACACCTAACGTAGCCATCATTTCTAATGGCTGAACCGCACCCTGGGGCCGAGTCATCCTTGGAGGGTAATTTGGGGCACAGGCACTTTTCTGCCCTGGGCTGGGAGTCTGGCAGAGGGATTTGGTGGGATCAGCTCTGCCCTGGAGGATGTTTATGAGGATCATAAACTCTTTGTGTCTGGCTCGGCCGAATGAGCACCGATTCCTGTGTGTCTAGGCCACAGCTCAGGAGGAGTGCTTTTTTGCAGCAGGGGGCGATGCCCCGTCAAGTGGGACAGCCTGGCTCTGCTCACTGTTCTGGGGTGATTGTGACTGGAGCCCATCCTCACTCACGAGCACAACCTGATTTGGGGGCTAAGTTATATACATGATCTATGGGGAAACTACCATCGACGGCCAAGTAGGTTTCAGATTCCCATAATCCTTTTTAAAATTGTGTATGTGTACATAGAGTATATGCGTGTGTGTGCATGGAATATAAGCATGAACATGTGGTATATACACGTGTGCTTGTGCAGATGCATGCTGTGCGCACACGTGAAGGCCCGTGTCCTTCTCTGATGCTCTTCCACCTTATTTCCTTGAGATAGGGTTTCCTCACAGAACCTGGAGCTCCCCATTTTTCAATCAGACTGCTGACCAGAGAGCCCTAGCAATTCTTCTGTCTTTGCCTCCTGCCTCAGCACTGGGGTTGCAGTTATGTGTGCCATGTCTGGCTTTTGTTGTTTGTTTACTTTTCAAGGTAGGGTCTTGCTCTAGCTCAGGCTGACCTGGAATTCACTATATAGTTCTAGACTGGCCTCAAACTCATGGCGATCCTCCTACCTCTGCCTCCCGAGTGAGTGCTGGGATTAAAGGTGTGCGCCACCATGCCTGGCTTTTTTTTTTTTTTTAATGTGGGTGGTGGGGATCTGACCCTAGGTCCCCTTAATAGTTACCTCGTAAACATTAAAGCCTCTCAAAGCAGCTGGAAGAGAAATTCCAAATCGCACCTCTGTCTGCTCCTCATTCTGTGGGCAGAGTTGGAGATGGGAGGAAGATGCAGCAGGTCACCTTACCTGGTACCTGTCCATGGTAGAGATGAGCAGAGTGAAGGAAATAGCGGTGGCCGCCATGGCATGGGTGGATGGCATCCCATACTCTGCAATTATTCTTTTTTCCAGTTTCACAACAGGAGGGGAGGAGGGCCGGGGCCACTTCAAGATGTCCTTGGCCACCTGACCAATGTACATCACCAACTGTAAAACCAAATAAAGCAAGTAAACAAATTTCTAAATGTTATTTGAGGTTCCAGATAGGTTGCTTAAAGTCTCCTTTCTCTTGGCCTGAGTCACTGGGAAACTGGGAGGCATATATATATATATAAATTTTTTTCCCAGGTAGGAAGGTAGGGTCTCACTCTAGTCCAGGCTGACCTGGAATTCACTCTGTATTCTCAGGGTGGCCTCGAACTCATGGTCATTCTCCTACCTCTGCCTCCTGAGTGCTGGAATTAAAGGTGTGCGTCACCATGCCTAGCTTTGAGGATGATTATTTTGTTGGTGAAAAGAGATCAGGCTTTTTGGTTCCACAGGAGTGCTGAGCAACCAAAATAGAACATGGACACATGTGTTTTAATCACATATTTTAAAAATATTTATTTCTCTTCAGGGGAGAGAGAAAGAGAGTGACCGAGAGAGCAAGAGAGAAAATGGAAGCACCGGGGCCTCTTGCCACTGCAAACAAACTGCAGATGCATGTGCCACTTTGTGCATCTGGCTTTATGTGGGTACTGGGGAATTGAACCC
This sequence comes from Orientallactaga sibirica, assembly GCA_036365145.1. Lineage (NCBI taxonomy): Eukaryota > Metazoa > Chordata > Mammalia > Rodentia > Dipodidae > Orientallactaga > Orientallactaga sibirica. Next base: position 4,273,065 of record JAEOAD010000044.1, on the reverse strand, counting down.
CAGTCAATAGGTTCCTTGAACCACTAAGCAATATCCCCAGCCCCCTTATCATATATCTTTAAACAACTTTTATTTATATGCAAGGAGAGAGAGAGAGAGACAGTGAGAAAGAGAGGGAGAGGGAAATTACGTGTACACCAGGATAAACTCCAGATGCATGCACTATTTTGTGCACCTGGATTTACGTGGTTCCTGGAGAATCAAACTTGGACCATCAAGCTTTGCAAGCACATGCTTTTAACCACTGAGCCATCTCTCCAGGCCCTTAACCACATGTTTGATGAACACTTATGTAGCTTCTAACAGCTGGTGCTGTTCTAAGAACATCATGGTACAGCTCTGGAGTCACAGTCGTGTAACATGTGTGGAATGCAGACACACCAGAGATAGAGAGCCACTGCAGGCAGGTACGCAGGTACCCAGGACATGGTGCAACTAGGATCAGAGGTCAAGAAGTAAGACTTCACAAGCTGTGCTTGAAACTATTACCTAAGGCTACCTGGAACCTGGGGTGGTCCTTGACTAAGGACAGCCTGGGGGCGGGGCTGGGAGATGGCTCAGTGGTTAAAGGTGCTTGCTTGCAAAGCCTGATGGCCTACGTTTAATTCCCTAGGATCTATGTAACATCTGGTATACAGGGTGGCACATGTGTCTGGAGTTTGTTTACAGTACCAAGAGGCCCTGTCATGCCCATTCTCTCTGTCTCTCTCTCTCTCTCCCTTCTAAGTAAATAAATCAAAAAGCCAGGTGCATGCCTTTAATCCCAGCACTCAGGAGGCAGACATAAGAGGGTCACTGTGAGTTTGAGGCCAGTCTGGGACTACAGAGTAAGTTCCAGCTCCAGGTCAGCCTGGGCTAGGGCGAGAGCCTACCATGAAAAAAAAATAATAATTTTTAAAAGTAGCTTAATGTTCAAATCAGACAAGTTTTAATCAAAAAGTGACTATTCTTACAGAACATCTAGCTAAGAATTTGTTTCGAATGCCACCATTACATCTGATGAATTCAGAGAACATGCTAGATTGAATGTGACTGTATTTACAAACCAGAAACACCTTTGAGATACACAGTATTTTAAACTTATAATAAGAATAATTCAATATGGCGTTTGTTCATAAGATTTTTTTTTTTTTCCCGTGAGGCCATTCTTGAAGAGATCTCCCCACTCTTTGCTAGAAATCCGGATTTCTGTTTACCCTCTTGAAAAGTGAATGAATGGGACTCTTAACCTCAGGTTCATGGGCTTTCCCAGGAGCTTGACAGGACCATCTGTGGCCTACGAAGGAGCAGCCTTGCTGCTCAAGCATTTACTACTGCAATGCAGCACAGGGTCTGAGGGTCGGCAGAGACACATCACGGAAGATGGGGCTCCCTCTCTCAACCCCCTCACCATGCCCAGCACTGGAGCCTGTTTTCAGCTCAGAAGCTCTGGGCCCCATCCAGATAATGGACTTAAGAGTTTCCATCTTCAAGCTCGCCAGAGACACGAGCACTGGAGAATCAGAATGGCATTTCCCTAACCAGTGCTGCTGGGCAAGTCAAGGGCTTTAATCAATCAGGAGCCGTCTTCCCACGACTGCCATTCCAATCTGACCAGGGCTTCATTCAGCTTGTGATGGATGGCATTTCAAACAAAACACACAACAACGAGGGACAATTTCAAAATCATTTGGATTAGCCAGCCGGAATGCTGTTGGAGTTTCCACATTCTGGTGCTTTCTACTCCCTGAGTGCGAGTTAATTCTGAGCCGGATCCTCCCAGGAGGTGCTGCGTCTGGGTTAAAGCTCAGCAGTCACAACCCTGCATGCACAGCAGGCCAAATCCCCAGGCTGTAAAGCCTCTGAATTCCATCGCTGAGATTTCTAATCAGACTTTGAAACTTAACCTCTTTACCATCCCCTTATTACTGGAATGACTCTCCTGGGGACCCACGCTTTTTATGATTCCACCTCCCTCCTGTGAACCATATCCAACTGTTATTTGGGGAGCTGAAAACCAGATATAATGAGGGACAACAATTTTGCAGAGGCTGCTTGAAAGACACTGCTCTTCTCTGCCCTTCCTTACCATCAACATAAACAAACTATAACAGGCATAGTGACTAATTCTAATTCACTCAAAATTCTGAAAACTCTCAGAGGCAGGAAGCCTTAAACTCAGAATGCCAAGACCCAGTGGGTAATACTCATTCAGACCATTCAGGCTTCTCAAAAGGCTGAGCTGGCTCTCTTCAAATGATCCAACCCTGCCATTCCCAGATACTTACACACAAGAAATGCAAGCGTATGCTACACAGAGGCTTGCCTGTACACGTTCATAGCAGACCCTCTGCAATAGCCCCAAACTAGAAACAGACCAGTTTTCATCAACAGGTGAGCCAACTGGGCTGTAACCATACAACTGAGTGCCACTAAGCAAAGAGAAAATCCACAGTTGTGACATATGCTCACAGTGGAGATGGAGCTCAAAATAATTGTGCGGCAAAGCTGGAGAGATGACTTAGCGGTTAAGGTGCTTGCCTGCCAAGCCAAAAGACCCACGTTCAATTTCCTAGTACCCACGTAAGCCAGGTACACATGGGGATGCATGCATCTGGAGTTTGTTTGCAGTGGCTACAGGCCCTGGAATGCCCATTCTCTCCCTCTCCCAAATAATCAATCAATCAATCAATTAATTAACTAAATTTAAAAAAGAAACAAGCTGCATGTATATGCTCAATATTTATATTAACATTCTTGTTTTATTTATTTATTTGAGAGTGTCAGACAGACAAAGAGAGAAAGAGGCAGAGAGCGAGGGGGAGAAAGAGAGAGAGAGAGAGAGAGAGAGAGAGAGAGAGAGAGATGGGTGCACCAGGGCCTCCAGCCACTGCAAACGAACTCCAGATGCATGCACCACCTTGTGCATCTGGCTTACATGGGTACTGGGGAACTGAGCCTCGAACCGAGGTCCTTAGGCTTCACAGGCAAGTACTTAACCACTAAGCCATCTCTCCAGCCCTCTATTAACATTCTTGAAAATACAAATGACTTCCTAGTGACAAAGTAGAGCATGTGTACTAGAGAGGGGAGACGTTACAAACAAAATGGAGAGGATTTTCAGGGTGAGAGACATTACCTGATGTGGTAGTGATTTTGGAACAGTTATACATGCCAAAATGTGTTAAACTGGGCGTTTAAAATATATGCAAGCCTTTTAAATATAATTAAAATTGTTTAATTATATGCTTTAAATGGGGAAATTTCATATTGTGTGGATTATATCCAAATAGAGCTGCTAAATGTATACAACTTATGGCAACCACATCTCAAAAAGGGGTTCAGGGGCTGGAGAGATTGCTCAGTGGTTAAGGCACTTGCCTGAAAAGTCTAATGACCCAAGTTCAATTACCTAGTACCCATGTAAAGCCAGATGAACAAGGTAGCACATGTGTCTGGAGGTCATTTGCAGTGGCTGGAGGCTCGGGTGCACCTATTCTCTTTCCCTCTCTCCTTGAAAATAAATAAACAAAAATATTTTTAAAAAGTGGTTCAAACATCTCCTGAAAAGTCTGAGTTGGGCTGGCGATGAGGTACCATACTGTGGAGAGGAACACAAGCCTGCTTGGAGATCCTGGGTAGAAGCATGGTGCCTGGCCTCCATATCTTAGTTATTTGCGGGGGGGGGGATATGCCATAGCCTCTAGCCACTACAAACAAACCCCAGATGCATGTGCCACTGTGCATCTGGCTTTATGTGTGTACTGGGGAATCGAACCCAGGTCATCAGGCTTTAAAAGCAAGTGCCTAAACTGCTGAGCCATCTTTGTGGAATCAAATTCAGGTCATTAGGCTTTGTAGGTAAGCATCTTAACTGCTGAGCCATCTCTTCAGCTCTCTAACAGATATCTTTGAAGGGAGACCAGTTAAGAACATGTGGCAGAATTCAGAGGAGAAATTACAGGTGTGATGCAGGCCAGAAGTGAAACAGGAGATTTGAAAAATGTTTTCTTTTTTTTTCTCTTGCAAATGTTTAATTTATTTATCTATCTATTTGAGAGAGAGAGAAAGAAAGAGAAATAGGCAGATAGAGATAGAAAAAATAGGCATGCCAGGGCCTCCAGCCACTGCAAATGAACTCCAGACACATGCGCCACTTGTGCACATGGCTTGTGTGGGTACTGGGGAATTGAACCTGGGTCCTTTGGCTTCTCAGGCAAGGGCCTTAACCACCAAGCCATCTCTCCAGTCCTGTTTTCTTCTTATACGGTAAGAATGCTGAGTGATTTATAACTGTAGGGAGATTGACAACCAGGGAGAAATTATATATATCAATAAGACAGAATATATAAATTAATAGGACATGGCCCAGAAGCCACCAGGTACACGGAAGTGCTTTGTAGTTTGGGAAGAGCTGAACCACTGGCCCTCAGCACAGGTGGGTGGTCTCTGGGTTAGCTGTGACCACAGGTGCCACTGGCTAGGACAGGGGAAGAGGCCAAGGATGTCACTGGATCCTGAGCAGGAAAATTCTGCTTTATGTAAATTGGTTTTATGTGACTGGACATGCATGTGGCTTTAAACTCTATTTGTAGCCCTCTGAATGGAGAGTCTCTGTTTTATAAGTATTATTATTATTTTTTAAATAAGCTTTGAGCATATTTTGACATTTTCAAGACTGTTACTATCCATGTGAGCTGAAGGAAGATTAATCTTTGGCTTATTTGGAACTTTATTAAGGATTTTTACTGTTTGGAGTCACCAAGGCAAATGCTACTTACTGCCTCTGGGACTCCCACGCTGCATGCCCATGTCCCAGTGAGTGCTGTTTACACATTCAACAGATTCAAAGGCTTTCACCCATCAGATGCTCCCTTATAGATTGCTCCAGCAATCACTTGCTTTAAAAGACACTATAAGGAAGATTATTTTTAAAGTCATATTTTAAAACATTATTTAAAAATCATACCATGAAATTTATTCCACAAAAGTTAAAGAAGTATTGTAATATATTTAGAATATAAAAGGGTGGTATTATACTAACTTTAGGAAAACTGACACAGGGTTGGAGAGATAGCTTAGTGGTCAAGGCACTTGCCCACGAAGCCTAAGGACCCAGGTTCTATTCCCCAGTATCTACGTGAGCCAGATGCACAAGGGGGTATATGTGTCTGGAGTTCATTTGTAGTGGCTGGAGACGCTGGTGTGCCCATTCTCTCTCTCCTTCTCAAAAAAAACAAAAGAGCAACAACATAAAAAGAATGCAAGACAGGGCTGGAGGGATGGCTTAGCAGTTAAGGTATTTGCCTGCAAAGCCAAAGGACCCAGGTTCGATTCCCCAGGACCCACGTTAGCCAGATGCCCAAGGGGGGGCAGTGCATGCAGCTGGAGTTCGTTTGCAGTGGCTGGTGGCCCTGGCATGCCCATTCTCTCTCTATCAAATAAATAAATAAATAAATAAATAAATAAATAAATAAATAAATAAATGAAAGCATTGATTAAAAAAAATAAAGCAAGACAGATATAGGCCACACATGCCAGAGCCTGAAATCCAGAGGTCAGCAGGGCCACGTTTGCTCTGAGGCTTTAGAAGTAGCCCTTTCTTTGTTTCTTCATTTTTGGTGGCTTTAGACACTCCCTGAAGTATGGCCACATCACCCCAGTCTTTGTCTGTAGGGTGACATGGATGCCTCCTCTCGTATCTGTTTCAACCTGCCTCTACCCATCTCTCATGACACTGCTCATTGGCTCAGCCTACCTGAAGGGTCCTCAAGTTTAATCACATGCACAAAAACCCTTTCTGCCAAAAGGTGAAGTTGATGTGCTCCAGGATTAGGATGTGGCCTACCATCCAGCCCACTGCACTCAGTAACTACTTAGTGAGTGAATTACTACCAACCAGACCACTAGACTGGTTTGGGGAATACTATGGAGAGTAAGATACACACAACTTCATCCTCATAGAGTACATGAACTTAAACATTAGCAAAAGGATGCCTATGGGACTGGAGGGATGGCGTAGTGGTTAGGGAGGTTTGCCTATGAAACCAAAGGATCCCGGTTTGATTCTCCAGGACCCATGTAAGCCAGATGCATGAGAGGCGCATGCATCTGGAGTTTGTTTGCAGTGGCTGGAGGCCCTGGTGTGCCCATTCTGTCTATCTGTTTCCTTTCTATCTCTCTCTGCTTGCAAACAAATAAATAAATAAATAAATAAATAAATGAATAAATAAATAGGAAAAAAAGGATGCTTATGTTTATGCATTTTATTGGCTCAACAAAAGAGGGCTAGAAGTGTGGTTCAATGGCAGGGAGGCTTCCTCCCACGTTCCCTGGGTTTGGTCTTCACCACTGAAAGAAAAACCAAATGGAGGTGCTGGATTTGACAGAAACGAAAAGGAAAAGTTTGGTTTGAGATATTTAAAACATACTTAAATATCCAACATATGTCATTAATCATGAATTAAAACAGTAATGAGATACTGCTATATACTTATTGGAATGGCTAAAATCCAAAGAACTGACACTACCACATGCTGGCAAGAATGTGGGACGGAAGGGGCTCTCATTTATCACGGATGGAAAGTCAAATGTACAGCCGCTTTGGAAGACGATTTGACAGTGCCTTACAAAACCTGAACATACTTTTACCATATTCCGGCAATAATAATTCTCGGCATCTATCCAAATGAGTTGAAAATTTGTATACTTACAGAACCCAGCACATGCAAGTTTATAACAGCTTTCCTTATCGAAACTTGGAAGCAAAATGTTCTTTGTGTGTGTGCACACATGTGTGTATGTAGATGCACATGTGTTCACATGTGCGCGGAGGTTAGGGGACAATGTTGGGCATTGTTCCTCATGCACTATCCACTCCTTCCATTTTTCTTTTCTCTTTTCTTTTCTTTTCTTTTCTTTTCTTTTCTTTTCTTTTCCTTTCTCCTTCCTCCCTTCCTTCCTCCCTCCCTCCCTCCCTCCCTCCTTCCCTCTTTCTTTCCTTCTTTCTTTCTTTCTTTCTTTCTTTCTTTCTTTCTTTCTTTCTTTCTTTCTTTCTTCTTGGTTTATCGAGGTAGGGTCTCACTCTGGTCCAGGCTGACCCGGAATTCACTATGTAGTCTCAGAATGGCCTTGAACTCATGGCGATCCTCCTACCTTTGCCTCCTGAGTGCTGGGATTAAAGGCGTGCCCCAGCACGCCAGTCTTACCATCCACTATTTCTGAGACAAGTTCTCTTACTCGTCTGGAACTCACCAAGTAGGCTAGACTGGTTGCCCAGTGAGCTCCGGGGATAGGCTTGTCTCTACCTTCTTGGTGCTTGTGGCCCCATTTCTGGTTTTTTTTTTCAATTTATTTATTTATTTGTTTGACAGAGAGAGAGAGGGAGGGAGGGAGAGAACGGGTGTACCAGGGCCTCTAGCCACTGCAAACGAACTCCAGATGCACGCATCCTCTTCTGCATCTAGCTTATGTGGGGTGTTGGGGAATTGAACCAGGGTCCTTAGGCTTTGCAGTCAAATGCCTTAACTGCTAAGCCATCTCTTCAGCCCCATTTCTGGTTTTTTAAGGTGGGTGCTGGGGATTGAACTCAGATCTTCATGCTTCAGAGGCAAACACTTTACCAACTGAGCTATCTGCTCAGGCCCTGAGATGTTCTTAAGTAGGTGAATGGATGCACACTCTGTGGTGCATCTAAACGATGGGATATTACCCAGCACTCAGAGAAGACTCATGAAAAGACATAAAGGAGCCTTAGCAAGTATTACTAACTGCAAGAAGCCAGAAGGGTTGCACACTGTATGATCCCAGCTCTGCGATAGTCCGGTAAAGATCCGACTTTGAAGACAGTAGAAAGCCTGGGGTGGTTGCCAGGGACAGAGGGACGGAGGGATGGGTAGGCTGGTCACAGCGTATTTTTATGACAATGAAACCATTCTGTATGACACTATGAAGGTGACTATATGTCATTGCACATTTGTCTATGTGCAGGCAATATAAAACACCAGGAGTAAACCCTAATATAAACTCTAGACTTCGGTGACAAGGATGTGTGAATAATGCAGGGTCATTGATTCTAGCAAAGGTATGGCTCTGGTGTGGTGTGCTGACAGTAGAGAGAGTTATGGCTGGGGGAGGGGGTAGATGGGGACTGTATATTTGCTTGATTTTGTTGTGATCCTAAAACCTCTCTGAAAAAATAAAGTCTATTAAAAAAGTCCTAGAAGAGAATCACTTCTTGGTTAGTTCTCAGTTCAGGAGTATAATGATTAACTCAGCAGCGGCTGCCTTGAATGAAGGCCTCTGCTAGGTATTGAAGGCCCTCCTACCTAAAGGGACCAAATTAAGTGTCTTTATCCATCCTGCTCTTTTAGCCTAGGGCCCTAAAGGCCTGACCATAAAAGCAAAAAGCCATGAGGAGGCGACAAAGGCAGCAATTACAGATCCTAAATAGTCTCAGCAAGCTGGCTGGGTTCCCGAGGAGGTGCTCAGAGACAGCCCAGGGGCTTGGTAGGGGTCGATTTTCTCTCTTCACGTTGCTTGCAGCGTAAATAAAGCATTCAGGTGAACAGACAGGTTTCTGGGTTGTTTATCCCAGCTGAGCAATGGCTGCCCAGCAGACCAACTCCTTCAGGGTGAGATGCATCCTCGCTCCTTTCACAGGCTTCATACGGAGCTGGCAAAGTCAGCTCCCTTCCTCCTGGTGTGGTGGTCATTTCTGGTTATTAACATCTAAATGACAACTGTGTGGTGCTTAAAACATCTTCACTTAGCAGGACTTCATTTATATAAATGTATAAATAAAGTAGAAAGTGTTTAGATTCTTGGAACAACAGGATTTTGAAAGCAAAGCAAGCATTTGCTTCTGTGTACTGTGCACACTGCTGGAGAATAGACAAATCCATAGAGATGGAAAGTGGGTTACTGGTTGTCTAGACTTAGGGGTGGGGGGGTGGGGAACGAGCAGCAATGGACACAGGGTTTCTTTTCCTCCCTCTCTCCCTTTGTCTCTTCCGTTTCCTCTATTCTTTCCTATATCCCTTCCTCCCTCCTTATCTCTCTCCTCTCCTTTTTTTAAAAAAATATTTTATTTTAATTTATTTATTTGAGAGATACAGAAATAGGCAGGGAGAGAGAGAGAGAGAAAGAGAGAGAATGGGCACACTAGGGTCTCTAGCCACTGCAAATGAACTCCAGATGCATGCACCCCCTTGTGCATCTGGCTTACGTGGGTACTGGGGAATTGAGCCTTGAACTGGGATCCTTAAGCTTCACAGGCAAGCGCTTAACTGCTAAGCCATCTCTCCAGCCCTCCCTCCACTCCTTTTGCAGACAGGTTCTCATATAGCCAAGGCTGGCCCTGAACTACCAGTGAAGCCAAGGATGACCTGAACTTATGATATTCCTGTCTCTACCTCTGTTGAGTGTTGGGATTGCAGGTACTCATCACCACACCGGGTTTATGACGTGCTGGGGACGGAAGTCAGGGCTTCATGCACGTGAGGACAAGCACTCTACCAACTAAGCTGCAGCCTCAGCCCACGGGGTTTCTTTGGGAACTAATGAAAATGTTCCAGCGATAAATCTTGGTGAGTGTTTCCACAACATCATGAATATACTGAATCATGTACTTACAGGGGTGACAGCCAGTCATTTTTATTGGCATGTATTCATTGTACATGGTGACGGTTTCATAAAGGCCTTTTTATTTCATTCAGGTATGTCATGTACTTTGACCATATAAAGGTGATGAGCATTGCGTGAATCATATCTGAATGCTGATTTCACCAGAAGCAAGCTATCGGGATTGTTAATATTAACTTTCGCAGGCAAATGCCTTAACCACTAAGCCATTTCCCCAGCCTGGGATTGTTAATATTAATTTCTTCAGCCCTGCATCTCTCTTCCCCTAGATCCTAACTCCACAGGGCGTGGAGGAGGGGAGCACTCGGGCCACTGAGAACTGCTGAGAATCAACCTTCTCAGAGCCATGAGTGTGGAAGTCATTTCAAATGTTATCTATTTATTCATTTGCACACAGAAACAGAGAGAAGAGAGGCAGAGAGAGAACAGGCACACCAGGGCCTCCAGCCACTGCAAATGAACTCCACATGCATGTGACACTTTGTACTTCTGGCTTTATGTGGGTACTGGGGAATCAAACACGGGTCACTAAGCTTTGCAGGCAAGGACCTTAACCGCTGAGCCATCTCTCCAGCTCCAGGAGTCATTTTAAGAATGGGTTGAGGCTGGGATGATGGGTCAGGGGATAAAGTGCTTGCCAACAACTTTGAGTATGAGTTTGGATCCCCAGATGCCACAATTAAAAAGAAAAGCTGGAAGCTGACGTGGATTTATGTAATCCCAGTATGCCTATAGCGAGAAGGGAAGGCAGAGACAGAATTTCTTGGAAGTTCCAAATAGAAAGAGTCTGCCTCAAACAGAGTGGAAGGTAAGGACAAACCCAAAAGTTGTCCCATGACTTCCACATGTGTGCTATAACACACGTGTGCCCAAACACACACACAAGTGGGTTGGAGCTAAGGTCCCTACAAAAATAAATTTAAGAAAAAAAGAGCACTGGAGAGATGGCTTAGCCATTAAAGCCCTTGCCTGTAAAGCCCAAGGACCCAGGTTTGATTCCCCAGTACCCACGTAAGCCAGATGCATAAGGTGGCACATGCATTTGGAGTTCATTTGCAGCAGCTGGAGGCCCTGGTATGCCCATTCTCTCTCTTTTTCTCTCTCAAATACATAAATTAAAATATTTTTTAAAGAACAGGGCTGAATGCATTAGCAAGTGTTGTTGTTTACTTGGTCTTCAGTCTTTTTTTCTTTTTTCTTTAACTCCCTGGAATACACAGGCAGTGCCTCAGGCAATGAATTCAAAGCAGCGCTTTGTGATGGTTATTGGGAACATAGAGACTATTGCTTACCATCCACTGAGAAAGTTTTCAAATGCTGGATGTCCACTGAGATGTCTGGCATTAATTTTCTTTTCTTTCTTTCTTTCTTTTTTTAAATTCAGAGCTCTTTTGCTGTGTGAGGGTTTATATGGGTATGTGGATTTGTGTGAGAGTTGCTGGGAGAAGCAAATGTAATTTCAAGCTAATAAAAACAAAACTCTTGCCTGCAACCAGAAGACAGACACCTGGCACCACTCCTACCGGCGAGCTGGCCCTTGCGTGCTCACGTGTCACAGCTGTTACAGAAACAGAACCAAAGTGCAAATGACAGGTGAGAGACTTGAAATGAAATAATTAAATTGTATTGTCATATCCTTTCCAGTGTTTCATTTGGATAACTTCAGCTCTCTTCTGAAGTTTTTTGGTATTTGTGTGTGTATGCCTGAACAGTGTATGCACGTGTGTACACATGCACATGCCCTATGCACACATGTGCAGAGGCAAGAGGAGGCTGCTGGGTTTCTCCTGTTGCTCTTCCATCTTATTTTCCTGAGGCAGAGGCTCTCACTGAAACTGCTTTTCATTTTTTCAGTTAGACTGGCTGGCCAACGAGCCCAGTGTGCCTCCTGTCTCTGCCACCCTTAGCACTGGGGTTACAAGCCGTGCTTGGCTTTTTACGTGGGTACTGGCGATTGCACTTTGGGCCCTCATACTTGTGCAGTGAGTGGTCTTACACACTAAGTCATCTCCCCAGGCTCCCTCTTCTGAACTTTTTTTTTTAATTTTTTTTTTGGTTTTTCGAGGTAAGGTCTCACTCTGGCCCAGGCTGACCTGGAATTAACTATGTAGTCTCAGGGTGGCCTTGAACTCTCGGCGATCCTCCTACCTCTGCCTCCCGAGTGCTGGGATTCCTCTTCTGAACTTTTGAATACAACCACTAAGGCACAAAGGTCATTAATTCATAGGTGTATGCACACATTAAGAAAGTCACTTCAAGCTGTTATCTAAATAATAGGTAACACTTGTTTGGTGATTTTAATAGTGTATGCTAACAGACATTACTTTTAAAATATTTATTTATTAGCAAGCAGAGAGAGACAGAGAGATAGAGAGAAAGAGAGAGAGAGACAGAGAGACAGAGAGAATGGGCATGCCAGGGTCTCTAGCCACTGCAAACAAACTCCAGATGCATGTGCTCCTTGGTGAATCTGGCTTCACGTGGGTACTAGGGAATCAAACTCAGGTGGTTAGGCTGTGCAGGTAAGCACCTTAACCACTGAGCAAGCTCTCCAGCCTGCCATTACTTATTTTAATGTTCACAGCAGCCCTATTTTACAGGTGAGGAAAGTAGTGTGAAGACAAGGTACCCTGCCCACAATGCCGCTGTCTGTGTAGAGGAGTTAGACCTGAACTTACACGGACTATCGTCTTTCCACCACAACACCATCCACACCTCACAAGCTTACTACTGCCTCTCAGTCAGATGAGGACACACGTGATATATGAGAACAGGTATCTATCCTTAAAGAGTCCCGGTTCTCCCACCCTTCCATGAAACCAGACCATCAGTGCCTAGCTCTTTAACATTTTCAAGCTTGGCTCAGTAAAGTGTTCAGTGGAATACGTGTGTGCCTTCAGCTGGATCTGTCCTGTGTGCCTCCCACCAGACTAGGCTTGGAGGTTTTCCCTTGTGCTCCAAGATTGTTCTGTCCAAGTCTTTCTCAACATATAGTTGTTTGCAAACCTACTCCCAGATTCTGCTACAAGCAGCATCTTATTATTTCCTTATCACAGGTCTTTAAGTTGGTGGAGCATTTAATGAAACATCTGTGAAGTCAGTCCGATAGTTACATTTTGTAAAATGCTTAATCTAAGGTGTATACATTGATACTAAAAAACTAAAATGTCATATAGACTAAGTACTTTGGAAGTCCCAGTTGTACTCCTGCAGTTATGCAGTCCTCTATGAGTATATCTTTATATTATTGTGTCTAAATTATGCTTCTTTTATCTCTCAGCCCTTGCAACAAGTCCAGGACCTAAATGAGATTAGGAGTTAGAGAGAGCTGTATGCATTGCAAACATGAAAAGGAAAGGAATATACTTTTAGGCAAGTCCAAGTAGAAAGCTGGGTAACAAGAATTTCAAGTTGTTTCAATCCATCTGGTTCCTGGGCTTCAGACAGCCAATAGCATGAGTTATTTGTTTGTTTTAAAAACATTTTTCTGGGGCTGGAGAGATTGCTTAGTGGTTAAGGCACTTGCCTGCAAAGCTAAAGGACCCAGGTTTGATTGCCCAGGACCCATGTAAACCAGATGCATACAGTGGCACATGAAAGTGAAGTTCATTTGCAGTGGCTAAAGGCCCTGGAACACCCATTCTCATTCCCCATCCTCTCTCTCTCTCTCTCTCTCTCTGCTTTTGCTCTCAAATAAATAAAAATAAAATATTAAATTTTTTTTCTTACTATGTAGCTTAGGCTAACCCCAAACTCCTAATCTTGCCTCCACCTCCCAAGTAATTACATGAACTTTAATAGCAAAGAATTGATCTAATTCCATTGAGCTTTTGATTTCAGGAAATAAGAATTTGGATAATATTCACACATGTTTATCTCATGCTTGCTTTCATTCATTCATTCATTCATTCATTCATTCAGGTCCTGGACTTGTTGCATTCTGAGCTGTCGGACCTGGGGTCATGAAGGAGTGTCAGCCATAGATCCACATTCCCCATGTAACGCTACAGAGATGTGAGAGCCCATCACGCCAAAGAATAAGAAAGGTTTATTTCTGAGTGATCAGACTCCAAAGAGTCAAGCAATAGGTCCATCCCAGTTCTGCATTATGCCCATGGAGTCTCACTGGCTTGCTCTTCCTGTCAGCAGCTAGCTGAGCTGCCCAGAAAGAAGCCTGCATAGATGGTACAGGCCTGCACAACACTCCTGCTACAACTACAGAGACTATAACCATTTCCTGCACTGAAAACAAGGTTGAAGATGCCTGCCTCCTGAAGGGTTGTTTGAGAAAGCTCCTGGGTCTCAGGATTTCTGTCTGTCTGGATTTAATTCCTTTTGTAACTGCCCGACTCTCCCCCTTCTCTTAAGTGGCAAGTAATTGAACATTGAGCCAAATGGTGAGGACAGACGCTCCTCCCTAGCGCCTTAGGTCGTTGTCCACAAAGGTGGATTTCACTGGCTTCATCTGCTCATGGTAAAGCAGCCACAGATACGTGGGGGAAGTGCCACTGCCTGACGAGTGCTCTGGCAACAGCAGCCATGAGCAAACCCAATTAGCCGTTAGGATGCTGAGAGGAAACAGAGAGCTGGGGAAATGCAGGGGAATAAAAAGTCAATATGCAGCCTAACAAAATTATGGGATCCATAACTGCAGGAAGTAGGAAAGAAAATTCATTTAAGATGATGCTGTTTTGAAGGGAGGGCACCCTGGATGTGGGTGTGCTCAGGCAATCTGGGGGCATAGCCAGTGGAATCACCCACTGATTTACCCTATATTGATTTGGCTATGGGCTAAGCTGTCAGCACTGGAAAAAGCCAATTTCCAGCTGACTTCCAACCACTGTCTACATACCGACCACGATTAGGAGTGATTATCAGTTATGTGTGGCAAAATTGTCCTAAAATGTAGAAGACAGAGTGCATGGTTTTGCGAGACAGGGTTCCACTAGGTAGCCCAGACTCGCCTCAGACTTGTGGAGCTCTTGTCATCTCTGCCTCCCGAGATCACAGGTATGTGTCACCACACCAGGTGTGATTTTCTGAAACACTCTCACCTGCAGCTCAAAACACCCCTCAGCTGCACGCTCAACACTGTTCCTCGCTGCCTTCCTCCCTCACTTCATCTCCACGTCTGTTCCTTCCACACTGAATACCGAGACATTCAGGTAACATAATCCCCAGCCTCCTTCCCACTGCCCTTGGACCGTGACATCACTGGAAATGACGACTGTACATCTCACTTGTGCTTGTCTAAGATTTACCTCTCTCCCGAGGAATGCCTAAACCTTACGACTGCCTTCCACGCATGAAGGAGCTCCTGAGTGCTGAAGTTCAAATGGAAGTGCTCCTCTTGCTGGGATGGGCACATCACCTCAACCCTGGAGCTTAATGCTGTCTGTTTACCACGTCTTTCTGCCATCGGAGATGTTCAAATGTACTTAGTTCTAGTCAGGGGGAAGCATAACCTTGTGAGTTTTAGCTCACAGCACCGACACCTGATTCTTCAGGATTTCTGCCCAGGAACCTGTGGTCTACTCAACACTGCGGAAGGCACAGCAAAGCCCTGCTTGGGGCAAACAGACTCAACTAGTAGAGCTCAACGTGCCACCCCCATAACTGAAAAGAGTTTAGAAACTAAGATGGCAGTGGATTTGAAAAAGCTATTCTAGACACGAAACTAGTCACTACCCATCATCTGTGAAAACCAAGCTTCCCTCTCACTGTGGCTACAATGATGTCTACTCAGCAGACCTGTCCTTTTCCCTTCTTTTCCTCTCTGCTTCCCCCTCTTCTCTGGCAGCGTGTCTTCCTGACAATGATTCTTGGGGTCGAGAAGAAAGCCTTCCTCCCACGGGGTTAGATGATCCCCCTCCTGAAGAGCCAGTTTTTAAGCAGGAAAGGGACAAGAGTTCTGGGGGTTTGTGGCCTGACGCCTGCTCACCGCAGGGAGCACAGGAGGAGGCTGGACCAGCAGAGGCTAAGTGGAGGCGAGAGCGCAGAACACCATTATTTCCCCTTGGCCAGTGAGTGATTAACTTTGAGTTATGAAGAGGTTATTAGAAAGGCTGTTGATCACCCCATCAGCACCTCCCAAACAGGGCTGTGACCAGGGCTATAACCTCTTAGTGACCCTTTCTAATAAGAAAGGTTTGACTTGAGCCTGCTAGGATCTGCCTTCGGGGCATACAGACGCATCCCCACCACTCTCTGTCGTTCCCACATTCCACTGTAAGGCCAGGCCGTGGCTCGTGTGATGGTGGTAAAGGAAAGATCTTTACAGAACCACTGTTGGATGTCATGCCTCGCCAGACTGGAATAACAGTTCATGTTTTTTTTTAAAATATTTTAAAGATATTTTTAAAATTTATTTATTTGAGGGGTGTGTGTGAAGAGGCAGAGAGAGAGCAAATGGACACTCCAGGGCCTCCAGCCATGCAACTCCAGATGCATGTGCTCCCTTGTGCATCTGGCTTATGTGGGTCCTGGGGAATTGAATCCAGGTCCTTAGGCTTCACAGGCAAATGCCTTAACTGCTAAGCCATTTCCCCAGCCCATTTTTTTTAATTTAAATTTTATTTATTTATTTGAGTGAGAGATAGAAAGGGGGAAGGGAAGAAGAGAATGGGTACACCAGGGCCTTCAGCCACTATAAATGAACTGTAGACACATGTGCCACATTGTGCATCTGGCTTCCATGTGTCCTGGGGAATCGAACCTGGGTCCTTCGGCTTCACAGGCAAATGCCTTAACCACTAAGCCATCTCTCCAGGCCATGTTTTATTTTAAAGATGAGAAAGGCCAACTCAAAGATGGGCCTGTCACTTTCTAAAATCAAGCTGCCTTCTAAGGTTTACTTGACGGACTCTTTAGACTTCTCAGGGAAACTTTTCCAAATGAATACATAGAAACTAGTAAGAAAGGATGCTCGTAAGTTTCAAACATCCTAGACTTGCCATGACAATTTTAATGTAAGTTACAAATAAATTATAAGTCAGCCCTATACCCAAATGACACCTCCTAGGAGAGACTTTCCCTAACCACCTTACTTAACAGCATGTCCCTTTCCATTCTCTTTTTCCATCTTCCTTTTATTTTTCTTCATAGAACTTAACCCTGCCTGCATTTGGACTGTATAGTTGGATTTTATTATTTTCCCTTTGCAATGTAGGGGATTGAACCCAGGGTACCACACATGCTAGGCACAGGCTCTGACATTGAGCTACATGCCAACCCTGATAGTTTTTCTCTTATCAGCTCAATCCTCAACGCAAGTGGATCCAGTTTTGTTTTCTGTTAAAGCCTCAAGCAGCACATAGCACTATTTAGGCATTTGGTTACTTCTGTTTGATGCATGGGTGAATGCATGTAAGAATGAATGGATGGGACTTCTGGGAATTAAGTGATTTTCAAAGTTTTAGAAATTAGTGTTAATAGCAGCATGGCCTGAAGAGTGGAGCCCAGTTCCTCCAAATTTCCCATTTTCCACAATTATTGGGGATAGGACCATCCAAGGTCTCAGGGTTGTTGGTGGCCGAGACAGCACTGAGTTCAGATCTCCTCCTGCAAATAGCCCACCTCTGCCACTGTACAAGGAGAAAGAAGGAACTCTGCATGGAGCACACTAGGAGCATATAGGATCCTGGAAGCTTCCAGAAGAAAGCTGTGTCTTCCTCTGCTCTGCTATCTCAGCCTCCAGCATTCCTCCATGGGATAAGCTCTTGTCTTGCTTTGACCTTTCTTGCTGTGGGCCTCCTCCACTAGGTTTTCATACAGCTGCGTGCTTATCATGTCAGGCCTTAAGTTTAAAAGCGTGCCCATTCTTGGGCTGGAGAGATGGCTTAGCGGTTAAGGTGCTTGTCTGCAAAGCCAAAGGACCTCAGTTTGATTCCCTAGCACCCATGTAAGCCAGATGCACAAGGTGCCACATGCATCTGGAGTTTGTTTGCAGTGGCTGGAGGCCCTGGTGCGTCCATTCTCCCTCTGTGTCTGTCTCTCTCTCTCTCAAAAAAAAAAAAAAAAAAAAAA
The DNA here is from genome assembly GCA_036365145.1 of Orientallactaga sibirica. Taxonomy (NCBI): domain Eukaryota; kingdom Metazoa; phylum Chordata; class Mammalia; order Rodentia; family Dipodidae; genus Orientallactaga; species Orientallactaga sibirica. The sequence goes on along the minus strand of JAEOAD010000044.1, from coordinate 4,255,419 downwards.
GTGCCCATTCTTGCCCCGTATTCTAAAGGTGGTCACTGCAGTTCTTGACCTTGTCCTGAACAGTCATCAGACAATCTTTCATGGCCATATTGGCTCACTTGTTTTGCCTACACGCGACTCCAGGAGAACAGGATGGGACCTGGTTTCTTCATCTGTGAATCCCGACCAGCTGGCACGGTACTCAGCATATGTAGGCCCTTGCCTCATGTTTGGGAAATGAATTAGCAGTGATTAAATTTGAAGATAATGTTACTCATCACTCATAAAGTAAGGAGACAGCTGATGTTCTTTAAAAAAAAAACACAAAAATCTGGTTTTTGGTTTAAAGATCCTTTAGCAATTTAGAAAGTTCAGAAATATGTAAAATTAGGGGAGGTCGAGTATCATTTAGCTAAAATGCTTGGGAAATTGTGATGTTTTTAGATCTTAGAATATTTGCACATATATATCTATGCATACATATGTGGAGATCTTGGGGATGGGACCAGATTCACTTATGTTTCAATGTTTCATAAACATCTCTTACATATAGGACAAAGGTAATTTTTTATGCAATTTTTTTGAGTCAAGCCTTGCTATGTAAGTCCATGGTCTGGAACTTTGCAATCCTCCTGCTTCAGCCTCCTAAACACTGGGAATACAGCTGTGTGTGCACCACTGTACCTGGCTGTACAACTTTTTAATAAACTTGTTCATGACACAAGGTCTCATGATACAGAATTTTTCACTTGTGGCATTATGTCAGTGCTCAAAAAGTGTCAGATTTTAGAGCATTTAGAGTAATGAATTTTCAGATTAGGGATTTTCAACATGGAGTTTCATAGGGAAAAAACTGTGATGGGACTTTGACCAAACTTATTTTCTTAACTTTCTTTCTGGTTTTTTTTTTTTTTTTTTTTTGTATTTTATTTTTATTTGAGAGAGATAGACAGGCAGAGAGAGAGACAGAAAGAGAGAGAGAGAGAATGGGAGAATGGGCATGCCAGGGACTCCAGCCACTGCAAATGAACTCCAGATGCAAGTGCTACCTTGTGCATCTGGTTTACATGAGTCCTGGGGAATTGAGTCTTGAACTGGGGTCCTTAGGCTTCACAGGCAAGCACTTAACTGCTAAGCCATCTCTCCAGGCCTGCAATCCTATTTTTGAAAGACTTCCAGGATACTCCCAGCTTATAGGCCTTCCTGGTAGAAGCTTACTTAGCACCCTGGACTGTACTTATCACGTTATATGGGATATCCCCTTTGCTCTGCTATGAGACATGGGTTAATCATCTTTGTACAAGTAAACCTTCATCTTACTCAATACTTAACTGTCTTCCTGCCAGGTATCCGATTCAGACGGGTAAAGAACCACCTGGCAGGATGCAGATTCAGGGGTCCCCTGTGTTTTCTAGAGACCATGCTTCTGTTGGGCTTAAGCAAGGGGGCCAGTGGGTAGGAACCTGGAGAGATCTTGGAGGACAGGGAAGCCAGTGGAGAAGCACGGAGCACAGCATACTCCAGTTAGGGCCATGGGATGCCCTGGAGGCTTTCAAAGCTTCATCAGAGGCTCTGCGACTCCAGAACCTGAGCAGATGTGGGAAAGGGCTAAAGGTCATCATTTAGGCCAAAGTTCAACTGCAAAAGCCCTCAGAGGCAATCTTTAAGTGCTGAGACATTAAAATGTATTTTAAAAGTTCTTCTTCACATTTAAAATAGGTCTCTGTAAATACTGTGGACTTGAAGGGTAAAGGAATCACTGGACGAAGTCTAACGAGACCTTTAGTGATGCAGAGGCATCGCTCAGTGGGGGAGAACTTGTCAGGCATGCATGAGGTCCTCTGTGATCCTTGGCAGCGAAGGGTGGGGGCAAGGCAATGATACAGAATAAAGAGGATGCAGGTCTGAGCTGAGGGAATGTTTCCAGAAATCTCTGGAATATAAAATTGCTCGTGTTCAGTACAGAATACATGTGCACACACCCTAGCTCTCTGGAGCACGAGCCTCTACCCACTGCTTTAGAAATCATCAGTCTGAGACCTGAAGGCCTGAAGACAACTGCAAGTTGGTGGGTTTGTCTTATACACTTACTTATCTGTTTCACATATCCCTGTGTGATGAGAGCTCATTCAGAATTTGGAGTAAGAGTCCTGCTTTTTTTTTTTTTTAAGATTGACTTATTTTTATTTATTTATTAGAGACAGAGACAGAGGGAGAGAGAGACACAGAGAAAGTGAGAATGGGCACCCCAGGGCCTCAAGCCATTGCAAACGAATTCCAGACGCGTGTGCCACCATGTGCATCTGCCTTACATGGGACCTGGAGAATTGAACCTGAGTCCTTAAGCTTCTCAGGCAAGTGCCTTAACCACTAAGCCGTCTCTCCAGCCCAAAAGTCCTGCTTTTTATGACCCACCAAACTCACAAAGGAATAAGAGTGAATAAGCCATTCGTACATCAGCCTCCCTGCACACATGCAGCTGTACCTAGTTAAACATCCTAAAACCTCAATTTTACTAATTTTCTGTATACATACGTACACACACATATATCCCTTTGATGCCATGCACACACACACATAGTAGACAGTAGAAGGCTGGAGAGTGGTTTGGTGGCAAACACTTGCCAAGCATGTGCGCCAGGTCCTGAGCTTGATCCTCAACACTGCTAACTAAATAAAAAATAAATAAAAAGAAGCCGGGCATGGTGGTGCACGCCTTTAATCCCAGCACTCGGGAGGCAGAGGTAGGAGGACAGCTATGAGTTTGAGACCACTCTGAGACTACACAGTGAATTCCAGGTCAGCCTGGAGTAGAGTGAAACCCTACCTAGAAAAACCAAAAAAAAAAAAAAAAAAAAAAAAACAAAAAAAATCCATATATATATAATTTAGCAGCTTCACCTGCATAGCAGAATATATATTCAGTGTAGTTAATCAATACTCTAGTGTCCTAACAGAATTCAATTTTTTATAACTTTTTAAACAATATTACTCCCAAGACTAATATTGTTTGTGAAGTATTCACTGGAGCCATTAAGCAAGGCTGTGCTGTGTGGACATGGCTGAAAAGGAAGGAGTGGGTAGGAAACCCTCACCGCTCCAGTGAAGGCTGGAGAAAACAGTTCTGGAACAAAGTAAGAGAGATGGGAACTAGCTGAGTAGTTGGTGGTGGAAGGTACTTTCCCAGTTCCAGTTCTAGCTAACGCTCATGGCTTTACAGCTACACCATTGGGAAGCTGGTGGGAGTAGGAGTGTCATCTTGGGGTCTCTTCCTGTCTCCCCACCTGGTGAAGGAACTGTCAGCCTCCAGGAGTAACACCCTTGAATTTGTTGTTGAAATTTATATTTATTTATTTGAAAGAGAAAGAGAGAGAGAGAGAGAATGGTTGCACCAGGGCCTCCAGCCACTGCAAACTACCCATGGGCCACCTTATGCACCTGGCTTATATAGGTATTAGGGAAAAGAATCTGGGTCCTTAGGCTTTGCAGGCAAGCACCTTAACCGCTATGCAATCTCTCCAGCCCAATGATCTTTTTAAAAAGTATTTTATTGATTTTTAAAAATATTAAATTTATTTATTTATTTGACAGAGGGGGAGAGAGATTGGGGAAGAGGCACATAGAGAGAATGAATGGGCACACCAGGGCCTCCAGCTACTGTAAAACACTCCAGACACATGTGCCACCTTGTGCATCTGGCTATGTGGGTGCTGGGGAATCAAACCTGGGTCCTTAGGCTTTGCAGGCAAGTGCCTTAACTACTAAGCCATCTCTCTAGTCCCCAGCACCCTTGTTTTATGAGCAGCTGTACTGCAGATAGATTCCAAATGCCTTGCTGAAAGCACTCTGCAATGCCAGTGATTACGGGCTGAGTAAGGAGGGTAAACACAAAATAACTCTGGCCCAAAATGATTCTTGAAAGTGGAAAATCCATGGACACCTGGCTAAGATGCTCTGGTCCTCGTGATCTTTGCCAAAGAGAGACATTATGCAGAAGGATTCCTGCAGGCGGAGGCAGGGAGATCCTGAGTTTGGGGCTAGCTTGGGAAAAAAGTGAGGCCCTGGGCTGGAGAGATGGCTCAGCAGTTAAGGCATTTGCCTGTGAAGCTTAAGGAGCCAAGTTTGATTCCCCAGTACTCACGTGAGCCAGAAGCACAAGGTAGCATGGCACATTTGTTTCAAGTTCTTTTGCAGTGGCTGGAGGCCCTGGTGTGCCCATTCTCTTTCTCTCTCTCTCCCTCTCTCTCAAATAAATAAAATAAGTCTTTTTTAAAAGGAGGCCCTGTTTCAAAAAAAGTAATTAAAGGAAAAAGGAGCACATTTTGGTACAAGTAACTCAAACAAAGCTATGGAGAACAGCCCACAGCTTCCAGCCTAGCAAAAAGACATGAACTTGCATTTTGTTGACCCCAAAGAGAGGGTTTCTTGTAGGCCTGATGATGTACAATGATGGAGAAAAAAGAGGAACTGGCTTGGGGATGAGCTCTGGGGTCCCATCCTCAGTGGCCAAAGGTTTAACACTAACAAATACAACCAAGTGAGGCAAGAGCACATTTGGGAGTGCGCACCATCTGTGCAGGTGTCTGCTTTCCTCACACGTGATCTTTAGGAACAACGATTGCGCGGACGCTCTGCACGCTCTTGACATTCTAGCTGGGAAGTCAGAAACGCTGCCATACCTGTTTCTAATTTGCTTAAGGCCATCTGTTTTCAAAGTTGAGGTGAAGAGCTGGCATGAGGCGCCACGCTACTATCACTGAATACCGAAGGGCCAGTGAGTCTTTTCTTTGTATTTCTTCAGTCTTAGTGGACTTAAGCCACATGACATTTAGGAACAAACTGTTCCTGTAGATAACTATTATGTTATGCCCATAGTTAAGATCCCTCCCAACTCACACACTAGAAGTTGAGACTTAAGCTTAATGGATCTCAAAGAATACAGGTTTCAGAAGATGTTCTCTGAAACCCTTGGGGGATGATGATGCCTGTTTTCTTGCTGGTATCAACCTCTACTGTTTAAATACAAAACTTCTAAATTTAGGGGCCTGAGTACAGTAGGAGATCACACACTTAGCATGCATGAGGCCCTGGGTTCAATTCCTAGAAACAATACTAATAAATCAATTCCAGAATGTAAAGATTGATAACCAATTGATCCCTAAATAGTGTTTATGAGCACCTGAGTTTTGATTGACCTTAGCTTTTAGGGTCATTTCAATCATAAAACTTCTGTTCCACTTTATCAAACATATATTTTCTGAACCAGGGTCTACCTTATACAAGGCTTTTTTTTTCTCTTCCTCCCTCCTTTCCTTCCTCCCTCCCTCCCTTCCTTCCTTCCTTCCTTCCTTCCTTCCTTCCTTCCTTCCTTCCTTCCTTCCTTCCATCCCCCTTTCTTTCTCTCTCTTTCTTTCTCCCTCCCCCTCTCTCTTTCTTTCCTTCTTTCTCTCTTTCTTTCTTTCTTTCTTTCTTTCTTTCTTTCTTTCTTCTTTCTTTCTTTCAGAGAGTGAGAGTGAAAGAGAGAGGGAGAGAGAATTGGTGCACCAGGGTCTCCAGCCACTATAAACGAACACCAGACTCATGTGCTACCTTGTGCGCATGTATAATCTTACGAATGCGTCACCTTGTGCATCTGGCTTACATGTGATCTGGGGAGTCAAACATGGGTCCTTAGGATGTGCAGGCCTTAACTGCTAAGCCATCTTTCCAGCCCCTGTATAGCTCTTTCTTAAAAAAATGTTTTTTTTTTTTTTAAATTTATTTGCAAGCAGACAGAGACAGGGGGAGAGAGAGAGAATGGAGAGTGGGCATGCCTGGGTCTCTAGCAGCTGCAAATGAACTCCAGATGCAAGCACCACTTTGTGTACCTGGCTTTACATGGGCACTGGGGTTCGATTGAACCTAGGTCATTAGGCTTTGCAGGCACCACTTTAACCACTGAGCCATCTCTCCAGTCTGTATTCATAGCTCTTTATATTTTAATTTGATAGGTGATAGCCCAGAAAAGCATTTAAAATTGTATTCCTACTTCTCACACACGTTTTCCTTGACATATTTTTTGTGAAAATACACACTCCCTCAAAATTAGCATCCATAAGAGAGCTAGATGGCAGGGCAGCACACCCTTAAACACATCCTTGTAGATGACTGAGGCATTTTTATGCTATTTTTTTTTCAAGGAAAAAAAGAAGAAACAACAAAAAGACAAGCACCTGGTTTTCTGCAGCTCAGACCTCAGTGATTTTCAGGCTTTAATCCTCTCAGTGTGGAAGACACACCCTTTTGATTGCCCTCTAGGACAAAGAGTTAAACATTCTTTGTGGATTAGTAGACTTTCCCCAAAGCATAAAACCCAGTCTTTAACTTACATTCTAAAAGCTTTGTTCAATATAAATCTAGGTTTAAATTTCCAAATCTGGTCTCCAGAAGGGCCAAGGCATCAAAGGATAGTTAACTTATTTGGAAAACTTACCTTGGGTATGAGTTCCTAATTCTTTTTCTCTTCAACAAATTTTTTTTTTTTTAAATATTTACTTATTTACTTGAGAGAGTCAGAGCCACAGAAAGAGAGAGAAAGAGAGAGAGCGCGCGCAAGTGAGACAGAGAGAACGGGCGCGCCAGGACGTCCAGCCACTGCAAACAAACTCCAGACACATGCATCACCTTGTGTATCTGGCTTGTGTAGGTCCTAGGGAATCAAACCTGGGTCCTTTGGCTTTGCGGGCAAGCACCTTAACTGCTAAGCCATCCCTCCAGCCCTCTTTTCAACAAATTCCAACAAAACTCTAAGATATTCTTGGTTGGCTACAGAAAAACATGACTGTCAGTCTTCTTTCTGTGTTTACCCCCCCCCCCAGTGACACACTCTGCCCAAGATGTTGACAAGTGCCCAACTTCTATCCATATACCTGCTTAAGAAGCCCTCGCAGCTGGCGGCCCGTTACAAGTATGAGATCAACCGCAGGGTTTGGATCAAACGCAAGCTCTAATATTCTCCTCTGCCCGGCTCTTCTCTTATAGCTGAATACAGGAATCCATCGCTCCCATTTTACTCACTTAGCCTTTGTTTGTTTGCCAACGTGAGTTTAAAAAGAAGCAAGCTTACTGCTGCTCACAACTGACTCATTCCAAGTTAGAGTTTTCTGGAAAACCATCATTCCCCAGCTCCCAGGTCAATCGCTATGTGTTGGAAATGCACTTCCAAACTGAACAAAATATTATTCCCCTTCTGATTTCAGCACCTGCGAATGCCAGAAAAAAATTTAATTTTCAAAGGAACAAAGATGACATCTTTTTCTAGCTAAATCTGAACACATGCAAGGCGAACAATGAATGGGTGGGCTCATGTTCTCCCCACCCCCACCTCTCTCTCAACTAGGAGCTGGCTTGTGTGCTTGGTCTCCCCATTCCCCATCTTCAGAAACGGACTAGAATCTGAGCCAGCCCTCGCTGAACCGGCGCAAGACCAAGTGATTCCCAGGGACCGAGATCCAGGCTGCAGCCACCTGCCATCTCCCTAAGAATGCCCCGTGCAGACATCACTGTTGTTCCTTCCCTTGTCTGGGACCCACAGGAGGACTGGGAGAGCCAGCCCAAGAGAATGGCGTGTACGTGACCCAGGGCAAATTTGCTAGAGGCAGATGCACTGTTGAGGTCAATGAGACCTACAAAGTTTCCCAAAAGAAGACAGATTTCTGTCAGAGTTCTTGATGACCCACCAAAGGTTAATGGTTAAGACCCTACTGCTGAAGATACCATATGCTGTTTGGACAGAACATGGAGAGACCTGGCTGGAATCTGGAAGAGAGTCCGTCCCCAGACAGTTAGCTTGTCTAGTGCCAGAAGGGAAATGACCAACATCTGTCTACGCAACTAGTGATGTAAACTGCCCAGCAGCAATCAACCTGACGTGATGTTCACACAGATGCAATAGTGGCACACAGCCATGGTGGGTTACCAGCTGCTCTTGATTTGGCTAAAGGATCTGCTCAGTGGAACGGAACCCATAGCTGGAACTGGAAAACAAGTTCACCCTCCAATATCAGGCTCCCACCAATAGTGGGATACAAGAAGGCCAACACCCATTAAATTCACTCTAAAACAATAATGGCTATCCATGTACCTTGCACTGACCTCACTCTCCGTTGGAGAATTTGAGCATCAGCCCATCGCACCTCACCAGGGCACCAGCTGAACTCAGAATAATTGGGGAAATGAGTTTTCTCGCTGAACCTTGTATCAGCAGAGGGCTGAAGGAGATAGACACAGAGAACACTCAGCCCCTACCAAACCAGAGATCCAGAGACACAGAGACTCCCATGACCTTGTCACTGAAATAGACCTAAAATGATCCCAACGTGGCTTAGGGAAATTCACAGAAGAATGAGGCAGAAAGATTGTTAGAGCCATAAGTTGGGTCATTATGCACAGAGACATTGCCTCTCCCCCATAACTGATGGCTATCCCCACAATGTAAGACCCACACAATCCCCAAGAGGGGAGGGCAGGGAGCAGTCTAACCATGGTACCATCATGGCTCTATGCACATTATATAGATAACTAAGAAAAATAAATAAATACAGGCAAAAGTGGAGCAACAACAACAACAACAAAAAAAAAACAACTGAATATGAAGCTGGGGGTGGTGTCTTGTGCCTTCAGTCCCAGCACATGGGAGGCTGAGGCTGTGAGTTTAAGGCCCTCCTGGGCTAGTGAGACCATGCCTCAAAAAATAAAAAACAAAAAAATAACAAAAAAGAACACTGGGTGGGGAGATGGCTCAGCAGGTAAAGTGCTGGGTGCCTAAATATGAGGACCTGAGTTTGAGACCCCAGCACATGGGTAAGAATATAGGTGGGGGTGTGCTCCTGTAATCCTTGCATTGGGGAGGAGACAAAGAATCCCTGGGGCTCACTGGCTCTCGTCTAACAAAATCAGCCAGTTTTATTTTCAGCAAGAACTCCTATCTCAACGAAGAAGGCTGAAGAAGACACCTGATGTTGACCTTGGGCATCCAGACACACATGCACACACACACACACACACACACAAACCTGCATACACACATCCACAAATTCTCAGTATTCTAAAGGATACAGCACCACCACTAGTTTCACAATCATGAAACTACAGGGTGAGAGGGGCCCTGTGATCATTTTATTCAACTTTTTATAGCTGGTCAAACTGAGGCCCAGAGACACGTGCTATGGACTAGGTATTAGTAAAGTCGAGACTATAATTGGTTGCACAGGAATAACTATTTACAAGCCCTTCCTGGCCTCGCTCCTTGTCCATGAGGGTTTCTCAGCTGGCCTCATGTGAGGAGTACGTGCTGTGTGAGCTGGAGGATGAGCGACCTGCATGTGTATTACAGGCCAAGTCTCAAACTATCCTGTGATTCTACTTTTTTTTCTTTTAGGTAAAAATATTGATGTGTCTTCTCTTTCTTACTTACTCATCATGAACTGTACGTTGTTTCTAATTTTATATCCAAGCACTCATCACAAATCAGGGTATATATATATGTTTGGTTTTTCAAGGTAGGGTTTCACTCTAGTCCAGGCTGATCTGGAATTTACTATGTAGTCTCAGGGTGGCCTTGAACTCATGGTGATCCTCCTACCTCTGCATCCTGAGTGCTGGATTAAAGGCGTGCACCACCACTCCTGGCCTTATTTTCTTTTCTTTTCTCTCCCCTCCTCTCCCCTCCTCTCCCTCTCCTTTCCTTTCTTTCCCTTCCCTCCTTCCCTCCTTCCCTCCTTCCTTCCTTCCTTCCTCCCTCCCTCCCTCCCTCCCTCCCTCCCTCCCTCCCTCCTTCTTCCTTCCTTCCTTCCTTCCTTCCTTCCTTCCTTCCTTCCTTCCTCTTTCTTTCTTTCTTCCTTCCTTCCTTCCTTTCTTTCTTTCTTTCTTTCTTTCTTTCTTTCTTTCTTTCTTTCTTTCTTTCTTCAAAGCAGGATACTAACAGTATACTGTGATCACAGTAAAGACAGGCAGACTCTTCCTTCTCTCTCTTCCCAGTACTGGAAATTGAACCCAGGGCTTTGCTCATGTTAACCAAGGATTCCACCACTGAGCTGCATCCCAACCTTAGTATTTTCTCAATCTGGCCTACTCCTTATAAAATAAAAAGTAAAATTAATTGTATACTTTCATACATACAAAATGCCAGTGTGTACATAATAAAAGGGAAAAGGTAACTTCAGGCCACAGAAGCGGTAGGATTCTGGAAGCAGACAGTTTCAGGTTCAGGGTCATTTCAATCATAAAACTTCTGTTCCACTTTATCAAACATATATTTTCTGAACCAGGGTCTACCTTATACATGGCTTTTTTTTTCTCTTCCTCCCTCCTTTCCTTCCTCCCTCCTCCCTTCCTTCCTCCCTCCCTTCCTTCCTTCCCTTCCTTCCTTCCTTCCTTCCTTCCTTCCTTCCTTCCTTCCTTCCTTCCTTCCTTCCATCCCCCTTTCTTTCTCTCTCTTTCTTTCTCCCTCTCTCCCTTTCTTTCTTTCTTTCTTTCTTTCTTTCTTTCTTTCTTTCTTTCTTCTTTCTTTCTTTCAGAGAGTGAGAGTGAAAGAGAGAGGGAGAGAGAATTGGTGCACCAGGGCTCCAGCCACTATAAACGAACACCAGACTCATGTGCTACCTTGTGCGCATGTATAATCTTACGAATGCGTCACCTTGTGCATCTGGCTTACATGTGATCTGGGGAGTCAAACATGGGTCCTTAGGATGTGCAGGCCTTAACTGCTAAGCCATCTTTCCAGCCCCTGTATAGCTCTTTCTTAAAAAAAATGTTTGTTTTTTTTTTAAATTTATTTGCAAGCAGACAGAGACAGGGGGACAGAGAGAGAATGGAGAGTGGGCATGCCTGGGTCTCTAGCAGCTGCAAATGAACTCCAGATGCAAGCACCACTTTGTGCACCTGGCTTTACATGGGCACTGGGTTCGATTGAACCTAGGTCATTAGGCTTTGCAGGCACCACTTTAACCACTGAGCCATCTCTCCAGTCTGTATTCATAGCTCTTTATATTTTAATTTGATAGGTGATAGCCCAGAAAAGCATTTAAAATTGTATTCCTACTTCTCACACACGTTTTCCTTGACATATTTTTTGTGAAAATACAAACTCCCTCAAAATTAGCATCCATAAGAGAGCTAGATGGCAGGGCAGCACACCCTTAAACACATCCTTGTAGATGACTGAGGCATTTTTATGCTATTTTTTTTTCAAGGAAAAAAAGAAGAAACAACAAAAAGACAAGCACCTGGTTTTCTGCAGCTCAGACCTCAGTGATTTTCAGGCTTTAATCCTCTCAGTGTGGAAGGCACACCCTTTTGATTGCCCTCTAGGACAAAGAGTTAAACATTCTTTGTGGATTAGTAGACTTTCCCCAAAGCATAAAACCCAGTCTTTAACTTACATTCTAAAAGCTTTGTTCAATATAAATCTAGGTTTAAATTTCCAAATCTGGTCTCCAGAAGGGCCAAGGCATCAAAGGATAGTTAACTTATTTGGAAAACTTACCTTGGGTATGAGTTCCTAATTCTTTTTCTCTTCAACAAATTTTTTTTTTTTAAATATTTACTTATTTACTTGAGAGAGTCAGAGCCACAGAAAGAGAGAGAAAGAGAGAGAGTGAGCGCACGCAAGTGAGACAGAGAGAACGGGCGCGCCAGGACGTCCAGCCACTGCAAACAAACTCCAGACACATGCATCACCTTGTGTATCTGGCTTGTGTAGGTCCTAGGGAATCAAACCTGGGTCCTTTGGCTTTGCGGGCAAGCACCTTAACTGCTAAGCCATCCCTCCAGCCCTCTTTTCAACAAATTCCAACAAAACTCTAAGATATTCTTGGTTGGCTACAGAAAAACATGACTGTCAGTCTTCTTTCTGTGTTTACCCCCCCCCCCCCAGTGACACACTCTGCCCAAGATGTTGACAAGTGCCCAACTTCTATCCATATACCTGCTTAAGAAGCCCTCGCAGCTGGCGGCCCGTTACAAGTATGAGATCAACCGCAGGGTTTGGATCAAACGCAAGCTCTAATATTCTCCTCTGCCCGGCTCTTCTCTTATAGCTGAATACAGGAATCCATCGCTCCCATTTTACTCACTTAGCCTTTGTTTGTTTGCCAACGTGAGTTTAAAAAGAAGCAAGCTTACTGCTGCTCACAACTGACTCATTCCAAGTTAGAGTTTTCTGGAAAACCATCATTCCCCAGCTCCCAGGTCAATCGCTATGTGTTGGAAATGCACTTCTAAACTGAACAAAATATTATTCCCCTTCTGATTTCAGCACCTGCGAATGCCAGAAAAAAAAATTAATTTTCAAAGGAACAAAGATGACATTTTTTTCTAGCTAAATCTGAACACATGCAAGGCGAACAATGAATGTGTGGGCTCATGTTCTCCCCACCCCCACCTCTCTCTCAACTAGGAGCTGGCTTGTGTGCTTGGTCTCCCCATTCCCCATCTTCAGAAATGGACTAGAATCTGAGCCAGCCCTGGCTGAACCGGCGCAAGACCAAGTGATTCCCAGGGACCGAGATCCAGGCTGCAGTCACCTGCCATCTCCCTAAGAATGCCCTGTGCAGACATCACTGTTGTTCCTTCCCTTATCTGGGACCCACAGGAGGACTGGGAGAGCCAGCCCAAGAGAATGGCGTGTACGTGACCCAGGGCAAATTTGCTAGAGGCAGATGCACTGTTGAGGTCAATGAGACCTACAAAGTTTCCCAAAAGAAGACAGATTTCTGTCAGAGTTCTTGATGACCCACCAAAGGTTAATGGTAAGACCCTACTGCTGAAGATACCATATGCTGTTTGGACAGAACATGGAGAGACCTGGCTGGAATCTGGAAGAGAGTCCGTCCCCAGACAGTTAGCTTGTCTAGTGCCAGAAGGGAAATGACCAACATCTGTCTACGCAACTCGTGATGTAAACTTCCCAGCAGCAATCAACCTGACGTGATGTTCACACAGATGCAATAGTGGCACACAGCCATGGTGGGTTACCAGCTGCTCTTGATTTGGCTAAAGGATCTGCTCAGTGGAACGGAACCCATACCTGGAACTGGAAAACAAGTTCACCCTCCAATATCAGGCTCCCACCAATCGTGGGATACAAGAAGGCCAACACCCATTAAATTCACTCTAAAACAATAATGGCTATCCATGTACCTTGCACTGACCTCACTCTCCGTTGGAGAATTTGAGCATCAGCCCATCGCACCTCACCAGGGCACCAGCTGAACTCATAGAATAATTGGGAAAATGAGTTTTCTCGGTGAACCTTGTATCAGCAGAGGGGTGAAGGAGATAGACACAGAGAATACTCAACCCCTACCAAACCAAAGATCCAGAGACACAGAGACTCCCGTGACCTCGTCACTGAAATAGACCTAAAATGATCCCAACGTGGCTTAGGGAAATTCACAGAAGAGTGAGGCAGAAAGATTGTTTGAGCCATAAGTTGGGTCATTATGCACAGAGACATTGTCTCTCCCCCATAACTGATGGCTATCCTCACAATGCAAGACCCACAATCCCCGAGGGGGGAGGGCAGGGAGAAGGCTAACCATGGTACCATCATGGCTCTAAGCACATTAGATAGATAACTAAGAAAAATAAATAAATAAAGGCAAAAGTGGAGCAACAACAACAACAACAACAAAAAACTGAATATGAAGCTGGGGGTGGTGTCTTGTGCTTTCAGTCCCAGCACATGGGATGCTGAGGCTGTGAGTTCAAGGCCCTCCTGGGCTAGTGAGATCCTGCTTCAAAAAAAAAACCAAGTGAGAGAGGTAGGAGGATCCATGCCTCAAAAAATAAAAAACAAAAAAAACAAAAAATAACAAAAAAGAATATTGGGTAGGGAGATGGCTCAGCAGGTAAAGTGCTGGGTGCCTAAATATGAGGACCTGAGTTTGAGACTCCAGCATGCGGGTAAGAATATAGGTGGGGGTGTGCTCCTGTAATCCTTGCATTGGGGAGAAGGAGACAAAGAATCCCTGGGGCTCACTGGCTCTCATCTAACAAAATCAGCCAGTTTTATTTTCAGCAAGAACTCCTATCTCAATGAAGAAGGTTGAAGAAGACGCCTGATGTTGACCGTGGGCATCCAGACACACATGCACACACACAAACCTGCATACACACATCCACAAATTCTCAGTATTCTAAAGGATACATCACCACCACTAGTTTCACAATCATGAAACTACAGGGTGAGAGGGGCCCTGTGATCATTTTATTCAACTTTTTATAGCTGGTTAAACTGAGGCCCAGAGACACGTGCTATGGACTAGTTGTTAGTAAAGTCTAGACTATAATTGGTTGCACAGGAATAACTATTTACAAGCCCTTCCTGGCCTCGCTCCTTGTCCATGAGGGTTTCTCAGCTGGCCTCATGTGTAGAGTACGTGCTGTGTGAGCTGGAGGATGAGCGACCTGCATGTGTATTACAGGCCAAGTCTCAAACTATCCTGTGATTCTACTTTCTTTTCTTTTAGGTAAAAATATTGATGTGTCTTCTCTTTCTTACTTAGTCATCATGAACTGTACGTTGTTTCTAATTTTATATCCAAGCCCTCATCACAAATCAGGGTATATATATGTTTGGTTTTTCAAGGTAGGGTTTCACTCTAGTCCAGGCTGACCTGGAATTCACTATGTAGTCTCAGGGTGGCCTTGAACTCATGGTGATCCTCCTACCTCTGCATCCCGAGAGCTGGGATTAAAGGCGTGCGCCACCACTCCTGGCCTTATTTTCTTTTTCTTTTCTCTCCCCTCCTCCTGGCCTTATTTTTCTTTCCCTTTCCTTCCCTCCTTCCTCCTTCCTTCCTTCCTTCCTCCCTCTCTCCCTCCCTCCTCCCTCCTCCCTTTCTTCCTTCCTTCCTTCCTTCCTTCCTTCCTTCCTTCCTTCCTTCCTTCCTTTTCTTTCTTTCTTCCTTTCCTTTTCTTTCTTTCTTTCTTTCTTTCTTTCTTTCTTTCTTTCTTTCTTTCTTTCTTTCTTCAAAGCAGGATACTAACAGTATACTGTGATCACAGTAAAGACAGGCAGACTCTTCCTTCTCTCTCTTCCCAGTACTGGAAATTGAACCCAGGGCTTTGCTCATGTTAACCAAGGATTCCACCACTGAGCTGCATCCCGAACCTTAGTATTTTCTCAATCTGGCCTACTCCTTATAAAATAAAAGTAAAATTAATTGTATACTTTCATACATACAAAATGCCAGTGTGTACATAATAAAAGGGAAAAGGTAACTTCAGGCCACAGAAGCGGTAGGATTCTGGAAGCAGACAGTTTCAGGTTCAAATCTCAGCTCCCTCCTGATCACATCACCTTGGCAGGCTTTTCAGTAGCACAACAAGGCCTACTCTTCACTCCATGGCATTGGTGATGTCCGCCGTCCACTCCATGTCAGCCAGGACTCATGAGAAATGGTTCTCACCACAAGTAGAACATTCCTTGGCTTGAATGATGCCATAGTCTACATTTAGCTCAGGAAGTCAATTACTCAGTACTTCTTGCAAACTACCTATCCAAGTCCTTTCCCTCTGTTTCACAGAGGATGAGTTAAGAGCATGTGATCTTGAGCTGGAGTGATGGCTTAGCAGTTAAGGTGCTTCCATGCAATGCCAAAGGACTCAGGTTCAATTCCCTAGGAGCCATATAAGCCAGATGCACAAGGTGGTACATGCGTCTGGAGTTTGTTTGCAGTGGCTAGATGCCCTGGCACACCCATTCTCTCTCTCTCTTTCTTCCTCTTTCCCCTCTCTCTCTCTCAAATATATATATAATATATATAATATTAAAAAGAGCATGTGATCTGGGTTCATCCCAGCAAGGAGAGCACAGAGCCTTGGATCTCAGGAGATGCTTGGGGCCACCAGGGAAGGCAGGATGTCGAGTAACACCTAAAGCCAGGGTTAGGAAGCCTCTGCTTCCTTGGAACACTGAGCCCCATAGCAAACCCAGTGCCTTGTAGCCACCATGCACAGCCATTGAAACCAGTGGACCAAAAGGGCCTGGCTGGCATCTGGTAGCAGTTGGGCCCAGAAGGAATAGAATCAAAGGAATAGAATCAAACTCTGACTAGAGCAATGTCCCCTGCTATCTCCCAGGCCACAGAAGGCTCCTCTGTGAAGCTGATCCCAGCACAGTGAAAGGAGAGAGGAAGGGGTTGAGGACAGCAAGTAGGTTCACACTTGCCCTGAAGCTCTCAAGCGTTCAGAAAATTCCACAAGCCAATATAGAATGTAGCCTCTCAGCTGTGACCTAATGGGGCACTCAACTGTGGAAGCTTGCCCCTCTCCTTCCCAGCACAGGGGAACTTTCCTAATCCTTGCTTGCTGAAGGAGTGCTACTATGGAACTTATTGGCCCCTCTCTCATTGCCCACTGAGATCAGGCAGGCCAGGCGTGCAGGAAGATAAAGGCACCCAGAGGCCAGGACCCTGGAAGGAGAAGGCACATTGGCAAGAAAATGCCCAGTCCCTACAGGTCAGAGCCCCACTTGTTCAGGAGAATAGGACTTGGAAGAGGGCTCCATCAAGATCGACATATGAAAGGAGATGACTGAAACACTGGTTACATGTAACAAGGAAGGGGGTGGGGCGACAGACAAATAAGAGAAGTGAATGCTATGTAAATGATTTATAAAAAGCCATAAGGTGCTTTGGGAGAGTGTATATCTTTGCCAGCTCATTAGCCATTCTCAGGAGTGCTTTTCACTTTTTTTTTTCTTTTTAGTTTTTGGAGGTAGGATCTCACTCTAGTCCAAGCTGACCTGGAGTTCACTATGTAGTCTCAGGGTGGTCTTGAACTCATAGTGATCCTCCTACCTCTGCCTCCTGAGTTCTGGGATTAAAGGCGTGCGCCACCACACCCAACTCTCACTTAAAAAAAATTATTTTATTTTATTTTATTTGTGTGAGGGGGAGGGAGAAAGAGAGAGAAAAAGAGGCAGATAGAGAGAGAAAGAATGGGCATGCCAGGGCCTCTAGCCACGGCAAACGAACTCCAGATGCATGTGTTACCTTGTGCACGTGGCTTCCATGGCTCCTGGGGAATCAAACCTGGGTCCTTTGGCTTTGCAGGCAAATGCCTTAACTGCTAAGCCATCTCTCCAGCCCCCTTTTCCCTTTCTTCATAAACTGTTTATTTCTATGACCTTACTATGTGTTCATGGTCTTTATTGTTAAGACACAAGTGCCTGGAAACTTGAGGGTGTGGCCTACCCACGGATTTCATCTGGGACACCCCCTTCTCCAGCCCAGAGGGACCAATGACCCATTCTTTGCTTCAAGTCTTCTTTCTACTTGGTTGCCTTGAAAATGAGGACTAGAAAGTGGGGCATGGGCTTAGGAGGTGGCCCCCTCCCCCACTCCCTCCTCGGGGCTCTAACTCTGCCAGCACAGCGCCAAAGCTCCTCCATCTAAGACGTACCCAGGATGCTCCGGCCCACCGATGAATCGCGAACACTCTGGGACACATAGTCCAGCACGTGGGAGTGAGGGTTGGATGCTCCCAGGGACTGCAGGATGGAAAGGAGTGTGTGGGGCCGGGGCTGTAGCACACACAGGGCACTTGGGATGCTAAAAGGAGCCTTCCCAAGCAAGTAGGCAAGGCTCCTTTCGGAGCGACTGGATTAACCATGTGAGGTGTATGGGTGTAGTGAAGAGGCTCGGGTGGGAAGGGCTTACGCAGAGAGTGCTAGGTGTGACCACTACTTCTGAATTCTGCCGAGTATTCTCCTGGGAAAGTCCAGCTATTGAGTGTCCATTTTCTTTATAAAATGGTGCTGTGGTAGATATCATACTTGGCCTATAGTGGGTGATAGTAGACAGCCACTCGGAGAATTATATTACTTTATTTACTATATATGTATTTTTATATTATATATAAAGTATATGTATGTATATGAAAATTATATATATGTATACTTTTTTATTTACTAGAGAGAGATAGGGGGAGGGAAAGAAAGTGTGTCTTATATCCAGGAAGGCCTTGAATTCCGGATCCTTCTACATCTACATTCCAAGTGTGTGCCAACATGCCCAGATGAGTTTTCTTTTTCTTTTCTTTCTTCTTTTCTTTTCTTTTTCAGACAATGAGAGTTGTTAAATTTTATTTGAAGATAAAATCATTTTTTTCTTGGCTATTACTAAGTAAATCTATTTCCTTTTGTTTTACAAATGAGTGGGACAGAATCTGGGACAACATCCAGTCCAGAAGGGTGCCTTTGTAAAGATGCTGAGGGATTGATTTGCTTGTAGGTGATGGGGCCAGTCAAGTTGAGCCATTGTAAGGGAGACACTGGATATCTTATATTGTCTTGGCAGGATGCCTCTTGACTTCGGATCTGCATTTCATATGCAAACTTTCTTTTTGTCTTGTTTTCTTGTTTTTTCTTCCCATGTGTGTGTGTGTGTGTGTGTGTGTGTGTGTGTGTGTGTACAAGTATGCCACAGCGCATGTGTAAAGGCCAGAAGACAATTTCACTTATCCACCTTGTCTGAGGCAGGGTCTTGTTTCTTTGCCAAACTACTGGTTCTTGAGCTTCCTGGTGATCCTCATCTCTGCCTCTCTTCTCGCCCGAGGCATGCTGAGATTATAGACACTACTGGTACAGCATCTGGCTTTATGTGAAGGCTGGGGATCCAATGACTCACGCATACACAGCAAGCACTTTATCCTTGAGCCATCTCCCTAGCCCCTTTTCTTCTTCTCGAGGATAGAATCTTACTCTGTAGCTCAGGCTGGCCCCAAACTAATGTCAATTCTCCTGCTTCAGCTTCCCAAATACTGTGAGCCATCACACCTGACTTTATTTGTTTTCTTTTGAAAGGTCATCAACAGGTAGAATAAAACCAAAGGGAGGGGAGATGAACAGACCCCACATCAAAGCTCTGTAAAATGTGTAGTTTTTTTTTTTTTTTTTTTGCATCATTTCAGCAGATCCAACCTAATTTCATTCTTGTGTTTCAAACACTTTTTCAAAATATTTTATTTTTATTTATTTATTTATTTGACAGAGAGAGAGGGAGGGAGGGAGGGATGGAGAAGGAGACAGAGAGACCAAGAATGGGCGCACCAGGGCCTCCAGCCATTGCAAACGAACTCCAGATGCGTGTGCCCCCTTTGTACATCTGGCTAATGTGGGTCCTGGGGAATTGAACCTGGGTCCTTTGGCTTTGCAGGCAAATGCCTGAACGGCTAAGCCATCCCTCCAGCCCTCAAACACTTTTGTACCTAGCTAAGCTTGAAAATGACCAGCCCCCACCCCGCCCCACACATAGGCTCAGTGAAGCATTAGAAGCAGTAGTTGGGATGAGCCAGCTGATGGCCTCTGTCCAGGAGGAAAATTCTGCTCCATTTCCAGACTTCTGGTCTTGAGAGAGGTCAAGGGAGACAACAGGAAGTGAAGGAAAGCAGCAGGAATGTCAGTGTGCGTGTCTTCCGATCATTATGGTCTTTTCCCCCTCTTTGAGGTAGAGTCTCACTATGTAGCCCAGGCAAGCCTGACACTCACGACCTTCCTACTTCAGTCTCCCTAAGTACTGAGATTGCAAGCCTAGACCACCATATCTAGCTTCCAAACAGCATGTCTTCTCTGATTTGTGGATCCAAGATTTTTATGGAGATGCATAAAATCACGTATGACATGAAGTTACTGATTAAACTGAGGAAATGAAAGAGACTAATGGCACTGGGAGGGGAGATTAAAGTAGTATATGATATACTTGTATGAAAATATTCTATGAAACTCAATACTATGTACAATGCATGTACACCAATTTTAAAAAAAAGGAAGGTGAGGAATCTGGTTTTTAGATAATGTGATAATTCCAGAGATCCAAATGAGTTTGTTCACAGGAGTTAGTTCTAAGGCTTTTTTTTTTTTCCTTTTTGTTTAATCTACACTAAAACCAATACTCTTCTTTATTATGTGTCAAGACCAAACTAATACATTGGATATAACAGCCCCATAGAGACACTTACTTAATATTTAACTAAGGCTAAATTACAGATTCCACTTCAGAGGGACCAGGGAGAATCCTTGACGCCTAATTCTATTGAATTTGATGCAAGTTCTAGAGGGTTACAATCTGGCCATTGTTGGCTCTGCTTAAAGACTCATTAATCTCCAGCAAGAACCAACTTAACAAGCAGGGCAGGCTTTTGAAGTGACTGGTGGTAGCAGTTTAAACAAAGGATTAGGAGATAATCACATTTTGAGTCATCTTTTGTCACTAAAGTTGACCCTAGACCAGAGGTTGTAGTAAGTGATGAGGACAGGCAGGCCGGCTTCCACACCTCCCTTAAGCAGGTGACACTCTTGCTTTACGAGAGAAGCAGATGGCAGCCTGCCCGGTCTGAACAGACTGCTGTCTTTAGACATGTTAGCACAAATTTGCTTCTAGAATTGCTTTATCAACACTTTATAAAACCCTACAACAACAAGACCCTATCCAGCTAACAGACACCATTTAAACACGAGGTTTCGCCCTGCGCTGTACCGCTTGGATGGGTTCGCGGGTCATCAGGATGGGAGAGACAGAGATTGCTGTGGTTCAGGTGGAGCTCTGCAGCCCAAGCTCTTTGGTGGTCAAAGCCTGGGGTCGGAAGGGCACTGGCTTTTCTCAGTTCCTTGTTGCCAAGATTTGGCATCTCGAGAAAATGATGGACATCTGCCAAGTGACTGAGCATTTTCTTTCAGAGTGCTCCTTCAGTTACACTGCATACACATAGCAGGGAATTACGAGTGAGTTAGCAGTGGATTTCATATGCATTTCAAGTGCTACTGCGGAGACTCCCAATACGAGACAAAATCAGGGACGGCATCACAGCACTCTACAAAAGTGACATATCTCCTTTTTTCAGCGTCATTCCACGTAACTTTTGCTGTTGTTCTTTCTTCCTTCACAGCATGTTTGGACCACCTCTATTAAGGGACATGTAGTGCACATGACTATGTTAAAAGCCTCCTGGTCTCTAGCCATGCCCTCCACTCTTAAAGCTGGTGGGGAAAGGGCAAGGGCTAGAGGCCAGAATCATTAAACAGCTCAAACAAGGTTTCACTGCTAGCATTCTTGCCCAAGTCTCTTGATGTCTGAGAACCTGGTCCATAGTGCTACAATCCAGTTTAATTGTCTCTCCTCATCTCCAGCACCGCTGTTTGGACCAACCAAGTCCCCCCCCCCCCTTTAAAGTGGGTTCTGTGTATCAAACTCAGATCCTCAGTCTTGCTGGACTTTACTGACTGGGCCATCTTCCCAGCTCTTAGGTGGGTTCAAAGAAACAACATGGAGGGTCCTCTCGGGCAGAGGAGGCCTAGGAGGCAAGAGCCAACCTTCTCTGCCACGTAATTCAACATGAATCTTGGGCAGTCATTGAGCCTTTCTCTGTGTCAGTATCAGCACCTGTGCCACAGGCTGGTAACGAGAACTTAGGGTGACGGGTAGGATCGAATGAGGCAGTCTGTACAGTAAAACTGCAGTGAACAGCATAGGAATTGAAACACACACAGTGTTAAATGAATCACGTGGTTTTTATCATTTTAAATATTACTGTTCCAATCTACAGAAAGGTACTAAATAATTGCAATGAAGTTACAATAAAACAGATGCCAATAAAAGCAATGGAAAGATATACAGTACAACGGGAGGCAGGAACAGCTATGATGGTGAGAACAGTCAATATAGCCATAAGTTAAAGTACTTTTTAAAAGTATTTTATTTTTAAGCCGGGCATGGTGGCGCACGCCTTTAATCCCAGCACTTGGGAGGCAGAGGTAGGAGGATCGCCGAGAGTTCGAGGCCACCCTGAGACTACATAGTGAATTCCAGGTCAGCCTGGGCTAGAGCAAGACCCTACCTCGAAAAACCAAAAAAAAAAGTATTTTATTTTTATTTACTTGAGAGAGGAAAAGGGGAGGGGGGGAAAGAATGGGCACATCAGGGCCTCCAGCCACTGCAAACGAACCCCAGACGCATGTGCCACCTTGTGCATCTGGCTTATGTGGGTCTTGGGGAATCAAACCTGGGTTCTTAGGTTTTGCAGGCAAGTGCCTTAATCTCTAAGCCATTTCTCCAGCCCCAAGTTAAATTATTTTTAAAAAGCAAGAAAACCCCGAGAGCAAAGGCGGGAGGATCACAAGTTCTGGGTTATGTGAGTCTGGGCTACAGAACTAAAAACAAACAAACAAACCCAAACAAGCAAGAAAAATGGTTGGGTCTTCATCCAATAACGACGATTCAATTAATATAAAATTTGACAAGCGGTCTGGCATTCTTGCACGCATAACTGCCTTCCATTGAATATGTGGTAAGGTAAGACATGTAAACTTACAAGACTCCCAGCTCTGCCCCCATGCATGTCCTTAGCATGTCTGAATGTCTGCCTGTGAAAGAGGCAGTCTCTAATTCTGGAATGTACAGCCGCCTCAGAAAGAAGCTGACTGTTCCTGGGTTCCCCAAGAACAAGAACCTCACCCGGAACCAGCCCAACTGTACTGGGCGTGCTGTTTCCCTTCTCCACCTCCAACACGGAGCCTGACCAAAGAGCTCTCCTCTGTGTCCCTGCAGGGCTTGCTGCTTCTTAGCATGCATTCACACACGATACACACATACCTGGTCTCTCTTCTTGAAATGGGGAGCATGCTTTCTACCTGGACCTGGCAGAAATGCCCACACCACCTTACCCAGCCCACACACAGCTGACCGCACAGGATAACTACAGAACTCTGCACAGAGCTCGTGGATGAGAGAGACTCTGCACCCACTTCAGACATCAAGCAACAGGTCGCTAACCTTGGGATGGGGTGCGGATTCTCCTAAAAGATTTGTCATTTTGCCTCAAATAGGCCAAGTACTTTGAAATGGCTAGCCCAATGTGTACAAAAACCACCACTGATAATCAGAAAGTCTCCATTCACAGTCTCTTATGTATAAAGGTCTCCTGGTACCTTAAGGAAAAATTTTCCCCCTCTATGGGGGAATAACCAGCCTTGAGCTGACTATACACTTATAAAGTGTTTTATATCATCTGTAACACCTGACCACCATAAACAGTTGTGGGGGCTATATACATACATATATGTGTGTGTGTGTATGTGTGTGTGTGTGTGTGTGTGTGTAGCAAAGTTCTCAGGAAAAAGCCACATTTATGTTGAAGATTCTACAAGGTTCACTGACTGTGGAGAGCTGGAATCTGGGGCTATCATTATTAGTCCCTTTAATAGCCATTCATTGCCCACCTCCATATCTGACCCAACATCCTCTTGGTTACTGGGTGAAACCTTTGGATAAATAGAGCACTAGCTTCCACTGGCCCGAAAGCTAAGACTGTCATGAGCTAACACCTAAAATCTATAACACAGCTTTTTTCAGTTTGCTATGACCTGATGTTACTATCAATGTATTTGGCAAATTCATGACTTTGTTTTGCTGGGTAGCTATAAAATTTCATTGAATTGTTCTATGTTAGGACATGTTATTCAGGGTAACCTGAATCCGGATTCCATATTCACAGGCCATGGTCACTAATATTCGGCTTAGAGTAAATGATCACTTATTCCTTTTGAGAGAAAGCTGTGTTTTGTATTGACTGTATTATGGAAACAAAACTAAACAGCATGGGTTTTCTAGTCTTGAGAAGGAAGCATCTCAACTCCTTCTCTGTTGCCTGCACCCTTGATGCCTAACTGCTCCAGCAAGCCCAGAAGTGAGCCTCAGAAGAGGACAGGGACAATAGTCCCTTTATGATCTGTGATATCTGTGTGCTTCTGCAAAATCTCCAATCATATTTATTTTCTGATTTAGACAAAAATCTCAACTTTGGAAGAAGGCTGGGGCAAGGGCAAGGAGAGCGGAAGCAAAGGTGGCTTATAGTTTTACAGAGAAGGGTGGAAAAGGAACAATCTGGCAGTCCTTTACAATACAAGCTTCAAACCAGAGTTCATGCGTTTGGAATTAAGGATTCTTGTTCAGATGATGTACACTGCTTTTAAAATGTAAGCCTGGAGGTGGAGATATGGCTTAGCAGTTAAGGCACTTGCCTGGGAAGGTTAAGGACCCAGGTTCGATTCCCCAGTACCATTCACAAGGTGGTGCACACACCTGGAGTTTGTTTGCAGTGGCTGGAGGCCCTGGAGTGCCCATTCTCTCTCTCTCTCTCTCTCTCTCTCTGCCTCTTTCTCTCTGTCATAAATAAATAAATAAATAATAATAAAAAATAAAAGAAGTCTTTTAAAAATGCAATACTGAGCCAGGTGTAGTGGCACATGCCTTTAATCCCAGCACTTGGGAGGCAGAGGTAGGAGGATTGCCGTGAATTCAAGGCCACCCTGAGACTACAGAGTGAATTCCAGGTCAGCCTGGGCCAGAGTGAGACCCTACCTCGAAAAACCAAAACCAAACCAAAACAAAACAAAAGCAATCCTACACTGAAAACCTGGGGCATTTCATACGAAAAACAGGAGATCTGTAATTCTGGGCTCATTTTTATTTCGTGGTAACATCAGGTGGAGCCGGGGGTGCTGCTCCTTAGCGCCCTCGGGTGGCCATTTGATGAATGACTCCCAGGACAGCCTTCCAACCCTTCCTGGCAGTGTTTTCAGTCTGTCCTCTGCCCCAAACATGCCTTAGTTCATATCCCTGACCAAGTCCACTCGACTTGTTTCCCAAATGGATAAAACAAAGCCCAGAGTAAGCAGTGACTCATTTCAGTTCATTCCTTGACCCCTGCTCCTGAACTTGGTTTTAAAGCAGACTCAGAGAAACCATTTTGCCTCCAAAGTTTCCTTCACCAGCTGAACAAATGTTGATCCTAGAGTTAGCTGATCTCTGACTTCATCTTCAATGACTGGTCACTCTGCCTTATCCACTCAAATGGCAACTTGTCAACCCTCGCACCTGCCCGGCCCTGAGCTCTGATGCGCTCCACGCACCTTCACAGTGACTGCAGGATGCCCGTTGCTGATCCGTTACAGAGGAGGGAGGGAAGACTGAATCTCTGGCACACACAGCGGCCTGATCCCACAGCCTGCACATTTGTAGTCTGCCTGGTTGCCTTGCAAATCCTCACCATTGCCCCAATCAAACAAACCAACCAACCAGAAGTCACTGGGCAGGAACACAGTTAAGTGAATAGGGCGTGAGGAAAACAATGGGGACGAGCTCTAGCTGTTTACCGGCATGCGTCCCTGGGGTTTTGTGCATTTCAGCTGACCCAACAACGTTACAAGTTCCCCGCAGGAAGGCTCTCTACCTTGGACGTCTTCACCTCTCCAAGTTATGAAGACCAGTTACTTCCGACTACTTGGAACCGTAATCCTACAGCCTCCAGTTTTTGGTGTTGGTCAAATTTTACTAAAGTGGTCTCCCAGAGGGCTGAGTTTCATACTCCACAGGGACTCTTAGAGAGCTCTTTTGTTCTCAGCTCATCCTTTCTCCTTTCTTCTGGTTTTCTTCATTTACGGGGAGGGGTACAATCACAGGCTGGTTTGGTTTTTGTAGATGAAACAAGTGCCTGTTCCCTTTTTTTCCCAAAACAATATAGAAAACAAACTTCAGGGCTGGAGAGATGGTTTAGTGGTTAAGACACTTGCCTGCAAAGTCTAAGGAACCACGTTCGACTCCCCAGATCCCATGTAAGCCAGACGCACCAAGGTGACACATGTGGCTGGAGTCCCTGGCATGCCAATTCTCTCTCTCTCTCTCTCTCATAAAACAAAGAAAGAAAACCAACTCCATAGTAAGTGGCTAAAAAAAGAAAGAACATATGTGCAAAGCACTTGAAGTCCAAAGCAGGCACTTGTCTTAGAAGTAGCAGTAGATAGTGAACAACAGTACTTACAACCCATGTCATGACCAGCCTCCTGGACAAATACGGATCAATATTCCAGTGAGTGAAGGGCAGAAATGTGATGTAGAACACTTCTTGACCCAAAGCAGCCGAAAGGCGGAACAGGTAATAGTAGAAATAATTCTTCACAACATACTTCTCCACATATGCCTGAAAGACAGAAGGTGGAAAACCCTGTAAGCTCCTTCCTCGTGTCAGTAAGGGGCCAGGTGTGAAAACCCTGAAGGACAGAAGGTAGACGATCCTCAGAGCTCCTTCCTCGTGTCAGTAAGGGGCCAGGTGTGAAAACCCTGAAGGACAGAAGGTAGACCATCCTCAGAGCTCCTTCCTCATGTCACTAAGGGGCTAGGTGTGAAAACCCTGAAGGACAGAAGGTAGATGATCTTCAGAGCTCCTTCCTCATGTCACTAAGGGGCCAGGTGTGAAAACCCTGGGGGACAGAAGATAGAGGATCCTGTGAGCTCCTTCCACATGTCACTAAGGGCCAGGTGTGAAAACCCTGAAGGACAGAAGATAGATGATCTTCAGAGCTCCTTCTTCATGTCATTAAGGGGCCAGGTGTGAAAACCCTGAAGGACAGAAGGTAGACGATCCTCAGAGCTCCTTCCTCATGTCACTAAGGGGCCAGGTGTGAAAACCCTGAAGGACAGAAGATAGATGATCCTCAGAGCTCCTTCCTCATGTCACTAAGGGCCAGGTGTGAAAACCCTGAAGAACAGAAGGCAGACGATCCTCAGAGCTCCTTCCTCATGTCAGTAAGGGGCCAGGAGTGAAAACCCTGAAGGACAGAAGATAGATGATCCTCAGAGCTCCTTCCTCATGTCACTAAGGGCCAGGTGTGAAAACCCTGAAGGACAGAAGGTAGATGATCCCTTGAGTTCCTTCCACATGTCACTAAGGGCAAGTGTGAAAAGCCACTGCCTAAAACTCATGGGCTTCAATGGCAGAGGCACCCCCTCCTCCCATTACTGTGGTCTCCTTACAATCAGGGGGCATCATTGTTAGACATCCAGCAAACTCTGTCCCCAGCACAGAAGACATTTGCTGTCTGTAAAAATCCGATAAGTAGCATCTAAAACAGAAGTGTTGGAAAAAGTCACCCTGACAAACCAACAACTGAGCAGATAAACCTTGGCCTTTCTCTTCTGTAGTCAGGAGGCTAGATATCCAAAGAAGGTGACGAGTGGTGGAGTACTGCATTGAAGGAGTTTGGGGTGACCAGGACCCCTGAAAGTAAACTAATAGTGCCTGTAAGGAGGGAAATATCCTGAGCCTGCAAGACAGAATCCAGTCCTTCCCTATCTTTTCCCGGAAGTAGTCCTCACAGCTCCCACCTGGCTGGAGGCCAGAAATGTCAGAAGAAGGGTCGGGGTTTTCCTTATCTCTTCTTCCCTAGAGGAGTTCCCCCTTTCCTGGAAACCTGGTATAGTGCCTGGACACCTGATGTTAGGGCTCCCTGGATCTGGCCCCATCCAGTAAATTCCCATAAAAGAAAAGTCAAAGTCACCAGGGTGGACTTTCCCTGTTCTGTAACTGCCCCTCCCTCCCACCTAGAGCAAGAGATCTGCTTTCTTTCCTTCTCTTAAGCTTTCTAACAAAATAGTTTTTATTTTTATGTAATTTATTTATTTGAGATAGAGATGAGAGGGAGAGGGAGAGAGAGAGACAAGAGAGAAATGAGCACACCAGGGCCTCTTGCCACTGCATATGAAATCCAGACACTCTGGCTTTATGTGGGTACTGGGGAAATGAGCCTGAACCATCAGGCTGTGCAAGAAAATGCCTTTAACCACTGAACCATCTTCTCCATTCGCCCCCCACCCCTGCCCAAATCTTTCTACATTACACCCTTTATGGCCTATGGATTTCATTCATCGAATTCATAAGACAAGAACCTGGAAGTCATTGACTCAAATAGAACTTTTGTGTCACCATAAATGTCTGCAATCCTAGCTCCTGAGTTATAGCTCAACAAGAACCAGTGGGTTCCTGCGTGTGGTGGGCAGACTAATTTTCCTCCCAGATATGTCCATTTCCTACAACATGGGAATGTATCACCTTGTGTGGCAAAAGGGACTTGGCAAATATAATTAGATGACAGTGAGACACAGATGCCCTGGGCTATCTGCGTGGGCTCAGTGTAGTCATCAGGATCCTTCACGAAGTGAACAGAGGACAGAAGTGCCAGAGTGAAGGAGGGAGTGGGAGATGCAATGCTTCTGGCCGTGAAGATGGAGGGAAAGGCCAAGAGTCAAGGAAGGCAGCTGACATCAAGGAAACGACTGGCCCTTGAATTCCCAGAAGGAATGTGGCCCAATGACAAACTGATTTTAGCCAATCAGATCCATTTCAAACCTCTCACTCCCACAGCCCCAGGAGCATGAGTTCCTGCTATCTTCAGCCACTACGTTGGTGATGGTTTGTTCCAACAGCATCAGAAACCAACACAGGCCTTTGGAAAAGTCACTTCCCTCTAACTTTAGTTCACCTTTTACATAGGACAGATGAAGTCGCACCATGGGGATGGTGTAAGAAACATGGCACGTGCATGGGGAATGTCAAAATGCTCCTCCATTTTTATTGTCCTTTCTCTTTAGAAACCTTTAATGGACAAGGGGCAGGAAAAGAGTTGGGATTAAGCAATCTATTTAAACTATGATGAACACATTTACATCGTGACACATTAGTAGTAAGGTTAAAAATAAAACACTGGGGCTGGAGAGATGGCTTAGCAGTTAAGGTTCTTGCCTGTGAAGCCTAAGGATCCAGGTCCGATTCCCTAGGACCCATGTAAGCCAGATACACAAGGTGGTGCATACATCTGGAGTTTGTTTGCTGGAGCCCCTGGCACACCCATTCTCTATCTCTCTCTCTGTCTCTAATAAATAAATAAAAATAAATCTTAAAAAAAAGATATAAAAATCAAACACTGTCACTTTGTTAAGTAAGCAAAAAAGTAAATTATTTACTTATATTTAATTTATTTGAGTTAGTGTCTTGCTGTGTAATCTAGGTTGGCCTGGAATACACACACACACACACACACACACACACACACACACACTTACTCTCTCTCCCCAGCTGGCTTCCAATTGTGGTTGGTGATCTGACTCAGTTTCCCAAGTGCAGGGATTATAGGCATGCACCATAATGCCTGGCTTACAAAGTAGAATGTTAATGCTACAGAAAACAATCATTAATGTTACAAAACTAAAATACCAGCACTAAAAATGAAGAGGAAGAGAGGCAGCACAATTGCAGGGTGGCTTTGTAAAGACTTATAGGTCTGAAAGTTTTTCCTTATTTGTTTTATGCAAAGTATGGAGGTCTTTGAATCGAAGAAAGCTGCAGGTATTTATTTTGCCACTATCCACCCCATACCTATGAAGCCTGGCCATACTGCGAGCTAGAGATATTCAAAAGAGAGGGCAAGCTGGGTGTGGTGGTGCACGCCTTTAATCCCAGCACTCAGGAGGCAGAGGTAGGAGAATTGCTGTGAGTTGGAGGCCACACAGTGAAGTCCAGGTTAGCATGGGCTAGAGTGAGACCCTACCTCGAAAAACCACAAAAGAGAGAGAGAGAGAGAGGGGGAGGGTATAGCAGGAGCTCCTATATGGCAGGACTGTCAGAATAAAATTTGGAGGAAATAATTTTTTTTTTGTTTGAAAATTTTTATTGACAACTTCTTTAATTGTAGACAATATCCCATGGTACTTCCCTCCCTCCCCCACTTTCCCCTTTGAAACTTCACTCTCCATCATACCCCCCCCAAATCAGTCTGTCTTTTCATTTTGCTGTCATGATCTTTTCCAATTTGGAGGAAATAAATTTTAAAAGACCAATACCGTTTTAGAGGCCTTGAAAAAGGTCAACAATACTTTGACATCTGAGGGATTAAAAAAAGATGACCTTGGAAACTGCCAGACTATAACTATACTCGATGCTACTGGCTGTCTACCAAGTATACATTCCTTTATTTTTCTCTTTAAAGAGGTTCTCAATTTCCTTCTGGCATCTCTATGCCCCCCACACTGCACATGACCCAGGGAAAAGTTGATAGTTCCTTCTGCTTCAGAGGTGGGTCTGCATTCGCCAAAACCAGTCAGGTAAGTGTGGGAAGCCATCTTTGAGCTAAGCAGTGTACAGAGATTGCCCTGCTTACTGGCAGGGGTGGCACATCCTCCAAGCTAAAAGTGCAGGGGGTGTCTCTTTATAAAAAGTATTCTATTTATTATTTATTTATTTATTTGAGAGAGAAATAGAGATAGAAATAGGCAGGGGGGGAGAGAGAGAGAGAGAGAATGGGTGCACCAGGGCCTCCAGCCACTGCAAATGAACTCCAGATGCATGTGCCCCCTTGTGCATCTGGCTTACATGGGTCCTGGGGAATTGAACCTGGGTCCTTTGGCTTTGCAGGCAAGTGCACCGCTAAGCCATCTCTCCAGCCCTGGGTCTCTCTTTTTCATCAAGGATAAAGCTTACTTCTAAATGAATTCAGACATAATGTAAATAGATCCACTCTAAATAAGAAAGACAATGATATATGAAATGATTTCTTAGCTTTTCCAGACACATGATTAAATAACTTGAGAGACAATACTCATCACCAAGTTCTTGGCGGTTATAGTTATCCAAGTAAACTGTAAGTCCCTGTCTTTTTTTTTTTTTTTGAGAGAGTCACAGAGAGAGACAGACAGAGAGAGAGGGAGAGGAAGACAGATAGAGATGGGCACGCCAGCAGTCTCTCAGCTGCTGTGAATGAAATCCAGATGCATGCGCCCCCTTGTGGTCAAGTGTGGCTTTGAGCCTTTGCGTCACTTTGCATCTGGCTAAACTTGGGACCTGGAGAACCAGGTTCTTAGGCTTAGCAGGCAGGCGCCTTAACCGCTAAGCCATCTCTCCAGCCCAGTCCCTGCCTTTTTAGAGAAAGAATCTGCGATTTCCTTGTAGGACGTGTCCAGTACTTCAAAATAGCTTGGGACATAACCAGCATTTCATTTCCTGTATATGTGTTGATCTCATTGGGAATGATTAGAGAGATGAGGACCAAGGGTCAGAAATAGAACTGGTAGCCGGGCATGGTGGCGCACGCCTTTAATCCCAGCACTCGGGAGGCAGAGGTAGGAGGATCGCCGAGAGTTCAAGGCCACCCTGAGACTACATAGTTAATTCCAGGTCAGCCTGGACCAGAGTGAGACCCTACCTTGCAAAAACCAAAAAAGAAAGAAAGAAAGAAAGAAAGAAAGAAAGAAAGAAAGAAAGAAAGAAAGAAAGAAAGAAAGAAACGAAGGAAGGAAGGAAGGAAGGAAGAAAGAAAGAAAGAAAGAAAGAAAGAAAGAAAGAAAGAAAGAGAACTGGTGAGGAAAAGGAGAAAGCAGTGTGGTCACCTTGAATGTAATGTTCCCTGAGCCCCAGGTGTTTTGTAAGTTTCCTGCCTAGTCCTCACCTAGTAGAGACTTTGGGAGGTGGAGCCCTGCTGGAGGAAGTGTGGATAGCCCAGGAGCAGCCGAGGCACTGTTTGCAGGGTACTGGCTTAGGAGACAAATTAGCAAGTCATTTTTACAGAAAAGAACAAGAAAACACTGGACATGTGGGTGTGATGTGGGATAGAAAGTTGGAAAATTCTGGAGACCTGATAAAGGAGGAGTCCTTCACTCGGGAGTCTGGTTGAAGCCTCTTACCAGCAGGGAAGCAAGAATCCCTCATCACTAACCAAGCTTAAGGCTTTTCTACTTTCTCAGCTGTAAGCCTGTGGCTTTCCAGGAATCTTGCCAGTAATCCCATTTACAGGAAAATGACATGTATTATACCCCTTGTGCAACCCAAGTGCCCCCTGGTTTTACCTTACCAGGTTATAATTCCATCCAAGACACCTCCAGGGCCATGACAGAGAGAAAGGGGGAGGGGAGCTTCTTGGCAACCTTTAGGAATGTAACTTGAGAGCCACCAAAATGGCATATATGGCTAGTGCCATGGCAATTGATTGGCCTCTGAGTAGCCTGCACTCACCTTTGGGAACACTTTTCTTTCTGTTCCTCCTCCTTGGGAACACAGCCGCATTCCCGTGTGTCTTTCTGAGCAACCTTCTTTCTGTCTCTCATGCCCATGTTAAAGTCCTGTACTAAAATCTCCAATTCTGAAATTCTTTTCCGCATCGAAGCCGTGAGAGTTGAGGTCCCTAAAATGTGAGCGGAACCCCTCTGGCTGCTGAGGCTGACAGAGTGGAGCTCTGTCTCAGTCCCCTCACCTCTGACAGGTGGATGGAGAGCCACTCTTCAAAATCCACTGGAGGTCTCTCCTTCCAATATGAGTTCTATGCTGTGACTTACCCATTTCACATTAATAAATTTCTTATGTCCTTTGTGCCTCTAAAAATACTTCCTACAAAACATACTATCTGTCATATAGTCAAATGAAGAGGTGTCTGCCACACAAGTAGGGTAGAATGAAAATTACCCACTTCTTCATTGTGGCAATAGTCTCATTAGTGTACTGAAAGAATAGGAGGATTTTCCTGAAAGATTAAAAAGGAGTTTTCATGGTTTGTTTGTTTGTTTATTTATTTATTTATTTATTTATTTATTTATTTATTTATTTATTTATTTATTTGATGGGGGGACACCAGGGCCTCCAGCCACTGCAAACAAACTCTAGACACATGCGCCACCTTGTGCATCTGGCTTTTGTGGGCACTGGGGAATCAATCCTGGGTCCTTAGGCTTTGCAGGCAAGTGCCTTAGCTGCTAAGCCATCTCTTCAGCCTTTTATGGATTTTAACTTTTTAATTTATTTATGATTTTAACAATCTCAGCCCACTAATCCTATCTTCCCTTTTTGGTTTTAAATGCTTCATACATGCATTCTGCCACATGGAGGCTTCAGTCCCCTTAGAAGGAAGCTACCCTGGAGAGCAGAGAGCAGAGTGCCTGGCATCCTTTGCAAGGCTGCGAAAAAGATCAGGAGCATTGGCTGCCTGAGTGAGAAAGCCAGCGCCCAAGATGCCTGGATTCTACCCTGAGCAGAGTTTTATTTTCTAAACACACACTCAATAGCATTAAGTGCCAAGAAAAGACACCCAGGTCAGCGCCGCTGGATGTAAGAGCTGAGGCAGACGGCCGAGGCGTGAATGCCCCACAGGCCTGGCACTGGCCCAGCCTTTGAGCTTCCAAGGGAGGAATCCAAGAACTAGTGGGTAGCCAGACCAAGTGTAACCTTGGGGAAGCTGCTTTTGTCTGTCTTCCTTCCTTTTCTTTTTGCTTGTTTGTTTGTTTCTTTCTTTCTTTCTTTCTCTCTCTCTCTTTCTTTTAAAATATATTTTATTTACCTATTTGAGAGAAAGAGGCAGAGAATGAGAGAGAGAGAGAGAGAGAGAGAGAGAGAGAAAGGGAGAAAATGGGGCACCAGGGCCTCCAGTCACTGCAAACGAACTCCAGATGCATGCACCCCCTTATGCATCTGGCTTACGTGGGTCCTCGAGAGTCGAACTGGGATCCTTTGGCTTTGTAGGCAAACACCTTAACCACTAAGCTATCTCTCCAGCCTCCCCTGCTTTGTGACCCTCACTAGCCTCAGCTGCAAAGAACAGAGTAGGACTAGTTCATTTGCATTTTCTTCTTCTTCTTTTTTTTTGTTGGCATGTGGATGTGGACATGGTGTGTGTGTAGTGTTTATTTGCATGTTTGTACGCATGGGGGCACACAAGTATGTGGGGATGCATGTGCATGTGGAGGCCAGAGCTTGATGGTGCTGTCTTCCTCAATTGGCGCCACCTTAGTTCTGGGGACCGGTCTGCCACCAATTCAGCTAGACTCGCTAGCCAGCAAGCTCTGAGGATCCTTCTGTTCCCATCTCCCCACACTGGGGTTACAGGTGTGCATGTCATGCAGGCATTTTGCATGGGGTTTGGGGGCTGCACTTGGGCCAGTGTGCTTTATTGACTAAGCTTTTTCCTCAGCCCCACTTTTTCTTAAACTACTTCACAGCTGAGCTGTGGTGCCCTCCCAGTTACTTTGAGACAAGGTCTCACCATGTAGCTGACCGGCCTCCAACTGTCTGTCCTCTTGCCTCAAGCTCCCACGTTCTGAGACTATAGGCGAGTACTACCAAGCTGGCCTCAGTGCCTTCGTAATGCACGTTAAAGGGGGACAGGCAGTGGCTCCTTAAGGCAAATGTTGCTCCAGTGTCTGTTTTACCACAGAGGATTTACACTCTGTCCTAACTGGCTGGAAGTGGGAAAGGACCAGGAAAACCCCTCTCTCATCCACACCTCCCTCACCCCACAGTCCTCCACTCCTCCCTCACCTCCACAGTCCCCCACTCCTCCCTCACCCCACAGTCCTCCACTCCTCCCTCACCCCACAGTCCTCCACTCCTCCCTCACCCCCACAGTCCTCTGCACCTCCCTCACCCCCACAGTCCCCCACTCCTCCCTCACACCCACAGTCCTCCACTCCTCCCTCACCTCCACAGTCCTCCACTCCTCCCTCACCTCCACAGTCCTCCACTCCTCCCTCACCCCCACAGTCTCCCACTCCTCCCTCACCCCCACAGTCCTCTGCACCTCCCGTCTCCCATAGTTCCCAGCAGCAGCTGTCAGAACAGTTCAGTGAACAGTTTAAAAACCACTGATCTAATCTCTCCAGGCCAGAGATCACCTTTCTCTTGTTAACCTTTGGCTCTGAGCACACAGAAGGGATTTGATAAACTTCAAGAGTCAATGTTTCTGCAAGGTCATATTACATGTCTGTATTGTTTTTTCACATGTAAGTTTTCTTCCAAAGGTCAAGTTCAAGATACTCCACTATCTCATAGGAGCCGGAAGTTGTTCACAGGGGGAGACTGGCCACTTGCTTCTCTGAGCAGTGATCTCTGATTGGTGAAAGTCGAGGAGCCCCTTCTCTGGAGCAGAGGGAAATGAAAGCCCTTCCAGGCTTATTGTAAAATGACTTTAAGCCCCAAAGCTCTTTTATAGAACATAGCAGCGGTACGTCTTTTGCAATGGTTTATCAAAGCCATTCGAATTTAAAGCTCTTAATTGGGTTTAATTTTTATCATAGAACCAGGCAATGTTTCATCCCACAAAATAGAGAGAAGTTCCAATGTCCCCCGCAGAAGAGGTTGGCAGAAGATGGCTTGAAGAAAGCAGAAACAAAAGTCAAACATGGATTGACCACCTCAAAACTACTTTCCTTATAAGGCAGGGACAGGGAAACGAACCACAGGAAAACAACCAATGAGTTAATATGAAGTTAGTACTGGAGAGAGGGAGGGAGGGAGGGAGGGAGGGAGGGAGGGAGAGAGAGAGAGAGAGAGAGAGAGAGAGAGAGGGAGAGAGGGATAGGATTTTGTAGAGCTGAGGGAACTTCAGTGTCATGGAAGTTGGCACTGGCTTGTTTGAGAAATTTCACTCTTCTCTCCTTAATCCAGATGTTTCAGAATGCCAAATACATAGCTTAACTCCAGGGTTACTTTAGCATGAGCAACTGCATTTTGATTTTTTAAAATTTATTTCATTTATTTATATGAGAGAGCAAGAGAGAGAGCAAGTGCCAGGACCTCTAGCCATTATAAA